>OX371224.1:234643561-235303642 GCA_947310385.1 Nephrotoma appendiculata
AGGAAAGGAAAAGAAAAAAGGAGAAGGAAAAGAAAAGAAAAAAAGAGATGGCATGTAAGTGAAACATTGTTTGAAGAAAATGATCATGAGGTAATTGTTCGGGATCATAAGAATGCTGTTCGTGAATTTCTTTAATTTTAAAAGCAAAAACCAGAAGAAGAATGTAACAAATCATAAACAATTACTTGGTGAAGTACCCTCCTCATCCTTATGGTGATTGGAAGGAAGATAGTCAGTAGAAGTCTCCAAACTAACCAACTAACCTCAATAATATAATAATTCTTTACTAACAAGTGTCTTTTGAAAGGGTTATGGTGCACTTGTGAGGACAAAACATATTAGAGACGATCGCAGGTTCAGGATTCCTAGTCAGTTCGGACACCGAATCGTGTCTTATGTAACAGATTTCATCGAATAATTGAGTAATAATCGAATGAAGCAGCAGTCGTTGCATGTACTCAAGTAAATCAGTTGCCGCGTTGCTCGAATAAATCTGTGATCATCTGGACATGGGCATACTTAGCATGAAGTATGTTATAGGTAGCCAGCCTAACAGCTGCCCTGCGTTGTATACATCTTATCTTATCTTATATCCACGGTTAGCGCATTATTATCATTTTCATTATCCATTTCTGATAAAACTATAAATAATAAATATTCAGAACATACGAATCTAGATCAAAAATGTTGACACTTGCAACAATGTTGTAATGTAAAATGGCGTATTTACAATGACAGCTGTAACAATGTTCTACAATGTACAGTTTACGAACACCCTCGTGGAATGACAAATTTTGATAAACATCATTGTTTATAAACATTAGTGAAATGGCATGAATGTTTTATTTTCTTTTTAGGGTTTTATATATATTTAAAAGTGTTTTTTGGTTAAAATTTAAGAACTGTGTGTCAGATTTTCTATTGACTGTTGTGTTTTGGTTTAACCTTGGCATGAACAGTATCTACCCGGGTAGATATCACTATCAAAAATAAATGATAAAAAATTATCTTCAAGTTACACTCACCGAAGAATCCACACACAACAGGCAATAAATCACATTGAAACTACCAAAAACTATATGATAAAAAAGCATTTACATGATATAAAAAATATCTACCGGGATAGATGCTGTTCATGTAAGTAAAGCAAAATTTCCGTTCAAGCGAAGGTTAAGTGTCTAGAGCTGTATCTTCTGTTTGTGCCTTTTTTTGGTGTTGGGATATACGTTTGTAAGTATATTATTATCAGTTATCTTCAAGGAAAATATCGTAATATATCAGTAATTTCCCAAAATACCATACAATTATTATAATAAACTTTCTTACTTTTTATTAAAAAATTTTCAAAAATTTCATGATTTATAACTTCAATTTTGTATTTTATTTAATCTAATTTTTATTAATTTCTATCAATTTATAACAGTTTCTGAAGATGCCAATATGGCGAAATATAAATAAATAAATATAACAATAATTAAAACAGAAGCTGGATGCACGGTTTTATTACAAAAAATTTAAAACCAAATGGTTGTCAAGTTCAATATGTGTTAACTAAAAAATAATAATAAAGATTTCACTTAACCAAATTTTACTTCTTAAATTTAAGATTTAGATTTATCTTGTGAAAATTTTAATAAAGTTCAAAATAATTGCATAGTCGATTGGCAACCGTATGAAGCTACTAATTATGCAATGAATTATAATTACAGAATTATGCAATGAGTTAGATTATATAATCAATTTTAATTTTAACATAAATGTAATCGTCACATCCTTCCATTTCCCATGTTTGAAACGTGATTGATTAGAATTTCCAATTATAATTATCGGAAAATAACTAATTTTATAATTACAGGATAAATATTAATTTTATAATAACACAACTTATTTATACAAAAATGAAAAACCAATAAATTTATTCAATAATAAAACATTACAAATCAACAATATCACTAAAATAAAATTTTCTCTATCTCCCTCTACGAGTATATCGATAAATTATTTATGAATTTTTCTATTTTTAACAATTTCCTCCTAAAAGACTATCGAAAGCTAACTATTATATTTTTGTATTGAAATATAACTTTTCATCAATAATTTTTCTTATTACGTTTGTTTTTGGGAAAACTAGGAAAAGTTTTTGGCATAAAGTTCAACTCATCCATCACACAAAACAAAGCACACATCCTAAATAGAAATATAAACTGTATATAAGTAGTATGTATAAAGCATTTTTGATTGGTTTTATTTTTTTTATGTATTGTTGTTGTTAGTGTGTGTGTTATTATTTATATTCGTTATTCTAATATTCTAACCATTATGATTATTACTATTACTATAGTATTTTTTTTTTGATTTTTTTATTTCATCAATCACTCAATATCAAATCATGCTTACATCCTTATGTAATATTTATTATATAAAATTTTTGTATTTCATAATTTTCTGATTTTTATTTTCTATGAATGTGTAGCGTTTCTATGATAAGGCAGAACATCACAGTGGAGAATATTTTTATAAGGCTCGCTTTATGGTAAAACAAATGTTTTATGATTGGCACGTAGACGTTTTACTACTTATAGCGTTGACTTTGGATTTCAAAAATAAAAAATCGTTATTCAACATTTTAGGGTTGGTACAATTTAATAATAGAAATTTCTACAAATAAAAGAACATCTCGTTACTTGACCCTACGTAACACGAAACCGATAGCTATTAACTTATTTTTCGTTATCTTAGTTGGTATTGCGTAACTGAAACCAACGTTACTGCAAGCCTGTTTACTCTAAACATGCAGTTTTATGATATCAATAATTTAAAGGTTTTTCCACAATTGTCTAAATTTTGTATATGTAAACATGATGCTGGTTTTAGCAACAAGTTGAAGTAAAAATGTCCGAAAAATGTTTTTTGTGAAATCAATCAAGACTACGAACATCGATTTCCTCATGATTAATAAGGATTTATCGTGAGGTTTACCATTTCACAAAATAAAAAGCGAGCCACCAGTATAAATAATATTCAAACTAACCCACTTGAAAAACATATTAACATTTTTGCTCGAGAAAAACTGGCATCGGAATCACCAATATACAAGTTATAACTTTTATTATTTATAATTTTATTTTAATTAAAATTCTATTTTAAAATTTATTTAATAAATAAAATTTTAATTTATTTATAATATTTAATTAATTAAATTTTTGTTTATTATTTTCCGCCTTCTGTAATGGCGGATGGCATGATGTGCGGCATGGTAAACGCAAGTTGTGTTGCGTCTTACTTTGACGACTTTAGTGAGCGGCTGAGTTGGACCTGAGACAACCTAAATGAGATATTTCTTCCTATGTAAACGTAAAAATTTAAACAGCGATTTCATTTTTTGTAAACAGCCGCATACAATCAAATATATTTTGTTTTTTTTGCGTATACGTATATGCAGTTTAACGAAAAATCACAGATACAACGAAGACATTGGAATTATCAGAAGTTTGTTTTGTTTTCAGTTTTTAGTTCAAATGAAAAATCTAATTTGATTGTCTGTGGTTGGACGAACTGAATGATGAAAAATAAATTTATAATTTGTACCAAATATATTTGTTCATTCTTCTTTGGTTTCGTACTTCTTTGGTCGTCGTGTTTTCTCCGTGTCATCTGTTGATGATGTATTCACTATGTTTGTATACGTACAGATTTAGCGATGAGTTTGTGAGATGTTATGGTTGCAATATGTATGAGTAGAATATTGGTTTACCACCCCCCATTTTTTCTAAAAAATGCTATATTTTTCAACATTATTTAAAAATAAAGGCTTGCATATAAAAGCTGCCACTTCCGATACACAAATTTCCACAAAATTCGTGAGTATCCCCCAATTTATGGAAAAAGCTTAAGTATGAAGTTTCATCCCGATCAATCAACCCCGTCTGAGCTGAATATAAAGCATAAATATTTCATTTTATGGGCGATTTTGTGTGTCGAGATTTTTGCAGATTTACCATTCGGTACATTGCCGAATTGAAAAAATTGGTTTAAAAAAACGCAGACTAATTGTCTGTAGCTTCTCTAGATCCCCAGACTGATTCACTGATCGGGATAAAACTTCGTACCTTAATTTTTATCATAAATTTGGAGATCCCAATGACGTTTGGTCGGTCGTTCACTGGAAGTGACAGTCTCCATATAAACTTTTTAGTTTTATGCAAATATTTTGAAAAGTTTGAGAAAAACGATTATGAAGAAAGGATTGTAAATTAATTTGGCAAACATTTTGGTTCAGAACAGTTTTCCAAATTTTGGAGTGAACAACAATAATGAGAAATAGTTACTTTGTAAAATAACACTGTGCTAGTTGAAAAATGTGACAAGCTGGGCACCCAGGGGGTAAACCTAATTCGAGTACGCTGAGTTCAATGGTGCTAGTCCCATTTTAAAGTTAGTCCCCATTTTTGAGATATCGCTTTCGACATGTTTTTGCTCTGAGTCAAAATATACCCTCATTTTCACGTTGATAGCTCTTGAACCATTAATTCGTTATGCTTTCTTCAGCAAAGTTGTTGCACAAGTCAAGACCAACAACTTTGCTGAACATATCAAAACCGAAAAACCACATCCACCATATATGAGTGTTTTACTTAGGCCAAGGTAGGTTGAAGTAGCTGCTTCCGCACACTTAGAAGAGTTGTGGCTCGTTGTGATAACACAGGAACCTATTTCCCTTTTACCCCTGTTCAAAACCATTCGGAGCTACTTACGTAGCGCAAAATAACTCGCACTTCACAGTCAGTGAGATCTGAAAGGCTGGCCATACTTTACCCGCCCAAAGACCTATACCTTCTGTATGATAGTGCCGGACACGAGCATACGAAGTTATCTAAAGCCTCTTCTTTCTCTTCGTCCATGCAACTTTTACAAAGTCTTTTGTCTATAGACCCAGCCTTCTCGCATGTTCCCCAAAAAGGCAGGGTCATGTCAGTTTTGGCAAAAGCTTCTCACAGAAGACTCCGGTTCCTACCTTACCGTCTAGAGACATATAGGTACACAGGTATGGCTAAATACAACTGGAAGTCGGCATACTTGGACGAAACAGGACGCTCATTTCAGACAAGATACAAAGAACACATAAATGACATAACCAAATTTAAAAAAAAGTACATAAAATGAAGTTTCGCACAACACATAAAAACCTAAAATCATAGGTACACTAAATTCAATAAAAATGTAACCATTTTGCACAGAATCAAAAAAAGACTGAAATTAGACAAGTTAGAAGACAAGGGTATAAATTTTGGGTACAATTGGACTCATGAGACATTTGCATACTGTACGTATACAAATTTCTCATGAGTCATGAGTAAAATTACGGCCAAAATTCACACCCTGAAAATATACAAATCAAAAACACCAACAATTTACTGAACGATAAAATCAACTTAATACAATTTACGACTTATTATCCATAACTTAAGAACAAAGGAGGTGCCAAACAGCAGCGCATAGCAACAGTATATAAACAGCTTCAAAATAAATAATGTAACAGTAGTAAAAGACAAACCGAAGAAGAGATTATTCTCGAAATCGATATTTCTAAAAAAGTTAATAAATTGGCACAATAAGTAAGAACTAAAAACTACAATCTAAAATTAAAAATTAAAAGTTTTTCATTTAAATATATAAAGTGACAGAAGAACACAAAAAATAAAGTGAAAATCGGCTTGTAAAATCTGGGTTGGGATGTTCTAACATGACCATGTTTCGATAATTTATCGAAGTTTATTTCTCGTTTCTGTAGAATAAAATTTATCTCTGTTTCAATTTTTATATCGTTTACCAGCCTACTAGATTGCAATATTGTGATGTTTCTACTGTGTTTCTATCACCAAATAACATTTTTCCGATTGTAGAATGAAAATAATATAAATAGATATTATTCATAAACGAAACAGAAGTCAAATTAATTCTAGCAGAAAGAGACGTAGACTTCGATAAAATATCGCAAAATGGTGATGTTAGAACATCACAGCACTGGTGAAATAAATAATATGGATAGGCGTTTTAAACTCAAGTGCTTTTGTTATGTGTGTGGAAAATTTATATTTATGAGCAAGCGCCGCAAAATAAGTGATAAAACCGATGATTTATATCGGCTATATTTTTCACAAAATGTTATTAGTGGTGTAAATTGGATGACGTCTTTTGTCTGTACGGCATGTATTTTCCATCTGCATAGATGGCAAAACACTGAAGTCGCATTGTCATTTGGTGTCCCGATGATATGGATGGTTCTTTGACGTTCACTGCAACGACAAATGTTCAACTACCGCTGCCGCATTCAGATGAAATTCATGTTCTGGAATGATCAAACCCAACTGAAGAATATTTACCACCAACATTTAAATCTGCTGAAACCGAAGAAACATCTGCATCGATATATCAACCATCAAATGTCACTGCGCCATTCAATCACAGAGTCATACGACGGATAAAAATCTCGGGTTTCTATCCCAGATTATTTTTCAATTATTTCCAACTATAATTTACTTGATATAATTGGTTAAAACGATGGGATGGAAAAATCTCGGATTTTTATCCACTCTCGCAGCGATACGCCATTGTTTTGTCAAAGAGAAGAAAAATGTTAATTTTTTAGGATTTTTTTTAGGAAACTGTCACCATAAAATCAACTGAATCGATTTAACTTTCTTAATAGTTTCTATTGTGTCTATATTTGTCGATGAGATGTTTATTCTATCGATTTTAATCGATTTAAATTCAACAAGATGATAAAAACGTGTTTTTCGTCGAAATGAAAAGCAAAAAAAAATTTACATGTGGTTTTTCGGTCTTGATATGTTTCACAAAGTTATTGGTCTTGACCTGCGCAATAACTTTGCCGAAGCATAACGAAAATCTTAATGGTTCAAGAGCTATCAACGTGAAAATGAGGGTATATTTTGACTCAGAGCCAAAACATGTCGAAAGCGATATCTCAAAAATGGGGACTAACTTTGAAATGGAACTAGCACCGTTGAATTCAGCATACTCAAATTAGGTTTACCCCCTGGGTGCCCAGCTTGTAACGAAAAAAAAATTTGCAATTCAAACACAGTGTAATTACACAAGAAAATCTGAGGGATGGCTACTTTGTTAATTAAACATTTATTAATAAATAAAACCATGGGCTGCCAAGGCCGGTGTAAATAGCTTTTGTAAATTCCCCGATATAAGAAAGGGTTCGGACGGAATGCGCTGAAAGGGTTACATATTTCTACCTTGACACCTATACCTTGGATGGGCTCGTCAAACTTTTAAAGCAATAAGTAGTCAGTGGTTAGTAACTTGTTAGTTGTAAATGTAATGTTAGACGGTTAACACAATAATTTTAGTTTTTTGGCTTAAGTTATCACATATAACGGCAATTTTCCTGAAAAATTTACTTGTATTAATAGGGATTGCCATTTAATTTAATCGAATATCTGTAGTTATCCTAAAACAAGATGTTAAAATCATATTAAACATTAACGCACACCAATTTTCCCTGGTGTATTAGTTTATGAACAAAATGTATGATGTTTTTCGAGGTTATCTTAAAAATAACCATAATTATAATAATATCGAAAATAACAATTAGTATCTACTTGTATGTTCTATGTAGACCAATCCCCAAAATATTAAACCGAAAATCATTACGATACACGTAAAAATATTAATGACCGCCAGGTTATCAATAAAAATGATACGAAATACACACGCACGCAGACTACATTTTACTTTTATTGTTATTGATCTGTCATGAGTACATCATAAAATAACCTAAATTTTCCCTTTAATCGAAAAATAATCAATGGACAAATAAAAAAAAATTTGTCCATAAAAAAGTCGTATATTTTATTTGTATGTGCAGTGCCACATAGACAGACAAAATAACTACCTAAATGTTTCAAGAGATTATCACCCAATCAGTTTCGGCCCAAACATAATAACTTGGTTGTTGTTACTTTACCGATATTAAATCAAATGTCAAATAAAACAAGAATCATTACATCCCTTTAACATTATATTATGCTTTTGATTTTGATTAGCCCTGGAAAGCTCTATAAAAATAATGATTATCCTTTTAACCTTCTCCGATATATATTTTGAATTGGTTTGGCAGGTGTGAGTATGTTATGCTTTTTTGTTCGATTTTTTTTTTTTTTTTTTTTTGTAATGGAAATATGCATTCTGTTGATTAGATTAGAAAACTCGAGCAGCTGAGGTGTTTCAATAAAATAAATTAAATAGATACATACGTTATCATTAAAAGTTCTCTCGCAAATATAAAATTATCCCATAAAATAATTGGTATATCGGTTATATTGACTTCAGGGCTTGCACACAAAATATTTATTCATATTTGTTGTTTTCGTATACCTAACATTACGAGTATGTTGATATAATTCACAAATTTTTTATTTCGGAACATAAATATTTTAAAATAACACAAGCGATTATTTTTGACAATTTTTACCTAAACGAATAATTATTAAAAACCATTTTACGGGAGACATAAGGGTGTGTGTTTAATTTTCGGGTTTCGAAACGATACGGAATTTTGGAAAAAATACATTTACATTATTTATTTATGTTATTTTTTTATACAGGGTGGCATGATAATCTATTACGGGGTAATTCCGTGGCTCGTCTTGCTGGAGGAAGAATTGATGCAAAACAACTGCGCTTAGTTTTCAGATTATAATGTATTAACGCTTTTATTTAACTTGACCTGTGTATGAGAATATCTGTAACTCAATTCTAAGGCATCCGCACTTCCGCTGTTAATTGCGGACCGAAAGTATCAAATAGACGTATTGCCTATAATACACGCTAAAGATACAATTACCCGGTATCATTTAAGTGAGATTTATCATGATGGGTGAAGCTGCTTTTTGTCTCGCCCAAATGGGAATTAAAACGGTAACAAATATTTAAAAAAAACCGTAAGAAATTCGGAAACAAAAACTGAAATTTGGTACAAATTTTCTTATGGATTTTCTTTATTATTACTCTTTACATAAGAATAAGACATTGTTAGGTAAAGAAAATTGAATACAATTTAATTATCTAAAACCTCTTTTTGGGTAGCCAATTTGATAAAATCAACTGAGAATAATTTTATAATTTTACTTTCTCCTACAAATATTTTTCAATGTTTTATATTTTTTTGCGAGGTAATCAATTTAATTTTAGATTAAAATGATTGATTGGCCTTAGGGCGGTTGGAGATGCATGCTGCTGCTGGATGAAACATACTGGCACGCCGGGGGAGAAGATCTATTTTTCTTTCATTTTTTACACTTACTTTCAATACTTCCTAGGTGATTACCGAAATTTGTACTAACCCAAGCAACGGTTGCTTGACGTTGTTGGTAAAGTTTTCGCATTGTCTCTCTCTCTGTTACGCTTGTTCTGTTGCGTCGAGTGATCTCTTAGTGGTTTTTGTAATCCGTTCTAAATTTTTCGTCTTGTCAAATTTAGCGACTTGTAAGTGGCTGGGGCAATTGTTTGTTTTTTAGTTCATGGCTTATTAGTGGACGTTTATGTTTTACAAAGGGAGCAACTAATTCATACTAAGCAGTGATGGCCTATATTATGCTGAAATGGCGTAGCCTAAACTGATTTTACATATAGAAACCGGTTGCGTCTTCACGTTAGGTTGTGATTAACCTGGGAGAAAGTATTTTTGTCAATCCGGGCTCGAGATATGTTCCGCGTCCTTTGGCAGTGGTTTACTGTTGATTGCAAATCTGAAAAGATCTTGGGTCAGCGCCGGTAATCAAACATGATGTTTGTGGTATATAGATTGCACTAATGAGTATTTTTCCATATGTTAAAAGGTATCCCAAGAGCGTTTGGTTTTGGTTTGAACCAAAGTAGTTTTTTTATCTTTTAACATTAATACACCTAATTCCGTTTTCACACGGTACATACGTTCCAGAGAATATCGAGTAACAAAAAATCGTGTAAAAGACAACCAGAAATGGGAATATTAGATTGGTTCAACAACCTCAAAAGATCTATAAAAATTACTAATTCAGTAAATCAAACACAAATTTTGTGCTTCCAATGTCCATTTATTATTATTTTTATCCGTTTTATAATTTTTAACAAATAAAAACAAAACTTAAAAATAAAAAATTAGCTTCTTCAAAGAACATAAAACAAGTGGTACAGAGACATGAAAAATGGTATAAGGATAAAGTTTCTTTCGGTGTCAGTTTCTAATAGTAGCGCATTCTTTTGTGCTAGGTTGGTTCAGTTTCGTCAGTAGAAATGCTTAATATATTTACATCTTCAAATGCGTTCATTGGTAACAGTCTAACAGTTTCAAGTAAAAATTTATTTATTTTAATTGCACTTTGGAGGGTTCTTTGTACAACTCCTTGTATCGAGCCACACAGGATTGTAGGTCTAATTGAAATTTCACAGCTCTTTCGTTTATGTGACCATTTGTCAGTAAATGATCTGTCAATTTATTTGCCATTTGAATGAAGGCCATCAAGAATTGAGCTGGCGGTTATTGAAGACGGAAGTTTGTTCTCATCTGTGCTCATCATTTGGGTCAACGTGTTGCAGTGTAACCTCTAATAACTCGTCTTTATTAAGAACTCGTCAAAAATTATTTAATTTATATCATCAACGGTAAAATTATCAAATCCTTCACCTCCAACTGCTTGTGTCAAAGTGATTATTCCTGTACACACTTCATCGACCATATTTGGTGTCACAGCATAATTTTCGCTTATTGTTTCTAAAAAGGCCAAAGCAGCATGTTTTATGCAATCCACGATGTAAAATTTTTCCATGCTTCAATAATATTAATGTTAACATCATGGTCCGTTTTATTGAAAATGTATTGAAATTGTTGACGCTTACGATTAATTTATAATACTACGATTAGTTAAATAATTATGACTGCTCGCAATCAGTTTCATATAACAAGTGAAGTTTTTATTTTATTTAAGAACAAAAACCTAGCCTCTTTCCATTTAAGAGACGGTACATTGCCGTCACGAATTATTACGATTTCACAAACTACAATGTTTCGCGATTTTGTCGTCCATTTTCTTCTAACTTTTTTACTATTGGCCGAGAGAATTTGACATACAAAATAATTTTACTGTTCGAAATTATTTTATTGTTTCGTTTTCACTGTGTTAAAATAATTGTGTTGACAAAAAATTGTGTTGATAATTTGTTGACAATAAACAGTCAAAATAAATTTTTTGAAAATTAAATGTCAATTTATCACAAATACACTACGAAAAAAAAATCAATCGTGTATCGTGTTCTTTACAAAACAAACTTTACATACAAAAAAATCAATTTATTTTTTATTTTTGGAAAGAACTTGCTATAAGTCACCCGAGTTCAAAATTGGTATTGTGATTCTCCCTTTTATTTTGGCGAGCCGTTGTTTGCGGCGTCGTATGTAGATTCTTGTATTTTTTAGAGTTTGTTATTTGTCGTTATGGAAACCATTCTAGGTGACCATAATCTTTCCATTTCTTCAACAAGTTTGATAAATTGTTGAGTTGTGGTAATTTTTACTTTATTTCTGACATGAAAAATATAAATTAATTATTTTAATGTAAAAATATTAATAAAATATTATGTTTTTAATACCAAAGATACTTTGTCACTTGACTCTCACCATCATATTTTAGGTGAGCATATATGACATTAGACTCGCTCACTGTGAGAATTATAATACCAGAAATTCTATGCGATGATTTCGAGTCGCCAAGCGACAAGCATGTGACGATCACTCGCTCACTGCGAAAATCATAATACCAAAATAGAATTATAGTGACGACTCTTCACTCGGTGACGAGTAAGTGAGATTCATAATAGACCTATTAATTGAACAAGCATTTCCCATCGTTGTTTTAGAGACAACATCTTTTCCCTTATGTCAGTTTTTGGAATGCTCACAAGTGGACGACCAATTAAAAAGTGACATGTGTTAAATTTTTCATATGTTAAACTGGCTGTTGGCATCACTCTGCGAAGATGAAATTTAGCTGATTTTACTGCAGCTTCATGCAGTCCGCCAAAATGAGGAGCACTTGGAGGATAGAAGTGCCAGTTAATATGGTTACCTCTGCACATTGTTTTAATCTCCTGTTCAATTTCATCAGACTGTAGCATCTTGTATATTGCGTTCAACTCAGAGTTAGCTCCAACAAAGTTTGTACGTCTATCGGTGAAAACGTGTTTGCAAAGTTCCCTGGTGCTTGTAAATCTCGAGAAGGCGTTGAGAAATTCACTTGATGAGAGGCCTGCAATTAGCTCCATGTGGACCACCTTGGTGGCAAGACAAACAATGGTTGGTTGTTCACCCCGAACCTTATGATGAAAGAAAACGGGATCACAAAAATCCATTGCTGTATTGTAAAATTCTGATGCGATTTTTACACGCTCAGAAGGCGAATCTTCCATCAACTGCGCAACAGTGCGTAGTCGAAGTATAGCGTAACGTACGTACGCATTGACTACAAATTTTCTTCGCTACCTGTATACTATTTATTGGCCAAAACTGATCACGTACAATTGACAGTGATGCCTGAGGTCCCACATGCTGATGTTTTCTATGTAGATATGTGAGCAGTGATTCTGTTATAATTCTCCAATATACGAATGATGCCATTTTGATCTAGAAAGCACGATAGAGATTTTGGGTGTACATTCTTGATTGAGTGGCTCTTGCATAGCTCCTTGAAAACATCTTCGTAGCACTCATGTTGAACCAAATTTACAATGAGTTAAACACCAGCCTCATAGTCGATTGCGTCGAGCGGTCTTCGTATTCGATCTTTAGGAGATAATTTTACATTTTTATGAAAAAACTGACATACGACATTGTAGCAACCACGTTTTGTTAATCGTTTCTGTATTTTATGTTATCCAGATTTGTCTAATCTAATTTGCAGCATTATTGCAGGAAAGTGTGGTTTTCAAAAGATTCTTTGTTTCAGGAATTTCAGTAATGTTCGCGCTCGAAGAAAATTTAACAAATCAATCGGACTCATCTGAGTGTAGAAATGAAGGACCCGAAAACTACAGTTCGCAGTTTAATAATTGAGCAGCCTTCATGCCCCTGGGGACAATATCCGCTGGGTTGGATTTGGATGTGACGTGTTTCCATGGATGTGATTCGCATAAATTTTGAATGTTTTGTATTGGAGCGAGTTTAGATTTACTGCATATGAGACACACAACGTAGGTACCGTTATCTAAAGAACAACGTTTATAAATAGCCGCATCGTACGCACTTTCACTGGCATCCGCGAACCCGTGCAGCTGTATGTATTTGGTTCCTTGATACCATCAAAAAGTGTCGAGGAAATGCTAATCCCCGTAAATGTTATAATTCAGACCGAAATATTTGCCATTCGATATGGCGGTGCATAGGTTGATCCCAATCGCTTTTTAGTTGCCACAATTTTTAAATTAATCGTTTTTCAAGGACAAGTTCTAGAGACAAAAGACCAATTGGATTGAAGATGCGTGTTACTTCTGAAAGCACAGTACGATTTGTTATGCGTTCGTCTGAAGAAATTTGAACGTTGAATTTGAAGACATGCTTCCCAGGTTTCCATAATAATCGCAAGGTTCTAACGAAGGAATTGTCATCGCCATTGAGTACCTTTTCACATTCTGAATCTGGAATGTTATGTAGTACCTCGTTTGAGCATCATTTTCGAAGAGTCATTGAACCTCCGTGAAGAATCGCATCTATTTCGGATACCATTTGTATGGCCTGTATAATTGAGTTTGTGCCATTCAACAAATCGTCGACATAAAAGTCATGTTGTATGGCAGAGCAACCTGCTGGTGCGCAAATGGAATTTTCCAATGCTAGTTGAAGAAAACATCTCGTCGCCAAGATGCAACCGGATAAAGTACCATATGTTACACGGTTCAATTTGTATGTTTCCAGCCTCTGAGTTAGGTCGTCACACCAATAGATATATTGATAGCAACAGTCGTCATCTTGCACGCCAATTTGTCTATAGAATTTGTCAATATCGGCCGCCTAGGTAAATCAATGCGGATTTATCCACCGATTTTTTAGTAGCCGGCGAAAAATTCGAATAATATAAAGAATTCTAATGTAAGTTATAATTCGTAGACGAAAATATATATCAATTTCAAGAATATGTGCCCAGGTCGGTGACGACGTTTTCGTTGAGAAAGCGTGGAACGTGTGAGTTTGTCTGGGTCCATGCATTGATGATTGCGATGGATTGTGTTTTGAGAATTCATTCAAATTTTTCTATAATATAAAATTAAAATATTCAAAAACAAACAAACAATAGGCACGAGATTATGGATTTAACTTTATTATTGCGAAGAAATTTTGAGTCTTTTGTTGTTGTATATTCCGATCGAGCTGGCATAATTTTTCCAAGTTTGAGGGCTAATAACAATAAATTGAAACAAAATTTCACGAAAAGGGAAAAACTAAGCACGAGTTTTCCATAACAGCTATTGAATATCAAAAAACTCTAGAAGAAAATGTTCCTACAGATGCGTATCGAGCCTACACAACTTACTGTTATTTTAGTAAAGAATGCTCTTAAGTTAGTTAATGGATTACATATTCTAAAATGGGCCTGGTCCCAGTACAACTTGTAAATACTTACCCAATTCGGGTAAATTTTTCTTCCGTTAGCAAAATATTTCCGTAACCCTTACATTAGTGACTGCACCATATTTCCTGCCGGGTGGGTTAAAGACTTGTCGCTATTCATAGAGAGATACTACTTATAACTATACTGAAAACGGCATAAGTGAACGAATTAAATAAGAAACGATATTACGTCTAGAAGTTCTCCTTCACTCAACATAAATATGTGAGGAAGTAAGAACATTACAATTTTATTGCTTTGAGGAGGACCTAAACTACTAAAAACAAAAAAAGTGAAACTACTATATGTAGGCACGAATAAACATAAATCTTGAACTGATAATTTAGTTATTGAAATTTTAAAAACAATCGGGAAAAATAAATAACCGCGGCTATTTCAAATTTTAAAAGTTTTTATTATTTTGATGAAAAAATTTACAGCCTCTAATGTCTGCTTAAAAATATCTATTTTATTTTGTTTACTTCACTGCGCTAATACAATTTTTAATTTGCACTATCACTACTTCCTTCGACGAAAAATAAAATAAATTAAACAAAAAGTTTATTTTTATTTATTTCATTTTGCTGCATTTTGTATGCTCGGCTGTTCTCATCGACGGTCAAATAAGATCCCCATCTTTCGGCTCTGATAGCTTAAAAAAACGTTGTGAGGGAATTTTGATTCGTACTGTTCTACATCTCCTCTATATAACTTTGATTGATTGACTGGGAGTGCATGGCCATGCTAATGAGGCAAGATCTATACTCTTAAAGTTAGCCAAAAGTTTTCAGGAGAAAAATCAAAAAATCGATAATGCAGATAGTATCTTCGCTTTTTCAGCCGAAACTAGATAAGTACGACGCCGTTGATCAACATTCGTCAGCCGAAAGTTATCAACCGAAAAATTATTTCAAAAACACATCAACAAAAACCAATTTTAATGTTCTAGTATGCGAAGGTTGTTGTAAAACCTAATTCTATTTCAACTTGAGAAATACAAATGTTTAAAATAATCAACCATAATTTGAAAAGCAATATTGTTAAGCTTGCTTCAAATGAACATAAAGTATAGTGGGATGCCACTATGGCCATTTGATATGTCATATAAGTGTAATTTTTCAAAATTATGCTAATTCAATATATCGAGAATGCAATGAATGGCCTGTCGTTCTAGACTAGCATGCCTAGTCATTGATGCCACTATGGTCATTAATTAGGCCATCATCTTGGTCAACTTTTGCCTAACTGTGCAGTTATATTGACTTAGCGAAATTACACCCCCGTTTGCGAAACGAAATTAACCGGTTAATTAAACCGGTTAACGAAATTCTGATGGGGATACGGGGGTGGAATTTGACAAAATTTCCATAGTCAATTACTGAAAAATTCATTGAATGGAGTGGCGCTCTTGTTTAACCTAAATTCGCATTGATGCCACTGTGGCCATTTGATAGCCATTCAAGCTTGTTATGATAGGATCATTGATGATAATCATATTAAAGTAACCAATTAATTTTATTTTAACTAATGAATTCTGAATATCGAAAGATGAAATAAAATATAAACTCAAACTTATTTTAAATCAAGTTTCTTATCTATTATCATTTTATGTATTTCGTTTAAATTAAAAAATCAAAAACAAATTGAATCACTTACAAACTAACCATGCATCCCCAATAGAAAACTTATGACTTTTGCCTTAGAGAAAAGTATGTAAAAATGTTTGAGAAAAAAAATTTTGTTTGTTAAGTTTGTGTTTTCCTTATGAAAAGAGTAAAAGGCAAAAGTCATAAGGACAAGTTGTTTGCATTGGGGATGCGGTGTAACACATCGTGAATTACGTAGTATGGAGATTTGTATTAATTTCCACACAAATCGTTTTTTATGATTCCCCGTACAAACGCAATAAAATAGTTGCAGATCTAAAACAAATGTTACTTTGCTAATTGTATCAAAATCCATAGGAATTTCTAAGATACTATGATTTAAAATTTTGTTTTATATTTTTTTTATATGCAGTTTTCAATCCGCAATCGATTCGCTCCCGCGCATTCTATAATCGACGTGATTATGTTTGATTAAAATAGATCAAACTTTTATATAAGTACTAGCTGTTTCGGGAGCGGCTAAGCCGCACGTCAAAATTAAAGTACTTGGAAAATAATAGTGAATAGTGGAAGGTAGATAGTTTTAATTTGGTGGTAGGTGGTTGTGGTTATGTTGGTGTGTGCTGAATAGGTGGGTGGTAGGTGAGTGATAAATTAGTGTGAAGTCATTAGTCATAAATCTTTCGCACCAATTTAAAACTAGCAGACGAAAAATAAAAATTCGCATAATAGAAAATGCTCAGCAAGCATAGTACACAGAAAGACAATGAATGGCTGGGTTTAAAATATTCTGTCAAATACAAAAAGTTAAATAACTACTATTCGACTAAATTTAAAATCAATTTTTATTGCTTATATTTTTACATTTGGAAGACTTCGCGGAAAACGATGTTCCGAGTGAAATGACGTTCATCTCGCAGCAACTTCCCTTGTGCAACATTTCTGCAGCAACGTACAGCTGTCCATGCGAGAAAACTGCTGTCTATAGATCAATTGAGACATGATCGAAAGTTTGACCTTGCGATTTGTTGATTTTGATGGTGTTTGCAGGAGTGACCGGAAATTGTCGTCGCTTCAGTATGAATGTCAATGTCACTGTCTCTTGGAGCCAAATCAATTCGCGGAATAAAGACAATAGCAATCTCCACAGTTGCACTTTGATAAAATTTCAGCTGTTATAGAGTTTCAATGCAGCTTCTTAACACTCATTCGAGTGCCAATGCACATTCTTTTTTTGGTTTTAAAATTCTCAACAGCATTATAATTACTCCAGGCTTCAGTAGTAAAACATGAGGTGGTAAAACAGAAGTAAAACAACCCCTGTATCCCCATCAGATTTTCTTCAAAATTAGACTGTTGTTAATAGGTATAAGGGCCTATCAAATGGACATAGTGGTATCAAAACGAATTGAGGTTAAACAAGAGCGCCAGGACATTCAATGAATTTTTCTGAAATTGAACTATAGACTTTTTTTTCAAATTACACTCCTGTATACCCATCAGAATTTCTTCAAAATTGGACTGTTGCTAACAGGCATTAGGGCCTATTAAATGACTATAGTGGCATTAATGCGAATTTATTTTAAACAAGAATGCTAACAGGCCATTCAATGAATTTTTCAGAAATTAAACTATGGAAATCTTGTCAAATTGCACCCCCCTATTCCCATCAAAATTTTTTCACAATTGGTGTGGAGTAGACATAACATATCATAAACTAAAACTTTTATTTTAATATCAACTTAAAGAAGTAAATAAAATGAAGGAAATAATTATTTTTCTTAAATATCAGCTGGTAACTTTCGGCTGAAATATAATGATCAATGTTGTTGAATTTTTATGTTCGGCTATCAAACCAAAGACACAATCTGCATTATCATTTTTATTTATTTTCGGCTGGCAACTTTCGGCTAACTTTAACAAGGTGCAAAATCTCTCGGAAGGCCGGACTCTTCCGTGCACTCTTTTAACATTTAACAAAACCGAAGGTTCAGAAAGAAGAGTTAATTATGACAGACTAGGCCTGGTTACAGACTCATTAAATCCAATATTTAGAATTCATTTACACAAGACAGCACAATTTAGTTTCAATATTATAAATTATACAGTATTTATTATTATTATTTTATTTAAGGAGATTAAACAGCTAATCTGGAATTATAAACTATGATTAATGGGAATATTACAATAATTAAAAAATAATTAATAATTAAAAAAGCCACTCAGCAAATATATAATATGATAGATTTAAAAAGAAGTAACTCATTTCTAGAATTCTTAATACCTAGATAATTAATTAATTTATTTATTTATTTATATATTTATATAATTTACCTACAGGGTTACAATCGGTAATTATTACAATTATTAAAAATAAGCGACATTACAAAATTGAAAAAGTTATTTAATTTAAGAACGGTTATTATAAAATTTAAATAGTTCGTTCCTCAATGAATTTCTTGACATGTTACAATGAAACCTATGAAAAACAAGATTAAAAACACGCGATAAGTTCAAGACTGGTTCAGATGAACAATAATTTGTGGCCACCGCTCTCGTAAATATGAATTCGTCCCGGCGACGCAAGCACCGTTCTGGAACATAAAAGCCGAAGCTGGCGAGTATCTCGGCACAATCTAAACGTGAACATAATACGCCACGGACAAATATTGCGGGTGAAATATCACGTCGGTGATCTAACCGTTATAATCCTAAGAGAGCACAACGATCGCGATAAGGCAGAAGTACGTGCTCATGTGCCCGCATTGAAGGTAAACCTTTAAGCGCGTAGATAAGAAACTGTTTTTGAACACTCTCAATTCTCTCGGAATGGCATCGGTAAAACGGTGACCAAATCTGTGAGGCATACTCCAAAATTGATCGAACAAATGAGACATACAGAGATTTCAAGGTTATCGGATCACAGAAATCCTTACAATTCCGTTTTATAAAACCAAACATCATATATGCTCGGCTTATTATCGAATCAATATGCCTTGTAAATGTGAGATCTCGAGTGAAAATAACACCCAAATCGGATATAAACTTAACTCTAACGAGTTCTTCATTATAAAGCGAATACTGATGTATAATCGGAAAGCGGGTAAGCCAGAAAGACATTGCCTTACATTTACTCACGTTCAGCAACAGTTTGTTTTCAACCGACCAATCACAAAATCTGTTTAAATCCGCTTGGAAATTAATACAGTCGGACACGTTTGATATTCGTGCAAATATTTTCATATCATCTGCGTAAAGCAGGCAATCTGCAGAAACAAAACAGTTAACCACGTCGTTGACGAATATTGAAAATAGAAGTGGCCCAATGTGGCTACCTTGTGACACTCCAGAAGTAACCCGAAATAAACGAGAAGATGTCTCACCAATTTTAACAAACTGCCACCTATCTGAGAGGTAGGACAGCAACCACTTACCGCTGTAGCTTTTTGATTAGAATTAAATGATTAATTTTATCGAACGCTTTAGAAAATTCGGTATAAATAACATCCAGTTGCACTTTCGAATCAATACTGCTGAATAAGTGTCTGCAAAATGTCATCAAATTGGTAACTGTGGATCTCCCGGCGAAAAAACCATGTTGTGCGGGTGAAATAATCGTTTTAACATGGAAAAATAAAAACCTTTGTACCATAAGGTCAAAGAGTTTTGGAATGGCGGAGAGAATAGCTATTGATAATTACAGATATCACTTCTTTTACCGCACTTGAAAATTGGATGTATATACAAAATTTTCCAGGGATCTGGAAAAATTTGAGTTCGAATGCTTTCGTTAAAGATAAAAGGAGATGGGAGCAGCCAGACTAGCAGCACAATTATTAATAAGAATCGGCGGAAATCCAACATGCCCAGCACCCTTATTAACATCAATTTGAGGCAAGCTGTCATGAACGTCACCTTCGGGTGAACCGTAATTGGGTAAATTCCCCTCCGTTGCAAGAATTAACTGGTGGATCGATGAATGGCGATTCGTAAACGGATTCAAAAAAATTGGCAAATAAATTGCAGACTTTCGAAGAATGACTTGCAGAGGCATCTAGATACGTCATATGTAAGGGGAACCCAACGGTCTTTCTTTTCATATTGATAAAATTCCAAAACTGTTTTGGAGTAGAAGTTAAATCTTCCTCGATCTGCAGAATATAATTATTATACAGGAACCAGTTTAATGTTTTAAACTCCTTCCGTGCGGTCTCGAATTCATGATAATATTTCGAACCGTGTATTTTATATAGGGAGTGTAGTTTATTACGGCGTATCTCTATGTCCTTTAATTGCTTGTTATACCACGGTTCGCGGAAGCAAGGCTTAGTTTTTTTCCGCGTGATATGTTTTTATACACCAGTCTTGACAAGTTTGTTAAAAGACACAACTATTGTATTTATATATCCTCCGAACTGAAGAAATTCCCAATCCGAATTGAGCAGAAATTCATTTAAGGAAGCGTAGTCGGCATTTCTAAAATCAAAAAAAAAATATCAATAGGAAAACTAGTGTCGCATTTTCCATGAAAAATATTTAACATGACTGGAGTGTGGCAAAGTGGTTAGCATGCTTGCTCCAGCGACCGGAGGTCCCGGGTTCGATTCCCGGTGGTGACAAGGAAAAAATTTCACGGCTGGTTCAGGATCAATGAATTAATCACTCATTATCCGAAATGAAAATATGATTATGAAACCTCATATGAGGCGGCCAAATCCCTTGATGGGATATAGTGCCAGAGAGAGAGAGGAGTGTGGTATACGCTGGTACAGCCTGTAAGGTCCTCGCACGGTGAGACCTCTGAGTACATGTTATCGGTTGAAAAAATTAAATCCAGATAATTATCCTGAGTATTGCTCGTTCGGTTAATTTGGGTTGTTGAGATGCTAACGAAGTAGTCCACAGTAGTGATCCCTCTGATATCTGTGGAAGATGGAGTGAAAATACCGTTGATATCAGACCAGTTCACCTCAGGCAGATTAAAGTCACCGAAAATCATCAGCTGCTCATCAGGATGAACAAAAGGGTCTATAGCAAGGTCGATGAAGTTGATGATTTCGATATAAGTATCCAGGCTTGACCCACATGTAACGTAAAGTTAGTTTAAACCGTACAGCAATGACATCATGAACTTGATGGGAAGCCACCATCTCATTCGAAATTGAGTTTTTCACGGCGATCAAAACACCTCCACCTTTCATTGTTGTGACAAGGTTGTATCGATCTTTTCGGTAGACGATATAATCCAATGGGAAGAATTCTTCGCTATTCATAGAATTAGTAAGCCAAGTCTCACAAATGATTATGACTGCATATTTATTGTCTAGGACACCCAACCGAAACTCTTTAGACTTGCCTCGAATACTGGAAGCGTTATGGTAGTAAATTGTCGAAGAGGCAGGTTTTCTGTAACTATTGTTGTTATTGTAATTATAATTATTGTTGTTTTCGTTGCCATATTCAACTAAGTCAGTTTTAAAGTTTTCGTAACTTAACAAATCCAATCTGATCAATGATTTTGGAATATTCTTCCGACAGTAGTCGTAGTATCCGCTTGTTTCTTTAATCTCAAATTCTCAACGTTTTTTTAGGAGACCGGAAGGTTGCTGTTTAGTAATCTTTTAATTGTATAAGAATACTGTTTTAATTAAAAGAATTCGAGCAAAAACATTCTCTAATTTACGTAGCGCATTCAAAAAATAATTTGATCTTTCATAATTGTATTTACAATTATTTTACACACAAATATAACATAAAAAAAAATTGTTTTGGACATATACCAAAAAATTAAAGCATAGCGGGCCATGTCCGAGATTACTCTTATATAAATCACTTAAATACCCATCAGAAAGGTGTCTTAATTGGAGTTTTAATGATTCATACTACGGAATGAAAAAATACAAAAAAAAATCGCGCTGTTTGAAACAATTTAATTACTTTGTTAATGGATATCCTAATTAAAATTCAACTTTTTGATCCAAAAATATACAAAAACGAAAATGTATATTGCGTTAGTACAATATTTTTTTTATCTAAATTTATATTTTTTTCATCATAACTTTTGTTTTGAAAACACAAAAAGCTTTTAAATTTATTCATCGAAAAACGTTGTAATACAGAGTTGCTCCATGTTAATACAATTTGTAACAAGGATGTCCCTATACGTGGTCTCATTTAAGGTAATACGGGCAGAGTGTTTACTGATTTTTTTCGGTACTCTAATTCGTGGCCATTTTTAGAATTTTTTACATAATTACGACAAGCAATTCGCACATAATAAAGATCTGCTGGCTTTGAATAGAAAGGTTTATAAGCCACAATAAGATTAAAATGATTCATCCTTAGAATAAATATATGTCGATTCCTATAAAATTATAATGATGTAAAAAAGGAAGGGTCAATATGTGGTGGCCAATACCCGACTTTCTTTTAACACGAATGTATATATGTAGATCTTGAATACACCACTCGTGAATTCTAAAGCAAAATATTAAACTTACTGGCCTTGAGGCAAAACTGTCTGGTATAATCAAAAAAAACTATCCCTGCTTAAATTTCAAAAAACCAAGGTCAACCATTGTTGGTGAAAATTTAATTCAATCTTTGCAAAATTAAGAAATGAAGAATTGTTCCGGTACAATGATTTCCAAAAAATTTCGAAATGATCTCCGAATTAATGGAATCAGTTTAAGTATAAAGTTTTTTTCCGAATAGTCAATCCGCAACAATTTAATTGTGCCGTTTATTTTGAAAGATGGCATAATTGACTTTTTCAAAAAATCAAGTTAATGCTAAAATTAGTTATAATTTAGCGGTATCTCTTCATTTTAAAAAAAATTTCAAACTATATGACTTGATTTTTGGAAAAAGTCAATTATGCCACTTTCAAAATAAACGGCTCCATTGTGGAGACTTTGAATATGGATATTTCTGTATTTATTTGTAATTGTTCGTTTGTATGAATGTATAAAGATGTGTGATAGAGAGATACAATGTTTCAAAATTAGTTCACATACAACAATCATAAGGATTAATCAAACAAAAATTTTATGGAAACAAAAAATAACTACTACGGCAAACACAACGATTTTGTGACTATGTTTATAATTATTATTTTCAGATCTAGAATATCCAAATGCTTAAAATTAAAAAATAATGAATTTGATTAACTTTCACTTGTCCATTGTATCTAGTCAACGAGGAAAATTCCACTCCTCCTCGGAGTCCTTCGTTGTATACATTTCAACACTTTCCACAACTGTAAACAAGCCTCTGGACTAGTGACTAGATCCAGTCATTAAATGAAAGGTCCGACAATGGCAAGCAGGTCATCGAAAGCAATATTTCGGTGTCGTTTAATAGTATTTCAGTGACAAGGTTTTGTTAATACCCTTGTCTTTGTCTATCCCGATTTACTGGATTAAGAACAACCCGATGCCGATTATTGCCAGTCACATTATCAGCCTATGCAATATCTCACCACCTCATACACATCAGTTTCACATGCAAAGCAAGGATGGGGTCTGGCTTACCTATCAATCATTAGCTATGTTATCGATTTACTTCTTTTCATAAGTCTTTCTAAATTTGGTTTCGAACTGGCTAGCCCCTCGGGTAAATATTCTGAACATATCTCCTTTAATATTACAAGTTCTTCGATAGTAACCATGGTAATACACAATTGTATATCTTCGCATCAACAGAATTGCTCGTAGATGATAATCAAATAGAACATTTTAACTTCCTTCCAATTTGACAACTGGTCCGTGCAAAATATTCCAAACCACCATATTCTAGGCGGGGTATAAAGGTGAAATATCAGGCCTATGAATTCAACAAACTACTCAAATCAAACTTTACACTCAAAATAAATGAATACTCGTGGTTTAAAAGAAACAACAGTTGATGTTATATGTAGTTGGAGCATCAACCCATATAACATTCAAGGATCAGGAATCAGCCCTGGTTGTATGCACGAAGATGTAGCAACTCAGTTGCTATATTCAATAAATTTGATATTTAATAACCGACATTTAATAATCGACGTTCATAATCAACCTCGCACATGACGCACTCATAAATTGGCCGTACGAATATACTAGCATTGTTTATTACTGGATTTCTCTCGTTCGATTTACAAATGTCAAAAATCCAAAAATATACGACTCTGTTAAGATCTGTCATACGAAGTGAACAGCAACACGTGCGCGCGAATAGATCTTTCATATTTTTATAATTTAATTAAATACGGGTGCAATTATATATGTACATGTAAAATATATTAATATTAGGTGTACCGGAAAGTTCTGTCCGTTTTTAGAATGAAACAAAAGAATAAATTTTCTCATACTTTGAATAAACTTTATTGAATAATATAATTGCCATCATTATTTATGACTTCTTGCCAGCGTGATGCCAATTTCTATATCCCATTTTTAAAAAATGTCTTATCTCTAGAGGCTAAAAATTGAACCAGTGCTTGTCTGATATCTTTTTCGTTCTTGAATTGTTTGCCCTGCAAGAAATTTTGTAAGGACAGAAACAAGTGATAATCGAATGGTGCTAGGTCCGGAGAGTATGGTGGATGCGACATAATTTCCCAGCCTATAGTTCTGCGACTTTCTGACGAGTCCCCAAAGCAGCATGTGGCCTGGCATTGTCATGAACCAGTATGATGTCCTTCCTATTGAACATCGCCAGCCTCTTTTCTTGGAGTGCTGTTTTTAATTTACCTAATTGCTGACAGTACCTCTCCGAATTTAGCCTTTCGTTTGGTTTCAACAGCTCAAAATGTATTGGTCCTCGAACGCCCCACCATATACACAACATTCTCTTGTTCAGGCTCAACTTCGGTTTAGAGGTGGAGGGGGTAGATTTTCCGGGTTCACAATATGCCCTTTTCCTTATGATGTTTTCATAGGTATGTCTTCATACTTTTTACGCTATTGGCCGTAGGCACTTGGCGAAACACACTAATACTTAATAAAGACATTTTTATTAATCACTTGTTTTTTGTTTCGCAGTTATATATAATAACTGTGAAACAAAAAACAAGTGATTAATAAAAATGTCTTTATTAAGTATGTCTTCATAGGTTTTCATAGGCCACTTTTCATACCCAGTTATGATCTGGTCCAACAAGGGTTCGATTTTGTTGCGTGCAAGCAGAGATGTGCATATGATGATTAGATAATTCAAATTATTCTCACTTAACTTATGTGGCACCCATCTCGAATACTTCCACACAAACCATAGTTTCCGAATATGGTCGGAAATGGTTTGTTGAGCTGAATCAAGCCTTTCCGCAATCTCCGATGTTGTTAAAAAAGGATCTTGCTCTAACATGATCTTGACAGTATCGTCATCGATCAAACTTGGTCGCCCAGAGCGTGGCTTATCAGAAAGGTCGAAATCACCTACTTGAAATTTTTCGAACCATCTTCTGCATGTTCTATCAGAAACTGTACCTTCACCAAACACTTTCAATAAATTTCTATACGCTTCTGTAGCATTTCTTCCTTGTTGGAATTCGTACAAAATACAGTGGCGTAAATGAACTTTATCGGTAGCCATGTGTACACGATCGCGTCTCACTTAATACTAACAAGAATGATCTTCGTTTTAATTCATCTGCGACGTAAATGTGTATACATTGTTTATGATCAAAAGAGAAAGCCAAATATGTGTCACATGAATATGTGCATACTTGTTGAAACTAATTGTAACCGGAACGGAAAGAACTTTCCGGTAGACCTAATATAATAAAAACTGGTCACAAAAATTTAAACTTAAAACGAATTATAAAGTAAACACACGCAAATTGACAAAGACAAGAGTTACACAAACATCGTAGCTGCGCTGATCGTACTGCATTAAACAGCATTAGCAAATCATTCCGCAAGTCATCGCGTGACTAGTGATCTGGTTCGCTGCCCATATGGTAAAAGACGGCTGTAAAAAAAATTAACGGTTAAAATATTCACTCCCTCAAAAATTATCAAATATACAGGACAAATTTTTCATTCATTGTATTCAAAATATACGTTCAATAATGTTAACAAAATATTTAAGTTATTTTCTGCTTTTCGAAATGGCATTTGTTTACGACTTTTCTAGTCATAGAAAATAAAGAGGCCATTTACTCACAATATATGTACTACAAAAAGTATACAAATTTACTCCCTCCCCCCTCCCCCCTCCCCCATTTTTAACCCAGGGTTAAAACCCTGCGGTTAATTAACTTGGGGACTTAAATTATTTGAAATTTACTTATTTGAATCAGAAGCTGCCCGCATTGCTCAAGCAGGTGGACTAATCTCATTGTGAGTATAGTCTCAAATTGGCAGTGTACAAATTATGCAAGAGTTGTTTTTAATCGAGTGCTATACAGATTTTTTATCCAATTATGAGTTCTGGAAAGCAGACAAGTTCTGCACACAGTTGGACGCACAAATTACAAAATGTAATTTCCATGGTTTTTTACATGTAAAATGTAAACATATATTTTACATATTGTAAATTAAATAATGAATAAAATACTACTTTTTCATTGCAAGTAGTGGGCTTTCTTTTACCAAATCTAATAATTATCGGGAAATTGACTGTGTACTCGACCATTTTCCTTATCCATCAAGAACAACAACGGATGAATAGTATACAATTAATTTAACCACTAAGTCATACAAATTTATAATTTTATCATAAAAATTATTGTATTTATCCCGAAATTTTAGATATTTACAAATTGAATGAGTTTATCGACGAGTTCCACAGCGTTTACTTAGCAATTACCTTGCATGGAAAATTGACCACGAATGAACGCGATGTGGATACAAAACACGATCGCCTGTTTGGCAGGAATCTTATCGAATAAATACCGTTTTTTACGCAAACCGTAAAGACGAATGGTGTGCTCACAATCAAAGCGCAAGCAAAAGTCCAGGCGATTAAATTAAACAATTATTGTAAAAGGATATAATCATCTATCCTTGTTTTCTCAATGTAGATAACTAACAGTTGAAAATAATTATGATTAACCATTTAAATAATCCTTTTGATTATAATTTATGATGTTAATAATAATTATCACGATTTTTTTTTGTAGTTTACGTTTTTGTTTTATTTTCTACAATATTAACTCTGTGCACTTGGAGAATGTGACTTGTAATGAAACCTTGCGGTGTGTTACGGCTTTTATCCCATAGATCTTTGATGGATCGCTGTGCCACGTAAATACAATGAAGTCTGAAACTTTTTGAAATTTTGGGGTATTCTGGATTGATAGCCAGATAGAATTTTTACATCAAGGTGAGGTTACGAGGACTTTGGAAGTTTGGTTTCAAACTAATGAAACTATGAATCCTTTGTATGTATTAAAAATTCGGTCGTCTCGGTATCCAATACCTACGTAGTAGAGAAACAGTATAGCAGATAGTCAACAAAAAGATGAGATGTCGGGTATAAACAATAACATACTCGAGATGGGTCAGAACTTAGATTCTAAATCCCACCCTGATTTATCGGGCTGCTCCACAGATTCTGTAGGGAGCAACGCGACATTGCAAAGGAAATTGTCGGTAGGTAACCAGGCTAATCCTTTTCCTAGTACTACTGGAAGCACAAAACAAGCGATAAATGAATGACCCTTTGGTAGAAGAAGTACGGCACTTCATAGTCCACCACCTACAACTCCAACGCCAGAGAGCACCACACTGTGTGAACTTAACAATGAGATGGAAAATACCTCTTCTATCAAGCATAAAAACTTCAAGCCAACTTCTGAAGCCATGCCCAGTGCACAAACAGTTATAATAAACAACGCGGAGTTAATAAATAAATTTGAACAAATGAAGAAACTAATTGCGCAGCTGAACAATGAAGTTGCCGTGCTAAAGAATGAAAACCTTATGCTAAAGGAAACAGTAATTAAAAACAACAACGCAGAAAACTCAGCATAATTGAAAAACCAATTGCAAGTACTCACTACAGATCAAGATGATTAACACACTGATGAAGATAAGCTTGAAAAGGAAACCAATTGGATACTACAGAAATCCAAGAGAGCAACCAAGAAACCAAAAAAAGAAACCAACCTAAGCAAGAAGAAAGCTGAATCATCACCAGAAGTTGAGCCAATTCAAACTCACATTAAAACTGTCAATGCAACTAATGCATCAAAAGTGAATGATCAATATTCTAGGAATGGCAAATTACGGTAGTATTCAGAAACTGATGAAAGAAGTAGTACTAAATGACTACAAGGTAATATCGTTCAGTAGTAATATTTGGAAAATAAACACGACAGAGCCTGAAGATTATAAAGCTCTAGCTAACAAATTAAATTCTGAAGCTTACCAGTGGTATACCTACGAGGATAAAAATGATCGACCAATTAAAGTAATGACTTCGTCCAACTTGTTCAAAAGATGAAATTATTGAGGACCTGCAAAACAAAGGCCTGGAAATAATCGATGAAGTCAACATCATCAGAAAAGAGAGACGAAAAAACAGGGAGGGACATGTTGAAATCATGAGCATAGGTCTCCCACTATTCATGCTAACTTTCGACAACCAAGAAAAAATCGAAAATATTTATAATATTAAGGCTATCCTCAACCTCAGAGTTAAAATAGAAACACCGAGAAAGGTTACTCGACTAATACCTCAATGTAAAAACTGCCAAGAATACAATCATACACAAAAGTTCTGCCATCGTGAAGCAAGATGTGTTAAATGTGCAGGAAAACACGCACGAAACGACTACATAGTTCCCCGAAAAACAACACCGAAGTGTATCCACTGTAATGGCCAGCATCCAGCCAACTATAGAGAATGTGAAGTAGCAGTAGAACTACAAAAAATGAGAGATAAATCACGCAAACCAAATACACCAAGAAATGTACAATCTATAAAAAAAACCATGGAGCCTAAATCACCAACTCCAAATTTTAATATACAAAGAGAGCGAGTAAATGAAAACGTTACTTATGCATCGGCAATCAGAACAGAAACTGTTAAAAAAGGATCTTGTTTTACAGGACATACTGAGAAATCTAGAGAACCTCAACAAAAGTCTTATTAATTTCAATAAAAGAGTAGAAGAAACCCTTGATCGAGTGTATCAAACTATAAATTATATAAAATTGTATTATAAACAAAAGAAATTAATAAAACATTACGAATTGTAACCTGGAATGCAAACGGACTGTTGCATCACATACAAGAACTAGATATATTTTAAACATGCATAATATAGATATATGACTTATATCAGAAACCTGTAGCGGCTCAAACAGAAAAATCCTTTTCTATTCGTGGCACTCCTCGTAGCAAAACTATTTATACACCGCGAGAGTTTTACCAAGCCGCGAAAAACGAAACCAAGAAACGAAAAAGAATTAGTCGCGTTTAGAATCTCAAGAGACACAGTCTCATATATATAAAAAGTGAAAGTGCCGAACAATCGTTCACACACCAAACATTAATGTGAACTAATTATAAATTAATAATTATAGTGACAATATATATAAAATAATAAATAAATAGTTTATAAACAAAATAATATAGTGAGTGTTAATCATTTAACGCGTAAAACCCGGTAACACCCACTATAAACCCATTTCACCAAAACTTCAATCTGTAAAATAAAAGGATATAATTGCTACCATGCATTACATCCAGAGAACAAAGCCAGAGGTGGATCAGCTATCCCCATAAACGATTATATAAAACACAACGAAGAACTCAAAGTCGAGAAACTTTCCATGCAAGTCACAACAATCAAAATACAATTAAACAATATTAAAACTTGTAGTATCTCAGTAATATGTTGCCCTCCAAGATACAATCTCAAACAAGTAGATTATACTAATCTTCTTAAAACACTAGGAAGTGTCTTTTTAATTGGAGGGGACTATAATGCAAAAAATACTTATTGGGGATCACGGTTAACGGGTTAACGCCTGCTAAAGGAAAAGAACTGTTCGCAGCAGGCAAACATCGAAATGCCAGTTTCACTCAGGCGGTACACCAACCTATTGGCCTACGGATATCAGTAAGACTCCAGATCTTATAGACTTTTTTATTACAAGAAAGATTTCAGATAATTATATCCATATAGAGAACAGTGAAAGTCTATCATCAGATCATTTACCAGTTATGATGATACTTAGCCAAACAATTATTATGAAAGAGAGCAACCCGAAATTAACGAGCTTCAAAACTAATTGGGATCTCTTCCAAACACAGCTAACAGAAACAATTAATCTGCAGAACCCAATACAGCAGCCCAAATAGAAGACGAACTAGATAAACTCATCCATAATATCCAAAATACTGGGTGTCAAAGCACTCCTAATAATAGTAAGAAAATGAAGCGCAATACTAGCTATCCAGAGGAAGTGAGAGAACTTCTTAAAAATAAAAGAAAAGCATGGAACAATTGGCAAACAAAACATCAAAACACGGAAAATAAGAGGGTATTTAACCATTTGTGTAACAAATTTAAATACCTAATAAAAGACCTTAAAAATTAGTCGGTCTACAAATACCTCAGCACTCTAACTGGGCAAAAAAATACTGATACTATAAGTTCAGGTTCCTCCAATTGAAAATAAAGAAAATTAGGCTCGAAATGCTAAACAAAAAGCAGATTTGTTTGCAAATCACCTTGAAGAAACATTCCAGCGTTACCCCAAACAAACGGAAGAGGAAAATATCACCCCGATATTTAAACAAGACGAAAGAAAAATTACACCTGTAACATTGAAAGAAATAAAATGGGAAATCAAGAATAATCTGAATGCGTATAAGGCTCCAGGATATGATCTTATAACGGGTCAGATAATAAAAGTGTTACCGGAGAAAGCGTTGAAGAAACTGGTGCATATAATTAATGCAGCATTTCGACTAAGATATGTACCAAGACAATGGAAAGTTGCAGAAGTAATTATGATACTTAAGCCGAACAAACCTCGGAATGATAAATCTTCATATAGGCCAATTTCTCTGCTACCAACATTATCGAAACTATTTGAAAAGGTTTTTCTTAAAAGACTAAACCGAATTATCGAAGAAAGGAATCTTATCCCTTCACATCAGTTTGGACTTAACGAAAAAGATTCTAGTATAGAACAAGTACATCGAATTACTGATAACATTGAGAAGTCACTAGAAAGCAAACAAATATGCTCAACTATATTCCTTGATGTAGCGCACGCATTCGACAAAGTATGGCATCAGGGGTTAGAATTCAAACTTCATCGAGATCTTCGGAAGGAATTTTTTCAAATTTTAAAATCATACATATCAGAGAGGCACTTCCAAGTAAAGTATGAGAATGAATACTCCCAACTAAACAGATTAACAGCAGCAGTACCACAAGGGAGTGTTGTTGAGCCAATCCTTTATCTCCTATATACTAGAGATATACCAACTACAGAAGAGACAATGGCGACTTTTGCCGATGACACGGCAATACTTGCAACATCAAAGAATATCAATGACTCCACTAGTAAATTACAGATGGCTACTAACCAGATATGTAATTGGACAAAGAAATGGCGAATCAAATTAAATGAAGCAAAATCAATCCAAGTGAACTTTACAAACCTAAAAGTTCATCATATACCAATAATGATAATGATAAACTCGTGAGTAGTCCGCAGGCAAACACTGCTAAATATCTCGGCATGACTTTAGATGCTAAACTTAGATGGAAGGAACACATAAAAAAAAGAGAGAAGAACTAAACATAAAATTTAGAAAAATGCATTGGTACTTAGGGAGACAATTTGAACTAGCGATGCATAACAAACTGCTGCTATAAAAACAAATTCTAAAACCTGTATGGACATATGATAGCCAACTCTTGGGTTGTGCCAAGAAGACAAGCATCAAAATCATACAAATAGTTCAAAATAAAATCCTGCGATGTATTGTTAATGCACCGTGGTACATTCGAAACGGCAACCTCCATCGAGATCTAAAGATCGAGCTTGTTGCGGATGAATCTAAGCATCATGCAATAAAACACCTACAACCTCTGCACCAGCATGAAAATCTGGACATTCGCTGTATGCTGACTACCACACCAAGTAGAAGACTGCAAAGAACCAAACCACTGGACTTATCGCGACCAGATACTAGATTAAAAAAAAAGTTTTTCATTTTCATGATTTCACGAAACGCGACTCAAGTATCCCTTGATTTCATAAAGTACATTTACAAATCATTCAAGATGATTGGATTTAAAAATATGACCATTATTTTAATTGGTTAATCGAAATTACTTTTCAATATTATTTTCAGTGTTAGCGATAACTGATATACGAGGGTATATCAAAAAGTCTTGCAATATCATATGAAAAAAAAGAGTGAGTGAGACAACAATATATTTTTCAAAACCATTTTTTGTCGCGATGAAACTTCTAGAAGAACATTTCGATGTAAATTTTACAGTTCGTTTGTTTTTGTCAATTTAGTAACACGTGTTTTGAATTTTTCTTAAAATGAATGAAATTGAATATCGCGCCGTTATTAAAATTTCTGTAAAGATGACCGAAATGCAATTTATATATTCAACTATATATCAAAAGTTTACTGCGAATCTGCACCATCATATGCCACAGTAACAAGGTGGGTAAAATTATTCAAAAGTGGTCGGGCATCATTAGAAGACGACAACTGCTCGGGTCGGCCAGCTGATGCTATTAGCCATGAAAACGTAATTTTGGCCGAATCTATTGTATTGGAAGACCGGCGTATTTCTATTCCGCGGTTAGCGTGGAGACTTTCTCTTTCATACGGTACCACATATACTATATTACATGACCACCTTCACATGTCGAAAGTAAGTGCACGATGGGTTCCCCGTTTGTTGAATGCAGAACAAAAAAAATGCGTGTTCAAACTTCAAAGGCGATTTTAGATATGTACAAAGAAGATCCAGAAAATTTCTTGGATAACATAATAACAGGCGATGAAACATGGCTTCATCACTGGGGTCCGGAATCCAAACAAGAATCGATGCAATGGATTAAACGTAGCGAACCACCACCAAAGAAATTCAAAACTCAACTGTCTGCTGGTAAGGTTTTGGCAACAATTTTTTGGGATGCTGAAGAAATTTTGATAATCGATTATATGCCACCGAAAACCACAATCACAGGCATATATTACGCAGCGGTTTTGCGAAAATTGAAAAAAGCGATCCGAGAAAAACGGCCAAGGAAAGTTAGAAAAAAAATCTTGCTTCTTCACGACAATGCACCAGTGCACAAGGCTAATGTTGCTCAAGCTGCATTAAAGGACTGCGGCTTCGTGGAAATTCCGCATCCACCGTACAGTTCAGACTTGGCACCCAGTGACTAATTTCTGTTACCCAATTTGAAAAAAAAAAATTAGGGGCCGGAAATTTTCCAGTGACTATGAAGTACAGTCTGTTGTAAATGGATATTTTATGGAGCAAAAGAAATCTTTGTTTTTAGAGGGTTTAGGCAAGTTAATTGATCGATGTGACAAATGTATAAACCTTAAAGGAGATTATGTCGAAAAATAAAAATATTGCTGTCTCACTCACTCTTTTTTTTCATATGATATTGCAAGACTTTTTGATTTGCCCTCGTATGAAGACTCCTTAAAGGAACGTTGAGGCATTGTTCTTAGCTCAAACAATCAAAACATAAATTTAATTGTTTTGGAATCAACTCAATTCAAGGGTTGAGTGAAAGCACCTCTGTGCATGCATGAAAGTATCTCTATGCACGGATATTTCTTCACATCATTGTAATTGTGTGTGTGGAATATAATAATTGGCACAAAAATTTCAAGAATGTGAAATTTTCTCCGCTATAGGAACATTTTGGTAACGAACAACTAAAGCAAGAACATATACACACTTAGAAATGTTGCTACGATTTATGATGCAACCCTTGCATCGAGGCTTATACGATGCAATCGTGTATCATATTCTAATGCAATAAAAATAGTTATGATGCAATTGTGTCTAAAATTATTGCAGTAGTGTGTTGAAAGAAAATTTCTATATAATCTGGGGTTAAATATTTTTTAGCGAATTTATAATAATTCGCTAAGTCATTGTGTGTACTTTTAATATAAGCTTAAAATGTTTTTCATATATTTGCTGTGTAAGTAAGGACGTAGATTGATTTACGTCAATCGAGTTGGAAGTGAAAAACGGGTATCTGTGTAATTTGCTTTATACTTTTAGTTTTATTACAAATTAATTTAAGTGTTAATACAATTATTTGGGAATTTCTAATGTAGTGTGCTTTACTGTTTAAAGTACTGGAATATACAATTTTAATGCCACTTACGACAAAAAATGATGCTTCCAAATGGATGTTTTGATTATTTTTTATGTAATGTGCTATAAATTTTAATATAACTTGTATCAATTTTAACAAAATATTCCATTATAGTTTAATGTAAACTATACACTAAAAATTAATACAATTAGCATTAATATCTGATATAATGCAACTTGTGCATTAGTTTGTAATACAAGCTTGCGCAGGACGTATATGTAATGCAATTTGCATTACATAGGTCATATTTTTTCAACTGTGATAGTTGAAAAAAGTAAAAATGAATGTTTGCCTAACGGTCGCATCATGTTCACTATTACATTATAACTCATTTCATATTTAGAAGTTGTCTACTTCTGGGAGTGATATAGATCATGATTTTCGTATGTCGGGGACGTACTAACCTACTCCACTACAAAGACCAGCGGAAAAAAAATATATTTTTTAGCAAATTATCCTTTTTGTTGAATTGTCGTACTACTCACCATTTGGCTGGTTACACTTGGTGGTGTACACCTTAACCCACCGAACCTTTAAGTATTATATCGTTAAACACATAAAAATCATTTGTTTGAACCCACATTCAAATGAACGAACATAAAAAACAGTCGTAACTTTTAATATTTGAAAAAGAAGGATTATAAGAATCAATAAAATTCAGCTGCTTTTATTCAAACTAAAACAGATTTCTTTATCGAATTGTTTTTTTATGAAAATTTTATTTTGATACGATTATAAACTGCTCTCAAAATACATTATGGAAATCTATTTACATATGTAAGTATATTTGGTATGGTACACTATACATATGTAGTATATACGATACCCATAAATGACCCTTTTATTTTGCGATACAGATTTGAATGTCTTAATTTTTGATATCACCGAAATATCAAACATCGTTTGGTGGTTGTAGAGAGACGTACAATACTGTTACTGAATATGAATACCCATTTGAGATAAGAGTGCTAGCGAACAGTATTATTTTATTTTTTATTTAAAATACCATACGATAAAAAATGATAAACGGCCAAAGCATTATCGCATTTCAAAGCCTTTTGCCATGTTACCATTCACCCAGATTGTACTCAAAATTACTAGATTTCAGTTTTTACACGTAAATATAAATTTTTTTTTATGTAACGTGTAACGCAAAAATGAAAATACCAAAATGGATTTTATATTTTTATGGCTAAACATAACAATTTTATATATAGTATAATATGATCTATCCATTGAAAATATATTACAATATAATCAACCATTGAAAACTAGAAGCTTTTGTGTATGGCGTTCTATTCTATATGTATAACACACGTAATGTCTTCTTCGTCAAGTTCTTGATCGGTATTATTAGAATCCGATTATGGAAGAATTCCATTGGAACTGAATAAAGGAGTTGGAGATTTTCTTTGAAATGCTTCGTAATATTAATAATCATAATAAGATACTTTCTGTATTGCAGATAAAAACATTTTATTTATATGCAAATTTTCTCTTCTCGTACATACTTATATTTTCTAGATTCCGTAAGGTTAAAATGTTTTGATATCCTGACGTAATTCATAGCACAACCATTGTACATAAAATTATTGTACATCCATGAGATGCTCGATTCATTTCGTAGCCTGGAACAGAACATTATATTTTGAAGCTAGCAAAAGTGGAATGAAGGTAAATACAACAAAAATTTAATATTCTAAATGCAAAATTCATTCTAAAGGATCTCTCAGCTTTAAATTATGCTTTGTATCTAAATTTATTTATTCAATACTGCTAAATAATAAAATTATCGATTTTATGTATAAAATTTGCACATTGTTTCAATATTGAATTAACCAAATCGTTTTTCCTATCGTGCACAGAAACGTGTTGGAAAATTGTGTTAGGTTATAAATGTCCCTGCAGCTAGGCGTGTGTTATATTATATTTTATGATCTTTTCTAAGAGGAATTTAATAATAATGATGATCTAAAATGAACTCAATAATTATTGGAGTAATAAATTCAATTCACTCAAGTTTTTAATAAATATTATAATCTGGACTTGCTTTCATAAAAAATAAAATATACTTTCAATTTTTATCCTAATTCTGAGAAAAAATTTTATCCAATCTACAATAAATTATTAAATAATTTTTAAGTTCTTAAATCGTCGTATTTTTCCAAGAAGGCTACATCTCAAAATTTAGCATTTCGGTGAAAAGTAAAAAATAATATTTTTATGGCTTTATCGGCATTTTAAAAAACATGACTGTAAAGAAAATATTGAAGTTTATTTCGCTTCGGGCATTTGATCAATAAATAAAATGGTATTGTAGTGCCAATCCATGCTTCAATGCGACTAAACATTTTTTGGTCGAATAACTTTTTATAATTGGTGCCGTATTCACTTGTGCTTTTCCGGTTAGTTTTATTTATGAATCCGTTAAAGTTAAGTATTATTTTGCAATATTGTACAGTTGTGTACTTATGTACTACCTAATTAAATGTGAGATGGATGCGTGCCTCTCTATAGCTGTGTGATGACAATTTGATGTAAATTTCCATGCTAGATACTCATTTTAAAATATGAAGGAAAAATAGATTTAATTAAAATTAATCACTAACTGTAACCCGGCTTTGTTGCAAAAATTTAATTAATTTTGATAATTAGAAGGACTGTAGAATATTAGTTTTGAATGCGCGTTTTGGTGGTCACATTGACTAAGCTTACATTTTGGAAAACATTCATGTACCTTGCATGATAATTAGAAGGACTGTAGAATATTAGTTTTGAATGCACGTTTTGGTGGTCACATTGACTAAGCTTACATTTTGGAAAACATTCATGTACCTTGCAGAACATTTGGAAATCAAATTAATAAATTATTCAACATCATCGACGACCTATTTCACTTTAATTTATAAAAGGACAACTTCAAAAATATCCTGAAACATTATTTTTTGTTAATTTTTAATTAATGTTAAATCAGAATTTAATTTTTATTTTTTTTTGTTTTAAAGTTTTTTGTTTGAATTTTTTTCCTAATATAATTTTTGTATTAAACTAAATAATCTGAAATCATAGATTAAATATGTAAATTTCTTTAAATAAATAAATGAAGTATTTTTAGATAGCTTGTTTTTCTATTCATGTCAGATTCTAGATTCACCCCCTAATATGTTTGCAGATAAAACTATAATTAAAAGTTTCTCTGTTTCGCTTGAATAAATTATTTTAATCAGTATGTATATTAATTGAACCGGTTATCACTGAAAAAGTGCAATATCCTCATTCAATTAAAATTTTTGGATTTTCCGTGACCTTAACGTTATTATATGCATAATGTTGCCTATTATCCTCGTCATCCTGGAGTTGGAAGTGTCCGCTCAGGGGTCTCGTAATATAAACCTGAAGATTCCTCGTCAAAGGCGTGTGTCCTCCATTTCGAGATTTGATGATTTATTCTAGGGTAGGTTCACCAAACATCACACAGAACAGCCGACAACAATTTCACGGTCAACAAACAGTGTTGATACCGCAACAGGACAAACCTCTTAAATTTATTGTGACATGAAACAATGCTAAACCAAATTAGCGACAAATTAGCAAAGCTAGAGCTAACAATTCACACACACACGCCTTGAAAGAAGCTGAAATTCAGCCTATGAATCCATTAATTCCAGCCGATTAGGGGCAGCGTAAGCTGAGCCTGCCTCGCGAAGTAATACTTAACGGTAGTTCCACTTCGCTGAATGGCTCACGTGTTTGATATATGAGTTCATACGTGTAGCCTATCGAAGGTTCCCCTCCTGTGCCATAAAAAACACATACACACACACACACACACACACACACACACACACAGCAAGATAATAGGATGGAAGTCTGCAGTGTTCGATGAGAACATCTTCCGTCTCATGATGGAGGATCTTACCTTATCTGGTATCGCAAATTTAAACACAAAGCCCGTTCAGCTTATAAGACATGTTACAAGAGCCTGTGATGCAGCAATGCCAAGAACGATGGTGGATAATCGTAGAAAACCGGTCTTCTGGTTGAACGACGCGATTTCGGAATTTCGTAAAATGTGTCTGAATGCAAGAAGGCGATACCAGCGTGCTAGACACGTCGAAAACTCTGTCTTTCTGGCTACAAGAGGCAATAGTTAGAGGAGAAAACCTGGCAGAATCATCAGTATGGCTTTCGAAAGGCACGCTCAACAGTGGATGCGATTAAATAGGTTGTAGATACGGCGCGCCAGGCAATATCCGGTTCTCGATGGCTACGTGGTAGTAAAAAATACTGTGCCATAGTTATTTATTGGGCGTGAAAAACGCATTCAACATGGCAAAATGGAGCTGCATATTTAACGCACTTACACGGTTGAAGGTACCGAAGTACCTGCTGAGACTAGTTTCCAGCTACTTTAGCAACAGGATCTTGATTTATGATACTGAAGAGGAAAATAAAACTTACGAGGTGACTGTGTGGGGTTGCTTAAGGATCAGTGTTAGGTCCTTCACTCTGGAATGTGACGTACGATGGTGTACTTCGAATGTCCATACCAAGTGATGCACGGGTGATTGGTTTGACAATAAACACTTACAGTACCAAATTGCTAGCCGTTAACATGTCACGCTCCCCATCATTGGCAGGGATTTTGCTGAGGAAATTCGCGTTGTTATTGGATCTAAAAACTCACAAATTGATTGATCTATCCACAAAACTCACAATCAATTTCTTCACCAAAGTTTGAACTGACTCCTACAAATCGTTGGAGCATATCATCTCATTCCTCATTTGGACTCAGAAATGTTGCACAAACATTATAGCGTTTCATCAACAAAACCGTAAGAGATATCGATTTCGTTTTTGTATATATCGACGACATTCTCATAACCTCAAAACACGAAAAACAACACTTATGTAAATACGTCAATAGTAATACATCAAAATGTGTGTTTGTAACAAGCAATCTTGACTTTCTCAGTCACAAAATAGCTTCTAATGGCATTTTACCGTCCTAAGAACGAATTAATGCAATTAGAGCACCACATAATGCTAAACAGATTCAACAATTTGTCGGTATGGTAAATTATGATCACTGATTTATTCCAAAACTCGCAGAGATACTTGCCCAAATAAACACACATTTGGCAAGTCTTTTCAAAAAGGTTCAAAATTTTACCTGGGCTGAAGAATATCAAAATGCATTCCTTCAGCACAAGGGCAGTTTAGAAAATACTGCTCTTTTAGCGCATCCGCTAAACGACACAGAATACAACATCAACACGGATGCATCTAACACAGCAATAGGCGTGGTCTTACAACAACTTACTAGGGCAATTTCCACTTAAACGGGATGCAACCCAAGGCAAGATTTGGTCTCTTAATTCACGACAGACCTTCAACATTTACAAGGCTAAGATAATATGGTAGTTGACACACGTTTTGTATTTCCGACACCCGGCTTGCCTCTGCAACAACACGTTCCGACATCATCACTATCGCAAAAGTACAAGATTCAGAACTAATAGACTTACACTCTATTTCTTCAAACGGCGATCTTCCAAATGGAAATTAAATAAACTTACATTAGCCGATTGGCCAATTTATGACGAAATATCTACAGGTAACAATCGCCCGTACGTTACAGAGTCATTACGTCGAACTATCTACGAGACTCTGCATAATATTTGACATTCAAGTGTATGAGCAAGTAAATTTGTCACTAAAAGATATTTTTGGCCCAGTATGAACAATTATGTACCCCGTTGGGCGAAATCTTGTTTATCCTGCAAAAAATGCAAAGTTCAACGTCATATCAGATCACCTCACGGGAATTTTCAAACTCCATAAGGTAGATTTGAGCATATCCATATGGTTATTGTTGTTCTAACAGAACGCTACTGTACAAAAGACATCAACACACAACTGGAAGTCATAGATCCCGATCATATTGTAGGGGGAATACGAGTAACAGTTAAACATGCCCTAAAATATTCACCAGCAGAACTAGTGTACAGTCAAACAATAAAACATGTTGAGGATTTATTTGTGGAATACCCACTTACACCCCAAGTTTCGCCTGACATAGTAATAGATCAAAGACCAACTACGCTCCACGATGAACAAACTCATCCCAATAGATACGCGCAAAACAAATTAAAACGACATATTCGTACCAAAGTCACTGCAAACATGTCACTTTGTATTACAAATCAGAGATAAGCAACAATCGGTCTCTATTGATAGGCTCAAACCAGTCTATGGAATTTTGAGTTCTCCAGAGAAAAAAAACTGCCTCAGGACCTTCGCGATATAACCTATTTAATCCAGAATTGGAACAAACCACCAATTATACAAGATTTTACCTATACGATTTTTTTTCCTTTTCTTTCACAGAATGGCACGAAAATCAGCCTTTTAGATAAGGTGAAAGTGGAAAATCGCAATGACCAATTAATCAGGTCATACAGTCGGTTCATCGCCCAATCGCGAACCTGAAAACCCAGCCGAACAAAAAACCACAATCCGCCATTTAGTCATGTTCCCTTCTGGTGGAACGACGAGATTTCGGAATTTCGTAAAAAGTGTCTGAATGCAAGAAGGCGAGACGACCGTGCTACACACGCCGAAAAGTCTGTTCTTCTGGCTACAAGAGGCAATAGTTAGAGGAGGAAACCTGGCAGAATCATCAGTATGGCTTTCGAAGGGCACGCTCAACAGTGGATGCGATTAAATAGGTTGTAGATACGGCGCGCCAGGCGATATCCGGTTCCCTTCAACACATTGAAGTTGAAGCAAGCAACACTTACAACGGACCGCACAAAACACCGCATTTCCGTCATCATTAAAAAGGCTGAGCAACATCATTGAGATGAACGTAAAAATAATTATTCGAACAAGTATACAAAAAAACTACCAAAATTAGCGAAATGTAAAGAATATCTTGGCAGCATCTCCAACCTGTGGTTGAAATTTATTAAAAGCTTTGTCTGCAAAGATACACAATATGTCTGCAAAGTTTCAATATAATCGGGGTTTTATGAATTAGACCAATAAACAACAATACGTAATTTTTTAAATTCATCTATCAATTTTCAAAAAAATATGTTTTGGACGATAAGACGCACAAAGAACCAATTTTTATGAAGAAAAATAAAAATATTTTACTGTATAAATCGCTAATACAATTTATTATTATAATACACTAGTGGACCCGACAGACCTGCCCAAACGTTAGCTTACCTGCTATAAGCGGGTTCAGCAAACGTTTTTTCGATATTCGAATTTTCCATAAACTGTATTATACTAAGTGACATTTGACATTTTTTTTTTTTTTTTTTTTTTATTTTATTTCCAATATAAATTTTACAATTTTAAATAGTTATGGAAATTTCAAGTATTAAATTTGACATTGGGTGAGTACACAAATGTGTTACACATATGTATAAAAGAAAACTAAGATGCTAACTGTGTTTGTTCATTATAAATATTATAAAACTTATGGGGGTAGATACTCAATCGGCTAGCAAGCAAGCAATTTGCCAGCCGAAATCCTGGCTACTCAATCAATTTTACCAAGGAAATTTGAATTTCAAATTATATTTTTCATACAATTTTTGTTTATTTTTGCAATTGCACAGTAAAACAACACAAAAATTAGCTGTTCATTTTTGAAGCCGCAAATGTTACTGTGCTATTGCAAAAATAAACAAGAATTGTATGAAAAATATAATTTGAAATTCAAATTTCCTTGGCAAAATTGATTGAGTAGCCAGGATTTCGGGTAGCAAATTGCTTGCTTGCTAGATGATCGAGTATCTACCCCATGATTAATGTAGAGACAGTATTTAGTAACCCGGAACATACAAGATGTGACATACTATATCACTCTGTATAATTTTGATTTTGCTCTTTAAGAAACGATAGAGCCAATTATATTATCTGTGACATTGATCATACTCTCTGCAAAACTCGTTGTATAGCATTTCTTTAATATATATCTTGAATTTAGAGACCGGAAGAGTTCTAATGTTAAGTGGTAATTCGTTAAAGAGATGCAAGCCTCGGTAAAATATACTTCGTGTAGATGAGATATTCCTGTAAGTGGGTAATCTCAGATCATTGGCTTGTCTAGTGTTCCTCATAGTTAATTGAAAATTTGTTTCGAGCAGAAGCGAGGATTTTATCATACTGTTATTAACCAAGTATATTAGCATTATATAACTAAAGTCAACTAGTTTGGAAACAGGTAGTAGATCCGCAGAATACAATAATTTTGTGGGATATCTATGCGGTAACTTATAAAGTGCCTTTATTGACTTATTCTGGTATATTTGGAGATCGTTTAATTTATTAGTGGAGCCCCAGACTGGTATTTAATATAGTAGATTGGAATGAATGAACTAAGTAGTATAGTTGTTTTTTAATAGAGCTATCTAAAAATTTGGCAGATCTTCTAAAGGCACCTATTATTTGCGCCAGACGTAAATTTAATTTGTCTGTGTGGGATGACCAACATAGGCGAGTATCGATACTTAAACCCAGATAATTGTTCACGTCTGATTGCGTAATGATTTCATTGTTTACTTGCAAAGTAGTAAAAATGGGAATTATATTTTTGTTAAACGTCATATAGGTGGTTTTATTTAGATTTAATTTTAGTTTATTCCAATCGAAATATTTTTTTAGAAGGCATAAATCACTTTCCATGTCTTGCTTGAGTGCATAATGGTTTATAGATCCATATACGATTGCGAGGTCATCTTCAAATAGTTGTGGTTTACCGTTCAACGGTAAATTAAATATATCATTAACATATATTAGAAACAGTATTGGACCCAATATTGAACCTTGTGGTACACCAGAAGATAAGTCTAAGAACTGTGAGGAAGTGTTACCTAATTTAACAAATTGTTTACGGTTTGATAAATAGTTTCTAATCAGACTGAGGGCTTTATCGCGAATTCCAACGTTGTATAATTTCTCAATCAGTTTGACATGATCAACACAATCAAATGCCTTCATCAGATCGACAAAAATACAACCTGTAGATTTACCTTCTTCTAAGAATCTGTAAATGTTATTCATTAGGCACAAGGTTGCAGAGGTAGTGCTTGAGTTTGTTTGAAACCCATATTGAAACTCTGAGATCAAATTGTTAATTGAGATGTGTTGTATCATTCTGTTCAGAATAAGCCTTTCAAATAATTTGGAAATGGTCGGTAACACAGATATAGGCCTATAATTGCACATTTCAAATTTGTTACCACCCTTAAAAATTGGATTTATTTGAGCGATTTTAAGTTTGTCTGGAAATTTAGAATAATCTAAACAGTGGTTTATAGAGTTTTTTATGAGGGGATTCAGTTCCTTAGAACATGTTTGAATAACAAAGGTAGGAATGTTGTCATAACCTTTAGCACAAGCTGTGTTTAAGGATCTTATCAAATGGTCGACCTCTTCATCCGTAATTAAATCAAAATTATCTAAATGATTGACGCGAATATCTGGTGTAGGTACATAAGTTAAATCAATATGACAGGAGTTAGCAATTTCGGCACCTACATTTATAAAGTAATTATTAAGAAGTTCAGATACTTCATTTTGGTCATTATACAATTTATCATTCACCTTTACAGATATTTGATTTATCGAGTTAGCTGTGGTGGTTTTATTACTTAAAACTTCATTGATCAGGGTCCAGATTCTCCTCGAGTTCTTAGAATTTTGCAAGAACCTCTTGCGGTAGTATGATTTTTTAGCACATATTATTGTCATTTTTAATCGGTGCTGATACTCTAAAGCTTTGAAGGTATAAAAATGGTTAGACGGATATTTGTTCTTTAGTTTATTAAAGAATATTCGTTTGTTATAAAGAACTTTAATGTTATTAGTAAACCAGGGTTTATTAAGTTTTGTTGTTGCCTTGCTGGTAAATTCTAGTAATTTGGTATTTTGGTGAACAGACTCACATAATTGTTTGTGGAACACTTCAAACTCAAATTTATTAGGTTCTAGTGAAAACTGTTTAATAAGATTGCATACCGGTTGATAGTCAGTTTTCGAAAAGCTGGAGGAAATATTAATAGAGTTAGACATGTCAATCTTTTCATTTCGTCATTGTGTGATTTGCTGTTGCCCAAAGTAAAATAAAAAATGAGTGCAATTTCTCATTACTCTGCGCCGTTCAATTCTCGTGTCACGGCCGGACGATATTTGGTGCTTGCCTTTGGCACCATTGACTTTTGGTGAGATTGGTGGTAAGTATATTAATGTGATTGCAAAATATATTGCGCATGTGTGTAAATGTCTGCTAGTTTTGTTTTTCATATGTATTAGCTGTGTGGAGAAGACTATGTGGAACTCAGTTGGTCGGTGAGGTCATATTGGATCTACAAATGGGATCTACTGTGGATCCACTGACACATATGTACAAACTTGGACGATTTTCATTTTGATTAAATAATAGCAAGCAAACAAAAAACTCAAATCATTTCTATGACAGTCATATTCTTTTTAATGTAAAAAAAGTAAAATATTGAAATAAATGATAAATCTTAAAACTAAAAGAACTAAAGTTTGTTTTGTTTTGATCTTAATGCGAGTTGAACAATGAACAGTTTAGTGCATTGTGTATTTCCATGAAATTGAATTTTTCCATTGCCATATTGAGCAGTTGTTCGAAGAATGACACTACCGATGGATCGTTTTTCAGTTGGACATGCATATTTATGTTAAGGTGTAATGTATTTACATTTCACCATAGGTATGATTGTTTCACACATGCGGTTATTTCGTCCACACATGTAACGCGTAGAATGACCGGCAATGTCTGTCTGAAATCACTGGACAGGACAGCAATAGTAGAGCGCCACCGAAAAGTCTGATATTATCGTTTCATCGATTTATCGAGAGCTTCACGTGAATGCTTGTAAGTCATAGTGCATTCTTCCCAGAGAATACAACAGCTGATCATACTATTTACTGCATATCTATTAGTATAATCCATTAAGAATATTATAACCAAAAAACCGATGGATTTAATTTATTTGTAGCCGTGGTGATCGGAAACGTAAAGTAATGTAAAAAAAATTGGACTTTTTTTTTGAATGATATATCTTAGGGAAATTTTTTTGTATTTTATTTTGAGCGCCCAATAGATCTACTATAAGGTGTTTCAGGCTTATCTAGTCATTCTGGGACACCCTGCATAAAGAAACTTTTGTTAAACCTGGTTTCCCTTTTACAAAATAAAATATTAATTATTTTAAGGTTGGTAACTGAACAACTTATTTATTTGATATAGAATGACTAAACAACACCACTACACGTATGTCATATTATCTACGACGCCTTTGATCTCATTATGATAATGAATTATTTCTGATTATTTCTGGCTATTACTGCGTTAGTATTTGTATGCATTGTCGATAATAATGTGATAAAGTGATTTTTCTTGGACACATACGAACAAATGCTCACTTTTCCATCACCACTGAATCCGAACATGCTGGAATATTCAGACATAGTTGCGGATTTTTTAAAAATGCCTGGAATCCAAGTTTTTTTTTTTTAAGGTTACAACCATTGTTAATTTCCAAGATAACAAACGTGCTAAGGGCAAAGCGGAGAAAAAGTTGTCCATGGATTTCTAATTAGATACATATAAGAAACCTTTAATACTAAACACAAATCTAAAAATCATGGATATTTTGGATTATTTAGGTTTAGGTGAATAGATTATCATGGTATTTTGTACAATATAAAATTTAGTTTTTATATTACTAACTGTGTAAAACATACGTATGAATGAAATTGTTTTTAAAGAATTATATTTTAGTGCATTTTCTATATAAAACGAATGAAGGTACATTTATACCGTAGGTGCTCCAGATATGATGTAAAATTTGCCATCCACATAAAGGTTAATTTGTCCCAAGGATTTTTTACCCAGGTTCACACTTCAGCAATTGTAGGTTTCATCCTCCCTGTTACAGTCATATCGTGATTTGGTTTTGTCATTCATTTGTTCCACTCCTCTTGCATGAAAGAGGCTGTAATTGGCTTGTAAGATCTCCAGGACCGCTATTTGTGTGTACATTTTTCTTAAAAGGTTTTTAGTTCAATCTTTTGTATGCGTTCTGAATTAATCTCACACTAACAAAGCGCGCTTTTTGACAACTCACCTGGACGTATTACCCATATCCTTTGCAGCCATGATTTAATCCCTATTTCATCCATCCAACTTATATGTTGAATGTGGTATATAATTCCACGAAGAACTTCATCTTTCGATAATACTTTTCTTTTAAAGATTAACATACGGTTGCTTACTACCATCCACACAACATCCTAAATCTACAGTGTCGTGGGTTTTTCGTGACCTGTTGTTTTTATTGTTAATGATCTGGTACCTTTTAAATCTATACAGTACGATTTGAAGGAACATCAAATGTTAAACGCACTTCATCCATATTAGCAATTTGGCTAAGATTAAAGTTAAAATTCAATATAATATTTTATATAATATCCTGTGAAATTCTATAATTTTAGCTTAGCTTTTATTTTAAATTTAGCTTCATATTGGCATTTTTTGGACTAGACTGGTTTTCATACGCATGGCTTCGGCTTCAAAAATTATCATTTTCGTAGAAACCTATATTCCATTGGAATGCATGGGAAGTTTGTACTAAGTTTGTCCTAATAATAAAAATTAAAAAATTAGGACAAACTTAAGATAAACTTCACGCTTCATAATACCGATAAGAAGTTTGTACTGAGCTTGTCCTAAACAAGCAAAACAATGTATCTTGTTTATATGTATTTATGAAATGAAAACATTTAGGCGACAAAAGTTTACATTTGATTTAAGAAAAAAAGGAGAAGGAAGTCCTGAATTTATACCTCCACGTGGTGCTCTCTGGGTAATGCTAAATTAAGTAGGCGGCAAAATGAAATTTCGTGGAAATTTTTTTGTAATATTTAATAACACCTCATAAAACCGCCGAGTTATCTTCATAACAATCTTGTTTGTGCTCCACAATATAGAGGTAACTAAACCTTTATGACACAGCCGAAACAAGTGTCGTCGATTCAGTTCCAAATTGAAAATTTAGATGTTCTAAATAACAAAATGCTAAGATTTGTTACCATATATATGTACTTGAGCACATAAAACTTCCTATGTTAAACAGAAAGCAAATATTAAGAAAACTTACTGATAGTCTATTATCTTGCTCCCTTAGAAGTGAAACCGATGAGATGGACCTGTAACCTTGTTAAGTTTGACGATCAAATATCACCCTATGCGATTTAAGACGTAAATCCACTCAAACGTCTGTCTCACTATGTGAGCTCCATGATAAATTTATGAAACTCTTTGATTTAGTCAGTATTTCTATAATCTTGCTACCTTATAGGTGAAACCGATAATAATAACCTGCAACCCTATTTAGTAATACTCTAAAGTAGCACCCTATGTGATTTAAGACATACATTTACATATATCAATGTCTAGAAGCTGTTTGGCAAATTTATGAAACTTTTAGTTTAAATTAGTATGTGGATTTAATTCATGCTTTGTAATATTTTTATTTTATCTACCGTTTTCCACTATTATTTAAAGAAAACTGTTTATTATAGTCTTGTTTAGTGGTAAAGTTTCCAACTTTAATTAAATATTCCTCAATGTAAAAATTAAACATTAATAGTAATGTTTTTAAATTTGTATTAACTATTTAAATACATCGTGTGATCGCCTAAATGTTTACTTTTCACAAATACACACATACATTTTATATTGTTTTTGTTGTTTTAGGACAGACTTAGTACAAAATTCACATCGGTCCATTGGAGCGGTGATCTGTTATCCGATTATTTATTAATTGTATTTCAAGTTCGAGTTCGGGTTATTTTGATAAGTGCGAACGAAGTGTTATCTTATGTTTACTGAGCAGTTTCAATTGCTCCTCTTGTATTTTCCATTCACGAATCATTTTTTCTGTAGGTGGTGGACCAAAATATCTTTCTGCTGATCCGTTTCCGTATTATTTTGTATATTTTATCACTTCTAATTTACAGTTCACATGAAAGAAAGTATCTTTTATTTTAAACTCATTTTCTGGTTTTATAACTCATTTAAGAATAACTCCTAAAAATACTTTATTAAACCGTACAAAATCACATACGCTACTATACTAACTAATAATGACATTCCCGTGAAGAAAGCCAATTCATTTTCATGGACGCTAAAATTTGCGGGAGTCCCGATTCATTTTATGTATTTCCGATTTATTTTCGTGGGCTTTCCCGATCGGAATATAAGACGCATTTTGTTCTATAAGACGCATTCCAATTTTTGGTACAAAAATACAACATTTACATTAATAATAAAATCTAATTTGTTTCGTATAAATTATAATGTGAATTCGCCAAAAGATTTTGGTTATTCGCGAATCTGATGTGGTGTGATAATTATGATTAACATTTCAAAATTCTAGATTAAAAAAAAACATATAGTGTTTTGTAACTCTAATAGAGAATTTGACAATTTATAAAAAAAATTTATTTGAACTGGAATTAACTATATGCAATAAAAGCTTATTATCAACTCATAAAATATGTCCATCAATCTGTTCCAACAATCATACGGTCGTCAACCATATGAAGGTGACTTAAATGTAAATTTAGGACTCTATGTAAAAGGAAGATTATCTTTTAACGCTTAAATAAGCGTAAATGCGTGATTTTAAAAGCTATCGGTAGGCCAGCTTTAAGTAAATTTTAATGTATTCATTCCAAATTTATGTAGAAATAAATATATATAATTATCGGAATAAAAAATAATAATAATCATTTTCACGAAATTCAAAAACAAAACATAAAAATTTTCTTTTTATAAATTATTACATCGATTTTTATAATTATTAATTAATTAAATTTCCTTTGACCTTCCACAAATTATAAATAAAAATTTTTGTTAAAAAACACAGCATAACTTTTCTGTATGTTTGTTCGTTTTCATGATTTATTTCAAAATGAATATAATAAATTAATAAAATTCTTCTGGGATTATAAATAATAAATTCAGAAACATTTAAACCAAACAAAATTACTTAAATATTTTAGAAGCTCTTTTTCGAAAATACTTAATAAAAAAAAGGAAATTGTGTTACAGAAAAATTAAATTATGATATTTTTGCTTGGTTTCAACATCAAAATACCCCAATCATGTTGTCCTACATGGCCGTGGTTAAATGTTTAAAATGAGGAGTAGACTGCGTGTACCGTTCCCTAATTACATACAAAACATTATTGTATTTTAGAATTACAATCAAATTTGTTTCGTATACAATTTTATTTTATTTTAATTGATTTTAACTTAACATTAATTAAATTTATTACAAAATAAATTTTAAATATAATTGTGATCATTAATTCATTAATAATAATCATAATTACTTTTAGGAAATTATATCTTAATTATTATTTCCACTTAAATGGAAAATTATTTTCGTTTTTTTATTATCAGTATTCATTATTCAACCAACAGAAAAGAAAAATATACGAATATAATAGAAAAGTTAATGTTTCGAAGAATGGTAGATAAAATTCATTTATAAAAAGTGTATATAAAAGTTTAATTTTTGTAAAATATTGCATATTTCAAATTACAGAATATTAATAAATATAAAAACGTTACAATTCTTTTTATGCAAATGCAGAAAATGATGGTTATTGTTGTAAGAACAGGAATCTCTTTGTGGCGGTGGTTGCTGAGTGTGTGTAAACTTCGTGTGCAATGCAAACTGAGAAAACTATCATTATTTGCTTGTGTGGTTGTATGAAATATAGTGTACTACACTATATTTATAAACACTACACTATATTTATAAGTTATATCTCCTATATTCGAAATTAACCGTTAATTCGATACGAAATCGCATTTGGTTCAGTTTTATGCTATAACAACTATAAGGGAATGGCCTTAGTCGCATAACTTCATGCGATGTTACTTATCATTTTCTTGGTTACTAGATTATTTAATCGAAATTTACAAAATAATTGTTTATGGTATTATGACACTGGTTAATTTTCAGCGTCTGAAAAATCCAAATCAAGCGAGAAAAATAATATGTATACGAAATATTAATAAGAGTGAGTGAATACAATATATTTAAAATTGAGCAAAAAAAGTCGCCCAAAGAGCAATTCTAGCAGTTTAGAATTATATTGTAATATTTTTTTTGACACCTCCGACTTTTTTTTATCAAATACAATCAAAACGAATATTTTTATGCGAATTCAACAAAAATATTTTATTCTAAAACTATTTCAAGTGATTTGATAACCATTTCAAATAATTTTAAATATTTTTATTGGTACAAAAAATTTTTGTTTACTAACAAAATGTACATGACATTTGAAAAATTGTGTTATCTCTTTCGTTCTAGTTGTTTCCGTCCTAGGTAGTCACCGTTTACTTTTTTTACTGCACTTTTTCAAGCCAGTATCAAAACACCATTACAAAACTCGTTGCTCGTGTTTTCTAAATCTTAGTATGCTGCTTTATAAATATTCTATCACTAGAAATTTTGACGCGACAAATAAATAGTTTTTTTCCAACTAAGGCAGCCAACTAAGATTTAAAAAATAGTCACTGTTAGTTTTGTACAAAATTATTCAGCTAATTCTGAATTTTATAATCTAATAAGCAGGAAGAACCATAGTCCCGTCGCAGTAGTGATATGAGTAAAAGAAAAGTTGTACTAGCTTTATAATTATTATCAAGTGTTGGTAAAAATAAATGTTGACTAAGCAAACATTAACGTAAAATTATTATCTTTGAAAGTGATAAAAATAATGTAATAAAATGTTGTTAATGTAACGAAATTACTACCATTCCATCCCTAAATAAATTAAATTTTAATAAAATAATAATAATTGGCAGCACTACTGATAACTGAATTTATGGTTAGAGTAATTTTGCCACTCACTGTAATTTTTGATTAATTTTGTATTGCATGTAAACCCTTATGGGTAATTTTAAATCTGTATTACAATAATTAGTATTGTACGAGATAAGAATAAAGAACAAGAATATTGGGAAATTAGAAGAATGGAGGGGACACGAAATAAATAAAAAGATAAAAGATGAGGTGGTCGAAAATATAATTGGATCGACGATCATTAGGTATTTTTCTGTAAAGCCAAGCTGGACTTACAAATAAAAAAATACACTGTACGACCAAAGCAAAATATCGCAAATCGGTCATAGTCTATGGACAAAGTGTTAAAAATTAATCATAGTTAACAAGAACCTAAAGTAATTAGAACCATATTCAGTGTGAATTAATGAAATTTGTGGACATTTTGTGTAATCCTATTTTTGATGAAAGTGTACGTAGTTGGTCGATTAAACTCCACGGTAAATAATAAAAAGATAATTACAGTAAGAAACTGATGATAATTTGGTGCAGTTCAATATTAAGTAAACTAGTTGTAAATTAAATTTAGTGTTTAATAAAATTTATTGGGACTTTTATTAAACACTTTGGGATACAATAAACTAAATAGTAAAATATTAATTCTAATGTTAATAAATATCCTAACTACAAACTCAAAATATTCAGTGATGTAAAATTAACCATGCTTTGGACTAGTAAAAACTTGTAATCATCGAAATAAATAGTTAATGTTCCGTTTAATAAAATGTAATAATTCATTACATTTAATAATTTAATACATAGAAAATAAATAATGCAATATCTAATAAAATCTGCGGTACAATTGCCACGAAAATTCAATTATAACACCATGGTGGTCACCTCACTCATCGCAACAAACGAATCCGCAACGCGCGAAAGGTACCTAATTTTAATTTAGTTTATTTGACATTCAGTTAAGTTTAGAATTAATTTTTAAATTCAATTCTTTTTGTCAATTAATTAATTTTTTTTTTATTAATGTAATTTGATTTATTGCTTAGTTTCGATTTTGTGTTTTTTTTTATTAAAAATTTAATGGTGTTGGGTAGTGATTTAGTTTCTCTCATCTCTCATTTTGTACAATTTTTAAAAAATCCTTTGGAATATACTATATCTTTTGTAAAGAAAAAAAAATTCAGTTATACTATTGCTATTTATTTTTCGTATCCTCTTAAGATGTGTAGTGCTTTTGCTTGTTAATAGTGATATGTTTAGTGATATAATTAGTGAATGTAATATGAAGTAAAAGGAGCATAAATATCGAGATACCATCACTGTAAGTTGGGGATGTTTTTTTCTTTAAGGTGAGTAGCTGGGTTTCTAGTTTAACTTTTAATTTTTCCTTCTTTTGTTTTTTATTTTTTTACTTTTCTTCTTTAATTTTTTTTTAATGCGGTCTAATCTAGGACCGTTCGAATGTTCAGTAAATCTCACGCCCAATCCCTGAGCGTAGGCAGCCAATGTCGACCGCCTGAACAATTGAGCGGTTAATTCTGCTAACAGTCTAGATTCGATTGTGTATGAGAACAACGGTAAGTTGTAAGCTTGCTAGTTGTTATCATATCCATGACCTCTGGTCCTGTTACATTAATAATAATTATTGTTTAATAAAAAAAAATGTGATAATACACCAATAAAATAAATGCGAACAATTTGGAATTTTCGGCATTCACTATGAAAAATCTAGCCTGGGAACCTCCTTTGATATTGATTTTAGTTAAGCGAGTTGAGTTTTACATTTACTGGCCCAGTTTTATCCTATCTAGATTCCGATAAACAAATATTTTGTTCTTCAGAATTTTTTAATCGTAGAATTTGTGTTTTTTATTTTTTGAATTAAAATGAAGTTTGTTTTAATACATTCGTGTTAACAAACAAATAACAAATATTAAATATGTATAGTAAAAGTACAGGTTAGCAAGAAAATCTAAAGGTTGTTAGTAAGCCTTTTTACTTATACAGCAATGAATTATATATGGCGTGAAGCAGCGTGAAATTACCGCAGTGAAATTTTTAAGGCAAATAAGGGCTCTAGCTCAATAGTTACAGATAATAGAAAAGTTGGAAAAATTGATTCTAAAATTTTAAAAACCGTTTTAAAGTTAGCGTTCAACGGAAGTTTTGCGAACTGTGAAATTCCTCAAGCGCGCTATTAAAATGAAATTATGACCAAAATATGCGAACAAATAAATATTTCGGATAATATCAAGATCCAAATGCAAATATATAAAACGCGGCATAAAAATATTAAAGATACTTGTGTTTTTGAAAAAATTCACAATGAAATTTTACCTACCTGTGACAATTCTACGAATTGTGTAATTAACGATGTACGTTCTGTTGTGCTTGTGAGTTGTAATTTATTCCCGAATCTAATTATGGAAATAGTAGCGACGAGAATGTTTCTGCAACTAAGGCAGTATTTAACGCAAAGGACATACTATATAGTAACTACACAGGTAACATTAGCAGCAATTAATGTGAATAGTCATAGTAATGCATCACCTTAAGTTTTCATTGATATTAACGAATGCCCTGTAATAATTTTTGATCCACCGACCGATGAAATTAAATGTAAAAAGAGCCTCGTTTTACCTTACCATGCTTATTTAGAGAACAAAACGGCAGTAGAGAAGGATTGATTAGATGTAAGTAATACACAACGTATGATTAAGCCATCGGTGTTAAGAAAGGCAAGGGAAAGTATCTGACATCGTTGCACGATTTCGGATATAATTTCCAAACTAAAAATTTGTTTTAATTACCCTGATAAGTACTGAAAACCTTAAGCTCTTAAATGATCACCTTCTGGTGTTCATTGAGGCCACTAGAGGTTTAATACAAAACCCTAAGTGCTGTCCGCATCATAATTTTTTGCGCATTTATTATTATGCGTGTGTAATAAGTATCAACAATACTACATTTCTCGTACATGAATTAATAACATTCCAACATGATGCAGCGGCAGTAACAAAAGTTTTCATAGATTTTACGAAACCGATAGGAACACCAAAAATCCTTTTACCGAAATTATTTTCATATTAGTGTTATAAACGGCATGGCAATTCTGCCATATTTACGTCAAAGCTACGAGTTTTTAACTGGAACTAGCGTATCCATTGATTTGACTTGTGTATTTATTTGTTGTTCACATTTTTCTGCGATAGTTATTCGACAGATTGGCGTAAGATGTAAACGGGATCTAAGTGAATTACTCATGGTTATGTTCTTTTTAATTTCAGATAGTAACAATTAATCAGACATCGATGAACTCTTTAAAATTTTCTTTACGATCTGTTGTTCACAATTCAAGCATAGTTTATTTTTAACCGCATACGAGAAGTTTCTTACTTATGGAAAATACCATGATCCTATAAAAGAAAGTATAAGTCGTGAGAATCAAAATTCGAATGAAATTGAGATATAAAAAGAAGGCTCAAAAAATACTTATACTTCATCTCCTTGTTACAGACGGTTCCACAACATTTATTCTCAGGTCACCGGCGAAAGAGCGAAATATGAAAATAGAATTGACAATTCGATTAAAAAGAAGTAGTTTTCGAAAGATTTTATTTTATTTTGTTTAAACGAATATTTTTATATTTATCTATGTGGGCTTCTATAATTTTATAAAAGAAAAATATTCCATTAAGATCGCACAATGCTACCGTTGAAAATTGGTTTAACCTGATTAAAAGTAATATAATTAGAAATGCCAATATGATATTGGGACGGGTTATTCACGAATTAAAAAAAAACAGATGTGCTAGGAATTGAATCATTAATTCAAAATATTTCGGAATTACGAGAATTTACGAGTACACTCAAAAAATTGACGCCAATAGCAAAACAAAACCATGAAGAGGGTCCTTGTAACGTTCATTTGGAGGAAATGTGGGATAAGCCATATAGAAAAAAATCTAAATATTCCGGTAGACATGTTTTACTGAAAATTATACAACCTAAACAATTAGATTTTTTCGAGTGGAACGTTTTAGTGTATTTTCGGAAGATGACAAAACTTGGGGATTTCAGTGATACTGGAATTTAATTTTGATCCTGGAATTTAATTTTGATCGGGCCGTACGAATAACAAACATCTGTCTTTCGTCAGCAAACAATAAAGAATACTTCTAATGGAATATTCATAGCTTGTAATGTTTTATTGGTTCAAAATACGGATTCTTGTCTTGATCAATACCAAATAATAGCAGCTCTTACTCTCATAGTCTCATATCAGATAATTTATCATTAAACGACCACGAACTTATTGAATTGTAGAGGAAAACGAATAATTTATATTCCAATTCATAAAAATGGAAGTCATTGGTTTGTGATCATGATCAACACAATTAAAAGCACAATTTAAACCTACTAGCAACCTAATCTTCAGGAATTGTAGGCGGATTCATTGTTGTAGCTCGTTGTGTTCATTCCGTTCGTTATGCTTTTTTGTAAACCAATAGGATTTGTCGCAAATGACGTTTTATTTCTTCGGTATTTTTTTCATCAAGTTGGTCTATCTTCAACTTTTTTACCGAAGGAACATGGCAAGAAAGAAACGACATGATATATGGTATACTAGTAGAAACAAACAGATACATTTTCGATATTTTTATTTTGTAGTCAAGTACGTTGTCCATTATGTGTTTTGATGTTTTGTTTTTTCATCAACAATGAACCTAAAAAATAATACTGCAGAAAAAATACCGAACGAAAGGAACGGAACGAACACAACGAACTACAACAATGAATCCGCCTTGTGGAACGTTTAGACCAAAAAAAATACATTTTTAAAAGTAACGTTTAAGCAACTACGTAACACTTAGTAACGTAAACCATTAAAAAGGCACAACTATAATTCGGAGCTTTAGTAGCATACGGAGGAGATGTTACACCTAATAATAAAAATATTTCAATATTTACGTCAGGCACGCGTATCGAATATTTAAAAGCAATGTCTAAACACCGAAATTTTTTGGGAAAAATGATGATAGAAAAATCATCGTCTTCAACGCTAGGAAATTGTATTATGTGTTTTGAAAATGTAATGAAAATCCTTTAGTTTGTTCTAGTTGCAACAGAAAAATGCATAATACATGCAACCTAATTAAATGAAATAATAAAAGAAAGCAAATGCAAATATGGCAATTAAACAAGAGAAATATAATATTTATGCTATCGCTGGAAAGAGAGCGGGGAAAGAAATGGTGAAAGGGAAAACAAAGTAAGAAAAAAGTGAAAACGTGGTATGCAAGAGGAAGGGGAAGCAGTCTGTTTGTTCAAAGATCGCCAAACTATATTTTGCCAAGATTAATGATTCGCTTATTCATAGATCTTCAATAATTAAAACTCTTCGTCTTTCAACTCAACAAATAAAAAATATTTTAAGTAAAGTGTAAGCTTCAGAAAAATGTAAAACTCAATAAAAAAAAATAATATGAATATCAGAAGAGGGATCACATTCTAGATTTTTCATAATAAATCATTGAATTTTAAAGTTCGAATTTTAAACATTTTATCGGCGTTTTGTATTTGCATTTTGCTATATTTAAATATTACGGAAGCTGATAAGATAAATTGTTGTTTAGCATTTTATTATACATTTTATATATTTGCCTCATATTTACACGGAATATTTACTACACTAACTTAAATGTTATTATGTATAATATTTTAATTTGTGCGCCTGAATGTTTAGATAGCAATGTGTTTTACTAATACATTTACAATAAAAAAAATCTAGTACAAATTAGAACAAATTTCAAAGTCGTTGCGAATGACGATATTTTAACGATATTATATTGAAGAAGGGTCATAACACATTTCTCGAAATATCTTAAAAATGAAAGTACGAGTAATTTGGATTTAGCCACATTTGATTAAGAGCCATTTGCTCTTTTCAACGACAGGTTTAGTTAATATCTGATTTGAATGAAAAAGTAATAATTTATGCAATCAAACTGAAAATAAAGAGAAAAAGTATCAAATAATTGTGGTCACCTTTATTTATTTTGAGAACGAGGTTGCACATATTTTCACTAAGATTGTAGCTAGTCATCTTGGTCAACAAACAGTAGAATACTGCTTTTCGTATGCAAGAAATAAATAATATTAGTTTTTAGCATATGTCGGTCAACTATTATTTTATTTAAATATGAATTATTTGATATGAAGCTATTGAAAAGCTCATTTCCTTCTCTTTGTTGGGTAACTTAAACACCAGCTACAATCTTAGTGAAAGAATGCGCACTTCAATGACCTCGTTTCTAAAATAAATGAAGGCAACACAATTATTTGATACCTTTTCTATTTTCAATATTATTACGCAAATTTTTTCGTTTTCATGCAAATGGTTCTTAATGAAATTTGAAAGTTAAATCTGTATTAAATTTGAGAAAAAATATTAAAAATAGACGATTGCTCAGGTTCATTTAAGTTGACAATTTTCCACAGGCATGTCCAAAATTTATATCAAAGTGGGTCCACATTTACAAAAATTTGTGCCGAACGCATTTGGCAAAAATATTGTCGCCGCAAATATTTAAACTGGCAAGTGCTGGATCATGTGCGGTGAATGTGGCATACATTTTTGTGTCGTTTTCGTGCGCTGCACACACTGAGAAAATAAAACTTGTAAAAATCAGAAAAATATACATATACACGCCATCAAAAAAAGAAACATACACAGTATTTTTTTTTTGTCAATAAATTCATATATTTTCATTTTTTATTTATTTTTTTTTTATTTATTTATTTTATTTCCTTTAAATCAATACAAAAGACAAACATACTAAATTACATATCAGAACATTTTTGAGTATACTTAAGAATAATTAACAAACAAATAATAATTATAATAATATAATATAAAATATAATAAGAGTTAACGCTAGTATTCATATACAATAATCATACAAAAATAATATTTGTATCGCATAAAGACGAAATTAGGAAGTTCTTGTGACCGACTAATCGATCAATTTTTAGAACTACCTGCTTCCTAATTAAAATTTTAAAATCAAATATACTTGATGAGGGGCGTCAAATATAAAATAAAAATTATACTAATTAAATTATTTCATAAAAATCCGAAATAAACAAAATTGTGTAATACATTAATAAAAATAATAATAAACGAAATTACTTCATTACTCTGAATAAAAGTTCATCCAACTCTATTAACCAAGGGCGCAATGACTTTAAGAACGGATTGATATTATTCATACTTTTTATATTATTTGGTAGCTGATTAAATAACATAGGGGCGGTGTACACATAAAATTGTCTGAAGAATTCTTTCTTTGAAGCAGGAACCACACAATATTTGTTTCTTAATGGATCCAAAGATTCTTTAAAATGACGATTTCCACTTCGAATAAAAAATAATTTTGGCACCTTAAAAATGTGTAAATTCCTTATTGTTAGAATATTCGCTTTCCTAAATAATGGTTTGATTGACATGTGTCTTGATGCATTATATAGATTTCGAAAAATAAACTTTTGGGCTACATGCAATCGCTTTAAAGTACTATAGTATATTCCTCCCCAACAATTAATTCCATAACTAAGTCGGGATTGAATTAAGAAGTAATACAAATTTTTAAGAAGAATCTGTGGAAATAGTGGCTTTAAGTTAAAAGAATACGATTTGTAAGAAATAAATGGGTTTTTAAGATGTTGATATGCATTTTAAAATTTAGGTTCTTGTCTAAAGTTATTCCTAAATATTTGAAGGAATGAACATAATCAATTTTTACACATGAGCCGAAACAATTATTACCAGTGAATTTAATATTAAAATTATTTTGACACGTTGTTGCATGTGAGTATATAAAATTGGAATTTCTATCAAGTAAATTATTTGTTATTTGGAATTGAACTATTTTAGATTTATCCTCACGATCATAAATTGATGATCAAACCAAGCTCGCAAAACTCTCAAATCATGAATTATTTTCACAGATAAACTCAAACTACTAGTCCACTACATATCAGTGCCACGTCATCTGCAAACGCTACTTTATCAGCATATAGATTAAGTTCGAGAATTGAGTTACTGTGAATGAGGAATAGTAGTGGCTCTAGAACAGAGCCTTGATACACTCCACATTGAATATGTTCAATGTTACTCAAATTTCCATTGATATTACTTACTTGAATTCTATCTTCTAAATAAGATCGAAACCAACGATTAGTAACTCCGCGGATTCCGATTGAGGATAATTTAGTAATTAATAAATTGTGGTCTACCGTATCAAATACTTTTAATATCAATAAACAAGCAATTAACAACAAGGTCTTCATTTAAAGTGTTGTAAGTAGAGGTAAGTAATTCCATTAGTACATTCTCAGTACTAATCCTTCTCGAAATTCATATTGATGTTGAGAAATAAAATTTATTTTATTTAAATAAGACAAAACACGAGCTTTTACACACTTCTCTAGAATTTTTGAAAAAACTGACAATAGTGATATAGGTCGATAGTTAGAAACTAAATTAGCATCACCACCTTTAAACAACGGTATTACTACAGCTTTTTTAAGTGCTGCTGGAAATTTCCCCTGAATAAAACTATTATTAAAAGTGTGAACCAATGGAAAATATAAGATGTAACCAAATTTCTTTATCACAGGCGAGCTTATGCCATCACTGCCTGATGCAACTTTATTTTTAAGCGTAGATATAATAGCACAGATTTCATAAATATCAGTAGGGAAAAAGAAGAAATTCGACTCATTATATTCATCATAATTTATGTAATTTGTGCAACTATTAAAACTAATTGATGTTTTTAAAGCCTTACCTATATTCGCAAAATATTGATTAAACTGATTAGAAATTACAACACTATCAGTAAGAATTGTATTATTGTCTCCAATGATACTATTTATTGTGTTAGATTTACGACGTTTTCCTAGTAAGTCAATCAGTAAATTCCATTGCTTTTTTTGGCCAAAACTTACAGCCTCAAACTTTTGAATATAATAACGTTTTCTAGCAGTTTCGCAATCTAATTTGATTTGTTTCGAAAGAGTTTTTACTTTACTTTTTAGTTTCGAGTTATTAGGATGTTTCTTACAAATTTTAGATAAAGCATTTTTACGGCGAATTTTACCTAATAGAACATTATTTATCCATGGTTTAGCATAGTTTGACTTATAACTTATGACAGAGGAAGTCGTGTAGGTTGCCACATGTTTAGATAACGTTGATAAAAAATACTTTACACAGCATCTGTAGTATTTGATTTTTTTTCTATTGTATAACTAATAATATCATATTTAAAAAAATTCAAAAAAATAGTTCATTTACTTAACAAAAATATAACAAAACATAGTCAAAGAATAAACGCACATAAAAAAACATACAGTTCATAGTATTATTACTAATACTTTTTACGCTATTGGCCGTAGGCACTTGGCGAAACACACTAATACTTAATAAAGACATTTTTATTAATCACTTGTTTTTTGTTTCGCAGTTATTTTGAATAATTTTCAAAAAGTTTAAAAAAACCACTCGATCGATTTCGACTTGTTAGGTCATCATCAGGTAGATACTCCTAACAAGTCGAAATCGATCGAGTGGTTTTTTTAAACTTTTTGAAAATTATTCAAAATAACTGCGAAACAAAAAACAAGTGATTAATAAAAATGTCTTTATTAAGTATTATTACTAATAAATATAATTAATAATTTGTGTGCCACCCTTTCTAGGCTATGACCTGTTTTAGGCGATTCTGCATTGAAGGCACCAGTTTTCAGGTTCTTCCCACGTAATTTGGTGCAACTCGTAGATTAATTTAGATTTTAAATCAACTTTTGTTCTAATATCATGTAGTCGCACCCGTTTTTTCCCAAATATTCCCAAAGATGTTCGATGGAGTCGAGATCTGACGATTGTGGACAGTTCGGTAAAATGTATTTGACATTGTAGATCAACCAATTTTTTACCAAGTGGGATGCATGTTTTAGATCGTTGCCTTGAACTAAGCTAATTTGCCCAGATATTTCAATTTTTGTCAAGCAGTGCGAGTCACACACTTCCTTATTTGCGGCGAAAATATTTTCGCCGAACGCGTTCGGTGCACATTTTTGTAAACTTAGACTATGTATTGCTATGCTTAGACCCACCTTTAGATTCCCATTTTTATCAAATAACCGCTGTTCACTCCGTTGTTACGACTGTGTTGTCTTAACAAGACCATTTTTGTAAATTTTTGTGTTTCTATTCTCCTCGGATTTTTGCGTCCGGGTTTTTTGATGTCTAAACGCGGTTAGTGGTGGATGGATTCATGTGTGTTCTTTTTTCGTTTTGTTGGTAACAACTGAACGAAGATGGTGAAGAGCGAGAGAAATGCGCATCGAGTGTGTGTGTAAAAGCAAAACATTCCATAAGAATGTTTTTCTTATATGCCTCTCGTTTACATCAATGCGAATTGATGTAAACGAGAGACAGAGAAGAAAAACAATTGTTCTGGAATGTTTTGCGCGTCGTATTCGGTGCGAGAACTTTTTTTGATCATTCGAGTTTTGATTTTCAATGATTGGAGTTTTGAAGGTGAAAAAGTCTGGTTGGTAAAGTGGTATAAAATAAAGATTTTTTTTTTGGTTTATTGGAAAATGAATTGTTAAAATTTTATAAAATCGTATTGTGTAAATTTTTTTTTTTTTGATATAAACAGTTATCAAGTGTACAAAAATAATAAGAAAATAATTATCTACGTATGTATTTCGGTGTGAATATAATCTTCTATGAAAAGTTGTTTGTTTTAATAAACATAAGATTTCGCTTGTTTATGTGCTTGTTTGGGGTGCTGGTGTGTGAAAACAATAGAATTTCTTTATATGTAAATATTTATCCACCAATTAATTTGCATAATACATAAGACGGTTTTGGTGTGTGTAGTTGATACGTTGTATATCGAAACTATACGATACAGTTTGGTGAAGTCGTCACATATTTTACGGGCGGCCTAACGCGGCTATTCACACTTGATTACGGCACAGGCGTGCAGCAACATGCAGGTGGTCAGTTGAGACCATTCATTCTACGGCATTTTTGAGCGAGACAACGCCCCACGCTGCTATTTAATTTCGTTTATCGGCGGACGGTCGCCCGGACACTATTTAATAACGGCGTTGATCGAGGCACGTGCAGATTACGTAACGGGTACCAAATCTTTTCACGAACATCGAATTATCTACACTTACGGCGGCTAGGTGAGGCCAGTCGTTATATATTGGTATCGGGGAAAGGCCCCGCAACGTAACGGGTGGCCAACCGGCACCTCGTTTCATAATTTTTTGGTATCGGGGAGAGGCCCCGCAAAGTAACGGGTGGCCAACCGGCACCTCGTACTATTAAATTGGTTAACGGTGAAAGGCACCGCAACGGTCCGAGTGTGGCACATCACCTGTGGCATGACGGCACCAAGGCCGCAACCTATTTTGGTATCGGGAAGAGGTCCCGCAACAATAAATTTTTTTTTATTTTGAAAATAATAATATTAGTCAAGGTACGATTTTTTTTAATCTCTATTTTATTTCATTTTTTTTGGTAATTTTTCTTTTAAATTTTAATTCTAATTTTTTTTATGAACATTTTGTAATCGAGCGCCAAATAGCGGTCGCGCGCTCGATGTGCATTGCTCTTTCTCTCTCTCGTTCTCTCCCTTTCTTGTTTTTCCTCGTGGGTAGTTGTGTTTTGTTTTTCTTTTGTGTCTAGATTAAATAAATAAAAATGAATTATTAAAATTTCTTGGTTGGGTATGATGGGAGCGGAGACTGTTCTCTGTGTCGGCATAGTGATGGCGGTCCCTTGGTGCCCGCATCCAATTTCGTAACCAGGGCTTTGCCCTGTTTGAATTCGAATGGATGCGCGCACCAAGGCACCTCTCTCTCCTCCTTTATAATTATTGTGTTGTTCGTTCCTCAAGTTCCGGCCGACGAGTTTCGGCGGAACTTCGGGTATTAATTATTATTTGCGTTCCCCCTAACTTTCTGTATGATCACGGTGTAAGCCAGGAGCGTCATGCAAGCCTCAAACCCCACGACCTTAGCACTTCTCCCTGAGAACGTAGCCGGCAAAAATCACCGTGGAGGCCTCTGCATGCGCTTAGTGAAAATCTGCAGGTTGGCAGTAGCCAGCCTGTAACACCGTTTTCATTCCCCCACTCGATTCATGAAACAAGAAAATGCCATCTCTCAAATTTTTCCAAACTTTCCAACCCCTATTTTAAATAGGAATCCGTACCCCATCTGAGAACACTTTAGACAAATTTTTCCCAATTTAAAATTCATTACAATCGATCCTTACCTCTCGAACACCACACTCACATTTTTATAAAAATCGTTCGTCCTGGAAAAACACCATAACTAAATTTTCCTAAAATTTGGACTCATGGGGACTATTGATAGGATTCAATTGTTCCTGGAAGTCGAAAAAGCCATTTCTATTATCTATTTACAATATTCATCATAAATTTTATGGTGTCTAAATATTGTAAGTAGATCGAAAAACAACTAAAAAACATTAATTAGTAGATGAATAGACAAATCAATATGGTTTGTTACCTCATAATAATTAATTCGAATTAAATTGGCGAAAAAGGTTTAAAACCATGTACAAATGGACGCGATAACACGTATGATGAAATTTTATAGTGCAGCATGCCGCAACATCCTGAAACATTTAACAATACCATGTAACATGATGCAATGGATCCTCCACCACGGACCCTGCAACCGAATGAATCTTTCCGAAACACGATCTCACAGGAATTAATTCGTGGTATTAGAAAATTCATTTTCAGCAATGTCCATAAAACTTGTTATAACCGCGAAAAAATTTAAAATTGGAGCCCCTACACTATCGGAAAATCTCCTAAACAAATTTCCCCGAAATTTGTACACATATCAATTGGTTTCTGTTATTCGAAAACCGTCATTTAAAATTGTTCGTCAAAGTTGATTGAGCTGAGGCAACATGACGGGAAATAACCCGGGCCCCACCGAGGGGAACACCCTAAACGAATGTTCTTGAAATGAATTGTAATAGATTCCTGGCAAGGAAATCATGCGAGACGAAAAATATTGGAATCAGCGCCCTGCCGGATGGCCTTAATACATTTTCCCATAATAAAGATTTAACGGAATCGGTTTCTGGTATTCGAACATACCCCGTTAACAATTTTTATAAAAAAAAACTCTGGACGACATCAAAATTGTTTAAGGTATAGACAAATCTGAAAAGCGGTCAAGGTCAAGACAAGGTACCGAATGCTACAAATAAATATTGTTACGCATAACAATCAATATTTTTAAATTGACGCGACTAACGTGACCTTAATCGTTACCTTATAAATTTGACCGTAAAGCAACAAACACAACGTGGTGCAACATGGCAAAGCATTCTGCAAAACATAGCGATGGGCATCTAATTAACATTCTGCAATATGATGTATCATAACGCCAAACATCTAACGAACGCAAAATACAAGACCATGCACGAAACATGGTGGTCATGACGGTGTACAAATCAAAATCAACCAAACCAATCTAATCATCTACGCAGCATATATACCACCCCAATCAAATAGTGATCATTATGCAACTTGCATCGATGCGATTGATGAAGTTATTAATACAACAAACTCGTCAGATTTAGTTCTTTTGCTTGGTGATTTTAATCTTCCAAATATAACTTGGACCTTGGACCCAGAATTAAACTGTATTTTACCTTGCAATATAACAACAGATGCGGAATCTTTATTTGTGAACGCCATGCTTGGTTATAATTTGAACCAAATAAACACAATTGCTAATAATCGTGATAGATTATTGGATCTTGTCTTCAGCAACGACATTGACACCTTTAAAATTTCTGAATTCCTATTACCTTTTGTCATAAATGATGTTAATCACAAATCTTTGGATATTGTATTTGACTTAACTAAAATGGCGAGATCAGAACACCTACAACCAATGAAATACAACTTTAAAAAAACTAACCGTGTGGGGCTACAAAGTTACCTTAAATCCATCAACTGGCAAATAACTCTCAATTCTAATAATACGAAAATGTGGACAACATCATCATCAACAACATCATGCTTCAAGGCTTCGAACTGTATGTACCTATGTGCTGTAAACCACAAAATGCTCACCCTCATTGGTTTGATGATAGACTAGTTAACTTAAAAAATCGGAAGTCGACAGCGTATGTCAAAATGCTGAAAAGCGGGTTAGAAGGAGACAAAACTACGTTTCTACAACATAGTAATGAATTTGAAATTTACTTCAAATCAAAATACAGGTCGTATCTTAATCAAATTCAAGACAAAATCAAAGTAAATCCAAAACAATTTTGGAAATACTTTAGGAATAAACGCAAAATTGAAGGATACCCTGCTAATATGACGTACAACAATACCTGCTCTTCAAACGCCAAAGATATAACTAACAAGTTCGCGTCATTTTTTCAATCAGTCTATAGACCAAGCGTTACTAGTGGATTGTACGATCAACCCAGCAACAACAACACATCAATAACTCCTCCTATTATTTTTGAGGACAACATTTTATCGGCTTTAAGGGGGTTTGGAGATGGTTGCGGTCTTGACGATATACCATCTTCTATTCTGAAGGAGTACGCTGAAATTTTTACAATTCCTATTCAATCTATTCAATCATTCCTTAAGCACCGGCGTGTTTCCCGAAAACTGGAAAACTTCAAAAATTACTCAAATTTTTAAATAGTCTAAACGTGATGATATCTCATGCTACAGAGGTATATCAACTACATCTTCAATTCCGATATTATTTGAGTTAGTATTATGCAACAGTTTTAAATCAACAATTGCACGTCATATATCAATAAACCAGCATGGGTTTATGCCTGGCCGATCCACACCGACTAATCTAGTTGAATTCACCAGTAAACTAATTAACGAGATAGAAAAACACCGTCAAGTTGATGTAGCGTACACGGATTTTAGTAAAGCATTTGATTGCATCTGTTATCATAAAGCACTCCAGAGTTTATTCAATTTTGGGTTCTCTCTCGATTACATAAATTGGTTTAAGTCATATCTATCACATCGGCGACAATTTGTAATAATGGGAAATGAGAAATCAAACGTTATTAAAGTTACATCTGGTGTTCCCCAAGGATCACACCTCGGGCCTTGGATTTTTATTGTTTTCATAGACCGAATAACCGAGATAATCAAAAACTCAGACGTGCTCATATTTGCAGATGATGTGAAATTTTTTCGTACTATTAATGGATTGTTAGATACGGAGAAACTTCAAAAAGACTTAGATAGATTAAGTGAGTGGTGTGATCGAAACTCACTATACTTAAATATTAAGAAATGCAAAATCATGTCTTTCCATCGTAAAAAAAATCCGGTAATTAATTCATACAAAGTCAACAACGAAGTACTGCAAAGAGTCAATGAGATTATAGACTTAGGTGTTACATTTGTTGAAACGCCAGTATCAATAGGCATATTGAAAATTGTATTGCTAAAGCGAATGCCATGTTCGGATTTGTTAAAAAATGGACAGGTGAATTTAAGGATATTCAAACCTTATGTTCACTTTATTTGCCTTATGTCCGATCTCAACTGGAATACGCTGTAACGGTCTGAAATCCATACTATGCTGTGCACATAAAAAGAATTGAAAGCATTTAAAAGAAGTTCCTGATATTTTTGTTAAAGAAAAGTGACTGGGATTATGACCACAACTTACCATTGCATGAAAATGTGGCTCGCTTACCTCCATACACAACAAGATGCACGGATTACAAAATATGCACGCTTGAAAATAGACGACTTCTCTTGGCCGCGGCTTTTATTGGTAATGTTTTGCTTGGTCACGTTGATTCAGCTTACATCTTGGAAAACATATCAATTCACGTGCCATGGAGAACATTTCGAAACCATGAATTTTTAGCACTTGAACACCATTCTACTAACTATGGAGAAAACAACCTCATTAATAGGATGTCTAAATCTTTCAACTTAATCGACGACATATTAGACTTCAATTTATCTAAGGACAACTTTAAAAATATCCTTAAAGAGTATTTTTTAAATTTTTAATTGTTTAAACCAAATTTTGGTTTATATTTTTTTTTCTACTTTAAAGTTTTTTGTTGTTTTAATATAATTTCTGTTCAAACTATAAATAAAGTGAAATCATACATGTACATATATTACAAAATAGATTTCTTTAAATAAAATAAATAAATAAATGACGCAACTTCTAGCATCGTCCTACAAAATGATGCGGCGTTGTGCAAAATAACTCATGGCAAAATGGTCGGTCCATTTTTGGCTCAACTGGTGGAATGTGCACTTCGGGTACGGCAAGGTACTCACTACACTAACAGATATGGTCGAAATATAAGGCCTCTAGATAGACTAACCGCGCAATTCTGATGTTAAGACTGTTAAAAGGCTAACAGTAAAGAGGTTTTTCGTAAAAGATTTTTGTAAGAGAATCTTTTAACTGGTATTCTGTTAGTAATACTCTTAAAATTCCTTTAAAAAACTCTATTATTCACTAAAATTTTTGGAGACCTGTCAATTGTGATTTTTAATAACGCGAGCCATTGAAATTGTATTTTTATTGTTAAATAAACGATAAAATACGATGTGAAAAAAAAAATGCTTTAATTGTCACATTTTTGTAATAAATTAGAGAAATTAAATAATTAGCCAAAACATTTATTATTTGGGTCTTGTTTATTTTTTGCAGGAAATAAACAACAACAAAATATTTAGTTCTGCCCGAAATGATAATGTCGGAATAATTTTTTTTTTCTAAAAATAGTACATCTAAAATCCAGTTTGTGTATTGTAAAATATCAATTAATAAATTATTTATTTACACAATCGTCATTTTTATTACTTTTTAGTGCAACATAATAAAAATTCTAAGATTTATAATGTTTAAGACCACCTAATTGGTAGTTTTTAAGAGAACCTCTTAACTGATCAGTATATGCAGCATCGCAAAAAAGTCTTAAGTAAGAGAAATCTCTTAGTTATGCAAAATATTGTAGTTAAGAGCTCTGTGACTATACGCTAGAATCGCACGGTAAATTTATAAACATTAAAATAGTTTAAAATACATATCAATTGCTTCGTTTTTTCCAAAGCTAAATTTTCATATGCTACAAATGTCATTTTCATATAAAATCGAATTTTTAGCTGGCTTAGCTATGAAAATGTCGCGTTTATATCAGGGCTCCACGTGTCATCTTGCATTTAGCATTGCTAAAATAGTTGTTATTCCACAACTAATGTTTATTAAAACGCAGCAAATGCTAATTAAAATAATAAATGCACAATAGGTAGAACTCAACATAAATTTGAGACATATGAAGTTAGCCCAGTTTTTCATCCCAGAAAAAAAAAACAAATTTCTCCAAAAAATACTATTGGTACATTCCATGGAAAAAACAGAAAAAAATGCTGAACATCTGACAAAGACAAGAACTAAAATTTACATTAGAGCGACTGAAAAAAAACATTTTTATTTTATGGTAGAAAAACTTGGAGAAATTTTGACATCATCAAAATTTAACCTATAAATTATTAAAAAAAAAAAATGAAAAATCTTGATTTTGAATGTTTAACAAAGAATTGCATATCCGAAAATTTACTAAAAAATATAATATTATTTTCGAGCCGAACAGAATCATGAGATTTTAATTTTTTTTTTTAATTTTGGAAAATATATAAAAAAAAGTGCTCTACCATAAATATGCAAGGGGAAAATTTTAGCATCAACAAAATTTAACCTATAAATTAACCTAAATCTTTATTTTTAATGTTTGACAATAAATAATATCCTTAAAATTACTAATGAATTAAATAAAATTTTCGGGACAGGCAGAATCATGTTATTTCATTTCTACGTATATTCAATTCTCAAAAATAAATAAGAAAAATAAAGTGGACCCCTTCGTCATTTACACTCATCTTCATACGCCGCTATCTCGCTTAACATATAACTTACTAACTTACAGTCACCAAAACTGGGGAAATTCTTTATTGAGGCTTCAGTCACTATGACTTGTCTCCACTCTTCTCTAAAAACTTTTACGTGTTTCATTCATAATTTCGAATAAATTACACACAGACACAGTTATAATTGACATGCAAATAAGTTCAACAGCCGGATAATATCAAATTAACAAATTGATAGTGCTCCATTATATACTACATAGTTAATTAAAATTTTACCATATACACTTCTAATTATTCAACGATAATTTTCTTAACAAACGGATAATTCCAATTATGTTACTTAACCATAAAAAAAATTGAAACAAAAGCCGACAGAAAGAAAAACTTAAACTTTTCACCATAGACAAGTAAAAAAGGATAAAATATTTCCCAAAAAATATAAGAAAGGAAAGAACATTTTTCTTTTTCGGTTTTTCTTATTCTTGTATTTTCTCATTTTTACTTTCAGCACAAAAAAACTTGTGTAAAAAAGTAAAATAGCAATAAATTAAATTTTCCACCAAAGAATTTATATAGAAAATTTTCCGGATATTTTAAATTCTTTACGATTTTTTTTGTTTTTTTTTTGTTTAAGGAAAATATATATATGAAAATAAAATAAAGGGAATTATATTTGTTTTACTTTTGTTGTTAGCGTACATTGCTACACACAGTACATTTTGAAAATATTTCTTGTAAACTACAAAAGAATTTTGCTTTTTATTTTCTCCAAATCCTTTTTAAATAAAATAAAAAAACGAAAATTATATTTTCTGTTTTTCTTAATAATATTTTACTGGATTTGTATGTTGTTGGTACTGTAATGTAAAATTGAAAAGAAATTTTAAGGATTCTAGAAACCAAACAAAAACAAATTTGTAAGAACATTTGGAAATAAGTAACGATAAAGATGATGGAAATTGTATATGGATTTTAAATTTAATTTTTTTAATGATTTTCTCAAATTTTTTTGTTTGTGCTATTTTAAAATAATAAAACATTATTATATTTTGATAATTTTTTTTGTGAACCTACGAAATTTAAATGAAAATTTATATTTTTTTATGATCCATATAGGAAAGAACCAAAAAACTAAAATAATAATAATCATAATGTAATACAGCAGTAATGGGGATTTATAGTTGTAAAATTTATTACGAAGTATGTGACACATTTTTTATTCTCTTTCAGTTCAAAGTATGTTTTAACTTTTGCTTTTGTGGACAAATTGTAATAATTCAGAATTGTAAATGTTTTTTCCACCTGTGTCATTTGGTTTAGGGATGGGTATTTTTTGCTATAAGGTAATTAATTGTTAAGGGAATTAAGTCGAAAATGGTGAAGGAATATTTAGTATAAGGCTGAAAAAACAACAGCCTGAAGAAAAGCATAATTAAGAATTTATTGGTGTTTTAATGCACATAATGATAGGGAAGCGTATGGTCAGATAGCTCATCTAATGAAAATACACGAAGCTATTATCTATTTGTATAATAGGGCGTCAAGGTTATATTTTGTATATACGTGAAATCATACAACATGCACAATAACCGATTTAGATGTGGACTCACTGACACATCCGATCTCAAAAGCAAAGGAGCTATCATCTGTATCCAATTGGTGTGTCCATCTGTGGTGAAAAAATGGAACCCGGCAATATCAAAGGTTGGGCAACTGCAAACAAACCAAATAGAGTCGTGAAGCTCACTGGAACAGTTCTCATACAACGAATAAATTAGTAATTTTTTTGGTATTTTTAACTCTCGAAACTATCCCCCCGTGAAACTATCAGGTCCTGGGAGTCAATTCGCGTTCCGTGAAATAATGAAAAAGAAAAGTTTTTTTCATTAGCAATCGAGTAGGTTTGCATTCCTCATAAGAAATTTTGATTTCACATAGTAAAATTTAAAATTACGTGCGAATAATTCAAACTACTAGATTGCCAATGAAAAAAACTTTTCATTTTCATTATTTCACGGAACGCGAATTGACCCCCAGGTCCGAAAGAAACGGCCAAAATATTTCATTAGTGCCACAATAAATTGACAATCGCTTTATCGTGGCCGGATTGTTGGAACAGTGTACAAATATTATTTTTATTGGAAGGAGCGGAGTTAGTAGCAGTATCAACGCGACCTCAGGCTACAAGACGTGAAGGCAAGAAATAGTTTGCAATACAAGGATCAGCGAGCGAAATTTATGTTAACCACAGACAGCGTTGCCATATTCTCAGTTTTATCTGAAAATCTCAGATTTTTCATTTCTTATCAGATTTTCAGTTTTTTCAATCCAAAATTCAGATTTTTAATTTTGGTTCAGATTTTTCAATTAAATTTTTATTATTTTTTTTTAACATGCAAGAAATATTTGTAATATCAAAAAAAAAAACTGAAACGCGGTAACTATGCGGTAAACCGTCAATGTCTCTTGGTTTGGTTCATTAAACAATCATGGAAGAAAATAGTTTATTTGCTTTTAGGTGTTGTAAGTTTAGTTTATTTACTTTTAATGTTTTATATTGTAAGTTTATACCATTGAATTAATTGATATATTTTGTGATATTTTATACAAACAATGTTACTTTCTATAAACTTTATTTTTATTTAAAAATGCCTGAAGCATTATTTTATTTTTATGTATTTTAATATGTATATGTATTTAATTAATATGATTATATGTTAATTATTGATTGATTATTATATCTTAATAAATTCTGTGACGAATTTTGTAAAAAACGACTTTTTTTGTCTCGGGTCAGATTTTTTTATTCTAAATTTAGTGTAATCAGTTTTTTCATCTAAAATTCAGATTTTTCTTCAGTTTTCCGTAGAAATTAGTTGGCAACGCTGACCACAGACCACCAAAAAATTGCGAGAAACTTTTTCCGGCCGAAAAGTTTCAAAAAGTCGCCCACGATCCCTAGATTTGATCCCTTCTGGCTTCTTTCCTTGGAGGTACTTCAAAGGAAAGGCGTACACCAAGAAACCAATCACAACCTCGACGTTTAAATACAACATTTGCTAACACCAGAAGTCCACGAAAATGTTATAAAAAATGTACTTAAAAGAGCTCGCTTTTGGGCCCTCGCCAGAAGCAGTCACTTGAGCGACACAATATTTCATACATAATGTTAAATACCATATAATGATTCAATAAAATAAAAATTATAAAATAAAATAAAAATTATTAAAAAAAACATTGACTTGGAAAATTAAAAGAGGTGTACTTACATAATATTTATTATAAAATAATATATGTGTACATGGTTGAGAATTCCTTTTCGTTTAGGTATATCAAAATTTAACACGTGAACATAAAATGGAACATGATCAGTTTAAATTAAAAAAAAAATTGAAAATTATTTGATTTTGTGAAAATTAAATCAGTTTACACCGGAAAGATGGCATTGAGCGAATATACTGTTATGAATTCCACTGTACGCACGGATAACAATCGATGGTCGAGTGGTTAAGCCATAGACCACAAAGACTTACCAAACCAAAAATCGCGAGTTGTCGAACCTAGTAAGAGTCCATAATTTTATTGAGGAGATTATTATTTTTAGCTCAGATCGATGTTATCGGATCAAATATTGCTCCAATACTGATTGAGAATTGGATTTTAGAATGGCATTCCAAGTGGCGGGGAATATGGAAATAACGAGAGCAATTTAAACGGCCGGCTTTTTAATTAGTACGGAAAGTACTGGAATTAAGAACGGCGTTAACCATCAAGATACAGCGGAGGCAATATATATAGGGACCAAATTTTAATTAAATAATTGAATATTTATAATAAGAATTCAAATTACTTTTTATTCTAGTTTATATACATAAGAAAGGAACTTCAAATAATATGCCACATTTTGGATTTCGAGTGAACTATTGTCTTTAAAAAATAAAACGAAAAATTCCTGAAGGCAATATTTATAAGGACAGTTTGATAATCGGTACTATATCAGAATCTTATTGTTATTCTAATAATTAGTATTACCTCCTGCTGTTATAATAAGTTGTTGGAGGCGACGAGGCATCGAGTTGATATGGTTTTGCAGCAAACTTTGATCAATATTTTTCCATTATGTGACAATGGATTTACGTAGTTGGGTAACCGTTTCCAGTTGGCGGCCGTTATTGGAGCGCGTTCTGTGTAACAAAATGCTCCCCATACCATCAACAAGTCACCCTCAAGATTTCGTGATTGACGAGTAAGCCTGTTCTGACGGGTATCCCCCCAATACCATTGCCAACCATCAGGGCAGAAAACTTATTCTCATCGCTAAATATGACATTGTGCCACTCCTCATTCCAAAATTGGTAAACCTCAGCAAATCTCAACCGAGCGATTTTATGCCTTGGTAAAAGTCGCAGACGAGCATCTCGTTTCATGTATTTCAGATGTTCCGGTTCTTTTAAAATTTGGCGAATATGCCTGTTTTTAATTGGAAATTGAGTATACTACACTTTTTAATGCAATAATTATCTCGTAATGTTACGTAATTATGCACGAGGGTTCTATATATTCTGCTAGCAATTTCACGTAATGTCAAGCCATTTTCATAAAAAGCATCAATTTTGCCGCGCTCCGCCAAGGTTAATTGTTTTCCTCGTGGCATTACAGTTGTTATTTAACCAGTGAACAGTGCAAGTCAAAAAGTGAAAAGTAACCAGCGTGAAAAGTATTGACCAGTAAAAGTGAATTAGTGAGCAATGATCGAGTGAAATTAAAGGTATTGGACAATAAAGGTTGTTCATAAATCGTTGAGTGTTTTATTTGCAAAATCGTGTACGACTTCATATTGAAATTCGTAACAATACTAAGTATTTTAATTTGAAGCCAAAATTTGAACAATTATATAACTTTTGTGTTTACAGTTTATAAACGTTGAAAATTAAAGCTCGTTATTGATTTTAACCATAATTACCAGCAACATTAACCTTTCGATGTCGGCTGTGGTGTACAAAATTGAACAGTACTCGACATACGTGCAGTTCTATCTGCACTATTAACCCTAGGCATGAAAATCATCCCAAGGTTTTCCAATGGCAATAAATAAATATTTCGTTGCTGGTTGTAGCAATGACTTCTAAACTATTGGCCGCTTACATCAACTGACGACTACACGCTAAGTCGACGGTCCAACGTATATTATCCAGATAGCAGATAAACCTTCTATTCTTTTTGTATTTGCGTTTTCTAGTTCTTGTCCAAACCAAAATAAATTTGGTCATACAAAATTACAAAACAACATTGTTGTAATTGTTGTAAAAATGTGTAGTACGGCTTCGATTAATTGTGTGACACTAAATATAAAATACACAAATGAAATGACAAAATATAAACAAAATTATGACATAATCCGTGTGTTCACTGATGGTTTTCTGACATAAAAAATCGGTATATTTTTGACATATTTTACCCCGGCTAACTTCGCTTCAGTAAAATATCCCATTTTTTTTATTACACGAGTGAACGCGTTTATTTTTGGCTTGGCATATAAATTTTACAGTTCAGTATTTTCAATTTCCTTTACAAATGAATTTAATATAAAAGTGATATATTTCCTAAACTGTTATTTAAATTTTAATAATGTATAATTTCAGGCTCACACAAATATTTTTAAATTTTAAATATTAAAAATTGAGTTTTTTCAAAACAAAACACAGATGTCAAAAAAACCCGAAAACATCCAACACAAAGTGGAGTTAAAAATATACCGATCTATAGGGTGCGCTCGGTTTGCAGCTCAAAAAAACCCGGATATTTTTTATCACTATGCATGAGAACACTAGCAATATCCTCTGCTCTCTCATGATGCCTTCACGGAATTTTTGCTCAAAAAATTTGTCTACGGTTGTCATGTAAAAACCAGATTTCAGATAAATGCATTTTAAATTGCTAACGCTACTGTGATTATTTATTTTATAAAGCTAATAACGAATAATCTCAGCATCACAGTAGCGTTAAAAAAACTGTTTTTTGTGTTGACAGTTTTTAAGAGGATGTGCGATATGTTTTCTGTTGTTTTGTATTTTTTGTTCACAATTTCTGCTTTGTTTACGATTAGTTGGGACATCATTTTAATTTAATCGAATAAACGTATGTCTGGGGATTACAAATACACAATATTCAATTTTATACACACATCACAATTTATAAATTATCAAATAACCGTGCGATTCTGATGTTAAGACTATTAAGAGGCTAACAGTAAAGAGGTATTTTGTTAATAGGTTTTTTTAAGAGAATCTCTTAATTGGTATTCTGTTAGTAATACTCTTAAAATGTATATTAAAATCTCTCCAAATATTTTTGGAGACCTGTCAAATGTGATTTTTATTAATGCGAGCCTTTGAAATTGTATTTTATTGTTAAATAAACGATAAAATACGACATATTTTTGTGAAAACTAATGTTTTACAATACATATTTTTGTAATAAATTAGAGAATGTATTGCAGAAAATTTGTAATAAATTGCCGAAAATAAACAACAACAAAATATTTACTTCTGCTCGAAATGACAATGTCGGAATAATTTTTCTTCTAAAAATATTACATCTAAATCCTTTTTGTGAATTGTAAAATATAGTTTAATAAATTATTTATTTACACAATGGTCATTTTTTAATAGTTTTAGTGCAACATAATAAAAATTCTAGCATTTATGATGTTTAAGACCACCTAATTGGTAGGTATTAGGCTAAGAGTTTTTAAGAGAACCTCTTAACTGATCAGTATGTGCAGAATCGCAAAATAGTCTTAAGTAAGAAAAATTTCTTAGTTATGTGAAATATTGTAGTTAAGACCTCTGTGACTATACTCCAGAATCGCACGGTAAGTTATAGCCCAACAGTTGCAGCAAAATAAAAGTTTTGGTTCTCATCCTAATTGTTTAACTTAAATGCATCTCGCATATTTATTCCATTTCATTCATCAAGTTTTATCTGGCGGTGTTGATTCTGCAGATCTACTCGAAAAGGTAAATCTTAAAATGCTCGTGGATTGAGAACGATACCAGCTTACAGAATTGCTCCTCAAAGAACGACCTACGGCCAGGACGAGCCTGTCACAAGAATGCTGCGCGAAACTAATAAATATTTCGAACAATTCGACTACCACATTAGCAAATTCGCCATCAAGATGTAACGAAATTATTTCGTGCCATAGGCTCGATTTGAAAAAAATATCGAAAAAAAATCATAATAACGAGTTCGGTATTCTTTTGTAACAGACTGTATCAGTATTTGCTTTACAATTCTAGTTGAGACCTCTGTCTTTAAAATAATGAAATTATATATATTTTTTTAAATATTTCGGTTGATAACCATAAACTAGGTACGCGAAAGATAGGAAAGAGGAGATAGAAAAATAGACGGCAGTCAATCATAGGTTTTTGAAGAGTAACCTTCACTTATAATAGACAACAACCCCATAAAACAATAAAATGGGTTGGTCATTTAAAATAATAATCTAATAATAAAAAAAAACAAAGTAATAAAAAAATGAAAAATTATTAAGTTATAATTGTTAGTGATTAAATCCATTTTTAGTTCATAATGATTACATTAGGTTATATTAAGAAATTAAAATCTAATTATTGACTAATAAATTGCTAAGTGTTTAGTTGATTCTAATTAATAATAAGTGAAACTGAATAAATTGTAACTGCAAAGTGTTTCATGCAAAAAGTAATGGTGGACTTTTTACCTAAATTGGCATGATCAACGTGAGTACTAAAAATTATATCGGTTTATAAATTAACTACCTAGGCCACATGAAGTTACATACACTAAACTGCTAATATAGTTGAACTTTAATCCTTTAAAAAAAAATAAAGACGCTTATAATGTGTCTTTCTTCTGTCGGACTGAATAAATAGTAAATTAAATAGTGGCCCAACAAATCCTAATAATTTATGTTTAAACTAATCTTATAATAATAGTGAAAACTAACCATTTAATATAAAAGTGCGGTGATAACATCCGATTTGGTCGCTACCGTTAACTATACCAGTACAACAACAACGATGAACTTTTGTGCTTGTGTTTAATGATTAAAATAAAAGTGAACATCGATAACAAGCTCGTACATGTAGCTCCAAAATGTGAATTAACGTCAACGCATCAATAATATAATATAATATAATTAAAATAATCTTTTACATAATAATACGATACAGTTAAATACCACTCTTATAATTAATATATTAATTTACACAATAATACCCTTTATATAAATATAATACATATATAGTAATTCCTATCATATAAAAATAACGCTACAAGTAATACTAAATAAAACCATCGAAATACACACCAAAGGCAAACACTTATGGATTACCAATGGCGCCCAACATTTATATGAAATATGTAAACTAGTTTTAATTTAATTTAATTATATAATTAGTATAAGTAATGTGTAATCGTAAATAGATTGAAGCATTCCCTTTATTTTTTTTCTCAATTATTAATTCATTTCATTTCAAATAATTTTTTTTTTGCAAGTACAAAAATTGGTATGTGCTAAAGGAAATGGTTCGACGTATTTATACTTTTAGTTTAATTTAATTAAGTACTAACTCCCTGGTGATGGTGACTTTTTAGATTTAAATATACATATGTTTTATAATATTCAATTGAAAATTTCTTAATTTTTCATTTTCCTTTTTCTATTTGGACCAAATTTTTGTGGTTTGTTTTTTTTTCTTTTCCTTGTTTTCTTACTTTTCTTTTCTACTCATGTGTTTTGAATTATGGTCGTTTTTCTAAGTAGTGTTGTGATTCTCAAGTGAACATGGAGTGATAAACAAATTAGTTTATTGGAATGGAGCCTAGGTAAGTCAAATTGAATCAAGGTGAGTTGCCTGTTTGTCTTACTTTTCCTACCCTACCTCTTCCCAATTTTCCTTCCTTATGCGGTCCAAACTAGGATTGTTTAGTTATTCAGATTAACCCACCCCTAACCCTGAGTCTAGTCTGCGAAGAATGACCGCCTGGATAACTAAATAATTAAATTCTGTGAACATGACCTCTGGTACTGTTACAAAGAAGTTATTATTCGCTACCAGTTGGCAAACCAATAAGCTTAATTTTTATTTTATTTTTATTTTAACTTTTTTCTTATCGATTTACTCTATCGAGTATTTATAATTTTTACCATTTTTTTTTCTCCCCATTTCCGCTTCATTTAATTTTTCTTAACTTATCTTTAGTTTTTATTATTTATTTCTCTCTTTCTTCAAATCTGCTTGCGTTAAGTAGACCAACGGGCGTTCTCTCCTTCTTTATTTTATATATTAACTTTAAATTAAATTATTTAAGGCGATAAACTAACAAATTCATTCCAAAAATGTCATAAATAAACAAGAACAACAAATATTTGAGCAAAATTGTTGCTCATACTTCCGGTTATTTTTGTTTCTATGTTGGTACGACTAAGATTATTTGCTCATAAGCAGGAAATATTTAAACTAAAACGAGATAAATTGGGCGGGACTTAGTTGAATATAAAGATTTGATTGGCTAAAAAGTCGGATTAAAAATTATCCCGTTTCGTGAATTCAGCATCACGGTTGTATTTATATTTTTGTAGTGGAATACACTAAAACTTCGTATTACGTTATCTAAATGGGAGCATTTCTTTAAATGCTCACTAACTTCTTGAATATGGATCGGAAAAATTCAATTTATGAATTAAGAAAATCAATTACACTTAAATTGTTCATAATTTATTAAGTTATTATATAATAAATTGGATTTTTGTTAACTTTTCATATTTCAATATCGGATAAGGGATATCGATTTATAGGCCTCACCAGAATTGCATTTCAATTGTGGATTTATAAATTTATGACCCTTGAAAACAATTTATTTATTATTATTCTGTTTATTTAGCCACCCAACTTTGGTTCCAGTTAGAAAGGGACGTTTCAAAATTTTTGGTTTGTGGATTTTGAGATATCATATATCTGCGCTGATTTTATTTGCCATTGAGCAATGTTTAGCGATCTGCTCAATAGAAAAAACTTTCACGAGCATCATATCCTATCGCACATTTTCCAACATTTATCAAATTTTTCGCATTTTCAAGTAATAATACTAAACGTGCAGTACTCAGTTCGGACCTATTTTCTATATCAATGTGTAGATTACCATGGAACCTATAGTATATTGAGTTGGTGGGAATAGATAAATGGGTGACGTACGAAGAGGGTTCAATAAATTCGGTAAACATATTTGAAATAACGGTAATAGAAATTTTATTCCTCTATTAGTATACCGATAATAGTATACCGATAATGCATGCAATTCAATAATTTTATTTAATTTCTGTTCATTAAACATGTTTGAAAATTTTAAAAAGCTAAAACTATTGAACATCGTGCTTTGGTTTTAAATGGAAAAATAAATGCGATTTTGTGGTTCGGAATTATTGTCAGGTGGTAATCTTACCATCTGACACTAATTTCGAATCGCAAGATTGTGTTTTCAAATTGCATCCGCATCCACTTTGATTAGTACTTGTTTGTTGAACTCAAAATAAAGCTCCGGTGAAAGACATTTGGCTCCAATGAAAAAGTGATTGCCGAAACTGAAGCCTATTTTGAAGACAAAAATAATCGTTTCTACAAAAAGGCATCCAAATGTTACAGAGGCATTGGACTGATTATATCGCGCTAGAAGGAAATTATGTTGTGAATAAAATGTATTTTTCCCCCATAAATTGTTTTTTCTTTGTTAGACCGGGAACTTTTCAGGGGATGTGTTACATAAAATATTGAGTACTAAATTTAGAAAGCGGGATTCTCAAACTTCCAATAATGATAACAGTTGTTGTAGTAATATTTAATCTTTAAATTTATTAAAACCTTAATTGTTGGTTGTTTTCTTGTAAATGCAATTCTTTTCAGCAACCTTGGAAAAATTAAGAAAGTTCCTACGGAAGCTTCTACTACCGGTAGGTAAATGTCCACCAAATTTCTCTAGAAAAAGACTTACGTATGAAGTTTCATTCTGATCAGAAAGCCAATCCATTTTAATTGTAGAGATAAAGACATTTTTCATACAGATTTTCTCTACATTCCACTAGGATCCTTGTATTTATGGATATAGCTTAGTATAAAGTTTCATCCTAATCAACAGATCCATCGGGATTGAAGAGACTAAATGTTGGTGAAATATGTACAGTTATTTTTCTATTTCTGTCTAAATTTTATAAATCTGATATTGTTCAATAAATCTTTCTGTTCATAGTCGTTTTATTTTTAAATGCTATATTTTTCAATATTTCCCAAAAAAAAGGCTCACAATAAAAATGTGTTGAATTTCATACTATATTGCGATCATAGGTTTGTTTAAGTTTGAAAATCTGCGCAGTGTGCAGTAAAATCTGCGCAATGTGCCGGTGACTGATTAAGATACCCATTGGTTTGTGTGATGTAATTGCAACGGTCCTTAAATTTAGTAACTGATATATGTATTTCGGTGCACAGTTCAGTTCCGTGTTAAAGTTTGTGATAAATGTTGTGGCAAAAAATATGGAAAATACTACACAAATCTCAGGAAGTGAATTTTATTACGTGGAACTATTTAAACCGACTTTTCCATCGTTTCATATGCTAAATTGTATTTTAAACGGTCAAAGCATTCGCTAGTTAGAAAACGTGTGTTTTCAAACGAAAGAATATGTATGTGTGTATTTTTGTCTAAAGTTTAATGTTGTCTCTGCGCCCAATAACAAAAATATGTTTAGCTTTATTAGCGAAGACCCTATAATCCAAAACACTGTGATGACTGTGGTTTTCGAGTTGCATTATATTTTGTTAAAGGGTCTCGGCTACAGATTGTATCTGTTAGATGCAAAGGATGTTGATAACATCTATTAGTGGTGGTGTTTAATAGTTTAAGTAAGAGACTCATTTGAGACTTTTATCTTGGTTTGATTTGTGTTTCTTACAAAATTATTTGTTTTTGGGATTGGTTTTGTTTTGGTTGTAGATTTATGAATTTTAATTTGAGTTAAGACATGAATAGCATCGAGGGGGATGGGAAAGCTTGTTTAGTACCTGCTATCTAGTGGTTCATCTGTTCTGTTTTTCGATCTAAAAGTTTTGGAATTTTTATTTAAATTTTGAAAATATTTTATTACTATTGGGTTTGAGTTAATCTTTATACTTTATATACAATAATTTTTAAATATTTAATATTGTTTGTAGCTTTTTATATTTTAAAGTTTGCAAATTCGTTAATTCAATTTCTTTTCTCATAAATTCTCGAAAAAATAATAAGAGATTGTAATAAAACTTGGCCGAATTTCAGCACAGTTCGAACGAATTTAATTTTCTCGGTGTATGTATCTTACAAGTTTTAATGTTTCGTATTTTTTAAAACTTTTCAGGCTTTTCGACGATCGCCGATAATTTGTAGCACACACCGCCAACACTTAATATTGGTTCTATCATAGATATCGTCGTAATTTGATTCAAACTGGAAAAGCATTTCCAGTGTAAACGCTTATTATATCTTATATGTACGTGATGTTTCTGTTACAGTATTTTAACAATTTTTGCATTTTTCAATAGTATTTAAATTAACATATTGGCTTAAATTGGAAAGACCGAGGTCACTTAGTTTGCACATGTTTACAAATATAAAGCCACTCTTACTAAAACCGGAATGTTTAGAATTTGGGCAATAAAATTCTTGATAAACACTATTAAAACTTTCTAGAATCGAGTAAGCTAAATATCCAAAAATATTCAAAAATATTTATTAGAACATGTTTTCTAATTGTGTATGCCTTTTGGATGTTGTTCTGCAAATACACCGAATTAATTGTTTTGGCCTCGACTCATCCTCACTTTGTTGATCAAATACCGGACTTGGCTCGATAGCTTCAACCGCGACAGCTAGAGCCAGCAACAAAGCATCCAAAGTACATGTATTTTTGAAATAATTGCAAGTGCAAATTATTCCATTTCGTAGTAGGTACACATATATTTTTTTAGGTGGAAATCTTTCTTAAAACATTTCTGAAAATTTTATTTCTTTTAGGTGTACCTGCCAGATTCTTGATTGGTTTCTATTTCTTTCCAATGTTCGCTTAAAATTTCCATAGTAGCGATTGTAGGTTCGTCTTGCAGCAACTAATGTATGGCTGACATAAATTGAAATTTGTTCTACCGCACACTATTCTGCATGTCTAGTAAAGAGTGTTGATTCTCTAAGGACATCCCTTTCGGATTGAATTTATATTTTAAAGACGTTTCAGGAATGTTACCTAAAACTTGATTATACATATATTGCAATAATACGATTTCGAATATCTCTAATAAATCGTCCAACTTTTTTTGGAATTTTTCGAATATTATTTAAATTTCGAAACCTTCTCTTTATTGTGGCGAAATAATTTTCAACATGACTGTTGCTGTGACGTTTTTCATTACTTAAAAGACCATTTCAAAGAGGGGCAATAGCCATATATTTTTTTAAAACAGGTATACAGAACGTTGGATTTGGAAAAATGGACCTTTTTAAGTAAATTGGAATTGAATTTACTTTAGGAATTTCATTACAATTTTTCGTTTCATTAACTTCAACAGCCTCATCAAATTTTATTATTTTGCGTTGTAAGACTGATGATAGCAAATTATCCATCGCATCTCTAACTTCTGGTGAGATATATTTAGTGTTTAAAATTATTGTGAAATATTTCCCTTACTAATTTTTGGTTGGATTTTGGAAATCCTTTATTAATATCGTTTGCCAATGTGTGTGATAAATGGGAGCAGCATAGATAAAAGATTACGTAATCATCTTGTTTTCGGTTGATTTATTATTTATCCAGTTATAGGCCTGGTTCAAATATTCTACAAATTTTAATTCATTTAATATATACAGTATTGAGTTCAATTCTGCAAACGAAAAATCAATGACAGTTTCATCAAAAATGCTCCACTTTTTTAATGTTTTTCAGCATACAGACGTTACATCCAAAGCGAACTTCCAATAGTACCTGTTGAATAGAGCTGGAACTGATCATGTCTTTAATAGGAAACGGACTTGTTGTGTAAAAGTCATTTATTTCAACAGGAACAATAAGCGAGTAATACGAGTATAATATAACATTAGCCGGCTTATAGGCCGGCCTAACAATACTGCCAGTGGCATCCAAATAAACAGTAAGTTTACTTTTCCTATGCTTTTCCCGCATTATTTTTAATTAAATTGAATATATCGCTCTTTACTTTCCGTTTTTCTCAATTCTTCAACCACTTCCATCAAATCATCAGAAATATTATCGTTTAAGCCTAAAGTTTTAGATTTTATTTTTCTAGGTACATTTTGAGTTTTAACAGAAACAATAATATTGGTTTTTGTTATAAAATCATTATCTTCTTCGTTGATTAGCCCATCGCGAAACATTTCCACGGATTTTAACGATAATGCTTCCTTATATACATCTCTTCTAAATCCAGTGATTCGACGGAATTTTTTGTAGGGATGCACGATTGGACTACCAGAACTATAAACATAAAAAATACCTAGCGACAAATTATTGTTTACTAACTTAAACCTTTGACAATTCGTGGTTTCGCTTTTGAATATTCTCTTATATTGTCGTCAAATGACGTTTTGATAAATCGTATCCTCGAATATTGACAAGACATACACTTAATTTGGTTAACTGATCGGAAATAATAATCGTCTTTTTTCCGAATTTAATTTGTTCACTGAAACAGAAAATATCGTTTGGCACATTAATCTGGTGAAATAAAGAAAACACTCATAAAAATCTGAGTAAAGAAAACACTCATAATATTTTTTTTTTTGTTGTAATTTTGCTTTTCCCGAAGCATGAGTATTTTCTAATTCCAGTTGTGTTTCTCTCCCACTGTTGTAACATTCATTCAATTCCATGTTTTCTCGCCATATTGTCCAGACATTTCTGAGAGTGGTGTTGAAAATTTTTAAAAGTTATACAAATTCATAATACGCAAGTGGTAGAATGATTTAATAAATTATTTATAATTTCCTCCCCATGATATCAAAGTGAGCTTTTGCTATCTAATTATCTAATGATTAAGAAGCTGAGACCAGTACCTGTTTGGCGTAAACTGAAATCAGCGCAACTATATTTCAAATTAACCAAAGTTTGGTTTAATTTGCACTTGATAGAATAATAAAGAAATCATTTCTAACAATAATCCCCGTGATATTCGAATGGTAATTAGATAATTTGTACTAACTCATTAAATATTACATTAAGCATAGAATTAGTTCGCTTAGACATTTATTGGACCGGCACAAGAAATTTTTATAATTTCTGAATAAATATTATGATTTTACAATTTAATATATATTCCTATGTATTTTCTTTAATGTTGTTTAATTTTTTGTTGTAATTTCTCTCGAAGAGTTTTTTTTTTGCTAAAACGCAAAATTCGAATGCGTTTTCGGGCTGAAAAGCCTTTTGCCTAAGTTATCATATATAATTTGTTTGAACATCAGACAATTACTATTTTAATACAACACCTGTAACCTCGTTGGTACCAGGGGAAGCATGGTTTGATTAACGTCAAGCATGGTCTCCGCAGTATCAATAATGTTAACAAACAATTTTGTTTTTGTTTCTTCAATTATTATAATCAGAGACAGCAGCACATTTGCCCGCTAGAGTGACAGCAGTAGGGGGGTTCTTGTTCTCTGAAAACAATCGAAACTCGCATGTGCTGCTTACCAATGTCCAGAAAATGAGATATTCTAACTCAAAAAAAAAAAAAGAGGAACAACAAAAATAAATAATAAAACTAAGACAGTTAACTCAGTTCCACCATACTGGAGGCCGTCGGTCACCTGACCTCAGTGCGTACACCACCCGTTGAATTACTTATTTTAATGTACTTCCCTCCCATTATGATCTCTAAGCCACTACATATTTAAGACACTTTACGCATTAAACATAGTTAACACCAACACAATACTGCGAGAAGTATAACAATGATAAAAGTAAACATCACCAATTTTCGAATCACGAGCAAGTAACGTAAAGAAAAATCATTAATTTCGATAATTTAGAAATATTCATGTCACAAATTATTTATTAAAAAAAAATAATGAACAAGTGAAAACTAAAAATTACTATAACGTTACTTAAGATTAATTTTTAGCTACTATAAACAAAGTTGACCGGTCCCTAACCCCCTTAGAACATATAGACGAACATAAAAACCTAAATCTATAGTTCACTTAAATTATTAAATTACACATAAAGTAAGATTAGTTGAGCATTTTCTTTTGTTTGATGCTATATTTATAATACAAGAAGTACTTTAGTACGTCTTATTCAAATTAGGAAATTTTGTAAGTTATATAATTATAATAAGAAAAAATAATAAAACTTAGTGGTTTTTAAAATCTACTTGCGGTTTTTTTCCCTCTGGTATGTTCATTGGTATACACGCGCGCGCTGACCTACGAGACATGCATCCATACAATTTGTAACCAGTAAACGAGTATTGCTGGCTGTGCTGAGGTACCGTATCAATTCACTCCGTATACTATATTTTTAGCGCCAAAAATAAAAAAAACGCGGAAAGCGCCCGGGTTGACGCGACCGAACTTTTGCTAATACATTCAATGAAATGGAGGAGAAAGCAAAAACTTTAAATAAGATTGTGCCACCACTTTACCAATCGGCATATTTCCTTTTCCGTATGCGTACGCTATTAGCGTCAACAACTTTCGTGGGATTTTCCACGTAGGGTGAACTCCAATTTTTCTTTTAGCAATTTGGTTACTTTACACTAAGATTTACTTGGACTATATGCACGATATATATTATGTAAGCACTGATTTTACAGGAATTAAACTTAATTACCTTCACAAATTTATTATTTATAATTGTAGAAATTGTAGAAAGATCCACGCTCAACTAAATGAATTTTCGCAAATTTTCTTTATTTGACATACTTTCCGTTTACAAACAGCTGATTGATGCCGCGTATGTACCACGCACACTAATTATGTTTAGTTGTATATAAAAATATATAACAATATTCCGATACCAATGATCAGCCAAACAATATATAGACAATGAGAGAAATCTAACCACTAGTACAATAGACAAGTATATATTGATAACGATTAATACAAAGCCTGCCCATGAATATTCGTAAATCGGTGATGGACAAGATACATGTTGCGTTCCTGTATAACACAAAGAAAGAGTTAAACTTCTATGTGTACTTTAAAGGTTTTTCAACCAAGGAGCAATTTGTACCCAATTGTAACACACCTCCCGTTCTTATGACATTCAAATAAAGTTCATGGTGTGGTTTCCGATCTCTATCCATATTATTGACGTTGACAATGAAGTAATTTATATCCAGTTTATCGAACTGCCCTCAAATATGTATTGCCATCCATATTCGTTAGGAACAAACGAATTGCTTGCACTTGTACTGTATAATTCGATATTTACAAACAGTTCTAACTGTTTAAATACTTTTTTGTTTAATTATAAATCTATATTCGAAAACAATAATGTTCATAATTATACACAAGATAGTATCTTGTTATAGCAAAAAGTTTGTACGAGGAGCAAAAAAACTTTGTCTATTATTTTTTCCTTTTTTTTTACTAACGACCATACTGTTGCTGCCGCTTATTGCTTATCTATATTTTCCGGCAAAAATTTAAAACCAATTTTATTTTATTTTAGTTTTTCATCAAGATAAAATTACAAGTCTCGAACGAGGGAAGTTTTTCTTGGTTTAAGATACTCGTATGGAAGTGTACGAGTATATATTCTGTTTATTTGTGGTACCCAGGAATTAGTATTAGATTTTACAAACTATAACTTATGTATTTGTAACTTTTTAAATCCGATATTAAACATGCTTATGTGCTCGTACATACTCGATTGTATGAATACCTACGATTGTTGTGTGCTTATATAGAAAATAAATATTGGTGTTCGCGGAAATCTAGGTAACTGAAGTGAATTAATTAGCATGGTTACAATTTTTAAAATTTTACATTTGATATGTCATTACACTAAAAGTATATACAAACCTGTTTAGGAATTTTCTCGGAATTAACGAAGCAAATTTACCTGAAATTAAACAGAATAAAATATTGTTAATAAATAATTTTCCATTTAATTGAAATAAAAATATTGTACTGTATACAATTTGTATACATCATACTACAAACCACAGAAGCTTTTAGCATAGAAATATTATTGATGTGTTTGCATGCATAATAAATATATTTTAACAAATATTAAAAGTAGTCGTATTTTATACATAAATTGAAAATAAAAATCCAATATTAGGCAGCACACAACTTTCCAATTACTCATATAACCTAGAACGCTAAAATGTTGGGTGGGATCATGAACGCCACATGGTAATTTTATACGGTTTCATTCTGTGGCTTCAAGAAAGCTTACAAATTTAGTAAACATTTTCATTGTTTATTTACAACTTTCAATGACCTTGTTTTATAGAAATTGTAATTAAAAATTGCCCAAAATATTACATAAATAAAGACAATTTGCAAAATTCGTATAAATTGTTCAACTCGCACTCTGCAACTTTTTCAAGTACGAAAATTATAACCGCACACAAAATCAAACTATCCTAGCAATCTTGCCATAAGACGCGTAGAAACAAAAGTAGTAATTGTGGTTGTGATGTTAAAGCGTTCGGATAATACTCTGAAAATTCCCATTTGAAACGCGATATGGTACAAAACGCATTATTTCTAAAAGTGATATGGGTGTTATATTGATACCACATAAATTTAATGAACAATTGTCCAACTTATATTTTATAATCTTTTATTAACATAATTTATTTTATATTTAATGTTTAATGTTTAATTAATACAATGTTTAAAACACCCGACTCGTTTGGTTGAGGAGCAGCTAAAATCTGAATATTATAATTTTCGTTTCTACGCTTTTTGTTTAATATTGGAATTTCATGGCACTTCCATTTTACTCATTCAATTCAATAAATCCTGAAACACTCAATTTAGGAATTGCTACTTTAATCGTTATACATATGCACCAGTAAAATAAACTTGTTGATTGAACCACCACACTATCCTTTCCCCAATGATTGAACAAGAACGATACACTTTATTCAAAACGAATTGGTTTCCTTGAAATTCGTCCTGATCTTCATTTATATTGTTTAGTAATGTCTGGTGTAAAAGTTACTCCTTTGCGATTTGCAGGTTGTGAAATATTTGGTGATGAATTAGTATTCTGTGTATTGTGTATGTTTATGTATCCGTCGGTTTGTTGTGATTCAATAAAGCATGGTTTAAGTTGGTTTATTGAAACTGTTGATTCAACCTTGATTAATAGAGTGAAAAATTTGTCATCTCTTTTGATTACTGGAAAAGGTCCGTCATATGGAGGTTGTGAAGGACGTCGTAATGCAGCTATCCTTACTAACATAGAATCGCAATTTGACAGATCTTTGAAACGAAAATTTGATCTATGGCATACCGTGAGGCTGTTGATGGTTTTAAATGGTTAACCCTCTAATGCCACAATTTTTTTTCGGGCCGAAAAAATCACAACAAAGTAATTTTAATGCCACAAACACAAAACCAATTTCAGAAATTAAATTTGGCACAATCCTGACATTGTACAGGCAAAAATCAAAATCCGCCTACAGGCGGATCAGGGTCGAATGTTAACAAAAAATTACGGTTTGTAGTGGAATTCAGAATACATATTTATTGTTAGAAAGTAATACTTTACAGCATGTTAACGGTTATGGAATTTAAATAAACAATTTTTAGTGGTTTACAGTTTGTCATTTTGCACATCTTTTTGACCGATCTATCTAAAAATATACACCAATGCCCTATTTGGTCGTATCTGAAATTGTCTACGGGCATGTATGACTTCTTTGGTTTGGCTGGAGGTGGTGATTCCGAAAAAGATGGTCGACCACGTTTCGCTGGTTGGAGAGTGCCCATCACACAAAGGGCTTCTGCTACTTCAGTACGAAAGTCAGGAAGCTGTTTTTTAGTGTTTCCTGGAAGACGATGATACAAAACGTAGGCATTGACCATTGCTAAATCCAGTAGGTGAAAAAAAATTCGGTTTGTCCATTTCCTAGTCTTTATTCGAATGCGGTAGCGGCTAATAAGAATGTCCATTAAATCGATCCCACCCATGTGCTTGTTGTATTCCTTAATGATAGCGGGACAATCGATTTCAATATTTTTTTTATTTATTCGATCCCATCGTATGGCTTTTTGAGGTGATTGCTCCAGTTGTCGCGACAAAAATGGCTTGGTCCCAACGTAAGTCGAAAGTAATCGGACGTTTTCTTCAGAATATCCACGCTCAACTTTGTTTTTTGCTAGCTCCAATTCGGAGGACAGTTTGATATTTGGCACACGATTTGCTCGCACTGTTCCCAAACTATAGATGCCACGGCTTCGAAGGTATACTAGCAAACTGAGCGAGGTATAAAAGTTGTCGAAATAAACAATGTGGTTGATATTATCTGGGATGTCTTTTGACAGACGAGCAACGGCTTTCGACGCGGGCTCTAGATCCGGTATATTCTCAGAAATTACATTATCGCCAGCACCCGAATAAATTTCAAATGCATAGGAATACCCTGATGAATCGCAAAGTGAGAAAATTTTCGTTCCCCACTTATGTGGTTTGACCGGCATATATTGACGTGTCGGATTTCCTCACATTTTGGTGGCACACATTTGTTCATCAACACAGAGACGCTGGCGCATTGGAATGGAAACAAATCACCCATTGAAATGTTTTATGAGCGGTCGTATTTTATACAGCCGATCATAGCCCGGTTGATCTTTTGAAATCGAAGCTGAGTTATCATTGAAATGCAACCTACGACGCGTCTCTTCGAACCGATGGCGAGTCATAGATTGTCTTACGGCTTCCATTGGATGTCTCCCCCAATAAGCTCGAACTTTTGGAAACCGATATACAGACATAAAAATTAGGATCCCGATAAATTTTAGAAGTTCTGATTCTTCAGTGATGAATCGTGTTTCAATATTAGTTTGCCGAGCATATAAATTCATTTGATCTGCTAGGTACCGAAGAAAATCACTGGTTAAAGAATAGCGGAAGCAGTCATAAGGTGTTTTCAACACCAGTAATTCAGTTGGTAGCTCCTTTTGACCATGAAAAATGAATTCATTAAAATGAAGTTGTAGCTTTTTCTTCTTCCAAATTATCGATTTGAAATCCGGTGAGTCATTTTTTACTTCGCTTATATGGCCATTGAATGCACCACAAGAAGGACCAGTAGGGACATCTACCTCGTGTTGTAATTCAGTTTCTTGAGGACATTTCTTGAACCGAGAAGTATTTGGATGTCGAGTAGATAGATTGATAGTAGCTGAAGAAGTTGATATATAAGATTCAATAGGTGTTTGAGCTTGTAGAGAAGAGTTCGCTGAACATGCCTCGTCGTCATTCCTATTCAAAATCATCCAGTTTGCTTCAGTACAATTCTGTGTAGTGTTAATCTGCTGGTCGGTGGGTAATTCTGTATCAATAAATACATAATCAGGGTCGGCAATATCGTCATCACTATCGAAATCTTCGGTTCCATCTTCACTTCCAGTTTCTTCATCATCAGTTGGAACCGACTCTATCATATCAATAATATCATCTTCCGTCATTCTCAAAAGATCGTAATATGTTTTACAATGTGCCATGAATAATAACAAAAAAAACTAAAGATCACACAATAAAAAATACAAAAGAAAATCATAACACGAATAAATCATGCAAAAAACTGTAAGTGCAAGCATTTTGACCATAAAACCCGAGTCCGCCTACAGACGGTTTCAGGTGATAGTGTATTATTGATAACAATGATAACAAACAGTAATATTTTCTGTTATTTTATGCACTGTTCAAAAGATAACTTTTTTTTCTACTCACCAGTATTTTTTTCACAAGAATCGTATAAAAATTACTAATAATACAATTATTGTTGAAAGTCCCGTTTTTCACACAAATAATTATTTCGTCAGTTTTCGTCAAAAATTCACTTAGAACTGATTTAAAGGAAAAACGAAACGAAATAGAATATTGCTGAAAAAACCAATGAATAAAGCGGAATTGCGATTACAGTTTTAGTGTTTGTTTTCGTTAAAAAAAATATACATGTGTGGATTAGAACGGTTTAGTTTCAGTCCGTCTTGAGGCAGACTAGAGCATTAAAGGGTTAAATTGGCTTCGAAGTTGAATAAGGAAATCGGATTGGCTGATATACCTGTTCTCTGCAACCACAAACTCTAATTCTGCTGAAGAAATTTTAAAATCCTCTCTAAATGCAGTTCTCAATCCTAGTAAATTTAGTGGAATAGATTTTGTCCACTGCGTATTTGTTGAACACATAATTACAGCTTTTAACTTTCGTTGCCATCGTTCTATGATTTCGTTACATGCTGGATTATATGCTGTCATTCGTTTGAGTTGAATCCTAATACTTTGGCCATTTCATTAAACAGTGCAGATATGAACTGGACACCTCTGTCAGTCGTGATGCTTGAAGGAACACCAAATCGACTTATCCAATTGTTAAGTAAGGCATCAGTAATGGTTTCTGCTCGGATGTTTGCAATTGGAATTGCTTCAGACCATCGTGTGTAAGGCAATAAATTTTGTCCTCGGACGGAGGGAGGGGTCCAATAATATCGATATGAACTTCTTCAAATCTATTACTGGTTGGTTGGTATGTACCAATTTTACTCTTAACGTGTTTGGTAATTTTACATTTTTGACAAACAATATACATTCCATTGCCCACTTGCGTCAACGAATATTGCAAACTTCACATTTTGAACCGGATATGCTAATTGAGTACATTTTGCTAATTTAGATTTGGACAATTCGAATGCTTTATATGTTTCTTCAGTTCAGGGAATTTCTGATTTGTTCTTTTTTTCGATCTTTTAAAAATTCGTATAATAGAGCTTGATCAGATGATGCATTAGGTAGAAAAATTCTGTAATAATTAATCATCTTCAGAAATCTATGTAAACCGTCGATGGTAATTTTTGAACTCTCTGCCATATTATTTGTCCAAAATGGAAAACACAACCTTTAAAGGTAGCTTCCGGATAAAATCCACATGCCGCCGACACTATTGCCTTTTCAAAATCTGTTATCATTCTTGTCGGTTTCAGATTAATTCCCAGTTTCAAGGATTCTTTTCATAAATTAAATAATAATCTGTCGTAACCGTAAGCTTTCATCGACTTTTTGCTCATTAAGCAAAATATCAACGGAACGATTTGCCATTCAAATGGGACTACGATGGAACTATGACGAAGGTTCCTTACATGATCAATTTGATTATGCAAGTAATGTAAACGATAAAACAGTTCCCATTAATATTATTTTGTCTCCGTTAAATTCTTCATCGCATAAAATAAATAGTTTGCCTTCAGCATATATGAGGTTTTCCGGGATATTACTAGGAAATTGTCGCCGGAAATTGTCCGGCTGTATTATTTTATTACCTCGGACGCGCTGAATTTTAATTCTTTGGGCCTTTTTGGATGGTAGGCGAAGCATCCGAATTTTTTACTCGCAATTTTTAGTGAATTATTGATATCAAATACTGCTTTTTCATAAGCCAAGGGCTCATGCTATTGCTAATGATTTGCCGAAGATTTATCTCATGCTTATCTTCTCATTTTATATGTAACTACACTTCCTTTACACGGATTTTTTGATTGCTACAAAACGAATTACATGTTTTTTTCTATTTAAATGGTAGCGGTCCATCGACAATTAATTTTTCCTTGCACTTATTGAAAGTAACAACTGAAATATTCATATTAAGGGCTATATTAAGAATTACACTATTAAGCTTGAATCGCAAAGAAAACCTCCATTAGCTCTTCGAACAGGCATCGCAATACAGGCTCAACCTCTTAGCACTACAAGAACCACCACTAATCGGCAATAACATCGTTGATTCCAATCGCCTTGCATACACGCTTTATCAAAGCAACAATACTAAAAACATAGTTTTGGAGTTGATTTTCTAGCAAAAACTGATATTGTCAGTTTGTGACTGATCTTATATGTATCTGTCAATAATCGGATTTATTTACTCTGGTTTCATAGGCATCAATTTAATTTTTAGTTCATAAACGTTCACGCTACCACAGCGGATACTCCCGAACAAATAAATGAGGGGTCTAAATGCAAAAATCGATTTAATCCAAATTTACAATATTACTGGAATTAGAAAAAACTAATATTTATCAAAACTTGAAGTTTTTATAACGAATTTATATTTTTAATCGAAACTTATGTAACTAGCTAGGAATTGCATCGTATTGGGGTGTTATAGAAAGAATATTAAATTTTTTATTCAGATTATAAATTTGGAGTTATCGGTTTTTGTAATTAAGTATGTGTGTTATCGTTTTTTGCGTCTCAATAAAAATACCAAATTTTAAAAATAATAAATTTCTTTATTAAAAACAGTTCAATTAAACATAAATTTGGTGTAGTTAATTATTTCTTAGTAAATTAAGTCATAAACTTATTATCACAATGGTATCAAAATAATAAAATTAAATTTGAAAATCGTCCTGCTCTAAGTCGAATTATTGCACTCACGATCCAAAACGTTTTTGTAAAATCGTAGATTATTAGAATTTCGCCATTCGTCACCGTAATGAGCTTTCAGTAGAGCCTCGACATCTGAAAATTTCTCGGGTTTGGTTGCCTAAAGGTATGACTCGTGGTTTTATTGCAGACAGCTTACTCGATTTTTTCAATACTGATTTTCCGCTATTAATGTTAACCATATTGTTAGGTTCCCCCCGGACGAGGATGGTACCAGCCTTGTCACCTCTGATCATTCTTTTAGCAACGTTAAACCTAAAATGCCATTGCCCAGGCAACTTTACGTGCTTATTAGCCTGCTCGCGCCAATCATTTATTTCGCAATCCGTCGACAATTTTATAACTCTCCCGAATTGCTGGAAAATGTCAAAATACTCATTAGTTTCGATAATGTGATCTTTCGAGCGAACTATCTTCTCAATATTGCCAAACACACGATCCGGCGGCATAAAACTATGCCCTATAATTGGAAATATGATTTCAACTGCCTCTAAGGATGTAGGTGCAGTGCTGAACCATTTGATTAGCATAGTAAGCATGGTTGTATTTTTGTTTTGCCCACCAATTATTAATATTTTATTCGCCTGCCATTTACATTAATAAATTGTTTTGATGACGAATTTCGAGTATTTCCAATGAAAACGTGATGTTTTTTATTTCAAACGTATTGCAGAATCGAATGTGTGTGTTCTAAGAAGAAGAAATTGAAAAAAATTGAATTTCGTCGATTACAACGCCATCTATCATGAACCGAACAAAATATTTCATTCAAATCATACGTACTTTTAGTCGTAGAATCTGTATCTGCAATAAAAAATATGGCTTCCTATCTTAGTTTAAAAGTTACCCCCGCCCCACCTACAAAGCGGGGGGTGGGGGACTATTTTTTGCACTAATGTATTTCCCCCGCGGTATGATTAAATTTTGATTATGGACATTTTTTCCGTAGAGTGGCTATTTTTAGAGATATTTGATCGTCTCAGTTTAAAAGAAACACCCGGTATATTTTTTATAAACATATTTACTTATACCCATCCGAATCAAATATATTATGGATTGTGTTCAAAGCTTCATATAGGAAATAAAAAATAAAAATCTTGAGATAATCTTGTTCTGAATCCATTGCTACCAAGGAATTCTAACATGAATATACTCGTACATGTTGTTAATTTACTGCCTCACAAAACAGCATTATAATAAAAATAAAAAATTCTCTACGTATTTATGTTGTTATAGAAATTTTCGCAAAATAATTTTGATCTAAAAAATAAGAAATGATTAAAGATAAAAACGGAAATATTGTGAGATACAGATGCATAAATAAATTTTAGATACGCTACGAAATTTTTTGAATAAAGACTTTAGTTATTATTTTTTCAGCCTACAGAAATACTCCTAATGTTTAAATGTAACATATTGTTGAAGCGAATCACATACAAAAATGATAACGAGCGATTAGGTATAGCTGGTTCGGTTGATAGACAAGTAAAATATTATTTTCCTAATCCATTTTCCTCGGATGAGGCTCATGACGATACCAAGCGCTTTATCGCATGAAATGGAGTACAAATAAATCAAAATTTATACGTTTTGTCGAATACCTAGAATTTTGCTGTATATATGGGATTTGTGGTTTTCGCTTAAACGGTTGCTTCCGAGTGGTTAAATAAAAAATCGCGGGGTTAAAGCAATTAAACTAATCAATTATTTAAATTTTTTACAAAAATCAATTAAACCATAAATATTTATATTTAATATTAGTCAGATAAGTTATCTCATTGCCAAGCAATTTTATTACCTACACACCTAATTTATCTTGGAAGTTAGATCATAAAAAAGGGTGAAATGTATTTTGGTGAGTGAAAATTATTATTACATCACCGTCGTCATCTATGTGTACGAGTACTATGTCATTTTACTCGAATATTATTTTCAGTTTCATTCCATTAAAAAACGATAAGATAATGGTTGGAAAATGATAACGAATAAAAAAAAATCATCTAAATTTATTCCAATTGTTATCAGTTATCACAATAATAATTTTCTTTTACACTCATAACCTCCCACTGAGCGGCGACATGAATTATAGAATTCGATGCGAAATGTACCACGTACGTATGAATACTCGTATAAAAATATATAAGAGACTCGATGTAGTAATAAAAATAAATTATACAAAGATCGTAATGTTACATTGGATTCATACTTGTAGAGATGCTGTGTGCCCATAAAATATATGAGAGCTGGAAATGATATACGGAATAGAATAAAGTGGAATTTTAAATAAATTATTCAAGATATATATGTCGAGTTGATCGATTGTATTGATTGATAAAGGGTTAATTTTATAGAAGTGGAAGTGTAGCATTTAAAAAATGCAAATATTAGAAATATCATCTATTCAAAAATGTTGGAAAGCTTCATTTTGAAATAGTTTGGGTTCTCTAAAGGAGGGTTCACTCAATTCTTATTCTGGAATAGATGGCGACTTCTCTCTGCATATAACTCCTCTTTACTATTCTTCATTTATATTATTCTTATCTGGTCTACTGACGAAAAAAGTTTGATGTAAATTTTTATAAATTGGGAATAATATTTTCATAGCGAAACTGGCAGGGAAGATTATTCGAAATTTTACATTGTTTTCAAAAAAATTACCACTAACTATTTACCTTAGTAAGTCAGAAATAAATAATTTAAACAGAAATTATATGTAAAATCTTTCCCCAGTTCCCTATTGCCGGGGAATCACCAGAATAGCGTCACTGGAGGGGTAAAGTGCAGATAATAGTAAAGGCAAAAGTAAAATGCTGTACAATTCTCCTCATTAATGTAATCGACCTTACCACATTTAAAGAATCAATAGATCTCATTCCCCTATTTCAAAAGCAGTAACACAAAATAATATAAAGTGGGGAACTGACAAAAAGAACTATTTTAGAGATCCAAAATTTTAATTTTCTAAATTACAGTTATCATAGTGCAAACTAGATAGAATTGAATATGATGAAGCTTAGTACATCAGTTTTCCTGTGGCCCTATTTTGTCTTTCCCTGGGAATAGGGAATTGTGAAAAATATTTTCATAGCATTTTTGTCTAAATTGTATTTTTCTGGCCTACTGAAAGAAAAAGTTTAGTGCAAAAATTTTCAAAACAAAGTGAATTGGGAAACTTTTGTACCACAAAATTTTTATTGGGAAAAATATTTTCCCATTTCACTTTGTTTCAAAAATATTAACACCAAACATGTTCCCTCAGTAGGCCAGAAAAATACAATTTAGACAAAAATGCTATGAAAATATTTTTCCCAATTCCCTATTCCCAGGGAAAGACAGAATAGGGCCACTGGAGTCCAATTTTAGTCGAAACTTGGGCTAAAAGTTAGGAGTTTTACATTTATTCACATAAGTACTAGACGTAAACATTAACATTTTCCGCTGTTTGTATCAAAAAATTCTATGATTTTTTACATAAAACAACCGTAATATTTCCAACTTTCAGTCTCAATTTTTACCCACAATTGTGGCAGCGGAAAATACAATTAGAAAAAAATCAAAGCTAACTCTCAAACAAAATATCTCCGTGGCATGAAAAGCATATCCGCAGCGAAAAGTAAAACTCGCGCGACTGTTTTGTCAAAACCAAAAATCGTACTAAAGAGATCCATCCGCGATCCATAGTCTTTAAAAATGAAGAATGGAGAAATAAGAACAACCGTGTTTCAAATTTTCTCAGTGCGGCAAACCTACTTCCAAAATCTACTAATTTCGACTGACGAAGAGAGCCCCTTTTCAAGTTATTGCTCCAACAGGTTAGAAGGCATTTATGAAGCAGCATCCTGTTTCATTGCAATTCCGCAGTATTATAAAACCCGGAGGAGCTACTCTTACATTTCAACTTTATGAGCTAATCTGGGACCGCCTACAAAGTGCTTGCTAGTTTGGTACTTGACAAAACCATCCTTTACGCCGAAAATATCATCGGTGACTGTCAAATTTTTCACCACAATCGATCAACTATTGATCACTGGCTGTCACTATTCTATTTAAGATGTTCCAAGAAGATGCATTTGTCGGTCATCACTTATTAATACTTAGCCCTGTTTAATGTTATTGAACTTTTACAGTGATTTACCTCAAGGTGCCAATGTGTTGTTGCTGGAGATTGCAATTGCATGGATGCAATTTTTTTATTGTCCATCAGATCTTAAGACAATAAAATTGTTAATTTTTATTTTTATTTCTATGATCAACCAAATGAGCGCTCACCATAAACGTAGAAGTTGTGCAGCATACATCTAAGCGAGAAAATAATTGAAATTGCAAAAAGCTTTCAATTGTAACGTGCTCCTCAATTACCGTGGTATGGGTAGACGAAACTAATTAACCGTTTTTAAAATAGTGGTTTGGCGCCAGTCTACCTGCACGTTTAGCCCAGCTAGGCTCAGATGTGAGTTGGGCGACACGGGCGAGGTTACACCACAAAATACCCCAACACAAGAAACGCGATCACTTGAACACCGCAGCAACTCGTAATCCAATTCGCTCAATGCACAACCACGGAACAAATTGGGGAAGCAATACGTCGGAAATATAAGAAAGAAAAGGATGACTCACCTGTCGACCTTCGGTACTGGTATGCTGCTCCCGTCGATTCCCCGTTGATTCGACTATTCGGCTTTTTCTACCACATGCACTGCACACACCGAGTTTTTTTTGTTGCGTCTAGGCGCACAGCACCAAACTAAGGCTTTAATAAGCCAACACGGAACACACAGAATGGTATAGTTAATTAGTTGGATCACGATAATTGTGGCGTCTTGTTCGCCTCACACAACAATAAAACAAATCACCTTTGCTCTCAACAAATCACTCAGTTCATCTCGAGTTATTCTTTACTGTATGTTAGTTTGGCTTCGGGTGTTTATTTACAACAAGGTCGATATTTCACTATTAATACAACATTTATTTTCTATGATTCACAAACTAACAATGATGAACAAATATATTTAATATTTATTGCTATTAAATTATCATATCTTTCGACTCAAACAAAAACACACTCTAGTATGTAGCCACTTAAATTCGTCTTGGCGATCAAATAATGAAAGTCATCTCGTCATCTCTTCTTCCCGTCTTTCCTTCCACCATCAAAATTTCACATTTCCGTGTTGTCGCCCTGCTGCTCACTCATGTCCGAAAACGTCATCTTCCATTGTCGAAATACCTTCTGAACGCCACCTCACCCCCCATATGTTGATCGTGAAAAGTTTTTTGCGATTTTAATTATTTTTCTCGCCTAGATATATACTGCACAACGTCTGCATTTATGGTGAGCGCTCAATTGGTTTTGTTGATCATAGAAATAAAAATTAACTATTTTATTGTTTTAATTTCTGATGGACAATAAACAAAATTGCATCCATGCAATTGCAATCTCCAGCAAAAACACATTGGTACAATAGCGACTTTATTTGTTTGTCAAAAGACGAGTCTTCAAGGTGCGAACTGAATTTTAAGATCGAGATCGGGTAGGAGAACGAAGATGGGAAGTTAATAGGAGAATCCGATGCCGGTTCATGCGATTGCACGAATCCAACTAGCGAGTGCTGGATCAAACCCGCGCTAGCGTCCGTTATCAACGTTTCTCCACCAATCCCTACTAGGTAACCGCTACAAAACCACAATCAATGATAACATAAGGCAACTCAATGTTGTTAATTGTTCCAAATATGTCTCCTGCTCGCTCATCCAGATCGGATAAATCTGAATCTCCATTGTCTATTTCTTCTCCATTATTTTATATACGATGACAGTACAATTCTAAAAATTCAGCCGTAATCGAAGTTTTATTGGAGCCCTCAGAACATCCAATTTTCTGCATATCAAAACGACATTTACCCATGTTTTTCGTTATTTCATATGAACCCAAATATTTTGTTTGGATTTTTGTTAGGTGGTTTCTCCTATTTTATATAAATGCACCGGTTTTCTTCGCCTATCACCTAAAAATCGCTAAATATTTGCGTTGCCTCATATCGTAAATGTTGACATTCTTCATTAATAAGCTTACCTTTTCTTGGTTGAATAAACCCGTAAGCTGCACATTTTCAGGACGTGTCTTCTTAATTTTGATTAGTTACTGAAATGGGCTCAGCACTATACTTCGTTGGAAGGAGCAATTAAGAATCTATGTAACATGTTTACGTATTTGAACCATTATGGCATCCTCGTCATTGAGGTCAAGTTTCCTAAGAACTGTAATGAGTTAAGTTAATTCGTTGTACTTGCTCGTTCCCAGTTAATGCACCGGTTGTTAACATCCAATGTTTCATGTTTCTGTCTTAAACTATTCTTGCCATTTTTTGTAAGCCCGATAGAACTTCAAATTGTAAAAAATTACACAAAAAATTAAATTGTAATCAATTTTTTTTTTTTGAAAGATCAATACCTGGCATTAATATTTTAAAATGATTTCGGGTATATGCGCACCGCAGCTGTTCTTGACGAAACGCATTCTGGACTTCCAATTTTGAGCCACTTTTTCGAGCACTGCTGGCCGTATGTCACGAATACCACGAACAATGCTGGCCTCCAAGGCGTCAATTGTTGCTGGTTTGCTCACAGGAAATAAGTATAGTGGACATGTAGTGGACGGACAGAGCCCCGATTCCTGCGAACGACGACGAATCGATAAATTTAGATCTTCTTCCACACTTTCGTTTACAGTTGCGATATTCTCTTCAGGACGCTCTAGAGAGTATGTGGTACGAAATCTATCCACAGGTCGACGGATGGCTTGCTCAGATGGACGATTATGTGCGCCATAAAAATCACGGAGTCGTTTATAAGATGCGCGGATCGACGACTGATGTTTAAATTAAATTTTAAAAATTTCGTTGCGTTGTTCAAGCGTGGGTCTATTCATGATTTGCCAGAGTATATTTTTCATAAAAATTTAATTTTTTGTTTTATTTTGTACAATTTCAAATTCTATTAGGCTTAAAACTACCCTTTACTACGCACAGAATATAGAAGTACTTATATGAGTTTTTGGTTGATATTAGACTTGTAGTTTGTTAAGGATGTGTCTCTCTTTGGTAAAATATTCAGTAAACCATGTTTCTTTCCAGCGCTTATCTCGGCCACGATGCAGTGCCAATTTCGGAATGAAATGCTTGCGTTCTATAAATTGGCAAATTGTCTTGTATACGTAATATACTGTACTAACTTAAAGTTGTATTGCTCTTCGAACCACCAGCACTTGATTGCCTCTGACTATCGTAAAACGAGGAACAACCTCTTCACTCTGTGTACCGGGCTAGAAACTACCATACCTTCAAATAAAACCTCTAATTACTAAAAATTATTGAAAATCCATTTATATATGCCTAATTCTTCAATTAGATATACAGCAGATAAAAAAAACCGAGTTATAATCGATTGATTTTATTGCATTTTTTATCATTAGAATTAAACTAAACGTCTTTCAGTGTACTGGGGTAGAAAATTACCCCATTAATTTCTATATAAAAATCTGTACAAAACAACGCAAAACAAACTAAAATTTTACTGATACCGTTTGTCGTCTTTTTTATGTTGCTAAGAGTGCAATTAAGTTTCCGGTTTTTTTTTGCAAAATGAAAAATTTCAATAGAAATATAAAAGATCCACTTCTCATCTCAAGTAACAATTCTATGTAGCTCTTTCTTTCATGCCGTGAAAGCAAATCAAAGCAATCAAAATTTCTCTTTTCGATTTTTGATCGGTCTCTCAATCAACTCATGCGGCAACCAATTTCCTTCCTTTTGAATTTTTTCCATAGCATGTAAACGTTTAGAAATACATGACTCGCCAGTGTTTAATTCCTTCGCAATTTGAGTGCATTTGAATATCATGTTCATCCACTAACGCTTGCAGCTCAGTGTCTTCAAAGTTTTTGGTCTTTCCGAGCCCTTCTTGTCCACAATGACCAAATGCTACCTCTGAAGCATTTAAACCAACCTTTACAGTAGTTGTTGATGGTGCGTGTTCCCCGTAGGCCTTCCCGCAAATGCTGTTTGTTTGGCATAAAACTCGACATTTTTGTTCTTACAAAACATATTTTTGTGTTTCGATATGTGCTGGTATAACAACTGGGGCCTATTTATTGAATTCGACCTGCATTTTTGAACTCTATCGTTTTCCTATAGTAGACAAAACAAGGAGAAAAAAATGTATGAAATTTTACTATTCTTTTCTCTTTTGTTTCTACGCTTGTTACAGGAAAACGATAGCCGTTGAAGATTAACGTCGAATTCAATATTAAGGTCCCTGGTTGTCGTTAACAACTGTCCTTGCAATGAACAAAACACAAATAATAAATTAGCAAACCAGCATCTCTATGACTCATCGGTTTAAGTAACGTCGTGCTCAACTCCGCGATCCACTCGTTAACTTGAACGGTTTACAATAACATATAATCTGCTGGTTGAATACTTCTCGGATCGTAGTTCGTCACCATTTTGTTAATCGCCTTTACATACGTTTGGTTTCGTCACCATAAACGTCAATGTCAAGTGCCATTGCATAGTTTTCAGGTGTGAATTTTTTCATAACAATATTATCAGGAGTTAATATTCGTATAAGTTTAGTGACGTCCGGCAGCATATCATCACCAACAAAATAAAAATGTTGTGCTGCAAACAGCGCCACCAATCATCATATCTGTAAAAAAACGGCCTACCAATTTTAAATTATTAGAATCCGCACCTCTTAACGTTACAGTTAACCTCTTAAAATCAGGAGCACACACCTACGAATAGTTTTTGAGCATCATACAATTTAAATAAGATCCATTGCCTACCATCGCATAAAATTTCTGATCGCCAATCGTAAGTTTTTTTAAATTTTTCGCAACCAACGCTAGATATCGTTCATTGATCGTAGTGCGCCAACATTTGGTTTATTCTCAACTTCCATTGCTTTTTCAGAACCCGTTGAAATGTGCCCGAAATCATCAGAGTTGTAACACTTCGGTTCCTTCGATTTTTTTTTTTGCAACAATGTCCTCCATATCACATTCCTCTATAAACATTTTACCGATTAATTTGAGGATTAAACTTAGTTGGCTATTGGGTATTACGAATATCTTTTCAGACTGGTTAGTTGATTCAAATCACATAAACAGCAACACACTCGAGCTTCAATAGTTATTTTATACCATGGCACGAGATAACTACTGTTGTCACAAAGTTACGAACAACACAACAAAATCCTAATAGTTTTGAATTATATCGAATCAACTAACAGTACTTAATTTAATTAAATTATTGTTGTTACAATTTACAAAATTATAAATTTCAGTTGGCGTAATAATATGTTCTTGAACTTTCTATGACATTATACAATTATATTGCTATTTCTCATTCAATCCCTCAGTTGTTATATGTATTTCACATTTGTAATACTCCTATATAACCCGATTGGGATAATCTAGTTTTGTAAACGTAATAATCCTGTTTTCATGATAATCGTGTATTGATTGGAAAAATATCGCAATAATCGAATTCCTACCGTCCAAAAGGCGCAATGGTTAAAGCTTTGGCGTTTAGGTCGGAACGTGCCGGGTTCGAATCCCGAAAGGGGCAGGATGAAAAGGAAATTCATCAACAGATTACGATCTGCGATTAAAAGGAACACAACTACGACCCCCTATTGACGTGCATCTGGCATAGAGCTATGCAATTGCAGATGGTAACTTAAAATTTTTCCTATAGCTGTCTTCGATTAACTGCATAAAGTAGGATGAAAAAAATGAACCGCGAAAGAGCAGGGAGTGCTTCGGCCCAAAAAACAGATGGCATGGATTTAAAAAACAAAAAGAAACAAATGGAATTCCTGATTCTGTTAGAGAAATAAATTAAAAACTATATATGTCTGGTTTTTGAAGATTTTTATAATTATAATAATTTCCCTTATGAGTATATCTCACGGTAAAAGCCGAAAATCTGCAAACGTCCGAATAAAAATTGGAAACAATCTGTTATTTTTTAGAAATATTTGAAATGAGAGTCCTATATTCTCGAAATGGTCCACCATTCACCTCGCAGAGTATATTTTATGGTGTTAGTGCAAATTGGAATTTAGAATAGTAGAGTCTAATGGCTTTACTAATTCTCACGGGGTTGTCAATTACTATTAACTGCCGAGGCCGACTGATGTAGCTTCTGGCATTTAAATGCACCTCGCCTAACCTCATGGCTAGTTTAAACCCGTATTTCCAGTTCATCGATATAAATAAATTAAAATTTGTTTCGCACATGTAAACAATTTTTTGCCGACGTTCCAATAGTTTTTGATCATATTGATGTCTTTTCAGTTTGTTAGCTTTTGTATTTGCTCTTTCAGGCCCCTTACGAATATTTTTTAACGTTCACGTCAACCCTTCCAAATATTTCCGTACACATGCAGTGAAAACATTATTGTAGTTTCTCTTTCATCTTTTGCAATGTTATTTTTGGGTTTTCTCCGATTTTATTCCATAACTGTGCAGTGTCTGTCGTAAATGTAATTTTAACCCGATGGTTTCCACCACGATGTTTTCCATGTTCGTTGTTTACCCACCGATTCGCGGTTGATTTTTTGTCACCTACTATATACCAAGCACAAATTTGCTTTTTGATGATAACAGTTTCAATTTTCTTTATATACGGCATATTTAGTAAGACTACTAAGACAAATAATTGATTACAGATTGATTGATAACTGAATTGATTTTCTTGTTTATGTGCAACTTTCTTAGTTTGAAATTATTATCCTCTCAATACAAAGTTGTTTATTTTGCAAATTAAAATTGTTAATTCTTAATTTGAAATTGTTAATTATCAAATTGAAATTATTAATTCCCAAATTGAAATTGTTAATTCCCAATTTAAAATTGTTTGGCCTTAATTTAAAGTTGAAAATGTATATATTTTTTACCACTTTGAAAATCACCCCAAGACTGAGGTTAATGGCGGAAAGTGATATGTTCAATGAGGTCTCAAAAATAATCTTATCATCAACGATCGTACTACGGTCAATTTTCTAGTGATTTAATTTGATAATTTATGAAATATGAATAGTTTGAAATCATGTTGAATTTGAAATAGTTAATTGAAAATCCCAAGTAGAGTACAATTTAGCAGAGGTAGTTTTGTTGTGAAAATTATCTCATTTCCTCAAACATTACTGTTGCTGTAACTTACAAAAACATACCATGACAGATTTCTAAAAAAACTTTGTAAATTTTTAAATTCATGTTAAGACCCAATGTACTTTCACAAATACGAAACCGTGCATTCAACAAATTTGTGCGCAAAAGTTATTTTATATTCATTTGTATTTCGTTTAATTGCCATTTAATACGTCTAATTAAATATAAATCCTTTAAAAATATTTAATTTAATTTAACATACGTCTCTCACAGAAAAATTAAAATAAACGTTTTGGCTGTTCGCATTTATAATTTAAATGGTATGAGATTAGTTCATGTACGTACATACACAAACATAAATTATCAAAAATATTATAATTGAAAATTTTAAATATTTTATCAAACTATTAGCAACAAAATATTTAACATAATCCAAATACAAATTTAATTGTTTTAAGCGAACTTTTTATTACAGTCGATCGATAGATATTTTTATTATTAATATTTAATCTAAGTACAAAAATCGTTTTATGCAAATCAAAATGAATTTGCCCACATTTTTGAAACTCATGACTTTGTTAAATTTTTCAAAATATTAGATTATCATCAGCAAAAAACCAAACTTTTATATGTTATGGCATATTTTTACTATCCTCAATCTAGGACAAAAACAAATATTTATGCCAGATGACAACACTATGTTATGTTTAGTACGAGTACAACAATAAAAAACGTTTCCTAAACTTTTTTAGTTTAACTTTTATGTTATATTGGTTCGTTTTGTGCTTCAAATCAATATTTTGGAATACATCAAATACATAAAACATCTAAAAAACTTAACGTCACATTTTTGAAACATAAAGTTATATTGCGAGCGTGAGGAGAACAAGCATAGCACAAACGAAACATACAAACATGAATGTGCTTAATATTTTTTAAAGTTTTTTTTTATGCTTTTAGCACTTCAAATCGGAAAAGTCACAAAATATAATTTTCATAATAAAAATTTGAAATTTTATTACTAAATATTTTGTAATAAGGGTACGTGAATATTTTGCCTTTGAGTGGATTATTTAACCGAATTGTTGCAAAAATTACATAAATTGTTGTATGAAATTTGGCTGTGAAATAATCGAGTGAATTGGGTGGCATTTTACAAAACGTACTTAAAGTTTGAAAATATCCCATTAACACCACATGCATGCGATTTTCAGATTTATGAAATTTAATTGCAAATTTTGTTTAATTAGCTTATGAAGCTGTTGAAAAATGGCTGCGGAACAAATTTTCTAGCTGCTACTTCTGCTCTCCAAAATAAATGTTTAAACATCTAACACCACCAATAAGAATAATATGATTTGTTTGTTTATCCCTTGTACCTTTCGCACTTTTAGACGTCTATTTTTGTATGTTTTATTCATAATAAAACTAATTTTGTTACAACTTCTAAGTCAGTGGATAGATTACGACCACACTTAAAAATGAGAAATTTTACAACTTGAAGAAACGTGAGAGCAAAAAGTAGTTTAAATATCTGAATTAGAGTAACAACCTTTATCTATTTTACTCAATATTTGAACGAAATTTATGCAAATATTTTATAATTTTTAGTTATATGTCAGTGTATTTCATTGTTTGGATTTCTTCTTATTTGTTTCATTTAATTTTGGTTTATATTTTTATTTATATCTAAACATCTAATATACATTTTTTAATACTAACGATAATTTTTTTAACTGATGTGACACGTTGGTTTTTCACAGAATGTACTTCGCAAACTAATATGTTTCAGCTTAAGTAATTTCAGCAAAATCCGTTATACATTTCATAATTTCAAAAAAAAAAAATTAAAACAGAATACTTTCCGAAAATTGGTTTTGAAAAATATATCAACTACATTTTGACATCCCTAATGAAAGCAGGATAAAAAGCAAAAATTTAAAAAAAAGTAAAAAAGAACACTTTGTGTTTTCATACTGGCCCCTGTATTTTCCGCAATTAGTTTGTTTTCCAACCAACGAAATCTTGTATACGAGTATTTTCTCAAAATCATTAAATCATAATGTTACAACTTGTTACAAGGATTGGTGAAATATGATCGAATTGAAGTCCTAAGGGCAATCGTTTCTAGTGAAGCTTTCGACGAATGCGAATATTAATGGTGAATTACGCATGAAAAAATGTAAATTTGTATAAATTGAAGAAATCAATATTGAAAAAGGCTGTCATTCAGATGATGATGAGTCTAAGACAAAGGAGTTCTGTATCTTTGTATCGAAGATAAGCGTGAAAGTTATCCACTTATCTATCAACCATCAATCCACAAATAACCAAGAAAAAACGACGAAATTATTCAAAAATATATTTAATTAAAAAGTGAAGTACCGAAGCAAACTGCCGACGTGATATTGTCTTAAAGACAATATCTATCAAGGTATTATGCAGATGACTATTCTGTAGTTAACCATAATGTTAAGTTTCAAATAATTCGAATAAGCATCACTAAGGATATTAGACTATTTAGCAAATGCTAGACCATGAACCGAACGAAGTAAAGAAATGTTAGGAAATAGGAAAAAATGATATTTTGATTTCAGCATAAAAGCAAAAATTTGGATATAACCATTTATTTAATTAAAAGACTGCATTTAACAAATGGATATCTGGATAAACAATTATTTTTCAACGTATCAATTATTTGAAGTGCTTTTCCAAAAAACAGATTTAAAAATCCTCACTTTATCACTGATGCAACTAATCGAAAGCAAGGACAGATAACAAACCACGGTGGTGATATCGAACTAACCAAATTGCAGGATAATCAATCTGTTCCCCTTGTACGAAATTCCTGAGGGATCGGCGAAACCGAAAAAGTAAAACGGTTGGTCTATATCAAACTCAAAAGACATTGCGAAATCATTCAATTAAAGCCGAGCAAAATTGGGAGTCTTAGCGATTTTGAGATGACTTTGGCTCAATGTTTATTTTTTGAATAACAAAAGTGAGCCAGATAGCTAGTAAGTTTGGTCCTTATAATGAACGGCCTATTGACGAAACGATACCAGCAACAGATATCCGCTTTGATGGTTTCAACTACCTTCCAAATTTTGTGTAGAACTCAATACTGAGTTGTGCACTTGAATCAAATTTATACAATGGTCCCTGAGGGGGATGGAGAGTCCATTTTTAATATTTACTAAGATATTGATGTTAAGAAGAACTGGTTTAATAGTACGGTAGATTTAATTAATAGTACGGTATAATAAGTAAAAGATTTGTAATTTTATTTTTAGGGACCGAAATTATTTTTATTTTGCTATTTTATATAGGTGTGCAGACCAACCCATTATTTAAATATTAATGTTCAAACTAAATATTTTTTTCTAAAAAATTTCGTTTTGAGTAGGTTGTTTCACGTTTTGCTTATACATCATATAGCTATAATAGTTGCATATACAACTATGGTTTTCAATCCACAAAATATTTAAATAATACATAAAATAAAAATAGTTTTAGAAGGCTACCGTTCAAATACGAGTTCCATCAATAGAATCTAGAAAGCACTCTGCGAAATAGGCATTCAGAAGAAATAGCTGTTCTCTTCAAAGACACGTACACAGATGCTGCAAAGAAAGTTCAATACAAAGCAAATGACAAAGACTATATATAACGCCCGAGGAGTAAGAGTAGGATGTGTGTCAGAGCTGTATGGCTGTGATACATGGAAACACAAACATACGGTTAAAAGAATACAACATATATTTGTAAACAAATGACTTAGGCGGCTGGTAAGATAGTTCTGGAAAAACAAGATCATTAACGAAGAACCTATGGGGCAAACAAGATCGAATTTGAGCGAAATTAAGAAGCGGAAGTGGAAACGGATAGGACATACTCTAAGGCAGCGGTTTCCAAACTGTGGGTCGCGACCCACAGGGGGGTCGCGTATTAACCTCAAGGGGGTCGTGAAGTTTTTAATTTCTGTTTTACATATTTAAAAAAATACTTACAAACATCTATTTAATCATTCAATTATAATGCAAATTTCTTGTTGCGATATTACTTTATTAAGAATCCATGTAAATGCCGATAATATTTTTCTCTATTTGTAAACTACATATATCAAAAACAGTCCTTTGAAAGCGAGATTATTTGGAGAGTTGTATGAAAATATGGGAGCTGAATATAAATCACTCTTGTACTATTGAGAAGTACGTTGGCTATCTCGTTCAAAATTTATTCAAAGAGTGTTCGAACTTAAAGACGAAATTGCGATCTTTCTTGCTGAAAATCACAAAGATAAGGCATCTTTTTTTCGCAACGATAACTTTATTCTTAAACTTGCTTATTTAGTTGAAATTTATAAAAAATTAAATAAATCAATGCAAGGTCCACAAATGCATGCTCTGATTCAAAAAGACAAAGTCATGGCATTCATTAAAAAATTGGAGCTATGGATATCCAATTTAGAAAAGGATATATATGACATGTTTCCAATTTTAATTGATGCCCGTACCAGAAACAATATTAAAGCAAACAAAAATCTTTTTATAGAACATATGCAAAGTTTACTAAAACATGTTCACATTATTTCGACGAAATTGATTTTACAAAGTGTGCGTGGATCCAGAATCCATTTTTGAATAACCAACTTGAAGCATTTGAATTGACAATTTTCGAAAAAGAACAACTGATTGAAATATCTTGCGATACTTCATTGCAACAGGAATTGGATAGTAAAACTTTAATTCAGTTTTGGGTCACAACTTGAAAATGTGCTTATATTATTTTATTGTTTTATCTAATAAGGGGGCCGCCAATTTTTTCTTTTTTTCTTATGTGGGTCACAGTATCAGAAAGTTTGGAAACCGCTGCTCTAAGGAAATAACCTATCGACTTAACAAGAATATCGTTTGAATAGAATCCACAGGAGAAGATAACCTCGGGTTTTCCTCCATGAGGGGAACTCTTAAATAATATCCCATAATAGATTGAAATGGTTCAGTCTAGTAGACTTCATATGCTCCTAAATCGCAGATAAAGAAAAAAAATATTAAACTTTGATAAAAATGTAATAATTGGGAATTATTTTTGATAAATATTTATAATTATGTTGTTTTCCGATTTCTTTTCACGAAAGTCGGTTTTGAGAGACCTCTGTGCACTGTAACCTTTAGATCCCTTGTGCATCCCAGTTAACATATCACGTGATGTCATAAATTGGTACTTTGATAAATATCATTTTTTCAGTCAAATAGATATGTTAAATCTGTCTGAAGCCGGTGGATGCCAAGCACTCTAATTTCTGATCTAAAAACGAAAGTGTTTTCTTAATTATTAATATATTCACAGGCATTATGGAAATACCGTTAAGGACCAGGTTCCGGTGCACCAGGTGTTCGGGGGGTCGTTTTCGACGGGAAATTTGGATTCAGCGCCCCAAAAAACGCCCCCAAGATGACTTTCGGGTTGTTTTTGCCGATATTGTCAAGAAAATTCTCGGGAATGACGTCCGCGTCCAGGTTCCAGCGCACCAGGTATCCGGAGGGTGTTCGCTGACGCCATGTTTGGATTCAGCGACCCAAAAAACCCCTGGGCGCCGAGTTTCTCTTCTTCCCTGCGTGAATTTTGGGAGTGTCCCACGGAGATGACGTTCAATGGCGTTCCTTAGATCCAGGTCGGCTGTGGGTCAATTTGAACATGGGGGCTTGTTCCGACTCTTGTTTACAAAGTTATCTATTCTTCCAAAAGCTGTCTCAAAAAAATGCATTTTTGGCTGCAGCAATGCAGTTTGTTCAAAAAACAAAATAGGAGCGATTTTTACAAATAACTTTTGGAAACGAATGCAAAAAACCGCATTCCGATTCGTCTTGCTCTAAAAAATTTCGAACTTTTGGCCGTTTTAGTGCTTCATTGCCTCGACTATTTTAACTTTTTTCGGATACGAACAGATAAGTTTCAGTTTAGCTAGATTTTATATTATGAAAAACTATTAAAATTATATGTAAAATTAGATATATTAAAATGCCTTTACCAGTGTCAGTATTAAAAATTATACCTATTTTTTCAAACATGTTGAAGACACGAACAAAAATACATTTATTATTAGGAACATATTTTACTTTCTATACAACTTGAAATTCGAAGAACGTTAGTGTAAATCACTAACAAAACAACCATGCAAGATTAAATAAAATTATAAACTGTTATAGCGAATTAACTAAACTACATAAAATGGTTTCGGTAGAAGTATTTCCTACGGATCCTTCAATATTGGGACAAAAAAATGTTTCAAATGCATGATCTGTGTATTTTTGACTCTGCTAAAAGTTACTTGATAAAATATCAAACAATTAAAACCAAATTAATGATTTACTTGTTAATAGTGAATAACGATTAATCATTGATAGTAGCCAAGAATGTATAATCAATTTAAAATTGATGAAACTAAAGTATAAGGAGGAATTTATAATACAACTTACAATAACGATGTTCCTGAGAGATAGGAAGAAAACAGTGAAAATAATTGGTACCTACTAGGTAGTTTTGTTTATTTTGGGAATACTTGATCTTAAAACTCTAGATTCATTCTAAAATAATGCATGGTTCGCCCATTAATGTTAATTTTAACAAAATTATTTACTGTTTTTTAAGTCAATGGAAAGTGTTGATAGTCTTATAGATCGAAAATGGAAAGTATTGATAGTCTTATAGATATCTTATAGATCGAAAGATCTATGTAAATTGTAAAGATAAAAGTTAAATTTTAGTTTAGCTTGTAGTAAAGAATTTTTCAAAATTTCTACTTCAATACAGTAAAGCATTCATAATACGCCAATTTCAAAAATTTGGTACCGTTGGTTGTCGAAGACTTCAAGAAACATCAAATAGTAAAAGTCGATGATTTACCGAAAATTGGAGTAAATCAGATTTTAAATCTAAACAGGCCTATTGTGCCGTTTTAAGAAGGCGGCATTTTGTTTGTATCCATGCGCAGAGAATGATATGAATTTTCTAACAAAAAATAACAATAAATCAAAATTATATGTGTGTTAGTAGCACTCAAATTAAAATCATATCGGAATAAATTGAGTGAGTTTTATTACACTGTTGTATTATTCACCAAATCAAGTATACATAGGTATTTGGAAATTTTTAAAATAAAATTTATTTTAAAATACAAAACATTAATGAAATACAATAATTAATAAACAAATAAATAAAAATACAAACTTAAGTCATTTGCGAATTAGTTAACAAACAAATAAAAATTAAAGTTTTACTTTTAAATTAAAATAATAAATGAGAATATATTTTGCTTTATTTATTTAATCATTCCATTTTATTTTATGTACGTTTGAATGGCTTCTTTATGTGATAATTTTTTATTTTATTTTTATTTCGTACTAATTTCGAGAGATCTCTCTTCGTCAGCTATTTTTACTATTCTAATTTTGGCACACAAATGTGTCTAATAGGGTGGACCAAATTTTCGAAAGTCCAATTTCTAACGGGACACCCCCTAGAAATGTGAGGTTATGCTAAAACTTAAACAGAAAAAATATTGGGTCGATCGAAGGTCATTTAGAGGTCACGACTTGAGCGCGAAGTTCGATAAAAACGGTATTTTTTTCTATTTTTCACGTTCAAACGAACAGAAAAATTATATAAAAAATTTTCTCAGACTAAATAAAAATTACATCAAAGATATCGAAAATCGGTTAACAAATAGCGAGGTTATTGCCAAATTTCCAAAATACAAAAACAAGTCAAATTATTAGTATATTTTTTTTATTATTAATGCATAATGTTTCTTCTATACAATGATATTATAAATTAATTTTTGTATTAAAATAATCAATCCAAGTTGATATTCTACCCATTAAGGCTGTTTTGGTGTATGTTGGAAACTTCTGTGTGTAGTCCTTTACGACTTGTAGTAAATATTGCATGTCATCTTCATTTCTTGTCAATTTCTTATTATAATCTTGTATTAACTTAACACCACGTTCTGCGATATCATTTACAACTTTTATTTGACTGATAATCTTCATTCCGTTCTTGAAATTATCATCCCGAGGCCACATATCCGGATTTTTGTTTAAGAAATCTGTAGAAATATTGAACCTTTTAAAAAAATCGCCCTTAATTGACTCGGCCTCTACATCCCTCTTCATATCCAACTGTTGCACCATTCTTCTTTTCTACGCACTAAAGACGTTTTCGTCGAAAAAAGAGAATGCAATGCTTTCGTCGGATAAATACCACAACTGGCCACATATTTTATTTAGTACAGCCATCGCTAACTTTTCCTCATGTGTTTTGTACAAATAAATATCCCGTAAATAGTTGAAATCCAGCTGTGGTGCTTTAGCAGCTTTTGTGCAATGGAACCAAATTTTCACATAAAATCTTACGACAAAAATGCAAATGTCCCGTAAATTTTTCCGTTCTTGTGCTGTTAAGTTAAATTCTTCCCGAAAGATAAATACTTTCAATACATAAATGGCTTTGGACATCCAGCGAGCATGATGCATAGGCCCCGGCAGGCGGAAACTGACATTTTAAGTTGGTTTCATGCCCAAAAAAATTAGAGTGATTTCCAATAATTCTTTGTAGTCATCACGAGCATGTTCCTTTGCCAATTCGTTGTTACAAAACCCGCAAATTCCGCTTTCACACCATTTAATTTTATATGAACATTGGGATCATCTATGCCTGCTTTAAAATTATTGTTATTCAAGGAATTCCAGTCATTGTTGAATCTCACAAATAATGGAACATTTATTCCTGATGTATTGCCCATTTTCGATTCAATTGCAGCGCGCAATGTAATTTCACATATGTGATGTCGACAAGGAAGATATAATAAACTTCGTTCCAGTTTCTGCTCTAAAATAATAGCTGCTCCATTTAGTCTTCCAGTATTTGAATATGTTGTATCGAAGTAAGCCGCCACTACATTGTCAGCTATTCTCCAATCAATTATGCTTTGGAAAACAGCCTCCGCCATTTCAAAACCAGTTGCTCTTGATATTTTGGGAGCGCCCAATAATTATTCTCGATCTATATGGGAAATAACCACCGGCAAACGATCCACGGTCTCTGTTCCAGAAAACTCCGGAAGTAATTTTCCATCCCAATGCACTACGCCTGTTGTAAACTTGAAAGTCGATTTAATTGATGCTGCTATTTCTACTCTATTTGTTTCACGAAGACGCTTCAGTGTTGTTCGACTCAAAACGAGTTCATCGATAGAATGTGAAGACTGCACGATCTGTAATCTTCCACTTATCCAAAGCTGACAAAATTCTAGCAGTAATGAAACATTTGCTTCCTATAGAGGCTCCTTCTGCGCTTAGCACGGGTAAATCAATATTTTCGAAGCTCATGTCGTTATCAGATGTCCTTTCGCTGTCACTCTCCGATGATGAAAATAATGTTTGTGAGTCTATTGGAATTGATCTACGTTTTTCTTCAAGATGTCTTCATTTACGATTTTTTTCTGCCATCAGACGTTCCAATTTCCGCTTTTCTTTTTCAATTTCATATTGTCTGGCTCCAGCCAAATATCCGGGGCGCCCTTCTTCACGCTGTGACAAGAGGAATTGCTTGTCGTCTTCACTAGTCATCATGGACAAGGCATTAGTACGGGCGATATCGAAAATATCATCCAGTTTACTATTAAAGGCAATTTCTCTTTCGCGATAAACTTTTAAAGGTTTATTTTTATTCTTTAGAAGAGTTTTCCACTCATCATACAATTGTTCCAATTTATCAATAGAATGTTGTTCCTTTTCCACTGGAATTCGTGCTTTTGCCCAAAAAATAGACACTTCCTGGATTGTCAGAGCTGCACTTTCACGAATAGTTAATTTTACAGTACGGTGATTGTAAAAAAAAGACACAACAGTTGCTTTTTTGATGGTAACTTAGCACTATAATTTGACAGTACTCATGTCCAAGAAGATAAATTTCTGTAGTGGACCGTAAATTTGCTGTCATTTTATCAACTGTAATAGCGCTTTCTTAAAAATATTAATAAAACTGTTAAACGGACTAGATTTAATTATTACAAATTTGTGTCCTTTTCTCGAGAGATTTGGATTTAAACTGAAATTAATTTGCATTTATTTTGTTTATATATTATATGATACAATGAAATATATTGGCCATATCAGATCATAATTAATGCAGTAGGTGGATTTAAATTTTAAATACAATAACTAATGAGACGAATGAGTCATAAGGACTTAACATAGTTGGGTTTTATGATAATGGATAAAACACAATTATGTTAACTTCTTATGACTCATACAGTTTTTTATGACACCATAAAATATTCCTTTGTTTATTCGTTATACCTCATTTTTAGTAATTTGTTTTGAAGATAAATTCCAGGATTTAAAAAAAAAAACGTTTATTATTTGGGTTTTTAATAGTTTCGAAAATTTGCAATAATCTAAATTAATTTATAATATTGTATAGAAGAAACATTATGCATTAATAATAAAAAAAATATAGTAATAATTTGACTTGTTTTTGTATTTTGGAAATTTGGCAATAATCTCGCTATTTGTTAACCGATTTTCGATATCTTTAATGTTTTGGAAAGGTAATTATCTCCTCTATTGACCACATATTTTATTTAGTCTGAAAAAATTTTTTAAATAATTTTCCTGTTCGTTTGAAAGTGAAAAATCGAAAAAAAGTCATTTTTATCGAAATTCGCGCTCAAGTCGCGACCTCTAAACGACCTTCGATCAACCCAATATTTTTTCTGTTTAACTTTTTAGCATAACCTCACATTTCTAGGAGGTGTCCCGTTAGATATCCAACACTTTTTTTTCCCCATATAAACGTGGGCCACCCATTCTTAAATTTCGTTGTACGGCATTCATTCTTTATATTGCTTTCCATTTTATTTGATATTTAGGCGGAAGGGAGGCTGCATATAATGAATGCAGGCCTATATAAACTAAAATGTAACGATAGCGAGGCGTTCTGCATCTTACAAACTGGTCAGAGTTTTATTACACGATTTAAAGAACACATAAAAGAGATATAATATGCAGAACATCTGACACATCAACAGCACACTTACACAGGATATGACAGCAATTTAGAAATACGGTCAAACTTGTTTTTGTACTGTAATAGAACCCGCATAAAACAAATCTTCGTAAACTTTACGAGGAGGTTTAAAAAATAGATTTCGCAACACATTTAAAAAGTTTTAATGCGGTGAATAGAGACCGCATAAAAAAAATTTCACGTAGAAAAAAAAACTCAAAATATTTCGCAACATGACGCCAATACTTACTTTCATTACGCAATGTGATGAAATATCAAAAATCAAAAAAACAAAATGTCCAACGTCAATTAACTAGTTAAATTAATCACATTCAATTATGTTCTAATTTGATTGAAAGTTTGAACGAAAATAAGTATAAATTGTCCCGAATAAATTTTTTTCATACCGCATAAAAAAATTGAACAAAAAAAGACCGCACAAAAACAATTTTGACGGTAACTACACGGAATGAAAAAAGGCGGAAAATGAATGGAATACAGGAGGATAAAATTTATCAAAATGGGAACAACACAAAGAAAAATTTGTCATTCAAATTTAGAAAAGTAAAAATAGTTGACGAAGAGAGAACTCTCGAAATTATTACGAAATAATAATAAAATACAAAATTATCACCTAAAGAAAAAGACAATGGGGTCGATTCCGGGATCTAAAGTTTTATGTTATGTTATGTTATTTTTGTTTTTTCAATACAAATTCCAATAGGAAGCGGGGAAATAAAATAACATAACAGCAATTTTATGCCGCGAGAATCGGGCCCATTATCTCATTTTTTATTTAAAATTACAATTAAATTTAGTGATAAAAGTGCACAAAAATAATGCAAAATAATTAAAGATTAAAGAAAAAATATCAGAATTTTTTATTGCAATTCTTCGATCAAAATCTTGAGTATTTTATCAATCTGGACCAATAAGAAGCCACTTCCAGAGATTGGTGGAAGATACTACTATTTTGCGATACTTTTCCAATATAAGGTTTTTCCGAGCGGAGAAAATGTAATCTTGTTAATAGCAATTGCCCCAATCTTTGGAAGTGACCCTTTATTGACCCAGATTGATAAAATACTCAAGATTTACGGTACAAAATTGCTATTAACAAGGTTACATTTTCTACGCTCGGAAAATTCTGATACCGGAAAATGTTCTCTGAAGACAAGCTAATGCGACCTATCTAGTGGTGTCATGCTGCAATTGCTTTAAGTTATTTATATATTTCTTTAATATTTATTGTATTTATTAACTTTTTAAATTTTCTTATATAATATATGAATTTATTTAATATAATTATAAATTTTAATAAAATGTTCACTTGTTTGCATTTATAAAATATTACCAGAGTAAATCATCAATACTAAAACAATTCAATATGGCGGCTATTGAAATCTATTTAAATCCAATAAGAATCATATTTCTGACTTTTTTTACAAATGGAACTGTTACGTGGACGTGTTGTTTTTGCTACAAATTTCACGGACTTCACGCGAAGCACAATACTTAAAGTTGTTGATGAAATAGTCTACTCATCATTTGTTCAGTTGTTGGTTATAACTTTTATCTCTTGGTCACTTAGGTAGCAAAAATTTTATTAAATTTGAATTGTAAAGACAGAACACTTTTAGAAATCAAACATTGCCAATCAGATGTGACTAATTTTCAATGATTCAATAACCAAAGTTTTCTGATCGTTGAATTTGACAAAATATATGGTTCGGAGAATACTTCAGAACCTAATCAGAATGATGGTGCATGTACATGTCACACGAATTATTCCAAGTTACCTGTAGCACTATTCTGGTAATTCCCCGGGAATAGGGAATGATTTATTTTTGTAGCAGCTTTGTAGCCCCGTTTTCCAAAAGTTAATTCTATCAATTGATGAATAAATTTACGGGAAAATAATTTAATTATTCGCGGCCCATACGCGATCGCAATAAAACAAATATCTAAAGCAATGGAATGCGTCTAACTAATTTTTGTTGATGTTTTAATCGAATTTTACTAAAAAAAATATATTCTGTTTGTACATATTATATTGATTGATTTCCGTATTGATATTTCAATTTATATTACCAAATTTCAGTATAAATTTTCAGCCATAATATAGCTATAAGTTAATACAATAATTAATTTTAATTAAATTCTATTCCCAGTTGCTTTCGTAAAATAGGTATGGAATAATTAATATATTCAATTTCAGATGACGAAATATTTATTATAGAAAATTTTTGGAAAATAAAGAAAGTATTTGTGAATCAAACAATTCCAACTATGAAAGATTGACGTTTTCTAAGCAAACTTTCGCTATAAAATAATAATCACCTAAAAACATACATAAACACGTCAGGATTTTGTGCTTGCCAATTCGTTACGTTAAATTAAAATAATTTTTATAGAAGTAGGTTTCATCAACTAATGGACCAATAGTACGTTTTCAAAAAATACTGTTTGTTTTACATTTTTATTACCACTGTTTATATCTTTCCAAATTTAAACCTTAAACGAGGAAAACGTATCCATGGTTTGTGGTTTGAATATTATACTTTTGAACAACAACTACTATTCTAATGAACATGTTTTACTATTCTGCTATGTTCTACTAGTTATTCAATTGTTGGATATTTAAAATGCAAATATCCTGTTCAAAGATTCAACAAAGCAATGGAATATAAATGAATGTTCCCGTAGACACCTAACATATACACTTTTAAAATAAATCTAAGAATTTTGCATTTAGTTTTATGATAAAATGTACGAGCTATAGCACAAATGTTTCAAAAATCGAGAATTCATCTTTATCATTTATTCTTCTTGGTTACGAAAAAAACTTAATTTATCAGACAGTTTTTATTTTATAATATCGAAAGATTTTATAAGTTTTCAAAACTATATACAGCATAAATTGTAAAAAAATTAAAATAAAAAAATCATTATTAATTCATTATTTTTTTACAATTCATATCACTTGGTTTACTGGGTAACTCACTCCTGACCCCACCTCCAATGGTCCGCCATAATATTATTTATTTGCTGTCATGAAAATGGATCGAAAAAAATGGGCACAAAAGAAACACAAAATACTTAGGTACTTGTCACCATTCGTTTTTGACATGTGATGATGGCAAATTATTCGTTTCATGTATTTTATAGTTGTTCAACCAACAATCCAGGCATTATCCCTATTTTGGTATACAGATGGTATTTGTCATCGTCCTCTTTTGAGTGAAGTTTATGTATTTTATTGATATTAATAAGAACTAATATTTTTGCTAAATACAATTAAAATGTCAATCAATGTGTTTACATTTAAATTTATGTTTAATTTAGGGAAAATATTTTCTATTATGTGTGTGTCATTGTGTCTCTTTTTTACCTGAATATTGATTTTGTTTCCTAATTTATTTTTATAAATGTTATATATTTTCAATAAACATAAAATTAAGAATTTCCGTAATTGAAATGGTATTGTGCAAATAAGTATCATTATTGCTAGCTTTTTACGACTGTAGCACTATCATACTTTACTATTAGTACTATAGATAATATCACTGTCGCGTTTTTTTTCATTTAACCCTAATCAACATGGGATGTTACTGAGAGACTCATTTTAAGATTATCCTATAAAAAACTTTTTAAATTTAAATTTTTTGCAAATTGGGCTGAAAGTATTTTAATGTTTTATTATTTATTTTTTATAAATTCATAAATAAAATGTTTACCAAGTAATAGCAAGGATCAGAAAACACACAGTCTTAGCGACATTATGAAATTTTATTTTTGTTATTTCGTGATACTTAATTTTCCTGCATTTGCCTAGGTATCGATATAGATATTGTTGAACCGGTTTCCAAAACTGTTGCAACTACTGTTGATATCGAACTTCCGTCCAAAGAAGATACCTAATATAACAGGCGAGATGGAAGCCACTGGAAAAAACTCTGTTTATCCAAAGATGCACCCCATCATGTAACATCATTAAAAGTGGTATTAACAAGGAGGTACTCCCACCAGGACAGCATGCAAATAGCCAAAAGACGCCTTTTCACTTTGTGTTAGTGCGAACCGTTATTTTACTGTCGTCAATCAATGCCTTCTATACTACTGGCCTTTTACTACTCTCATTTTTCGCACATGACGTCAATTTAAGTCTAAACCGAGACTGCGCAATAATAATTTTAATATATTTACACTAACAAAGCAACTAGAGAAAGCAACAACAACGTCGACTTAGCGTGTCGTCATCATTTGGTGTAAGCGGCTAGTAGTTTAGAAGGCATTGCGTCAATGCACTTTGATGATACAATAGATGTAGAGAATCGTAATAAATCAATGATAAATCTGTATTACAATTCTACGAAAGAAGGAGTTGATACGTTGGAAAACTGGCCAATGACTACTGGCCCAGTTTTCTAATATACTTAAATAAAAGAAAAATTGATTCAGGAGTTGGACGTGCAAAATATTTAAAGAATAAGTTAGTCGCGTCTCTCAAAATGCGTAATAGGACAGGTTTTATCTACATCCGGATCCTAAAAATTTCTGAAGCTGGGAAAAATAATCCAGATGCAAAAAACGTAGATGCTATACGTGTCCTCCAGCTCTGTATGTCTTCAACACTCTAAAAAATGGTAGTCTGTCATAACCCTAATCACCATAGGCAGAGTCTCTTTGTAGACTCATTTTAAGACTATTCTGTAAAAATGATATGCACAATCAATTGTCTTTTGGAATTGAAAACAATAAAGGACCCAGAGCGTTCTGATAGTGAAATAAATGTTGTCGAAACAGATACTGATATTGACGACGAACAAGTGATAACTCAATTCGAGAATGTTATAAATGAAGCGGATTTGCCTAACAAACGTATTTATTTTACGATAAAAAAGGCATTCAGTGGAAGAAAAGCCCATTCCCACAAGGAAGAGCAACAGAATGTAATATTAGTAGAGGTATTGTTAACAAAGTAAGACTTAAACCCGGCCAACATTCATTCACCATTCGATGCATTTGCGCTTTTCATTAGCGATGAAGTTATTAAATTAATCAACAATTCCACAAATTTGTGTGATTACAAAAAATGCGGAGAACAATGGAAACGAACAGATGAAGTGGAGATCCGTTGTTTTATCGGTTTATTGATTTATTTAATTGAACAGCAAATATACGAGAGTTTTGGCATCATCTATTTGGAAGTCCTTTTTCCAAAGCTAGCATGTTTTGCAACCGTTTCTATGTTCTTTGGTATTACATTCGGTTTGATGACATCGCAACCAAATCCGCTAGGAGAATTCGGAATAAATTTGCCCTGTTTCGAGAAATTTGGAATATTATTAACACCAATTTATTGAAGCACCTGTGCCTGGAGAAAATCTGACGGTCGATAAACAGTCAGTGCCGTTTCAGGGAAGGCTTCATTTAGGCAGTATATTCAATCAAAACCGGATAAATCCGGGACGAATATCTGGTGGATCAGCAACGGGTCCCATTTGAAACGCGATATTTTAAAACGCGATTTTTCAAAACGCGATATTTCAAAACGCGATATTTCAAAACGCGATATGGTACAAAACGCGATATGGTGCAAAACGCGATATTTTAAAACGAGATATTTCAAAACGTGATATGGTACAAAACGCGATATGGTACAAAACGCGATATTTCAAAACGAGATATTTCAAAACGCGATATGGTACAAAACGCGATATGGTACAAAACGCGATATTTCAAAACGTGAAATTTCAAAACGTGATAGTTCAAAATGCGATACGGCACAAAACGTGATATATTTTATCATTAAATCGAATTGCTGATATGTATTGAACAAAAGTGTTCGTGTCCAATAAAGGGTAATTTATTAAAGATTAGACGAAAATTTTCAAAGTGTCCAAGTTACATTATAAAGAGGTTGTCAATATACAGAATATTTTTACCATTTTTGTAAAAATAAATGATATGATATGATATGATATGATAGAGGCGTACAGGCCAGCCATAACGGCGATCCTAGGTACGTTACCATAATGCTGAAATATCAACAATCAAATAACAAATTATATCTGAATGTGAATAATATTTCAACATCATGCGGGCCCAGGCCCTGCCTGCATCCTTAACAGATAAGGTTATTTAGGAAAGGATGTTAGTCACAGAAACAACTAGGGCGAACCGCAGCAAAGTCGTTATCTAACTACTTAAATATATTAAAATGTTAGTGTCAATTAAATTCACACTCTAGATTAGACTTTGTTAGTTTATTAATTTAGGTTAATTGTGGTTGAGGTAAAGGATACTAATTTTCATCATATGTGTTCGGCATCAGTCATAATAGACTGGTTAGGTTATTTAATTCACATCTACGGGTCATCTCATCATATGCTGTTTGTAACCTTATTTACCCTATCTTCCCACCCAACACCATCTAACCGAGGGATTTCACGTTCGTAATGACTCGACAGCATTATCATACATATGATGACCTAAATATTCCGTTGCTCTTGTACAAAAAAATTTAAATTAAATTCGGTATTGTCATTCAACTACCTATATTTAAATTCATCCAACACCATTTTTGTAAAAATAAATATATGAAATTTCAAGAAACTGAATGAAAGTGTCCAAGATACAGAAATGCCCAACATTGAAGGTTTTAATAAAATTCAATTTTTCATTCAATTTGCACCTAATATCAATTGACGGCCAAAAATTTTAACTGCGTGGTTATACTTCCGAATAGGTCATATACCTCCAAAAATTCTGAAAATCGGTATACTAAGGTACTTTAGTATGCTGATTACGAATATGGCCATGCAAATATCCAGCCAGAAACGACCCCAAGTAGCTCTCAATGATCCCAAGTGGCCCTAAATGCCCCAAATGGTCTTAAAAGACAACCCAAGCGCGATAAAATATTGTCTTTTTTGAAGCACAAATGCTTTTATGATTATTTTAAATCATTTTATACCTGAAGATTGAGGGCTACCGCCCCAAATCCCAACTTTTATACAAATAAAAAAATTTACTGTTATTTCAATTATTTTATTTCAATTTTTTTCATAACCCACTAGGGGATATTTAATTTTAGTTTAAAGGAATTTAAAAATCGATAGGAGTGGCAGTTTAGGATTGGGTTATATCAGGCGGGTCGGCTCCGGTCGCTTCGCAACGTACATTCTGGAAAACGGGAAATTTAATTTCAGTTTATAGGAATTTGAAAACCGATATTAGCAGGAGTATAGGATCGGGTTATATCAAGTGAGCGCTTCGCTTCCTAGTAAGAAAAGAAAAAAACTTTAGTTTATAGGAATTTAAAAATCGATAAGAGCGGGAGTATAGGACCGGGTTATATCAGACGAATCGCTGCGCCCTCGTCACTTCGCAACGTGCATTCTGGAAAAGGGGAAATTTAATTTCAGTTTATAGGATTTTAAAAATCGATAGAAGAGGGAGTTTAGGATCGGGTTATATTAGGAGGGTGAAGGGGATATTAAATTTCAGTTTATAAGAATTTAAAAATGGATAGGAGCGAAAGTATAGGATCGGGTTACATCAGGCGAGTGGCTGCACTCCCGTCGCTTTGCAATGTACATTCTGGAGAAGGGGAAATTTAATTTCAGTTTATAAGAATTTAAAAATCGATAGGAGCGGGAGTTTAGGATCGGGTAAATCAGGCGGGTGATGGGGAAATTTAATTTCAGTTTATAGGAATTTAAAAATCGATAGGAGTGGGATTTTAGGATCGGGTTATATCAGGTGAGGGCTTCGCTCCCTAGTTAGAAAAAAAACTTCAGTTTATAGTTATTTCAAAACCGATAAGAGTGGGAGTATAGGATCGGGTTATATCAGGTAAGCACTTCGCTCCTTAGTTAGGAAAAAAAAAACTTAGGAAAAATATAAAAATCGATAGAAACGGGAGTACAGCCCGTCGTTATATCAGGCGGGTCGCTGCGGTCCCTAGAAAAAAAATCAAAATATCGCAAAATTCAAAAAAAAATTTATTCAAAATTTTGAAATATCGCATTTTGAAATATCGCGTTTTGTACCATATCGCATTTTGAAATATCGCGTTTTAAAATATCGCGTTTTGTACCATATCACATTTTGTACCATATCGCGTTTTGAAATATCGCATTTTGAAATATCGCGTTTTGTGCTATTTCTCGTTTTGTCATATCTCGTTTCGAAATATCGCGTTTTGAAATATCGCGTTTCGAGCGGATCCGATCAGCAACAGAGTACAAGCTACCCGCTAAAAGGGATTTGGTATTTAAGGAAAGATCAAAATGCAAGAAGAATTAACCTAGGGTCGAACGTGGTTTAACAACTATGTTCACCATTTCATTATACAAACAGAAATATTATTTTCAATAACTTTTTTTTACCAGCATGCAGTTGGCACAAAAAGTGTGAAGCGTGAGATTGACATGGGTAGGTACGCTGCGCAAACATACTATAAAGCATTTATTCCAGCAAATTTTCGAACACAATCTAATATGTTTGGTTTTCAAAAATTGTTAAGTTTAGTGGGCTACGTACCAAAAAAATCGAGCAGTCATTTTATTACTATCAATGCATAAATTTATATTAAAATTCAACAAAAGGAGGAGTTAATATTTTGGACCAAATGTGTCACGCGTTTTCGTCTAAACAAAAAGAAACTAGCGTCTGGCACATTTTTTTTATATTACTGATGTCACTAGTCTAGCGACTAAGGTTATTTGGCACAATTTATATCTCGAATGGCATGTCTCACAAGCCTAATGTTCGTCGAAAAATGTTTCCGCAAGAAATAGTAAGGATTTGTTTGTGCCAAATATTCAGAGACGAAATAACTCGCGACTATCGAATTTAACGAAAAGTGTAATACAGCAAGTTTTATCCGCGACTTGCGCTAGTCAGGATAATATTGACATTAAACAATGCGACAGGACCCGCAAAAAAACGCTGATGCTACATGTGCCCACCAGCACTTGGACGGATGAATAAACAATTATACAATAATTGCGCACAAAACCTATGTTTTAAACACTCTCACATTGAATTGTTAATTAATATTTTTCTGTAAACACATAATATGAGTCTGAGAGACTCATCGCATGCGTTATCGTTACTGAAATACCTATATTGATAAGAGTTAAGAAACGGTTTATTCTAATTTTATATTTTCAACATTTTGATTAACGATTATGTCACTTTCAGAATACTGATGATCTTGGTTGCCTTTCGAAACTCCGAATGGTACTCGCGAGAATTTGTCTCCCAACAACAGAATTACATTTCACCAGAACAACATTTCAACAGAAATGTACAGGAATTGTCTCATAAATTATTTCTTTATTTTATAATCGAATAAAATGGTTGTAAAACTGGCATCCGTTTTATGACTTCTAAAACTATAAGAACCGAGTAAAATCGAGTACCTTTATTCTGGCATAGTTCGCTCAAAGATGAAACTGCTCAAACAGCTCGAGGACATATCGATTCATAATATGAGATATCGAAAAACTAAGATTTGGAGGTTGTAAACGCTTATGTAGTTTGCATAAATAAACTTTAAGTTTTGCGATTGTTTCGTTATGCTAACTAATTAAAAGCGCAGGTTTTCATCTTACGAAAATTTAAAAAAATGATCAAACGATTTTTTTATATTCTTTGTTATGATCAATTGCATTATCTCAAAAAATATTAGATTTACCGCCCCGAAAATCGAAAAAGCAAATATTGAAAATGCAAGGAGTATGATAAAAGCCATTGTACATAAATGTTATGTTTGTGTGCAATATCGAGCGACTACGTCTTCGCAATTGGTTGGCAGGTTACCGAAGTCTAGAATGGCTATATCACGTCCATTCATTAGAGTGGGTGTTGATTATGCAAGACCAATTTTCATTGGTTCAAAGATAGGCAGAGGTGCAAAATTAACCAAAGGTTTTAAATCAGTTTTCATGTGTATGTGGTAACGTAAGCGATTCATTTGGAGGTCGCATTCGACTTAAGCACGAATGTGGTTTTGGCTTTAGATAAATAAATTTTATAAAGCTATTGGGACACACGATAATAACACTATCATTTCAGACTACCTACTTGTCAATAATATTTCTCTGGACTCTGGGAAGCCGAAGTCAAGTTCATGAAGTCACATCTCATCAAGCTGTTGAATTATTTTTGGAAGCGATGTTCGCACGACTATTTACACGTTACCGTAACGCTACAACCGGCAGCATCAAAAATTCAACCTTCAAAATTTATTATTTAATGATGATAATTTACCGAGTGCATGGCCGAAAGCATGACTAAGTAACCTTATCAAAATAAATAGAAATTACTGATAAGTATTGCACTGCGGCTATGACCCAAATATTTTGTCAATATGGAAAATAAAAATCAAGTACACAATAAAACCGACTATATGTCATTTGCTGTATTATTGATTCAGAAGTAAAAATGTTGAGGCAATCTAAAACCCAAACCTGCCAATTAGTAACGGTAGACAAGTACAAACATTATTCAAGGTTTGAAATATGAGTCAAATCAGTTTCTTAAGTTCAATGACCATTTCTTCCAGAATTCTACAGCAAATAAGGACAATTTTCTTCAAGTATCCGACTCCTTGTATAATATCAAGTTTATTATGGGTATACGATAAATTTTATAGCAGACTTGCTAATAATAACGCTAATAATTTTTGTAAAATAATTCCCACTATTACAATTTATAATACACCTGTCATCTGTAACTAACAAGGTTCAGTATAAATTTCGTTGCCAGGTTAACTTTGTGAAATTAGTACCAATAATTATCCCATTCAATGCCAGCCAATCGATTTATTTGAAGGTGACATGAATATCACCAAGAATATTAGTAAAGCCGAAGTTGTGCCTGATACTGATACTTTCAATCCAATAGTCTCCAAAACACCATCAATAAACGCGCTAAAAAAGAAGGAGAGACAGTTAGCAACTACTATTTCACCCTCTGCTTCAATCATAAAATTCAATACCACCACCCTTCTACGCGCAGTTCAAACAACGGCCTCGAATTCTTGCCATTTGCGTAATTGAACTTTTTCCAGAAATTTCTCAGATGATAGTTTAACCATGTACACACTAACATTAGGAACAAGTGCCACCAATATGTGTGACTTTTGTTTACGAGTCAAATTTAACTTCACAAAAACTGATTTTGATCCTCTTAATCAGTTATCGCTGAAGATGATTTTATCTCCAATAAATCTGACATTAACATATGCTCAAATATGTTTTACTTTATGAGTACTTTAGTCGAATGTTTTTACCAATTTGTGCTTGTACACAAAATCGTTTAACCCGCGTTCAAACCTGGATATTTTTCCAAAACAAATTTATGTTCCAATCTAAAGTGACTTCAATTTTTAAATGGATCTATGGGATTTCTGTGTAATAATTATGTCAGAAATTCCACACTATTTCGATATACACAATATGAGTAAAATTTTCCACTAGATGCATAAAATTGTACAATCAGATACTACTCGCAAAAACAAGAAAATTGCTTGATTTCCAAAATGAGATTTCAAATGCAAATTGAATATGTACTAGGTTTTATTAAGCGTTCCAAACTCACGCTTGCTTATGCATCCCAGATGTGATTTCTTTTTCAAGCTGTTATTATTAAGAGGGTTGAATCGGTTTAACCCTTTCACGCTCGGTGGTTCCACAGTGGGACCACCTATAATGGGGTTTTTTTCTAAGCGGCGCATTCGCTTTACAGTAAAAGACACGTGCGAAAAGAATATAAAACAAATAAATGAGTATAAAAGAACGCGAAATGTTTGAATTCGTATTTTTTTTGTGTGTGTGTTTCTCCAGATTGTTTTTTAGAGTGCACAGTGCAGTTAGTTTGTTGCGCTTAGAATGTCCCGACCACTGATATCATTAAAATTAAAAGTGTTGTAAAATGCTCTTTTGGGGATAAGTACTACATTATATTGTTTGGTAAAATTAATAATTATCGATTTTTAGTAAATGAACCTATACATATTTTTTAATTTGTTGTTTTTTCTGTTTTTACTTTGGTTCCACAATGTTACCACCAAGCATTGGGTTGCTGGTTTGGGGATTTCATGTTTTGTGTTACTGTCATAATATCTAATAAAAAAAAAATTTCTTAGGTCGAAAATGAATAAAATATTGATTTGGAGCGCTTTACTAGTGAGGATGCTTATTGCCTATTAGATGAAATTCCATCCGAAGGATGGTCCAACTCGGAGAGTGAAGACGAGATGGAATTCAATATGAATCCTGAATTTGAAACGGAACAGGACTTTGTTTCTGTTGACGAATTTCCAAGGTTAGCTCATACTGAAGATAGTAGTGATTGGGATAGTGATGACGATCTTCCGTTTTCAAAATTTTTACGAAAGAAAATTGAATGGACGAAAGATGTTAAAAACAGTACGATAATACACCCGTTTGAACAACATGTATGACTAAATATTCTCGATAATTTGCCAAGCTTCAACAGCTTAGAATATCCGGTGGATATGTTGCTTCGACTATTCCCTCAAAGCTTATTAGAGAAAATTGTTTTTGAAACAAACTTATACACTATGCAAAAGCATGGCATCATTTCATTGGCTACTACAGTCGATGAATTAAAATCGTTTTTAGCCATAAATTTACCTATGGGCGTCAAACATATACCAAGTTACCTAGATTGTTGGTCTTCAAGAATGTCACTTCGCACATAAGGGTTTTAAGTAGTGTTTAGTCCCAGAAATGTCTAGAGCCTAGAAAAATGCACCAAATTGAGTATTTTTTTTTTTAAATACTCTTTATGAGATTCTTAAAAGATCCCTCATGAGTATTTTGTCTGAAATTTTTTTGTATGCATCGAAATCAGTACATAAGTATACTTAAGTGTATACACAGATATTTGATTAAAAACATCACTTTTTTTCTTAACCCTTTGAAGCATACATTTTTGTGTTTAGTATTTTTTTCTAAAATTTGGTACACAATGTTTTTTGCGATCGCTACGTTCAAATATGGAGTTAGATCTTCGATATTGACAGTTGACAGCTGTCAATTAGCAGTCAAATCACTTTCACTTGTTATAAATCTTGAATTTATTCTCATTTAGTACGTTTCTTCGATCTGCGTATGCACTGATTTCTATGCATACAAAAAAATTTTCAGACAAAATACTCATGAGGGATCTTTTAAGAATGTCATAAAGAGTATTTTTAAAAAAAAAGCATTTTTTTAGGCTCTACACATTTTCGGGACTAAACACTACTTAAAACCCTTATGTGCTTCGGGACAGTTTTATATCAATAATTATGTCACGTGATCGCTTCGGATGGTTTCTCAGTCACCTTCACTTAAATGAAAATCTGCGACAACCTAAGCAGGGAGAACTTACATTTGATAAACTTTATAAAATTCGGCCCATCCTGGATAAATTATCTCAAACATATAAAGCCTATTATCAACCAACTAAATGCCAGGCAATCGACGAATCGATGATAAAATTCAAAGGCAGAAGCAGTTTGCGACAATATTTGTCAAAATATATTTTGAAAACTATTTCAATTCGGTTCAATTATTACGAGATCTATTGGACGATGGAATCTATGCACGTGGAACTGCTCGACAAGGCCGAAAAGACATTCCAAATGATTTTACAGTAAACAATAAAAATCAAAGAGGTGATTATGATTGGAAAGTAAGCAAAGATGGTGTACTGGCAGTAAAATGGGTTGATATTATTTTTGAGTAATTTTCATAGCCCGGAACACGAGAAAACGGTTCAAAGAAAACAAAAAGACGGGAGCAAAGTAGACGTGAAATGCCTAAAATTAGTACAAGATTATAATAAGCGTATAGGTTATGTTGTTTTATCCGATATGTTAAAGTCGCGTTACGAATTGGATAGAAAATCGAATAAATGGTGGCATCGAATATTTGTTCATTTTTTAGATCTAACGGTTGTAAATGCGTTTATTATTTATAAAACTAGAACCGACGGTACCGGATTGTCGCTGAAGGAGTTCAAGTTAGCGGTCGTAGAAGGATCAATTGTTAGGAGCTGAACAAACAGGACCACCAAGAGGAAGTTGAACTAGCAATGACAAGCCAATCAATAAATTCAACGTTTATGTTCCGTTGGAAAAAACAACCGACAAGGCGGCGCATTTACCTGTGAATGACACAAAAGTAAGATGTGCCAATTGTAGCACGAAAGCGAAACGTCATCGGTCAAGATGGCACTGCAGGACTTGCACTGTTAGATTGTGCCTTACGGATGAGAGGAACTGTTTCCTAAAGTTTCACCAGAAATGATGAATATTATAAAGTTTATAAATATTATTTAATTTTTTTGATTTTTCTCGCTTAGTGGTTCCATATGTAACCACCCATTTTTTAAATAACGGTAAAAACTAAAAAAAAATTGAATTAAATATGTTTATTTAAATTCTATTAGTATATTACTTATCCCTCCAAACCACCATTTGCAAACAAAAAAGTAATTCAATCCTCAAAGGGTTAAAAAGTTATATACGTTTTGCAGTAAGTCTCATAAATTGGTCTGATATAATATTGCACACCTGAACCATTGGTCTCGAATAATATTGCACACCTGAACTTAGGCTTAAATAAACCGGAAAGTTTCTCAGTAAAGCCATAAGCACTGCTTAATTGGTAGTTTTTTATTTTTATAGATCATCTCAGGAACGTCAACAAAATTTGTGAGGAAGGAGTAAGTTCTTAGTCTGCTGCACTGAAAAATGTTGTCTGTTATGGTCGTTAAATCACTACTGGAACTCTAAAAAAGACGAATATGATGACCAGTAAACACACATCTTTTATTGGATATACCGAAAAATAGAAAAATTACCACAGGGCATCTTTTCGTTCCCCAAGGTCAAAACGCCTGACCCTCATGCTATTTTTCCTAGAGGTAGACATTTTTCTTAGATTATCATTAACAATATTAAGGGTCTGCTTGGGTTTAGAATAAGTTACATAACCGTAGTGAAAAGTAAAGTTAGTTTTTATCTATAAAAATAAGGGGGTCAAGGAGGTATAATCTTACTAAAAATTCCCAGACATATTGTTTATTGGTACTTAAATGTTTTGAACGCTTAGTTACGCTTATGCCATCATTAAAATGACAGTGAGTTCTAAGAAAACTGGGATAGGTCTTTCGCCATGTTACTCCTTTCGTAGAGTAGGAATCTTTGGGTTTAGTTGAATCCAGAGGTTATTTATATTCAGGTACTAAATTTTCCTGAAGTTTCATACAATTTAACTGAACGAACTTTTTCATTGGAATTATGCAGAGTCCTTTACTTTAATAGTGCAATGCCTAATACATAGGTGAGTTCCGGTATTCCAGAACATAAAGCATTGTTCAATTTGTCTTTCAATTTCTATTTAAAATTACTTAAATTCACCTCCAGAAAGTCGTAGTTCTCCGTTAATAAAACTATTTGTTTAAATAAAAAATTATGAACACCTATGTAGGTGTTAAAAATTAAATCAAGGAAAATTGCAATTTCAAAGAATATGAATATAAAATTTGATCGTAATTTTAAACTATTACAAACCACATTTGTTTAATAAAAAATTAATGTTGTACATGTTGATTTTGCAAAAATCATTAAAATTTCACTCTAGTATGAATACAATAGCACAAACTTCAATCCGATAAAGTGTGCGCGATACACTAACAATCAACCTGCTGTATAGAAATGAAAACGCCAGGAAAAAAGTAATTTGCAAAACAATAAATTCCATTCCGTAGATTAAAAAATTTTCCCAAGTAAAAGTAAATAAAACAAGAACAACAACAACAAAAAGTTTTGTTATATTTTCAATTCACACAAGTTCGGATTTTTCTTTTTTATTATTTATATAACAAAAGTTTTCTAAATTTGGCAAAATTGATACGAAAAGTTTCAAAATAGAAGCAAAAAAAAAAAATAATAAATTTGAAAAATTATAATTTTTCATTCGTAATCATTTTTTTCTGTGAGCAAATAATAAAATTCTAAAAGAAAATTACAATGTTGACATCATAAAAAGTAATAACCTAAATTCATCTAATTTCCTTTTTTGTTTAGTGTGGTTTGGTTGGGTTTGAATTGGTAAAAATCAAAAACACACAGAACTGATAAAAATGACCCAAATCTCGTAAACTTGAGTGTATTATACACTCGCATACCATACAAAGTGAAATAGAAAATTTGAAACGGAAATTTTATTTCATTTATTTTGCTTTGATTTTATTTCCGTTTAATTCCGTTTAATTGTAATCGATAAGGACCATAAAAAATCAAGAATAATTTCTGTGTCTTTGTCGCCTTAGTAAGGAATAAATCGTTCAAGTATATTGGAATATGGATTGCAGCATTTTTATTTTATGTAGCCTATTGGGCTCGCATAATATCCGAACAAATCAAAATAAGATAAATAAATTGAATAATGGAAACAATAAAAGTAACATTTGATTTATCTCAAAATGTATAGCGGTAGTTGAACAACATCCAGCCGAACTTCTCATCTTTAATCAACGAAACTGCCTTTCTTCTTTTCAAAATGTTTCTAATGCTACTTGGAGCTTGGGATATCGTTCAATATAAATTTAGGAATAATGTGATGTTCACGAACTCCCCACCAAACAGATAAATAATGATATTCGCTCCATCAAATCGTAAATAAATTTTGTATCCGCTGTGTGTTGTTGCAAGATTATGTCACAAACAATTTTTTTTGCGTTCGGTTCTACCATAATGCAAAAGATTTGATTATGATCTGAGTTGACATTAATAAATTTTTATTGATTCCGCAAAAAGAATGAATGGTTGTTGGTTATTATTTTTGGATTCATTGTTCTTCAATTCCATTTTGTTCAAATTCTGAAGACATTTCTAAATTAAGTCATAAAAATATTCAATGATATTATATTGACAACTAAAGTGTGTGTGTGTGTGTGGGGTGTTCTATTTTCATTGATATAGATATACCATATCTATCTTATCTAATCCAATCTAATATTTTGAATACAATGTGGTGGTATATTGGCTTTGTTGGAATCAAATTAATCATGACAGTATCTGAATAGCTTTAAATTGACCAGAACAATAAATACCTAGCATAACTAAGATGACACGGATGCGGAGGTTTGTTATATAAGATTTTCGAATGTAATAAACCAGATTGTAATAAGCGCTAAATTTACCATGAGTATGATACAAAATATGTAGGTAATTGAGTATAATGTTTAATAAAAGACCAAGACTTTTTTAAATTAAAATTTAATGTATGTAACATACTTCAGTTACATAGTTTATCACAACTAAAATTATGTAATAACATAAATATAAACAGAATCAGATATTTTCGACTGTTAGTTTAGCAGTGTTAATATCATCCACAAAATTGTTAAATAAGTGGAGTTTATTTAAAAATCCTTCACAATTTTTCTCCAAAGATAATATTTTTCTAATGCTGTTCGTCGCCAAAGAACATTTGTTTCGATGTCAGCCAATGATGGACATTTATTGGTTCGCAGGATCTCTTAATCAAGTGAAGAGCGTTAAGTAGGCTGATTTTGTTATGATATTTTCTTGACAATTAGCTCTCTATAAAATCCTTTTTAAATTTTTTAATAATACCCTGATCCATCGGCTGCAGTATCGTCGTTTTGTATGAAGGAAAATTAAAAATTTAATTGGCATGTGAATCTGAAAACAGAAGGTGGGATGGCGTGTTATTAACAAAAATAAAACTGTTCTATTTTCTCTAGTAAACCGTATAGATCCATCTCCCTTACGTTTTTTCTCAAAGATGAAATGTCTACATCCATACACATCCTACATTCCTTGTTAAACTTGTTACTTGTATTGTACATCGTTTGAATATTTTTAAAACATCGCAGTTTCATTGTTTTGCCAATAACGAGTAAAGGAAATTTTTCAGATGCATCCGCATTTACTGGAACAGTAATTCGACCGTTTCTGAATTTCTCTCCTGCCGTTTTATCCAAACTGTAAATGCATCTCTTATTGTATCCTTCAATTAATTTAGGTAGCTGTATTCCACCCCTCTTCTACGAAAGTTATTTGGGAGTAAAAACCATTTGTACCATTTTACGTAAACATCTCTGAAATCGACTGGGATTTTCTAAGAAAATTTAATAAATTTTGTTAAATATGCAAAAGTAGTAGAATAATTCAATTAGCCATTTCTACAAATAATCCCAGTGGTATTATAATGGGAGTTGGCAGGCTATTTCTTCTAAATTGGTGAATTTAAAACAATGAACCACTTTCCGTAGATATCTCTGAGATCGGTGCTTGAATATTTCAAATTAGACGACTTTTGGTAGAGTAATCCTACTACTATTCATTTCTGCCAAAACTTTCGTGATATTCGAATTTAAGTTGCGTGGTTATTTGCCCTAGTCAAGTAGTTGCAGTTTGTTTTAAGATTTTCATTTAAATTTCGATTTTTAAAGTTTTTTATTCAATGGAACTTTTTGGAGGTGGAAACTTTTCTTACTAAACGATCGTAAATAATTCACCAAGCCTAGATCACCAAGGCCTGATAAGAAGCCCTCCAGAAAATTAGAAAAGTTGCCATAACAAACAACGGACCCTTTATCTAATAATGTTAGCATAATAGATGACAAGGTCAAGAAAAATCTCTGGAAACCAGAACTATCGTACTTCTATTCATATGCTCGAGTGTTGTAACAGCATATCAGTGGAAGTCACCTATCATAGATGTAATCATAAACCGTGTATTTCCAAAAAACAAAAACAAACAGAACACACTACACTCGCATGTTGGTTTATGGCGTTATATATACCAGTTATATTCACGAAAATTGTATTAAAGCAATTTTAAATATTTTATGTAATGTTATATTTTTGGATGTAATTTCTATTGATGAATTTTTTTAGCAAATTCTCTAATAAAAAGGCCTTTTCGAGCTGAAAATACTTCTGGTTAAGTTATCATACGTCCGATTGGTTTTGATCAGTTTGAACTGGTGTTTGTTCATTTACTGATTGTAGATTTTTTCCTAGAGTGTAATTTCAAATTCATTTGTATAATAGATAATATTTGTAGCCTTGCTAAAACATAACAATAACAGTAGATTGAAATTATATAGCTTGACGCTGTATGGCTCTGTTAACCTACAAATTGACATAGCCAAAAAAAAAATATTTTCAAGAATTTAACAACAATGGTAGTGATGCTCGTAAAAATTTCAAAACGAGTTCTTTACGAGTGTTGGTGATGCAAGTACTTACTAGTCATCTCATGGATAACTCTCAAGATCATGATTTAAACACTTTATCTATTTGGAAAGCTTCAGATTTCAGAAAGCTGTATAGGAACCATGCGCAGATTTTAGCGAAAAAAAAACTAGATATAATTTCTTGTAGTTGCTAGAAAAACGCAAGTATAAATTTCAATGTTTTTTTATTAAAGCAGACGCATGTGGAAGTTTTATTCATTTTCTTATGTTTACAGGCAACTGACATTTCACACAGTGACATTCCAATTATATGTGTTTATTTAGAAGTTATAAGTGTTGTGAATTGTTTAGAATTTCTTAAATAAATAATTTTTGTTAGACTTTAAAGTTTTAATAAACATTTAAATAATATAAATAATGAGTGCTGTGGTGCCGATTGCTGTTTTGTACTACGAAATGCATAACCATATGCGGGTTTTACGCAAAAGAATGCGAGATACCCTAAACCCTTTCGATATACCGGAAAATAAGTAAGATCATTTTTATTTTTATTTCAATAAAGTTGTGAATGCATTATTATAGTTTCTGTTTATACTAATTTGGTTTAAAGAGATGTACCGTCTGCCGATAAACATCGGAAATATAATCGACGGATGCCAAAAAATTCCGCTTCACTTAGAGGTATTATCTGTATTGAATTTTTTTGCTAGTGCCAGTTACCAGAGGCGAGTTGGTAGTGACACACTAGCCTTTATGAGCCAGCAAAAAATTTCTAAATGCGTTTAGAAATACGCCTCGATAATCGCCGAGCAATTATCTGGGAAATACATTCGGTTTCCCCAAATACCGGATGAAATTAATAATGCCAAAGCAAGGTAAGCAACCAACGTATATAGTACATATTTATATTAATATAATTCCTATACATAATTCTTTCTTTCTTAGTTTTCTAGAAGAATACGGTTTCCCTAATAACGGGTGATTTTTTAAGAGCTTTTAAGAACTTTTTTTTAAAAAAAAACGCATAAAATTTGCAAAATCTCATCGGTTCTTTATTTGAAACGTTAGATTGGTCCATGACATTTACTTTTTGAAGATAATTTCATTTAAATGTTGACCGCGGCTGCGTCTTAGGTGGTCCATTCGGAAAGTCCAATTTTGGGCAACTTTTTTGAGCATTTCGGCCGGAATAGCCCGAATTTCTTCGGAAATGTTGTCTTCCAAAACTGGAATAGTTGCTGGCTTATTTCTGTAGACTTTAGACTTGACGTAGCCCCACAAAAAATAGTCTAAAGGCGTCAAATCGCATGATCTTGGTGGCCAACTTACCGGGCCATTTCTTGAGATGAATTGTTCTCCGAAGTTTTCCCTCAAAATGGCCATAGAATCGCGAGCTGTGTGGCATGTAGCGCCATCTTGTTGAAACCACATGTCAACTAAGTTCAGTTCTTCCATTTTTGGCAACAAAAAGTTTGTTAGCATCGAACGATAGCGATTGCCATTCACCGTAACGTTGCGTCCAACAGCATCTTTGAAAAAATACGGTCCAATGATTCCACCAGCGTACAAACCACACCAAACAGTGCATTTTTCGGGATGCATGGGCAGTTCTTGAACGGCTTCTGGTTGCTCTTCACTCCAAATGCGGCAATTTTGCTTATTTACGTAGCCATTCAACCAGAAATGAGCCTCATCGCTGAACAAAATTTGTCGATAAAAAAGCGGATTTTCTGCCAACTTTTCTAGGGCCCATTCACTGAAAATTCGACGTAGTAAGTCTATTCATTATGAAATGTCAAAGCATACTGAGCATCTTTCTCTTTGACACCTTGTCTGAAATCCCGCGTGATCTGTCAAATACTAATGCATGAAAATCCTAACCACAAAAAAATCACCCGTTATAATAGGTTTAATCGATGGGACGCATATCGCCATAACTGGCCTGAAAAAGGATATAGAACACTCTTATGTTAATCGAAAAGGCTTTCATTCGATTAATACACAATTGGTAAGATTTTGTATTCTAATTATTGTAATAAATTATTCAATATTATACTTTTAGATATGCAACAATAATTTAAAAATCATAAACTGCAACGTTAGATATTGTGGGTTAGTGTGGTATATCTAATAATTTTATATATTGATATATATTGATATATTTATATATTGATATATATTGAATCTTTTTTTTTTCTTTTGTGATTTTCTTTTATTTTTCGTAGTATAAAAGCTTCGGCTTATGCTTGTAAATATATATATATATATATATATATATATATATATATATATATATATATATATATATATATATATATATATATATATATATATATATATATAATATATATATATATATATATATATATATATATAATAAATAATATTTATACAATAAATATTAATGTATGGTATTAATTAAATATGTTCTTTATAGATCTACTCATGATAGCTACATTTGGGCATGTAGTCAAGCTTTCGCATTTCTTCAGCTGCGGCGCGAGAATGGTGAGCAACATGAATGGTTGTTAGGTAATATAAATAAATATTGTAATTTCCTTTGTGACTGTTTCATGCATTAACTTAATTTACATTTATTCTAGGTGATAGTGGATATCCGTTACAACCATTTTTGTTGTCAAACATCCAAAATCCCAGATCGCCACAAGAAAGGTTGTATAATCGGATGCATTGCAAAATACGAAGTAAAATTGAGCGATGCATCGGTTTACTTAAAAATCGGTTTCGGTAAAGTAAATTTTATATTTTATTTCTTATTTTAGCTGTTTATTAGGAGAACGTTAACTGAGATACGACCCTCAAATGGTTACCAATATTATAACATCATGCATCATTTTACACAACATTCTTATCAATCGCCAAATTTATGAAGATGATTCCCCAATACTAGACGACAATGTGTTAAGCCTAAATACCGATAGAGGCTTGCTATTTATTGCCGGCCAACAAAACCGGAATTGGGTTGTGCAGTTTTTAAACTCAAATAGACGAGTTTAGAGGATGACAGTGTGGTAAGTATAAGATCGGTAAGTATTAACGAAAATTCTAAGAGGTGAGTATAAATGTAGGTGGTTTTAGTGAGTAAAAATCTCACACACCATGCAAAATTGCCAATGCACACCAAGCACAAAATATCGATGTTTCATTTCATCATTGCCATATTTGGGCATCTATATTCGTAACTTTGTTTTGTTTGCTTGGCGTGTATCGGACATAACATCCATCTGCTAGGTGTCTTTGGAAGATTTCCACCTTCTATAAACAAAAAAAAAAAAAATATTTATGTGCTATAGACAATATATTTAATAAAAGTATATGTATGTATATATTCAAATTTAAATCTATTTTTGCATGAAGGCTGATAATAATTCGTTATTACTTTTTAGTAAACGGTTATTTTCTTTCAATTGTTTCAGCATCTCCTTCTGGAGAATATTGGTCTCTTCTTGCTTTTGAACAAGCCGCCTTTGCAGTTTGTTCGACTCTTCTTGCAGCCGAATTGATTTTATTATCGATTCCATTATTGTTGCGTGCTAAAAGTAATTTTATATAATTACCGGAAATAGAGGATATTTCCAATTATACTTATTCTTGGTCGCCTGATGTTACGAACTGGAGAACCATTATTATTTGACATTGAGTCGATTGGAACATAATTTATTTGATTTTGGTTCCCAGATGCTAGATGGTCCACATTCGTACTGGAGTCGGCTGGCACATCATCGGCGGTTATTGATGCTAACTGGCCAGATAAATCAGAGCCTTGGAAATCGACCTGGGATACCGCTTTTATTATCAACTCAACCGTTTGCTCATTAAATATCTAAAGGGTAAGTTATAAATTATGAAATTTCAAAATCATATAAATTAAAAATGTCGATATCTTACAGGACTTGGTATCGCTGGTTCGGTTTCTGCTAGATCAGATGTATCAGCTGCTGCAGAATGTTGAGGGGACCGCATTGGAGGAGAAGCTGACTAAATTAGAAATTTATGTAAACATTTTATGTGTTATATGTACGAGTATATATCAACAGACAATACAGTTCTTAAAATTTTAACTCACTCTAAGATTAAATCCACCTTCAAGGTTAGAATTTCCATCTAACACCTGTAGATTACACATTTGGACGATTTTCCAGTCCCATTCCGTCATTGTGGTAGCCTCGGGGTCATGCCAATCGCCTCCTACCTCAACATTAGTTAAAGGTGCCACTCCACTACGATTACGGTGATTACGAATTATTTTAAGTTTATTCTTCACTTTATATCGTAATGAGTTCCATGTCTGAAAGTAAATTAGAGTAAATACATTAAATTACGTTCTTGTCATAGTACGAGTAAATATATATTTACATTTTGCCATTGCTCCCCGTTTTATAAGTTTGTATTTATTATGTATATATATAAGTTTGTATTTATTATGATATTTTACAGATTTAACTATGTTTATTTTTTGGATATATAATTTATTTTGTGGTTTTACCTTGTATAAATAAGAAATTCTCCTCTACCAAATCAATTAGGCCATTTTTTTGACGGTTTCCGACTCGTTGTCTCGACTATAATAAAAGCGGTCGTTTAGTTTATAAATACATATTAACATAAATAAATAGATTAATTAATATTATATATACAAACCATTTTCCAATGCAAATTTTTCTTTATAATATGAATAAAATAAATTAATCAAACAAAACTTTTATTATGTTGAGAAAAAAAAAATGTATTTCAAACGAAATAACGAAAATTTTTTTATATGTACACTTCATATGTACTGATAAAATTTTGTCTAAATTTATCGAATTTTTTTGTTGGTTGCATGCAGCACAAAATTTGTGTAACAGTTTGGTTGCATTCATTTATTTTTATTTAATCGAAAAAAAATTATATCTATTTTTTTCGCTAAAATCTGCGCATGGTTCCTATACTGATAATTTTGTTTTGAGTCACAAAACGAAATCATTACGTTTTAGGGTTACCCTATCGTAAATGCAAGAGAAACAGTAATACAGAGAACTCTTCTAATGATTGCTTGTTAGGTTATACAGTTGATGAATTTCGATACCTAGAAGGTCGAATAGATCGAGATTTAAATTGAAAAGCGCACACACTAGAGTTGAAGTTTAAACCAATAATAGTCTCCAGAAATATGTGTGTTGTCAATATTTAATTAGAATAATCTACTTTGTATTATCGGACTCAATTTTGCAATATGGTTTACAATGTTAGAGTAGTGCGTGTAATGCTGTAAACCTGTGCTGTAATTTTTTGAAGCGAAAATTTGACCTTGACACTAACGATTTTACAATATTATCTACATTTGAAAGGAAGGTCATTCGATCCATTTATGGTCCAATTAGGATTGCAAAAACGAATATCGGAATCGAATAAATTTCGAAATCAAGTGTCTCCCTGGAGATTGTGACATAATCGGATTTATCAAATCTAACCGAGTTGGATCACTTTGAATGATCCCCATCACAACCAATATTAAGAAAAGTATCCGTGCACGCGGCAATACCACTTCATGGGTTGCACATCTAGAGGGAGAGAGAGAAAAAAATATCATATTTTCCAGTTTGACACAGTACGCCCGATTAGGCTTGTACCTTTCTAATCTATCAATGTGGTCTTGATATAAAGGACAACATACTTGAGCTGCATATTCCAGTTGGGATCTAACGTCCCTGAAGTATAGTATGAACAATGTCCTTTGATCCATTATTTCTTTAGTCCATCGACTGATAAAGTTGTTGACGCCATTGATATTATAATCCATAGTTATTGGGGATTTCTTTCGATGAAATGACATGACTTTACATTTGTTGATGTTAAGGTGGAGTTGATTGACTTCACACTAGTTACTGATCGATAATGTCGTCTTGTAGTAAAGTTGAATCATGTTCATTTGAAATTATTTTAAAAATCTTTATGTCGTCCGCAAACAAAAGAACCGAGGACTTGACAATAACATTGACTATGTCATTAATAAATATTAGGAAAATCCACGGGCCTACGTGTGATCCTTCTGGAACACCCGATGAGGTTTTTATTTAATTAGATCTTCGTCCATCAATCTCGATAAATTGAGATCTATCAGAGAGGTATGAGCAAAACCAGATGACAAAGTCGGTTGAAAAGCCGAAAGAATGCAGACTTTCAAGCGCTTTGTGCAGACTATTGGAATCGAAAGCTTTGCTGAAGTCGGTGTAGACTGCGTCGACCTGCCGATGCTGTTCAATGGATTTAACAATATAACTGGTAAATTCAACTAGATTAGTTGTGGTCGATCTACCCGGTATAAACCCATGTTGACTTTTCGAAAGGTGACGCGGGATGATAGATTTAGAGCTTTTGCATACAACTATTTCAAACAGCTTTGGTGATTGAGATACCTCTGTAGCATGAAACATCGTTCCTTTTTCCTGATTTGAAGATGGGCGTAACCTTTGAGGATTTCCATCTAGTAGGAAAAATGCCAGTACTAAGTGACATATTAAACAGTATACATAGAGGTGGAGCAAATTGTTCGGCATGATTTTTAGCATAAAAGATAGGATCCCATCTGGCCTACAACCATATCCAAGGTGGTTTATTGCTTCAGTTAAATCGTCTTCACCAATAGTAGGCGTTGTAATCGATGCGGAGCTGTTGGTAGATGTCTGCAGATTTTTGAAATCGTAAATATCTTCCGGCTTGTATGTTGATTGAAAAAAATTTGCAAACATATTCGCTATTTCTTGAGAGGAAGATGATTTCGATTCCCCTAGGTGAATTGTTGCAGGATAGCTATTAACTTCACGCAAAATATTTCCAGAAAGTTTTAGGATTGGACTTAATCGAATTTTGAATAATTTTGATATAATTTTCGTGTCTGATATTAAAGTAACTTTCAAATTTGGAGTTGATGTCGTTGAATGCCATTTTGTCGGTTTCTGAGTTGCTTTTTTTCATTTTTTGATAAGCCTTAGTTTTTAAATGTTTTAGATTTATCAGAGCGTTATCGTACCATGGAGGGTTATGATTCGATTGGATCTTTTGGTACTGTCCGGTCGCAGCATCGAGACATGTCATAGAATTTGTTAACATTCATGTTGATATTATCCGTAAATCCGTCATGCCAATTGATGTTTCCCAATTGTTTATTGAATTCATTTACATTTATTTTGCTAAAGCTGTATGTCATCGCATCAGACTGATGGTTGCTATTAGGATTTCCATAGGTATGTGGTGCTGATCGTTCAGAGCAAAGTGAGCATGGAATTGTGATACGCTGATGATATTTAATTCATTAGTAAATATCAAATCCAGCATCCGTCCATTCACATTTGGTACATGGTTAATTTGATTCAAATTGCATCTTAGCATTGAGTCGACAAACAAGCATTCATCAGAAGTCAAATTGGATGGTAGACAACAGTTAACCTCCTTATCAAACGTCCATTCGGTACTAGGTAGATTAAAATCACCAATTACAAGACCAAGATCTGACGGCTCTGCAGCATTAAAAATGTCACCGATTGAATCACAACATTTAGCATATAACTCACTTCTGGATAGCGGTGGAATATAGGTAATATATATGAAGATGTGTTGTTTTATTGCCATTGATATTTTAACGCATGTGTGTTCCACGGAATATGAAGATAATATAAATTCCTCGTTACTAATTGACGTATGAATGGCTATGAGAACGCCTCCACCAGATTTGTTTTCGCTTGTCTTAGTTGACCGATCACATCTGTAAACTAAGTAGTAATTAGGAATAAACTCCGAGCTATGGATACCTGGATGGAACGAAGTTTCACAAATCGCATAGATAAGATGTTTTGTTTTTAACACAAAATTGTGAAATTTTGACGCCTTAGAGGCCATTCTGTTGACATTTTGATAGTAGATACAACATTTCCCATTTAATACATTCATGGTTGGTTTCTTGGAAAGAGTATTGTCAACCGTACGAGTCAGCTATTTTGTCAGTTGTTGTTGAAGTTGTTCATTTGCTGAGCTACGTTGTTACATTGGAGGGTCCGGTATTCCATAAAAAAGATTTTTTTGAGTGAAATCGAACTCTTTAATGAAGATTTCTGCAGACCAATATTTTGATGTAGAGACTGAAGCTAATGATGTTTCGACAACACTGAGCCGATAATGTAGTTGAGGTTGAATCCATTTTTAGCCTTAGGAACCATTCAAATGGCATTTATATCGTCTCGGTTTTACAACACTAATGGTATCCTGGTCATCCGGAATGCTTGGCTCGGGTTTTTTTTCCTGTTGACGAAGCTTGATGTTCAGTAGAATTAACCACTACTGAGGGACTGTCATTAGTCTGCAGCATATTTTTCACTACATTGATGGTGTCTTGAATCCGGAATGCTTGGGGTTTATCATTGTTTGATGATCCATCGTCATTAGGCGGTTTAGGTACTTGCATTGCATTTTTATTCGGTAGCTTTTTAGAATGTAACCTAGTTACTCGATGTTTGGTAGTTTGAGGAACCTGTTCTATTAGACTTAGTATTTCGGTCTGGCTTGAGGCTTCGGACATCGATCTTGTGACCCGACTTTCTTCTGGTTGAAGAGTAGCTTGAGACAAGGCATGAACCACTGTTGTTAATGTCTCTTCTAATTGATTCATTCTTTTTAGAACATGTATTTAATTTTATGTGGCTTGGTTCATAGTAAAATTGAGCAGTTTTTGATCGGCTAATGAATTAGACAAGCATAGGTACATAATCAAAAATGAACTTGCATGTAAGTCAAGTAAAAAGCCATCAGACAATTTTAGATTTAGTTATGAACGCACAAACAAACCAAAAAATATATTTTTTCTTCCCAATATGCTATTCTCAATTTTCGTGATACGTGAGACTCCAAATTTAAAAAAAAATCATATTGGAAATTGAAGAGGAATTGTAATATTATGAGAAGAACAAGAATAATAACTAGTTTATACACAAAGGTTGTCTGAAAAGTTTCCGTACTAACAAAGATACAAGACATTTTTTCTTCAAATTTATTTTAATTTCTCCACATAGTCTCCTTGTACATACATACACTACTCCCATCTCCCTACACTGCTTCCCTCTCTCAATAACAACTGATTCGATAAGTGTGAACACATTAGTCCAGTAAGTGTCAATAACTGGTAAACACAGGTTAACACATTAATCAGTAATATATGGGGGCGATTAGACATACTAGTCGGTAGTACGTCAGTTAACATGACTGACTATTTGTAAACTAAAGCGCTCCTAAACTCTGTGGAACTGTGCAGTACTACTAATGCACCATGCACAACAGTTGCAAATATCTTAGACTTTAATATTATGTTAAATATTGTTAAAGTTAAAATAAGATAAAATACGAATATTTTTTAGTGAACCGTTCGTCAACAATGTCTCTTTTGAGTTTTTTTTTGTATTAATTAAAAGTTTATTAATTAATTAATTTTTCTTTATTAAATCAACAATAGCTGTATTTTTTTAAAATATTAGAGGCCAGTTTTGGAATTAGCCATGTTGGTTTCTAAGTTTGTCATAACGGGAAAAAAAATTCATCATAGTTAGCTTTATTATCAGTAGTAATTATGATTCTTATCTAAACCTTCAATTTTTTTGATTTGTATAAAGCAAACCCGAATTTTATTACTTCTGATAAATTTGCCAACTATGATGAACAATTTCCTTTTACTATGATAAATTTGAATACAAATAATGCTTATTCCAAAACTGGACTCTAATATTTTATTTCTCAACAAAATACAGCTAACTTTTTTTTACAAAAAATCGTAAAAAATAAAAACATAGGAACATAAAATCTATCAGGTCTATGTAGAGAAGCCCTTTAAACAAAATTGTTGGTTACACATTACACATACTGACATACATATTAATCAAAATGAAAAAACAAATTTTTGATTTGAAGGGCTTCTACCTTCATTCATGAATACGGAGAAAATAAATTAATCACCAGTAGCCGACGAACAATCAGATTCCATTTCCGTCGAATCTTCTGCAGAATTGAAGTTTGTAGAGGTAGCGGGTTGAATTTCTCGAGTAGGCACTACTGAAAAAAATTTAGCTTTATAAATTATTAAAAATATACTTTTTCGTTTGTCATTTTTATAAGAAATTTTTTATTTCATCTCAATAGCGTATAATAAAGAATATTAATTATACGAAGATGAGTGGGCGGCGTGCACAGACTGATTCATCCAACTTCAATAATTATCCGCAGACGATTGAGTAAAGGTTATAAGCAATTGCGTCCACAGTAAATACAAAGTTTTCCTCACGCGACCATCTGCACTATTTTTATTTATTTATTTACATTTTATCTAAACTCTCAGTAAGTAGGTAAATAGTAGTCATTGTAATATTTACTAGCTGACCTGTGACTGAATAATCAGTCACGTGAATACATTTTGTTGAATTTTTGGGTAAAAAATGATTAAGAAGATGTTATAAGATGTAAATTTGATGCACTTTTATCAAAAATAAAGTAAATTCATATACGTGGTTAATTTTTAAATCTTAAACGGCAAGCACGGGCTCAAATATACACAGTACGACTTACGTGTCAAGTCAAATATTCATATCTCAAACAGGAAGTGCGCGCTTGGGATCACATGATCACTTACGCACCCAAACTAAATATTAAAATCTCAAAACTGAAAAGCACACAATTGCTGAGGCAAACGTTAATCTAAATATTTCATAAGAAATGTACAAAAAGATAATAAAATAGTAGTAGAACGTAGATAATAAAATAAAAAAATACATTACAATTTAAATGCACAGAATCTCTTCAAAAAATACATTCTTTGTTGTGATGCGCCCATCCCGGTCAGCTGATTGATCGCTTGTCTCAACGATAAACACCTTGAGTCCGTCAAATGAGCGGCATCGTGAAAAGGCCACATACATCATGCATTCACATTGCTAGTGTTTAGATTCCTCATCAAACAAACGATCGCGTTTACCTTTAGCGGGATGGCATGGCGCGGCAATCCGGACCCTTCAATCTTGGTGAGAAACTCGACGGGTAGACGGAGTTCTTCATGCATGTCGTCACTCTCAAGTTTATCAGCACTATGTTTGACTTCTTGTTCGTCGGGCAGGAGGTCAAGCACCTGCTGATTGGTTAGCGAGCAAACATCATTCTTGGGTGCAAGGATGGTGCGCTCCTCGATGGTTCCCTCGGCTGGTGTTTTTTTATGTTACCATACACGAAATCGTTTACACTTTGAGGAAGTCTGCCGAAAGTGTGATCGAGTCGGTTCGAGCATTGCCGTTTCCAACAGAAAGCAAATATTGAGCAAACTCGTCCTCACCTTCATCGACGCGCATGTTCTTGGTGAGTGTAAACTTATTTACCCATTTCCAAAGCGGGTTCAACTTGATGGTCGATTCGCAAGTTCGCGCGCGTCCCGCCTTCAGGTAGTCACCACACATGAGGATGATTTTCCCAGCTAATGGAACACCCACTACCCGTCTATGATTCTGAGCTCTGCTCCTGGCATGATTAACTTTGAATTTAAATCGCGCGTCGACAGTGTTGCAACTTCGAATCTGAATCGCGTACCAACTGTTTAACAACTTTGAATTTGAATCGCGCGCCACTAATTTGAACAAAAATATTTGCTTTTTGGTCGTCCCATAAAATTCTCAAATGTTGCAAGATTTCACGCGCACAAAAACTTTTTCCCATAACAGGTACTGAAAACCCATTTCAGGTACTTTCCGGTGGAATTTTCCGATTTTTCTAGCCCACGCACAGCGCCATATTTATGTCGACCTACCCTGAAAAATCTAACGGATTGTATCATGTTTAGGGGTCATTTTAGGGTTGAGTTTGAAAAAATTAAGAGTATTAATATAATAGAAGATAGATAGATGCTTACCTGTGTAAAATTTGATGCACTTTTATCAAAAATAAAGTAAATTCATATACACGGTTAATTTTTAAATATTAATATAGATAGAGTGTCATGACAAAATTATATTTTTACACTCACAGCTATTAACACCAAAATGTATGTAAAATCATTTTATGTTCTCTGTTTTGTTTAATTGAGATTCAATTACAAATTTTCTACTCATTTTGTCATCACAGTGTGTCATCACAAAAACATCGGCAATTTAAATAAATTTTGTCATTAGCTGTATTTTGTTGAAAAATAAAATATTAGAGTCCAGTTTTGAAATAAGCATTGCTTGTATTCTAAATTATCATAGTAAAAGGAAATTGTTCATCATAGTTGGCGAATTTATCAGAAGTAATAAAATTCGGGTTTGAATTATACAAATCAAAAAAATTGAAGATTTAGATAAGAATCATAATTACTACTGAAAAAGAAGCTAACTATGATGAATTTTTTTTCCGTTATGACAAATTTAGAAAGCAACTTGGCTAATTCCAAAACGGGCCTCTAATATTTTAATTCTCAACAAAATACAGCTATTGTCACGGTGTAATGCGCATGATCATAGATTCAATATAAACATATTTTGTCATGGCATTCTGGCGTCGTGACAAAATTTTGCTGAAAACACCTGAGGTACCCGTTTCAGGTACTTCCCGGTGGAATTTTTCGGATTTTTCCAAAGCAAAGGCACACCGCTATATTTATGTCGACCTACCCTGAAAAATTTAAACGGATCGGATCATGTTTAATGGTCATTTTAGCGTTGAGTTTGAAAAAATTAAGCGTATTAATATAATAGATTGTAAAGTAAATTTACACATGAGAAAGAGCGCGTGGGCTCATTTATCCACGCTAACGAATGATTATCTCGATCATAGAAATATATAAAACTGATTTATTATAAATACGTTTAAAATATTTTTTATTAAAGAGCGTGTGCCCTAATTTTTCCACGACATTTCCAACAAATTAACATCACACCCCACACCCCATAACCCAGTTTGTCACCTAATTAACTCACCTGAATTTTTATTAAATTAAAATAATTAAATAAAACTCAATTTTTACTGATGATGTTATTTATGCAACACAACACTTCAACCAACTTCAACGTAAGTCATATTCGTAAACTAAACTGATTGGACGAGAGAATTGGCCGATTTTTTTTATTGTTTTATTATATGTCGCGTGCGCTAGTCAAAGCAGGCGAATGCGGCTGTGGTCAGTGTCTGTAGTACAATTGATTTTTATTTGTTTTTTACGAAAGAGAAAAAAAGCAAAATAGAAAATTTGCTGATATAATTTTAATCAATTTTATATATTCGACTGGGCGCATGAGGATTAAAAAACCTTTCTGGACCCGAAATGTTTGACGGGTTTGGAACCATCTGTGCGGAGGTACAATTATCATCTAATGTTCAATATATAATGCTCTAATTAAAAATCAACTATTAGACATACTAAGTATTTCGTGCATACAAGACACGATTAAACTAGAATGTTAAAAATTATTTTCTATATTTTAAACCACGCAAACCAGATCACTCAATAATTCTGTGAATCACCACACAACACCTATACCTATACGACACAAAATGTCTTCCTACAGTGTCAGATGCTTCACGGTTTAAAAATTTACCCACGAAGAACTCAACATCATCAAACACGTCAGTTATAAATTGTTATAACGTCAAAACAATTGATCGTATACACAAAAATTACATTCAAATTCAATTTAACAACAATTTACATCCACGAGAACATCAACAAAAAATAGCAAGGGTAGACTACAACAAAAATACACAAAACATAACAAGGCAAATTTTATACTAACAGGGGTACACAGTATAGCACAAAAAATACATCACGCATTTTCTATAAATCTAACTGAAAACAACAAAATCAACCACAGGTGGATACGAATTGTCAAGCGATAATTGTGTCAAGTATTGAACACACGGGAAGGTTAATTGTGATTAGAGGTATAAAATAATGGTTCGTAGGAATATAATAAAAGTTATGACGTAAATTAAAAATGGATTTAACGTGACAGCGACAGAAAAAATTCCATCACTGTCATTAAGAGTATGCATTTTCGAAAATTATGTTTAAATATGGGTTGTTGTAATTCGTTGATCATCGTATGAGTAAACGCAACATTTCATTAAATTTTTATACATTTTTTAGTTCCAAGAAAGTTTCGTCGGGTGTATAAGCGATTATGTGGTTGAAGCCAGTAAATGTACCGAATGCATTAATTTATTACACCCAGAGTACGGAGACCCTGGTTAATGCCCTTAAACTTATTATTTCATAAAACGTTCTCTTTCAGAGAACTGCTAGCTCTAAATAAGGATGCCATAAACCTATGTGTAACCACAAACCAACCAGTTATTGTCTAACATAAATTTTATATTAATTCCAAAAATGTCTGCCACTTGCTACTTCTTTGTTTATATGTGGTAGATTTTGACGTTTCACTGTAATTTTTGTTTTATTTAATTTGTGTGTCATGCCAGGGGTATATTTGAAATTTTAAAATAAGTACTTAATTCATTTTTAGCTTGATATACGGACATAGCTGAGCATTTTGCTGATATGTACTCATCACAGCAATAGATGATAAATTCACCCAACATATATTTTGTTTCTGTTTGTACGTTTAATCAACAATGAAATGGTAGTTTCATTTCAAAATGGCAACAAGTAATACTATATATATAGTGGTATTTGGAATTATATTACTTGTGTATTGCGCTGTTTTGTTAATACCTGATATTCATGAAGTACCATTAAAACATTTTCAATGGTCGCCTGTCCAATGCAGATGGAAATGATCTTGTTCTTTGAGATTCTCTTTGCATTAGAATTGTGTTATGTTATGTTTAACTCCAGGACGGAAAATGTCACAAATAATTTATTATGTTATGATGGGCTTTCCCAACAACTTTAAATTGATATTTACTTAAACACAATACGAGCAACCTATTTGTTCATGACCAGATTTTAACAACATAAAAAACATTTGCCAAATATTACAAAATGCCCAGTTTCACAGAAAATGAGTAACGGCCGGTTAGTTGTGCACCAGTTAAATGTTTTGGCTAGCTTTTAGTATCGCAGTCAAAATTGACCGTCGCGACGTTTTTGTTTTTAAATGGTCATAATTTTAACTAAAAATGTAAACAATTAGACGCCATCTTAGATATATTTCAATTTTTATGTATTATTTATAATTTTTACCGCTTTTGTATTACATTTTTCTACAATTTTTTTTAGGTGGGTATAATTTTAACTAAAAAATTGTTATTTTAATTGACTGCTATCTTAGAGATATTTTTATAAATAATGGGGTGGATACTCGATCGTCTATCAGGCAAGCAATTTACTAGCCAGAATCCTGGCTACTTAATCAATTTTACCAAGGAAATTTTATTTTCAAATTATGTTTTTTAAAATTTTTTTGTGATGGCACAGTAAGTTTTGCGGCTTCAAAAAATGAACAACAAACGTTTGTGTTGTTTTACTGTACAATTGCAAAAATAAACAAAAACTTTATAAAAATATAAGATTTGAAATTCAAATTTCCTTGGTAAAATTGATTGAGTAGTCATTCAGATAAGCAAAGACACTTTTAAGCTTTCATCCCTGATATTAATATTTGCTATGCGCGTTCGCACCTACAATTTATTAGTTTTTTTCACAACGGATTTTTAACGCTGTCAAAATAATATTCGTGCAATTTGCTTAAGGTGAGTATTTGTATAAACTTTTCGCTTTTCAATTTATTTTAGGTCAAAAATGGATCCAGTAGCAACGGTTGTAAAAAAATACCAAGCAATAGTGAAGGCAACACCATATGTCTCAAAAATAAAAATGGTGGACGGTGTTGTTAATAAATATTTTTTAATGTATCTCATATCAGATGACAATGTATTATATAATTTTTTAAAAGATAGTGGCATTTTAAAAGGCAATTTTGTGTGTCACTGTGGGACTGAGATGAAGCACAGAGTAAAACCTACCATAGAACAATACTTTTGGCAATGCGGACCAATGAAACGGGGGAATGAAATGTTTTAAACGTAAAAGTGTTAGACGTGGGTTATGGTTTGCTAATAGCAAATTGACAATTTCGAACATTATCTTAATGACCTATGGAATTTTAATGAAAGAATCAGCTATGTCACTGCAACGAGAGTATAACTTCTCATCCGCAACCATTGCTAATTGGAATCAGTACGTGAGAGAAACTATCTCCGAATATATGTTAACGCAAGAGGAACCCATAGCAGGACACGGGATAATCAACGAAAGCAAATTTGTAGAAATACCACAATGGGCATCATGTTGAAGGACAGTGGGTGTTTGGTGGTGTAGAGCGAGAATCCGGCAAGTGTTTCCTTGTAAAAGTGAACAAGAGAGATAAGGAAACACTTGTTACGTTGATAAAAAAATTCATTTTGCCGGGATCAATAATTATCTCAGACTGTTGGAAGGCCTACGACAGTCTGGGATATGAAGGGTTCATTCACCTCACGGTGAACCATTTTTACAATTTGGTTGATCCCGTGACTAGTGCACATACCAACACTATTGAGAGTACGTGGAGAAATGTAAAGGCCATAGTGCCTGCGTACAATAGACAATCGGACATGAGCTTATTCCTAGCGGACTATATGTTTAGGAAGCTTAGAAAAACGCGATCCGGTGATGTTTTTTTTTTGAAATAGTTCGCAAATTAGATTTTAGTACAAGTGATAGTGACTGTGATAATTAATTATTTTTTAGTAATATAAATTGTCGTGACTGATAATTAACTATTTTTAGTAATAGTTTTTTTCGTTGAGTTATATATTTTATTTTAATTGAAATCTTTATTTTTTTTCACAGGTGATGAGAATTTCCTGCCATAAATTTATATGAATGAATTTTTTTCAGAGTTTATTTTTTTATCATATGATTTTCAGTATCCATATATCCAGTTCTACCATTATTTCCTTCCCTTCCCACTCTTAATTTTATATGTTCATAAAAAAATATTAAATTTCATTTATTTTTAAATAAGATTTAATATTTTTTATTAAAAATTATTTTATCACGGCTTAACATAAAATGTTTAAATTTTAGTTCATTTTTGTTCCGATAGATAACGTTAGCATGAGACACAGAAATTACACATGTTAGCATGAGACACATTTTTAATTATAAAAAAATCCGCTTTTGATCAAAGTGATGCCACCGTCGCTCAGACTGTCAAAAAATTTGACTACGATACTAATGCTGTTCCAAATGTTTTATATGAAATCTGTTTCCGCAATTGGAAAAAAGTCAACGCAAATTTAATTAAATATATTGTATTCCATAGAAATATTTAACGATTAGTTAAAAAAAAATTCAATCAAAATTGGCAATATAAAAGTGTGGAGCAGCTTTAGTATCGCATCGCAAATTTTTTGATAGTAAAACGATCAAAAGCGGATATTTTGGAACTAAAAATAAAGGTGTCTCTGCTAAGCATATTATCAATGTCACACTAGTGCCATCTATTGCAATATAAATGAACTAAAATTTAAAATTATATACGTTTATTGGTGGTAAAATAATTTTTAATCAAAAAATATAAAAGTTGACTTAAAAATAAATCAAATTCAATATTTTTACGGATATATGCAACTAAGAGTGTGAAGGGAAGGAAATAATGGTACAATTGGATACATGGATGCTGAAAATCATTTGATCAATAAATAAATAATCTGACAAAGAAATCATAAGGTTGGTTCAAATTCACAACACCTGTAAAAAAAAAATATTTCAATTAAAAAAAATATAAAAAAAAACAATATCAATTTCAAAAATATCACTATGAAATATCACATAATTAATAATTAAACTTCACTATAACTCACTTGGCGAATAATTTCAAAAAAAACGTTCACCTCATCGCCATTTTGGTGTTTCACTAGTTTCCTAAACGTATAATCTGCTAGGAATAATGTCATATCACACTGTCTGTTATACGCCGGCAATGTGGCTTTTACATGCCGCCACGTTCTCTCAATGGTATTTGTATGCCAGCCTTGGTCCCAGGATCAACAAAATTATATGAATGGTTCACCGTGAGGTGAGTGAACCCTTCATATCCCACTGTCGTAGGCCTTCCAACAGTCTCAGATGATTGTTGATCCCGGCAAAATAAATTATTTTATTAAACTAACAAGTGTTTCTTTGTCCTTTTTGTCCACTTTTACAAGGAAACACTTCCCCGGCTCCCGCTCAACACCACCGAACACCCACTGTCCCTCGACATGGTGCCCCCTGTTGTTTTTCCGTTTGCCGAACTTGCTTTCGTCAATTTCGACAATCACCTGTGGTCCTCCAATGGGTTCTTGTTGCCTCATCATGTAGTCAGAGATAGTTTCTCTCACGTACTGATTCCAATTAGCAATGGTGGCGGAAGAGAAACTATTCTTTCGAATTAATGACGTAGTGGATTCCTTGGCCAAAATCCCATACATCATCAATAAAATATTGGCGATGGTTAATTTACTATTCGTAAACCACGAACTATGTCTAAAACTTTTTTTTGTGCATCTTTCTCCCCTTTTCATCCGCCCGCAATCCCAAAAATACTATTCAATGGTGGGTTTCACTCTGAGCTTCATCTCAGTCCTACAGTCCATGCAAATAAAATTGCCTTTTAACAGGCCACAATCCTTTAAAAAATTAAAAACTAAATCGTCATCCGATGCCAGGTGCATTAAATTTTTTTTATTAATAATACCGTCCACCATTTTCAGATTTGGAATGTACGGTTTTGCCTTCAATATCACCTGGTACTTTCTCACTACTTCCAATATGGGATCCTTTTTTACCTAAAATAAGAATAAAACCGCAATTATAATTAAGTTTTATAATATTATACTCACCTTAACCAAATTTCACGACTACTATCTTGACGCTTGCTATTTGAAAATTCGTTAAAAAAAAAAAAATAAATAGTGAGGTGCCACCCGCATAACAAATATGTACCAATATGAATATCAGGGGTGAGATCCAAAATTAGTTTCAAATGTTGAGTGTTGTTTTTTTAAACTCTATTTTGCGTCGTTTTGTTAGACTAGGAGCTACGAACATATTATAACACCCCAAATGTTAGCCTAATTCGTTGTGTGCGAGCGGAATCTACGAATATATAGAATCGAATTGGGCGTAGGATCCGGGATCGGCAAACATGTCGCACTGCGTGCCGCACTTAGGAGTGGATTATATAGAATCTATTAATGACACCTACGCTCCACCCCGCGTAGCCCTCAATAGGAGCCGGGATCAGCAAACATGTCGCACTGCGGGCCGCACGTAGGAGCGAATTATTTAGAATCTATTAATGACCCTTGCGCTTGTCCCCGTTTAGCCCTCCGGATGTCTTTAGATTTCAATTTCGGTAGGGGGGGGGGGGGAGGAAGGCGTAGGAGCCAGGATCGGCAAACATGTCGCACTGCGTGCCGCACGTAGGACCGGATTATATAGAATCTATTAATGACCCTTGCACTCCTCCCTGCTTAGCCCTCCGGGGGTCTTTAGATTTCAATTTCGGAGAGCGTAGGATCCGGGATCAACAAACATGTCGCACTGCGTGCTGAACGTAGGAGCGGATTATATAGTATCTATAAATGACACCTACTAAAAAGAAAAATAATTGCACCCTTCTTCTGATAGTTGTACCACAAATACCAAACGCATGTAACTTATTAAAATTTAATTTATTTATAAACGAAATTTACAAACATTTTTTATTTTGTTTTAAATTAAGCATTGTAATTTATTTATGTTTCGCTAATTATTTAAAGACATTTTGATTTTTATATTTTATTTATAAAAATATCCCTAAGATGGCATTTTTTATCAATTTTTTCTTAAACAATTTTTTAGATCAAATTATAACCACCTTAAACAAAATTATAGTAAATTTTAATCCAAAAGCGGGAAAATATTATAAATAATATGTAAAAAATTGAAATATCTATAAGATGGCCTTTCATAATGTTTACGTTTTTAGTTAGTGTTATGTCCATTTTCACGAAAATGTCGCGACAGTCAATTTGCGATACTAAAGGCTAGCCAAAAGTTTATACGGAAGCTAACTATTTCCACGGAATAAAATATATTTAATCAAGTTTGCGTTAGTTTTTTTCTGATTGCGAAAACAACTTGCATATAAAACATTTAACTGGCGCACAATTAACCAGCTGTTAGTCATTTTTCTGTGCAACCGGCCATAAGTAAATTATATCGCAATAATGTTAGTGCTCTTTCTGTACATTTACATGACACTAAGAGGCTTCCGAATATTAGATCGGAGAGAGTGGATAGAATAGACAGATATTTTTTCAGATAATGACTTTAAGAAAATATAAGTTTTACAAAATATATAAAATTTCTTAAAAAGATAATATAAAAATATTAAATCATTAAAAATATATATGTATTAAATGTTAATATGTAATTTATGTTTGGAAATAAAAGTTGAATACTATTTGTGGGAAAGTAAGCTATACTTACCAAAGCATTATTTCTCACTGTATGGTATTCACGCTTCAAAGATGGGCAATTTAGCAAATGTTATTATCCTTATCTTCTCAATTATGTAGGTAAATTACCAATATTTCTGGCATAATTTCAAAACATCCAGTACATACTTTTACAAGAATTATTGGTGAAAATTCAATTTACGTTACAGCATGCCTATACTGTATGAAATTTGTAACAAATGTTACGACGAGAATTGTGCAATAAAATTGAGCAATTCCAATTTTTTCGTTGAATTTTCTAGAATGTGTGGGCTAGTATACAATGAATAGTGATTAGTTTTTGAGTGATTTCCTTTACATTTTTGATGTACATAGACCGGTATTCACATAGTGATTGAATGGATATTTTCCTTGATTATTTGGGATTTTACCTACATGTTAAGAGATATACTTACAAGCGGCTGATTATGTAGTGTATTATTTTTCATTCTCGCTAATATGAAACCCAAAATATCCATTAACCATATTTTATTATAATGTAGAAACACTTTGTAAGATTAATTCCGGCATATACATACATATATGGCACAATTTAACAATCAATTTTTCACTAAAATTTATTTGTAGAATTTTTTAATATTTTTTCTTTCTATAAAATAAAACATTAATTAAAAATTAGATTATTATTAAGAAGTTTTTAAAATCGTCTGAGATATTAATTATAATTTCTATTAAATTTTTTCGGCTTTTCGGACAAAATATTATTTTTAATGGCATCCTACATTGTTTATGACTATTCTAGGCACAGAAAACAACGAGACAATTTATCGTCACATAAATAAATAATCATCGGGGCGATGGACAAAGAATGAAACTATACTACCATGCTTTCAAATACAAAGGTGAATAAGCCGGTTTTTGCTGCGCGTCTGGTAAAGTTGTACTGCTACCGTTGAATTCGCCACCAGAACCCTTGAAAACACTATTGGCTGGAGTCGCACCTCAATCAAAATTGTTTTTGTGTAAAATTCACAAATTCAATTCTTGCTTCCAAATGACATCATTGGAGCAACGTTCCGAATATGAGGATGGTCTCAATTTTGAATCTTCGTTTAAGATTCAGGGCCAGGTGTATCATCAAATTGGTTCTTTAATCTCAATGCTGTTTAAAGATATAAAATTCTTGCAAATCTATTTCATGGACGATGAGGAGCAACAAATAAGCCGTTTCAAACAGACTGTTGTTCAATATCATTTCAAACAGACTGCAAAACGATAACTACATGATCGTCATCAAAGCAGACAAAGTACCATCTGAAGAGCACGCGGGCCAGTACAATGCACCAAACTTTAATGAAGTTGCAGTTGGTATGATTGGCGATGCATACGAACGTCGATATATTCGGATCCAACGCAGAGATAACACGGTGCAGACAATTCAGGACAGTCATCGATCTTACGACGCCTTGCAATATCCAATGATATTTTGGGAAGGAGAAGATGGATATCATTACAACATCAAACAAAGAAATCCAGTGAGCGGTACAATCTACACATTAATTTCTTTTTTGTTTTTCTGTATGATTAATTTCTTTATGATTTATTTATATTTTTGCTATGAACGTGCACAAACCAACAAAAAAGTGAGCGCATAGAACCTCTACGCATATCGATCGGTTGATGATTCGTGCCAATGAAGGCTAGAACATTCTCCGATGCCGCCAGCTGTTTTTTCAATACATCGTAGATATGTATGCAAAAGTTGAAGGCGGACGATTATGGTACATCAAGTATAATCAAGCGAAGCTGCGTACAGACAAGTACATTCATTATTTGCATTGTGCTATTGTCGGTAACATAGATGAAACCATTAATATCAACGACATCGGTAGGGCATATATTCTTCCTCGTCATATATTATATTGGTAGTCTGGGTCATATGCAAGATTATATTCAAGACGCCATGACATTACGCCATGTTACATTTGCGTGCAATACAAACTGAGATGAAATTAAAATTTTGTTATTGCCAGGTCAAACAGCAATGCATCGCCATGATATCACTGCACGTGTTTTCAAACAAAAATTAAAATCGTTGATAAACTTGATTACCGATCACTCTGTATTCGGCGAAACGCGTTGCTGGCTATATTATATTTTGAATGGCGAAAGCAGAGTTTGCCACATGCACATATTTTGATTTAGTTGGTCGACAAAGTGCAGCCAGAAGAAATTGATAAAATTATTTCAGCAGAAATTCCTGATCAGAATATCGATCAAGAGTTGTTTATATTGTTACCGCTAACAACCTAACGCAAAAAGCTTTTCTCGGCTAATAAATTGAATGCAAAAGTGTATTTTTTATTCGAAAGCTCCCTAAGCATGATTTATTTCCCGATAATGTTAAAGTTCTAGAAAATAAGGTAAATTTTCAACTAGAAGGTTTTTAGAAATGATCAATATTAAGAAGGATCATGTATTGTAAATATTATTCGTTTTTTCCTAATTTAATTTTTCTATAATATAATTATATTTTAGTATTATATTTACATTCTGTATTGAACTTTTCTATCTTTAGACTTAAGACTTTTTTCTGGTTTTTTAAAATCGAGTTTTTCTAAAAAATATTTGTTTTTCAATAAAATCAATATCTCTTTTCTATTGTATAGAATTCAAATATTTTTCATAATATTATTACATTTTCAATTTTTGGTTGTGTTCTGCTTTAGTTAATTTTATTTTATATATTTTTTTAAAAAATTCTTCATTGTTTTATATAATTACGTTTTTTTTATTTTTTAAAATTATTTTTTTTTCATTTATTGTTAATTTTTTCATATTTGTTGTATATTATTTTACTTTTTAGTCGTGATGCACAGGAAAACTGTGCGAAACGTCGACTAGTTTATTAATGTTTAATAAATAAGCTTAATCCAGAAAAACAACAGCATAAATGATAATTTTTGAGAACAAACTTTTGTTCCAAAATTATACATAACAAATTCTTTGACGCTGCTAAATTTGAAATGGAGATTTTCACCTTAAACTATTCTTTTCTTATTTTTTCACTAGCACTTCGAAAAAAGTTACTAGTTTAAACAATTCAGTGCAAACGTTTGATTACAGTGACCTTTGTATAATCAGAATTAAAAAATTAAATATAAACCAGATATCTAATTAGTCAGATCGAATTTAATTTTGTGTTATATGATTTTATTGACCGTTGTTGGATGAAAATTAAATCGCATAGAGTGTTTATATTTGTTATTTAATGACGTTTCGAAAACCGATTTATAAGTAAAACACGTTTTACAATTAAAACATTTTTCAAGCTAAAATACTAGAATTGTGTTTTATGAAGAAAACTCGTAAATTAAGTTTCATGTTTTTTTGAGTTTTGTTCTATTTTATTTTATATATTAAGTTAGTGCTCCCTCAGCTATCATAGAAATTGCCGACCTCTAGATTTTTGTAGTTGTACTAACACAAACGTGTTAGTTAGAAGTATTTTTGAAAATTGTTGAAAGCAAGCACCACAGCACTAAGAATCTTATTGGAAAAAAAAGAAATTGTTTATTTCAAATGTGGTTAATAGGCATTTTTAAATTAATAGAAACTGCAGGAACGTTTCTCCGAATGAACAAATTAAATAAATTGATTTTCCGAAATTTAAAAACTATAAAGACGTCATTTCGGTATATTTTTATAAAAATTTTGTGAAGAAAATAGAACAAAGTTTCAAAGCAATGAGTGATTTTTATAAAGCATATAAGAAAACTTGCTAAATATAAACCACACCATCTTATTAACAATCAAACATAGCAAATTTAAATAATTTTAGAATTAACGATAACACCGATAACCAAAAATGACTAGTTAATTTGACGAACAATGAAATCCCCAAAATTGTAACGAATATTATAAAACTCGGTAAACAATTTTGCTCGCCAAATCACCCCTCGCTAGGTTTCGGCCCCAAAACAGATGGCATGGATTAAAAAAAAAGAATTACTATGTATGAGTCAATAAATTTAAGAGCGACCATGGTGTCGTGAGAAAGTTATACGATTTGCCAAAAATTCAGAGAGCTTGCATAACTTGCATAACTAGCTTGCATAACTTAGGCCTATAGTTAGCTATTGGCACACCATTAAATCAAGTGTCAGTTTTTCTGCCAGATATTTTGAATAAAACTGTAGGTTAATCAACTGATAATATAAAAAAATTCATTCGATTATAAAGAAAAAACTAAACAAATTATTTTACCAACAAAGCACACCATAATATGATATAATAGATAGTGGTATTGGTATTTAAATTAGTAAGTGAAAAGCGGAAGGATATTACAAAAAACTCAAAAATAATTCTCACAAAAATTCAATTTAATTATGCTATTAATTTAGTTCTTACTAATTGTGAATTCACATTCAATAATAAATTATATAAACAACTTTTTGGTTCACCGATGGACTCTCCGCGGTTGCAAATTTAGTTATGGAGTTTATTGAATCAAGTGTTCTATCTTCTCTAGATTTTAAGCCTATTTTCTTTTTTGAGTAAGTTGACGATATTGTAACAGCGATTCCTAATGATAAAAATTGTTATTTTTTAGTTTCTTCAACTCATTTAATGATAACATGAAATTTACTATCGAATTAGAATCTAACAATAAATTAACCTTTCTAGATTTGCTGCTAATTTATAATCTTGATGGTTCAATTTCGAATGATTGGTTTCACAAAACTACATGGTCTGGTAGATATCTTAATTTCGTTTCCCATCTTCCAATTTCTTATAAACGTAAAACAGTGAAACACATAATAATGACAAAATTATTCTTTTATTGGACCCCATTTTTCATAAGGACAACTTTTAGTTACTAAAAATACATTTAGACCAAATTATAAATTCAACCGTATACAAAAACTTAAATACAAATAAACAATCTGCCAAAATTGTTCCACTACCAGTGGCAGGCACTATTTTGGTAATTCCGCAGGGGTAGGAAATTGAGGAAAGAATTTTTATATGTAGTTTTTGTTCAAATGTTATTTTTGCGGCCTACTGAGGAGAAAAGTTTGATGTAAACACGTATTTATAAATTGGGAAGAATTTTTCCATATCTAATTTGGCAGGGAATAAAATTGTAGAAAAAGCAAATTCTCGAAATCTATTTTCCCATCTTTGAAAGATTCCACACCTTTAAATAATACAAAAAAGTTGTATATAAAGTTACTTGTACTTGTAGCAAATTATATATTCGCCAAACTAAACAACTTTTAAGCTCTCGATTTTGCCAACCCGAAAAGGACACAATACGACTAAATAAAATTGTAGTGGACCAAAATATTACAAACCCGAGTAGTTTGTGTAATCAGCTCAACGAATCAAACCATTCGGTTTGTATGGTTAAATATAGAAATTGTAGAGCAAGAAATGAATTACCGAGCTCGACAAACTTAAGAAATGACACACAATGACGAAGTCGACAAACTTCAGATTGCCTAAATAAACAATCTGAATGTATTCATCTTCAGGATACTTACAACTCTTTAATTTTCTAATTTGTTTTTTTAATTTTATGTCATTGTTAATATAACGTTGTGGTTTATACTTCTCTATTCGGATATTATATTGGTGTGAACTACCAATTATAAATAAGTTTTATACATGTTTTAGCCTAGAAATCAGGTTTGCTTTTGCTTTTATGTAAAAAAATTTTGTTTTCATAAAATAATTTCTGTTGTTTAACAACGTAAGAGAGTTTAACAACGAAAATTGAATTTTTATTTTTACATTAAAAGATTTTAATTTAGAATATGCATGCATATATTAATAGTTTTCGTTAATTTGTATTTTCGTTTCGTTTTGAAAATGGATATGGATATCGGAAACGTCGACTGAATGTTATAAATTATAACAAAAAAAAAATAGGCTGGAATCCAGAAAATATTTCAATTTTATTATTTGTTTATTTAGTTAATATTAACTGTTATTTAAAAAAAACTAACTCGTCAATATCTTCCAAGCTAATTAGTTTCAAAATCACCACTAAACGTCCCCTTCGACACAGAACAATTTTCTACTATCTCGCACCACTTCCGAGAGCTACTGGCATTTACTAAAAAAACTCACCCTGTATAGTCAAAGATAGTATGTTTAATAAAACTTATCCACCATCCCACTTTTTTATTTGATGATGGATAAGGTCAAAGGCATGTTTTATAACTTTAAAAGTTATGTCGATTTATTTTCTGAGTTAGGTATCGATTAACTTAAAGCTGATGCGAAGCACGAAGCGAGAAGCTAAAACCTTGATCGTGCCAAATTTCCGAATAATAAATTATTCATTCTGCTGGAGATTCAAACATCGAAATCATGTTAACATGATTTATGTTTTTTAAGAACGTACTTCTCATTTCATTTTATTGAAATGAAATATATTAAAAAACACTTTTTCTTGTTGTATGACAGTGTTTGTTGCATATTTTCATAAAAATTAATATTTTATTATACCCAAAATTATTATTCTGCATGGTGGATAACCTCAAAAAAAAAACGAATAATAATAATGGAAAATGAATTAAATTCATAAAAATTGTTATTTTGTGTTAAATATTTGTTATTGTATCTGTTGGTTTTTGTGTACATTTATATTTTATCTGCACAAACAGGTTTTGTACAATAGTAGGTATAAAATGTGGCATTCACTAAAAATGTTATTAAATGTCATGATAAGCCAAAACCAATTTCTACGTGAGCACTAAGCATATTTTAATAGATTCGCGGTTTTACTCATAAAACTGAAAATATGATTTTTTTAACATTTTACCATGTATTCAAAATATGTTGTAGAATTGCTTTTATAAAAAATATATTATAACATTAATTTAACCTTAATCACAATAATGTCTCCACAAGACAAATGGTAAATAAATGTTGTTAGATTCCCATGTAAAATAAGGAACCTTACCATATTTGTGATCAAACTGCATTATTTTAAAAATGGATAGGACTTGAAGAATTAATAGATGACAATAATATTCACCATTACTATCTATGTTCTTTTGCCATTTATCAGACCAGATGATGAGGGCTTTCGCGATAGAAACTTGGTGGTATCGAAGCAAAATAGTCATCGAGACATTTTTCCACATTTCAATTTTCGTTAACCGCTGGTCTGTCAAATAGGATGAAATCGATCTACGATATGAGAATTACTAAAAGTATGAAACCAATGGTGACTGGAAATAATCGGCAGCTATAAGATTACAGCTGAAAAGTTTTATATACAAAAACTCTAAGCGTCGTAGAGCATTTCCTACTTTCCCAAGCGCCAAGTATTATCAAAATCATGATCCTCGCGACTCAAATGCTGAGATAGCTTTTAAGAAGGCCTATAATGCAATAAAAACATATAATGAACACCTATCACAATTCCAAGAATTTTTCGATAATCTAGCCAATTACAAACCATCCGGCCGAATACGTAAAACTTACCAATATTTCCAACATCATAAACGAGAGAAAAATATAACAAGCAACCTACATTTTCCATGGCTTCGTGAACCAAAGAAATCAGAAGGAATCTGCCTCCTCTAATTGATGAATATGATTACTGCCCATTAGGACATCCACCCCGCGAAGATGACATAAAAACTATATCAAGTTTATTCGATCAGGAACCTGGTCAGAATGCTATTCCAATTAAATTCTTTAAATATGCTTAGTAGATACTCCTGATTAGAAGTACCTAAGAAGTCGAAATCGATCCAGTGACTTTTTAAACTTTTTGGACAAATTTTTTAATTAAAATATTCAAAATTTAATTTTTCCGAAATAAACAAGTGTTTAGTAAAATGTGTTTATTAAGTGTTAGTGTGTTTCGTCAAGTGCCTACGGCAAATAGTGTTAAAAGTATACATTTAGTAATTGAAAATGTTTGGATAAACAATGAGCCTTCTTCTAAGTGACTTGAAATCATACAAGTGTCGGTTCCAAAGATAAAAAATCCAGGAAATTTTAACGGGTACCGAAGAATTAGAACTTCTCAACCTGTTGGGTTTGTGTTTTCCCAACATTTTTGGCTAACCGATCATCAAGAGATCATATGTTTACAATAAGCCGAGTTCTAGGTGAGCAATGGGGTGCAGATAATACGTATCAGATTTATGCGTTATCTATTGATTTGATATCGTAGATCTGACCGTGGTTTGTTTAATGTTTTCAGCAATATGTATCGCAGTATTTGGTTACTCGTATTATTAAGACTTGTTTTTGGGAACGTGCTCAATTAAATGGTAGAATATTTGTAGCGGTAGTTTATTGCGAAAGAGGTTACCAGGGCTGCCTTATTTCACCATGTATTTTCAAGTTTATTTTAAATTATGTTTTGATTACCGTAAAAGATGTATACCCTGAATTAAAATTGGAACAACAAGAGGAATTACAAATGCCACTCATTCTTGCTTATGCTGATATTATTCTTAATACCTGAGACATTACCACAATTTAATCCATTCTTGAAGAATTATTATATGCTTCTTCTATAATTTTAAAACTGAGCATTATGCCTAATATATTTGGGGAAACCTCAAAAATAAAAACACAGTGAAGCCTTCGTGTTGGATAATGGTGGAAACGGCTTAAATTCTACCCAAGAACATTCAAATATACACCGATCCTTACATACATATCATACTTACTACACAAACCAAAATCGAATATAAAGTATTTACAACTAAAGCACTACAGCAACACAAAATACAATAACCCAATTTCTACCCTCATTTCGTCACAACACACAAACACAATTCATTCACAAGAAAACGATTGAACTTTTTACACACATAAGACAGAAACCTAAGAAACAACCCCCAATCAACATTTACGAGACGAAAGTCATTTCAACCAAATATATTTCATTCACGGTTTTACTCCGCTAATGCCTCTCATTTTTATAATCATCGTTCCCCGATTATTATTATTGGAAATCCATATTAATTAAATAATTCACCTTCTCCTCATGATATTATGTCTAATCCAGATTCATTATTTTTATTTAAAAACCACTCCACCACTTATATACACAAACTATATAAAACGATAAGTACAAACACAGTTATGTAAATCCATCAGTAGTTACTTGCACGCGATTATAAAAAGTTTGATGACCAATTATCCGTCGAAATTCCGGTTTATAAAATTTGCGGAGTAAATCTGCCGCTTTAAAACTAGATGTGGATGATGTTCTCAATACTAGCCAAACCAAGCACTATTAATTCTTATCCACAGAAAAAAACCAAATAATTCACAATTAACAAAATTTATTTTTGTCTTTTAATAAATTAACTCTAGATAATCTAATTTTTTTCACTAATAAATTTCACTAATCGACATTAAGAAAATTTTTTCAAAAAAAAAAAAAATATTATTGCCGGACTTAAATGCTCAACATGAAAATGAGCGATATATATATTCGAGATATTTTTCTCCCTTTCTAACCGACATCAAATTATGCAAAAAAAATAGTATAGCAATCCCACTACTCCCATCACAGAGTTTGTACCCCATAATTATCTTTATTTAGTTGATATCTTATATTTTATTATATAAACTTTTTATTTAATATTTATTTTAATTTGATATTTTTTCTTATTTTTAATATTAATAAAATTTAATTAAAAAATATATTTACTATCGCGATTACAAAAAAAAACTTCGAAGACTTATAAGCAAAAATTTTCTAAATTCTAATAAAATAATAAAAAGTTCTCAAAAACACTTTTATTTTACAAAGCAGACTTATTGAAAAGAACTGAACCAACAATTTATTTTCAATGTGCCAAAATGTTAGTTAGGGTGTTTTCCAAACAGCGACTTATTACAGACTTATTGACTTATTTGACGCCATCTTGAATAAGTCAGTCAAGCCAGTTGCCGTTAGATTTGAAAATAAAAACTACATGTCCCAGTATGCAATTATTCCACTGTGTGGAAAAAACTGCTCAAATGTCGTACAAAATTCCGTACTACAAAATATCAAATACACAAAAATATTGATTTTGGAGAAAAATAATTGTTTTTCTCTTTCTATTTCGCGGTAATATTATTTTCGTTTTATAAGTTTCGATTGTTTCTTTAATTTTCAGTTTCTTCTGACAAGTCGACGTGCACGGTTGCACTACATAATTAAATTTTTTTTCTTTAAAGTGTTGTGTTTCATTATAATGTTTTCTATTTGTTAAAGTAAATAGTTTTAAATTTAAGTATAAAATAATAATTATTAAGTTATTTAGTGATCGCGATGTACAAATTTGGACTAAAAAGGTAATAGAAATCTGTCTCACAATGGCGTCGTCGCGAAATACATTTACGTTGTAAATTTTCAATGCATTTTTTTCTTTTCAAGATCGGTTGTGCTTGTTGGGATGTTCAATTGGATGCGCGTATGGTGAACAAACCAGACGTATGGTGAACGTGCTTAAAATTTAATTTATAAAATTTGTGTTATAAAATTTAATTGTGTATTTTTGTGCTAATAAAAAATTAATATTTATTTTATTATAAATGGAAAATTTTGTTTTATTTCAAATAAGAATTATTATTTATTCCAATAGGAAAATGTATACAAACACGTGCTTTTTGTTTCTGTGGTTTTTTTCTCTTTTTAGTTGGGATTCACACCGACACCGGAATTTTTGTGACACTTTTCTTTGGCGGGGAGTACGAATTTCCGCGTGATACACATGGTTCTTTCCATAGAAGCAGTGTGGTTTTAGAACGCGAATGTAAATGGAATTCCGTCGGCATTGCATATTGGGGTATTACATTTAGTCAAGATACATTTTCGGAGACATTTCTGTGTAGACGTACTTATTCAAATTTGTCTTCTCGCGAGACTTATTTGAATAAGTCGGTGTTGGGAAAATAGCCTTAGAAAAGTATTGGAAATTCCCACAATATTGCAAATTTTTAGTAATACAAAAGAAGTGTTAAAGCATTTACTGCTGAAACTCCGCATTTCGTAACCTATGAAACCGGCCGGACAGTTTCTGCTAAGATTGGTTTAGAATAATATTAAAATCTTGCCACCTGACTGAAAATGAGTGATATGTTAAGTATAAATAATGAAAAGAAGTTGTCAAGCAATAATTTTAAGCTTGCTTTTCAAATAAAATTTGATTTAAAGAGAAAAAGAAATTAAAATTAATTTTAGGTATACTTAAAAAATTTCTGACTAGGCTCAAAAATAATTTATAAAAAATTTCCTAGCCTTTGGATTGGTGTTTACGTCTGACGCGGCAATTTTAAAGAAAATCTGGACGTCCTGATGCTGTCAAGTGGTGATTCCAAAAGCGACATTATGCTGGTGAAATAAGCGGTGCGCTGATGATTGGCCGACGAATTTTAATACGATCGTATAATTTTTTATTCGGCCGACGAATTTTAATTTGGCCGTAGAATATTGTTTTTCTCTAATTTTAATAGGTTAGATGGATATTAAATTATTATTTTGTTTCAGGCTACTGACTACAGTCGATTCCAATCATATACAGTTCAACTTCAGTGTGTCATTCGAGACAGATATGTAACTATAATAACACTTACAGAGGTTTTACATTCTAAGTATGTTTTAAATTAATATTAAAACGAGGATTTACAAAATTAAAAGAAAACCTGGGAATTATTAACGTATTTTACTTAAAAGTGCGTAATTGCACACCTTTTTATAATTTGAAGGAAAATGAATTTAGAATTTGTATTTTACACAATTCCCATGCGTCATGCTTTTCTGTTTACGGTGTAAACAGTAATAAAGAGCAATTTAAAATCCTTATTCTTGCAGCTTTTCAACAAATCTTTAAATGTAAATGTTGAAAATATTTCTCATAAGTTACCACGAATAAACTAAATTACTAAGCAAAGTTTAGATTTCCCTTTATTGCCCATGGGCTACAATTAATCTGTTATGGATGACCTATTTGATCTATTTGAATCTTTATAAAAAACACTCCACTTTATCTAAGATTCTTTAATTTATGGGCCTCTCCTTTTGTTATAACAAAATTGATAAAAAATAAAAAAATATTCTGCATAATATAACTTTTCCGTACTCTTGTATTTTAAGGAAAATCATAAATTTGCATATCACTAAAGAGTATGAAAATGGAACACAAAATTTTCTTTGATATATTCCCAAACGTGTCTAGCAGAAATATTACTATGTATCTGCTTTTAGTCTAAAAATTTTTCGATGAAAATCGATTTTCTGAAAATATTTTGCTAACAGCAGGTCAAAAGATAAAATGTTATTCTTTTTGTATTAAGGATCGAATTTCAAAGTTAAGCGCAAAGGGATTATCCCTGCTATTGGTTTGTGTTAAATATAAATACAATTTTTATGAATTGGTTGTGGCAACCACTACGTTACAAATATCGGTTGCCCAGTTTCATTGTGAGAGTAAGAAATCCTATTTTATTAAGCTATTCGGAAAATCTAACATATTTATGCTTTTTGTAACTGCTTGTCATTTATCAACATAATATCTTCCAGTCATATTGTTTATATAGACTTAATTCTCAACAGTATATTATTGGCCTATTTGTTTGTTATAAATCACGACAAAATTAAATATTTAAAATACAAAACCATAAAGTCTCATTTTTGCAACGTTAAACAATTCACTCGAACATATTGTATCCATACTGATATTAAATGATAGATATCATCCGAAACTTACCGTTCTATTAACAAAATATAAAACAGTCCTTTGTTTTAAAATAAAATCCATCTGGACAAAAAAAAATAAAAATAAAATATGAAAAAGTTTAAAATAAATAATTTTAATTATTAAAACAAAGAGTTTCAAATAAACTCAACAAAAGTATTATACAATAGCTTAAAAAACTCTTTTGAAACGAGATGAAAAAAAAAAACTGTCACCAGTAAAAAAAAATTAGAACCGAAAAATCCATATTTTACTCTTTTTAATTCATTTCATATTCATTTTTTTATTTCATTTCTTTTCCAAAAAAATTAAAAAAAGCAACAAAAAATTGGAAATTGTAACAAAAATAAACTTTAATTTCATTTATCTTTAGGGAAGTTACAAAGAATTTATTTTTGTTTGTTTCAAACATAAACTTTTTTTTACGAGAGAAAAGAATTTTATTTTACTGTATATTTCGGTCTGTCACAAAACTGTACAGTTTTTATAAACTGAACACATTTGATATATGTATTAAGGCTTCTTGTACGAATTCAAGTACATAGTTTTTATGTTTGGATTGCGGAATGTTTTTATACAAAAGTGGTATTCATGTTCGCCCACATTTTTTCATAAAATGGTCTATAGCTACAAGTTATGGTTAAATGTTCATGAATTGTACGTTAAAGTTTTATCGACATTTTGCAGGTTATCCAAATTATGATTCAAATCACACTAATGGATCAAACTTGTTATAAAGTCATTATAATATATCTAGATAGTATACTGATTGTTATTGGGATCCACCGTAAATTGAAACGAAAATTATTGGTGACAGACCTGGCAAGATTATAGACACCTAATTAAGTATTTTTTATTCGTATTAAAACTCATTTACAAATTTTTTTATTTTTGCTTGAGCTTACGACACCTGTTCTGTGGCATTTGCTAAAAGCTATATAAATGAACAGCAAAATTACTACATTCAATTATGTATTAAAATAAGTATACTTGTTTGAAATCGAGATTTTTGCAGATTTACCATTCTTTATATCGCCGATTAAAAAAAGATAAGTAAATAATTTTTTCTTTAAAATCTAAAGAGTTTTTTTTATAAAAGTTGAAGATTTTACAACCGTTTTATTCAAAATTTGTGAAAGAAAGGACGAAAGATTATATAACGTGGTTCCAATAGAACTTACAATGAGCCTAAAAAGTGTATTTAGTTTATGTATTTTCGGTAATACATACATTTTTGCCAAAACGCCATTATAACATCTTAGATGCTTTCCACCACTTATTGTAATATTGTTATTTTTTTGCCAAAAAGTGACCATTTTATTCAATTTGTTCTGAATAGAAAAATTACTGTCTTTATTGATTTGTCGACATGTATTATTATTATCTTTGAGTAAATCCAACATTTTGTTCAGGTAATCTTTGTATTTGATTTATCAAAACAGTAGTATTACCTTTATCAGCTCTTGTAACTAAAATTTCAGGATGGTCTTTTAAAAATTATTTTGTAGACAAACATCCATAACATATTCTTTTTCAACATTAGACAACTACTTTTTGTGAGTAGAATGATTTTTGAAATTACTTAAAATGTTAACTAATTCATTTCTAATTTGTGGTTTATCGAGATTTATGTCTTTGTTTTCTAAAAGTACACCTTCAACATTCGCAATAATCTATTTATAAGGTATATATTTTGCAGATGTTGGAGGGCAAAACTTTTCATCCAGTTCTAAAATATTTGTGACTCTATCCGGTATTTGGTAATTAGTTAAATATACCAACAATTTATTGTTATTAACTTCATTTACAATATTCATGTTAGACTCAACATTGGGAAACACTATCATGTTTATATTTGTTTGAACAATATTATTAAATTTTCTAATATGTAAAGCCTTAATGAAATCATACCTGAATTTATAACTATTTTCTAATTTTGTTGAAAAATTACGAAATAATATGGTGAGATGACGTTTCTAATCCATTCAATTTTTTGTGTAATTGTCCTGGATAATTTTAATTTTTACAAAAAAATTTCTGCAATTTCTTGATTCATAATTCCGAAAATAAATTTTGATTCCAAACGGTTAAACACAGCAAAATTTGTATTGTAAATATTCTTCAATTTTCTGTTTTTTGGAAACACTCGTTCTTTTCGACATTTTATTAAAAATGATTTTTTGTTAAAGGCTTTCGCCAATTAAACTTTTAGTTTAAAAAGAACTTCCATATTTTTAACTAAAACTCTTCCATATTTAGTTTGCATTTTTTTTTAAATTCGAAGCCATGCTGCACGAATTTTTTATCCAATTTTCACCAGTCAGGGTAAAGTATAATTAAATTATTTTTCGGGCTTTGTTAATTATTAAATACAAATCCAAACGAGTCTTAATAAACAGAGTGATCGTGCATATCTTCAAGATTTTTACAACAATTTTTTATAACAATTAACATTTTATTGTATTTTTTATTTTTGTAATAGTTTATGATGACAAATTACATTTTATTTTGGCAATTTCTATTCAAAATATCATCTTAACTCATTTTTTGGGCTAACACTTTCGTTATATTTATTTTTTCTACATGTTTTTGCCTTATTGAATCTATACTGCTTTTCTTAAAATGTTTCTTGTTTTAATTTTTTCCTATATTGAGTGACAGTATTTGTGTTATAAAATTATTTTTTGTATTCCTTTAAAAAAATTTAATTAATTATTTTATATTATTGTAAGTTTTCTGTTTTTTCTTGCTAACTATTTTATGTTTTATTAACTTTTTCTTAACGTATTTTTAGTACCTTTACATTATTTCCTGGTGATGAACATAAATATTGTTCGAAACGTCGTTGTAAAATAAAAATATAAATAATATACAAAATAAAAAGGCTATATACCAGAGAAGAGTTTTATTTTTTAATTTTATTCTTTTTTAAATTTCATGAAATTTCATTTTAACTCAAAATAATTCTAATAACTCTAATTCCACTCAAAAATCAAATAAGAAATATTTTAGCAGTGATTTCCAATACATGTTTAATTAATAAAAACGACACTCTCTGCTCATTGAATATGAGTATTTACTGGAAAAAAATTTCTGAAAACAGCAAAAGCAAGCTTCCTAATATTTTTCACGTGGAGAGATAAATTTAAGTTAATTATTAAAATGATTCCCAAATAATTTTCAGTTGCAGTCGAATTTATTTAGTGGCCATTGATTTTGATATCAGTTCTTTTTTAAGTCGATTTTGGTAGTTGGTTGTTGGATAGATTAATAAAGGCTGAATATTAGACTCATTGATTTTAATCATCCTGCGATCAAAATATTTACTGAGGATATCAAGATATTGCTGTATTCTTTGGGTACATGTATGTTCACAGTGGCTTATGCTAAAAATAGCAGTATCATCTGCGTAAACCTGAAAATGTATATTAAACAATTTTCTATTAGGCATGTCGTATATAAAAAAGATGTACAAAATCGTCCCATGGGCCGATCCTTGATGAACCCCGATTTTACCTTTCGTCTCTATATATAGAGACATACAATCTTCTGTTTGACAAATACGATTTTATGACTGTTACTAAAATTGGTGCAGCCCGCAGACAATCAACTAATGTATTAAGCCTTTATGCCAAACGGAATAAAACAATTTCTGAATGTCCAGAACGACAATTGCCATTTTTTTGCGATATCTTTTAGTTTTTAGTTAGATTGGTAACTTGCATTAAAGCATCTGTACAACTGAAATTAAATGTTTAACCGCTTCACACAACCGAGTTGCTATAACTCTTTCCATGATATTGCTGAGTCCAATCAAGAGTCTAATTATTAGACTCTTGATTGGACTCAGCAGGTATCAGCCCTATTATAGGTGTCACGTGTTCTTGAGTTTTCCAGGTTTTGGTGTGGTTATTACTTTTGCGAATTTCCATATTTTTGGGAAGTAACTAAGTCTCAGTAAGGAATTTGGATGATTTGTTGAAACCGGAAATTGGAAGATATTTTATTGGTGGATTTAAACTACCATCATCAACAGGTAATTTCCTATTTCTCAGTTTAGGAATTGTTTGTGTAACGTCTCAAGATTCGATTTTATTTTTGTGGTGTAGTATACCATTGTTAAAATCTGAATTTGAGTTTTCACAAATTTCACTTATATCATGAGCACCGGTCAGTGTGTACTATATGTTTTGAAAAATTATCTGCAATTTTATGAGATATTACCTATGGATCAATGATAGGGTCGGGTCAACTCGATCTTCTAAAATAATACGATTTTTCTTGGCAGTCTTTAAGCATTTAATTCTTTTCATAGGCGTAGCTAGCCGCTAGCAATAGGTGTGGCACCGAATAATACTAATAACATTATTATTACTATTATTGTGGATGCTATTATTATTATTTTTTTGTGGATTTGAGGATGGGTTCAATGAAAAAATTGGTGTCCTTTTTGGTAATAAATAAGAGGTTTATTAAATGAATTCACAACATGATCTACAAAAGCATTCTCCTCTCATAAGGTACAAGTTTTTAAATTCGTCAATGACTTCCTCCGTAGTAATAGATCTAACAATTTCTTCCTCAACATTCATCATCAATAAAGATTCCGTTCGTTCTTGTTTCTTAGTCGCTCTCAACTTACTTTTGACTCTAGTCAAACTTGAAAACCCTCTCTCGCATCCACTACTGGATACAGGGATGGTCTGGAAACCAACAATGACTCGAAAAAAATCGTTGAATATTTTATTCCGATTATGTAGAGTAAACCACTGGCGCCATTCCCACACCGATACATTTGTTGTGTCCTTTGGTGTGTCTGTTAACCCTCATAATAATCGAATTTCTGATTCAAGTGTTTGGCAACAGACCCTGAATTTCTTTGATAACACATTGATATGAGCGTCACTTGGTTCCAAATTTAAAAAATTACCCATGGCTTCAATAAAATCTAGAGCCTCTTGACTAAATCTTGCATCTATTCCAGTGACCAAATGATCCAGAAACGGGTTGAAATATCTAACTAATGTTTCTGTTTCTTTAGTTTCATACGTGTGTTCAATTCTGAAATTATCGATGCGGGATGATATTTTTCGACTCTTTACAGGTGGAATTTCGATTGCTAATTCATCACACATTGCAGTGGCGGAATCATAAATTTTCTTGAAAAAATCCTGGTTACTCCTGGCTTCAACCAGCGCGTTTCGCAATGATTTTACACACGATGTAGCCATTATCAAGTCCAGTTTTGGATCTTGAAGCACTTTGCTAACTTGTAGAATATCTGCTAGAATAGGGTCCATTGATTTTAAACCGAAAAAGAAATTAAATGTTTTTATTTGACTCAATATTCCCCTCCCTTTTACACGAAAGTCGTGGAGTTTAGTATTTTCAATAATTTGTTCTAACGTTAACAGTATAGCTGAATAATTGGCCCTGATAGCAGCCACTGCTTCTTTCCGACAGGTTCACCTTGTCGTGGACAGACTTTTTAGAGTTTTTAGCCGACAAGTAAGCTCGGAACATAGCCTTTTAAAAATCCGATGTCTAATAGCGCTCCCTTCAATAAAAGAATAAAGAAATTGGATATTTCCGAAAAATCAGCAGCTAATGGATTATATTTCTAATCACACGAATCGACTAAGACTAAATTTAGGCAATGGGCATGCAGAAAACATAGGTTATGTTGCGGTTTCTGTCTTTACATCTTTTTTGTACGCCAGATAGAGTTCCTGCCATGGTCGACGCCCCATCAAAGCAAACTGATATTACATTTTTCCAGTCTATTTTATAATCCTCTAGTACTAAATCAATTGCATTAAAAATGGATTCGGAATCAAGTGAGCTTAACTTTTTAAGCGCAACCAAATATTCCACTACTACCCCCGATGCCTGATTATTAAATCTAAAAATAACTGACATTTGTTCATGATGCCCAACATCGCTAGTTTCATCAGCTATCACTGATATCAAGCTATTTTCCATAAATGACTTCATTTTCCGTTTGATTACATTTTTTATAGACATAATTAGTTGATTTTGGATATCCGGACTCGTGTACAGGGCATTTTTTGGAGCATTTTTAAGGTGATCCAGAAGAATACTATCATATTTTGCTATCAAATCCAGTAACTCATTCATTGTGGCCCCGCAACCGCCAACCTCCCTGGACTATTAGCAAAATGACATTTATGAATCGTCCCATAATTTCTCGGTTTTTGACTCGAGTTTTTTCTTGTTGCGAAATGAAGGATTTTTTTTTAATTTATTTATTTATTTTTATTTAGCCCAGTGAGAGACCTCAATGAAGGGCATATTTGATAAAATACTTACAGCTATATAATTAAGACATTTTAACAACAACAAGAAAAAAAGGATTGGCGGCTCTTGTCAATTACAACGTCAATCCGCCGAGTACCTGGACAATGATGCCCTGCCGCGACACTATTCTGATGACATACAGTTTTTTCGTGGTTGGAGAATCTTTTCGATGCATTTTTCCAGCATGAAAAACCATCGGTTGTAAATGCCGGATCGACCTGCCCCATAGTTCCAGTGGTATTTAAGCCGAAAACGCAACAACAGAAGCAACGCAGCATCTTTGACATGACTGTATTCAAGCCACTTAAACTCCTGAAACCACGCCAAACGGAACGACCGATTTTTGCCATCTTTTGTAGTCTTCGGATATGAGGATGTTTTGGACGATGAGGCCCCTTTTGATTCTGGAGTCTTTCTCCGTTTTGTTGAGTGGCAGCGGGTTGGCGGGGTCGCAATACTTGAGGTCTAATGAACACAAGAATTCAGAAATTAGACAAAAAAACCCAGATACAGATAAGTTTATAAATTTGCCATCAATTTAAACAAATCTGTATTGACAGTCTCCTCGCATCTTAAAACCCCGACTCGAAGCGAGTAAATTTCCCTTGTCACAAAAATCTGGAAGTATTTCATCTGAAGAGACGTCCGCCAGTTTTCGCTTTTTCGAGAAAATCTGTAAAAAAAACCACCAGTAAAAAAAACTTTCACGAAACGTGCACATCAAGGGCAAAATTAAAACTAACTTTTTATTGACAAGACGAAAGTTGGTTTCCGTGTTTTCAGATAAGAGGTGGAGGCTTCTGTAAAATTTGGGCCAATCATAATTTCAAATTTACTTTGAAAACAGAATGAAAGGGGGAAGATTTTATTTTTTGAGTTATTGACAAGTTTCGAATACGCCCACTGCAGTTCTACGTTTAAAAAAAAATCCCCTCATAATCCTTGTCTAGACGTTTTATGTTTTTATTGATGTTTTATGGTTTTATTATTGAGGCAGTCTAAATTTTGGGAAAACAAAATTTTTGGAAAAAAAAAATTCTGGTCTCAAAACAATAGATGGGGCACATGCCAAAGGTGCCACATACGTGGCTACGCTTATGATTCTTTTAAATATATACAAATGATAAATCTCAACGTTCCTCGGTTTTCTTCCAACTGGTACGATTATGATCTTCAATTTTTTTCCTGAATTGATTTAGTGACGGTTTATGAATTTAGATATAAAGAGGAGAGGGAACTGTCAGTTCATTGAAATTCTTTTGTTTGCTAAGATACAGCTGACGTTCCAGGAAGAGTGTCTAGATAGCTGCACCACCTGATTTTGTACTTTTTGCGTTTGTTCTATATATTTGATAATTATTTTCATTTTGTAAATTATGTCATTTAGTTTAGTCTCATTTAGACAAGCCATATATGGTTTCTGTTTGTTAGTTAATTGATTTTATTCTTGATACCAGGTCACTAAATAGACTATTATTGTTTAAAGAAATTATTTTCATTTCATAAATTATCACACATCTAGCACTTAACACCTCTTTCAATAAGGACATTCTTAATTTCCTGTGTATCGGTTTCGTGACATATTCCTCTTACAACCATGATTTTATGCCTCGAACCATTCGAAGTGCATGTGAAGAAGCGATGATCCTCGTCTTTTTAAATATCGACAGCTTCTTATATCATTATTGCGTTACAATATTCCCTTCATCTAAAGTAATGCGAATCATAGTTCCTGATAAATTTTGTAGCTTGGTTTCCAATACACTAATTTTTGCGTTTTCTACTCCTTTAATTGAAACTGGTGCTGTTTTTTGTATTCTTATGATAATAGAGATATCTGGGTTTGCATTAATTTTAAGATTAAAAGATAAATTTACCACCGATTTGCGAGGGTTCGCTTTGATTTTAGTTCCATCAATTCACACTTAGAATCGATGGAGTCGTATTCCTAATCTTTAAGCAAGTTTTTGCCATGATTACCTAAATTATTATCATGAGTATGAGAACCTGTGTCCCGTTACGCAATCTTTTAGTTTTTAAGTTAGTACTCTAAGATACGGCACGTTTGGTACTAGAAGGCGGTGCACCATTTTGAATTTTGTCAACATTTATATGATTTGAAGCTTGTGCTGTAAGAATGATTTTTTTCACCTAAAAATATTAAATATATTTTATTCCGTGGACATATTTAACGATTAGTTAAAAAGTTATTCAAGCAAAATTGGCCATTTAAATATTTGTACTCAAGCTAAATATTTGCACGGAATAAAATATGTTGGATCAAGTTTGCATTGATTGTTTTCTGTTTATGAAAACAGGGCTGGGATGTTCTAACATCACATTTATCGAACTTATTTCTCGTTTTTGTACAATAAAATTTGTCTCTGTTTCAATTTTTATATCATTCACCAGCCTGCTTTATTGCAACATTGTGATGTTTCTACTGCGTTTCTATCACCAAATAATTTATTTTCGATTCTTGAACGAAAATAAGTGGAATACATATTGTTCAAATATATTCTAGTAGGTTGTGATAGCAATAGAGAAGAAATAATTGATAAACGAAACAGAAGTTAAATTAATTCTAGCAGAAAGAGAGATAAAATATCGAAAAATATTGATGTTAGAACATCCCAGCTCAGATTTCATATAAAATATTTAACTGTCGCTAAATTAATAGGCCGTTAGTCATTCTTTTTTTGGTTCAGAACAAAACTTATCCATTAATTATAGCGAATTTCAAAACTTAACCTAACATAATTTTAAAAGTCAAATACGACGTTACATCACACAACATGAAATTAATCAATTACCAAAAATTCATTTTAGAACCACAGAATCATAAAATTTGATTAAAATCTTTCAAAATATAAGAAAAAATTTCAATATTACAAAACTTAAACAAAAAATTTTTAAGAACATCAAATCCATCATAAGAACAAAATAGAATTAAAATCGAATAAGAAATCTTTGATTGGTACAAAATCCTTTTATTATACGAAGATTAATCATTGCCGTAATTTGTCAATAAATTAACAAGATAGTAATGTACTCGTGTATTACATAAAACTATATTTCTTAATACCAAAAATACCCTTATTTCTTTTCGTTATTATATATAAATATATCTCAGTTAAAATGTCCTAAGTTTTTCCGAAGCACATTACTTGGTAACAGGTCGTGGCGGTCCGCCCGAGTCTTGGTGGCTGAGGAAACTACAACTATTAAAGGTATCATTTTCCCTATGAACTAAACTAAATTCATTGCAGACGTATTATTCAACAGGTGTTATCATTTTAATATGGGGTAATTTTTAAATATACTATTAAAAAAAAAATTAATGAGAGCATAAAATAAAAATTCTTTGAGAGGTTCGTTAATAATTCAGAGTGCTAATAATAAATATAAAACCTTAATTTTGAAATATGTAATCTTCGTGTCTTTTATATAAATTAAAATATCGATTTTTGATTTGAAAACAAAAAAAAAATTATTTACTTTAAAATAAAAAATTTCGACGACCGAAAATATATAAACTTTATACCTACAATTTTTATGTTTATTTATACCGACAGAGAGAACGAGCGCAAAAAATCAATTTCAAATTTCAGTAAAACCATAAATTATGCTACTAATGGTAATAATTTTAATGTATTTATTTTTTTTATGCTGATATTCGGCTGGGAAGAACAAATTGTTTTCCCCCAAAAAACAAATAATATTCTTGAATTCGAAACTCAGTATTTTTTTCTGGTGTGCTTTATTGGTTTCCTTTTTGGGTGAAGGCTGAATTGAAGAAGTGAACCGAAGAAACACACGTACAGCCTTCAAACAGAAAGTATAAAAAATTTATTATAATTAGAAATATTCGTATTTTGAAAGGACAATAGTAACATAATATTTTTTGAAAAGGAAAACAATAAAAGTAATTTTAATTATTACTGTATTTGCTGCAAGGTACAATAATACGTACATAAAACTCACTTGCTAGCTAGCTACCTCCACATGTACAAAAATATACTTTACAGCTTTGTGATAAAAATCAGTTTTCTTCATTTTCGGTTTTCTTAAATATTTTAATTAAATTTTTTTTTTCTCTTTAAGTTTAAACAAACACAATTTTATTTTTATTACGATTATTATTTTATTCACAGCATGAAATAAGTTTTGTTGTTTTATTTTGATATCCTTTTTATATTTATCAAATCATGTTTAGTCATGACCGTCTCCGTCTACAATGCGTTGTTTTCTACGTATGGATGTATGTATACGTCTTATATTTTAAGAAAAATTATAGATGGGTTTCTATAAATTTGTAAATAAAAAAAACAAAGAGATAAAAGGGTTTTAGGTTACGTTGAACAAATCCAAGTTAATATGGAAAAGGCTTGAGAGCAAATTGTCTGTTTCCACCCCTACGATATATGAGATATGATGAAAAAAAAAAAGAAAAACTAAAAATAAAAGTTTATGTTTAAATCCGGAAAATTTATTTAGCATACACACCAACAATATTGTTATGCTTAGGTACATATAAGCACACATACATAATGGAATATGCTTTAACCAAAAATAGGTTATACATGGCAAGCAAGGGTAAGTAAAGCAATATCGATTATTGTCAATGTTGCCTAAAAATATAAAATTGGTTTACTTTTAATTGTGTGGACGATGAGAAAGAAAATGAATACTTTTCGTCAATGCTTATGAGTTAATGTCATTGTTCCAGAACATGGTTGCCTACTCTTTATTTTGCAATCGTATATACTTAAAAAAAACTTCATTAAAATGGTCTTATTGGCAATAATAAGTAGGGTTACCAATTTCGAAGAGATATCCTTTTAACATAACCTAAAAAAATTAAATCTTTTAAAATAAGCTAGCTATCCGATATAAATTTAATTCATTAAATATTTTGGTTGATGGCTTTTGGTAATCACGGTCGTATGCTACTCATTAAGCTAACCGCTTGTATGTTATCGTTTCGGGAAAACAAGGGAAATACTATAATTATGTTCGTACCTTGAGCTTGTTATACGTACTCAAATCAAACCGACAAAAATTATAATTGCCTTCTCCAAAATATTTCTTAATCTATACCATTAAATTGAAGCACAGTTTAATAGAGAATTTCATTTTACGTGGCAACAAGGATGATACTGGAATACACGATGCAAGGTATAAAGTCGGATCCAGCCAGAATTTGCAACCAACATATACAACCACTAGAAGCTTAGCTGTTATTTCCAGGGAACTAAGAAGTTCGGAAATCGTATATTGTATAACAAGTGGAGCAGACGGATGATTGCAACACGATTGTAAATTTTGGGCTGCATTCACAAGAAAACTACAATTAGGATGTTATTTATTCTAGACATTCCATAGATGTTATATGTTTGTGTGAATATTACACTGTTACACCATTTAAATACGAAAAAATAATTCTTATTGGAAGTGTTAGAATTAGGACAATCTTATACGTTTGGGTTGTTTTTACAAAATCACTCTTAAATTAAATCGCAATTTAAATAAAAATGTGTATTAAATTTTGGGTTATTCTGGGTGATAGAACATAAGAACAACCTAGAAAATAAAACTTCTTAGGTGGTTTCAGTTGGGACACTCAATGACCAACTTCATGAACTAGTCAGTTCTGAATCACGATCCCTGGGAATAAATAATAATAACCATCTAAATTTGAGTAAAAATAATATCAATACATAAAATCAGTTATAAATTCATAGCAGGAAACATGAAGTCGTGCTTTGATAGCAATAGGTGCTTTTAGTTACGTGACTCAATGGCCAACTTCAAGTACTAAGCAGGCCTGAATAACGATCTCCGGAAATGTCCAAATTGCCTTCAGAAGAAATGGTACCCATACACCTAGAAGATATAAATTCCTATCAAAAAACAGTGGTTATTTTATTATTATTGGTTTGCTTGAGCGCATGCGCTTTATTTGGTTTATAGATTTTTTTAAATGATGTGTCAAATGCCGTTTCATATTGTTTAAATAACACATGGGTTGAAAAGTCCCGGGCCTAATAAAGTAAACACGTTTTTTTTTTGTTCAATTTTTTTTTGTTCAGTTGGTAATAACCTTCAAAAGACAGCTGTCAAAATTTCATTATATTCTATTCATTAGTTTGTGAGTTATTGTGCTAAAAGTGACGCTACTTTTATTAGTTTCAACACAATGGACCAAAAGCAATTTCGTGTTTTAATTTTACACTAATTCTTGATGGGAAAAAATACCGTTCAAACGAAGCAATGGCTTGAAAAGTTTTACAGGGACGCTGCTCCATCTGAAACAACAATAAAACGTTGGTTTGCTTACTTCAAACGTGGTCGTAGAGACATCGATGATGCAGAGCGTAGTGGACGTCCAAACGAGGTGGTAACACCAGAAAACATAAAAAAAATCCACGAAACGTTTTGAATGCTGCTGACATCGTAAAGTTATCAGAAGAACGTGTTGGCTTTATATTGCATGAGCATTTGACTATGAGAAATCTCTGTTCAAAATGGGTGCCGCGTTTACTCACTGTCGGATCAGCCGATAAACTTGACATAAACGAAGATAAAGTATTTGAAATGGTGGCACCCATTTATAAGTGTTTGGCCTATATATTCGCATTCGCAACCTTGACCTTGAATTTTGTAAATTATATTTGTGTTATGTTTTTTCATGTTCTCCTTTGTATTTGTATAGATTTTTCTGGCTTTATGTAACTTTTTTGACCAATTTTAGTGTAGTTGTTATTTCTTATTAATTTTTTTTTACTGCGTCTGTTATATTTGGAATATAGGCCAAACAGAAAACAAACTAAAAGAAAGATTACAACAACATAGAATTAATGTCAAAAATAAATCTACATCCACAGCTCTCTCACAACATCATATAGAAACCAACCATAACTTTAAATTCGTAATTCTATGATAAATGTACTTCAATATACCTTAAATTTTGTTACTCAGCCGATTACTAATCGCTTACCTGGAGGCCCTCCTCCTCCCTCCTTTTAGATAGTTGGGATGGGATGATCAATAGATTAATTTTTTTGGCTACTTTTTATCTCTCCTTTTTTTGCCTTTTTCTACTATATATAACTAACTTTTTACAAATCAGTAGATTATCTCCTTATGACTTAAGGTCAAGTCGAAATCGATCGAGTGATTTTTTAAAGTTTTGAACAAATTTTTTAATTAAAATACTCAAATATCAATTTTTTGCAAAATAAAAAAGCAAATGTTAAATAGTGACAGTATGGAAAACAACGAAAGTGATTTTAAATTTCTATCAAATGCACCTATATGGTATGTAATTTTTTTATTTTTTATTACAAACTAAAATTGAGAAACTAAATGTTAAAAAATTGGAAATAATTATAGTTTAGTATTTTTATAAGAGTAAAAATGCGTAAATATTTAGATAACTTGTGTTTGTTTTAGATTAACGTGTGAGGAAAGGCAAGATTATCATGCACAAGTTCTTAGAGCAGTTGACTCCGACGACGACGGAGGACTATTTACCTATGGAGGCATCTGCTGAAGTAGATAAGGTGGAACATCTTTAGAAGTAAATGGTTTTTTAGCAAGTAAGGTTGGAACCGTGTGGTATAAGAATCCACCAGGACTGCAACGTCAGTGGGCGCATAATATTTTTCGTGATACATCGTTTGTGGGTCCCAATACGGCTACCAAAAATATGACAGAAAAGGATATTTTTACTGCATAATGTGTAGTACAACACAAGACATTATTTGTAGAAATACCAATAAAAGAGCAGAAAAAATTGCTATAAATGGAATAGTCAAAATACCAGTAGATCTAAACTGGTATGGAAATCACTAAAAAAGAAGAATTTTCGGCGTATTTGGGAATTTTGTTGTTAATGGAATGCCATAGGTCGAACTATGGGAATTCAATAAGCTTTGGAAAAATAATGCTTTTCCACTTTATCGCGCTGCTATGTCAGTAAAACCTTTCAAAGAAATAACAAGATTCATTCAACTCGAATGTTACTCGTGAAATTCGACTGATTAATGACAAAGCAACAGCTATAAGGGATGAAATGTAAGAGATGTTAATCAAGGCGAGCGGATTGTAAAAGAGCTGGTTGATCCTAAATAAAATAGTGGTCGAAATGTAACTGTCGACAATTTGTTCACCACTCTACCGTTAGCCCAAGAATTAAACATTTGAAAAATGTCAATTGTTGGTACAATCAAAAAGAATAAACGCTACATACCGAAAGGGTTCAAAACTTCAACAACTAGAAAAATGTTGTCGACTGAGTTTGGATTCGGGCCCAAAATGGTATTATGCTCTAAAAAGGATAAGGCTGTGGTTTTGTTATTTACACTACATCGAGACAAAATTATACCCGGCACTCAAAAGATGCTAGAAATTATAATTTATTATAATCGAACCAAAAATGGAGTGGCCACTATGGACAAAATGTTGAGCCTGTACACAACAAAAAGAAGAACCAATTGTTGGCCACTAGCTGTGTTTTACAATATGCTGGATACTGCTGCACTTGCAGCATACGTAATATAAGTCTAAAATAATCCACAAGGAGACGGAACTGTAAAAAAAAGCGAGCGGCGTTAATTCCTACAATATTTCGGGGAACATTTTTGCATTCCTCAAATAAGAATGAGATCGAAAAATCGAATAGTGGGGAAATTTACTATAAGAAGTGCAATGGAGTTTATTTTAGATGAATCTGTGGCGTCTTCACACCTTGTTTCTAAATTCATAATTATAAATTATTTTAAATTGATTGGCACTGAAATGGTTGGTTGGGTATCCAACTAAAAATATTGTAGTTTGTTGTTTTTGGTTTTAGCTAGCTTTGAAAAATAAAAAGTTAGTTCAGTTTTATGTTTTTTCTGTGAAGTACGAACAATATAAATAATTGAATTCATAAAATATAATTGATTTTTATTTAAACTTATATTCATAATAATTATATTAAATACGTACATATGTTAATCAATATTAAGTGATTAAATTATTAAATAAATAATATATAAATTAAAAATATTATAAATAATAGTGTATCTGCGTTATTATAAATATTAGTGTATTTGATTGACACTCTTATAAAACTTGGTGGAGCTCTTTAACCACCAACACTGGTGACCCCGACGTAATCGCGGACAACAAAATGACAACGAAAATTACGTCCGCTTTTAACTAAAATAACCAACAGCCGCTCATTTCATTCACACTTGGTCAAGCAGCAATAATTAAAGTTACGGCCACTTTCAAACTCGGACGATTTTAACGGAAAATTCGGAGCACCGGCAACTATATCAGTGATTTTACATTATCGCTTTCAACATTTGCATCATTCAGAGACCGAGGTGACACCATAAATAACATTTTTTTGGAACGGTTGATAAAATTAAAAAACTAAACAACTGTTCAACTATTCATTTTTGGTGCTAAAATTAATAATTTTTTTTCGAAAATAAATTCATATTTGTTTTTTTCCCCATTATTTTTGTTTATTAAAATGTGTTTCGCTTTTGCTTTTTCGTAGTTCGTTTTCGCATTTTCGGTATTTTTTCATTTTTGTTTCGGCGTATTGTGCAAGGTGTGAATGATCCACCTTATTCCTTACGAGACTCGGCAGCGGTTCAACAAGGGAATATATATTCACGTTGACTCTCACTGAACTGGCTGGTCTTATTAATGACGCCGTTACCAGGGCTGTCTCACAGTTAAATGTTAATTCGAATGATATTCCAGAGACTTCGCGATCAAATGCCAATTTTCCTACCGGTGCTGGACTTGTTGCTCGAGTGGCTTTCAAACCTCCACAGCCATTGCACTCGCAAAATCCAATAGTTTAGTTTGAGATAATTGAGCAGAAGTTCGCATTGGCAGAGATTATGGTCGAGTCAACGAAATATGCTCTTGCGGTAGGAGCTCTGGATGCACGACTACACGACACGTTTGCCTATATTATAACAAGCCCGAAGGGTAACACTCTTTATTCTACGTTTAAGGCAGAAGTGATTCGGGTACTTGACGAATCAGAAAAAACGAAGCTCAATAATCAGATGTATGGCTTGATTCTTGAAGACAGGAATCTGTCACAATTATTGAGTCTTATGAAATTAAATGCTGGTGATAATTTTAATGAAGCAACCTTCCGTCAATTTTGGATGAAAAAGTTTCAGGCAGACAGTGCAAATGGTGCTAACACCATTCGAAAATGACGTCTCCCTGTAAATCCTTGCGGAACGGGCTGACAACGTGCAAGAGACGATGACGCAGGCACAAATAAATTCCATTGAGGCATCTGCATCTGATTCTTCCGGTTCAAAATTAGCTTTTTCAATTGATAATAAACTTTCGGAATTTAAGAAAACATTATCAGAGATTTCGGAAATTTTAAGTCGAAATTCTAGATCACGATCTAAATCCAATTCAAGCGGTCGTAGTTTTTTGCGGTCAAATTCAGGCAATAATTATTCTCGTAATAACTCTCCAAATTTTCGAAAATCATTGAATCCTTTTTATGGTGATCCTTCGGCTGAAAATTACTTGTTTTTATCATAATAATTTTGGCACAAAGGCATTAAAATGTACATCAAATTGTAGGTTCGAATTAAACAACTCCGATAATAATGTTCCAAAAAAATAAATAGTCATTCACAATTGGCGGTGTGTAATTACGATTCTAAAACTAGCCGCCTTTTAATTTACGAAATTTTTCTTCAAACACATTTTTTAATAGATACAGGTGTAATACCTATGTCTCGGTTTTGCCAGCCCTTTTTGTGCGGAATCCAAAGGTCGACCCATCATTCAGATTGTTTGCAGCAAATGGTTCTTCGGTAAATGCTTACTGGACTAAATTGGACTGAGCCGCGAATTCTCCTGGGAATTCATAGTTTGAGGAAAACTGGTTTGCTAGTGGATATACAGAGACAGAGGCTCATAGATCCGTTAACCTCTCTGTTTTCAAATGGTACCTCTTCCTCCTATGATGATAATACTGTTTCTAGGATCGACAAGTCAACAATTGATCCAGGAGTTTTCAACGCAATATCAAAATTTTTTACAGTCATTCACGGTAACATTAACATTGACAATACTAGACATAGTGTGACTCACAAAATTGAGAAAAACGGACTATCGGTTGCATGCAAACCACGACGACTAGCACCGGACAAATTCACCATCGCGAATACAGATATCGAAATCATGATGAAACTTGGGATTTGCCGACCTAGTAGCAGTCCCAAAAAGAATAGGTCTTGGAGACCTTGTGGAGACTTTCGGGCACTGAATAAAGTTACGATTCCTGACATGTATCCGATTCCACATATCAAAGACTTTACACAACGACTCGAGGGCTGCACTTTACTCACAACGATAGATCTTGGTCAGACTTACCACCAAATTCCTTTTGAACCGACGGACATTCTAAAAACAGCAGTTTCGACACCTTTCGGACTATTTGAATTTTGTAGAATAACTTTCGGCCTTAGGAATGCAGCACACTCGTTCTAACGTCTTATGCATTCAGTACTAAGCGGACTTGACTTCTGCTTTGTATGTTTGGACGATGTGCTCATTGCCTCTCGAAATTATGACGAACATCTCGGACATGTTAAAATCATTTTTTCCAAATTAGAAGAACATGGACTTGTGATTAATGTGGAAAAATGTGTTTTCGCAAAAACTGAAATTATATTTTTAGGTCATTTGGTAACTGGACAATATATATTATCGTCGCATGAACGGGTTCAAGTCATCAACAATTTCGGACGACCACAGACTGTAAAACAACTGAAACACTGTTTATGTATGATTAACTTGTATCGACGCTTCAGTCCTGGTGCTGCTGCTAACCAGGAATTGTTGAATGATTACCTAAGAGGTTATACTAAGGACATCGAGTTCCAATCCAATGGTCAGCAGAGGCTATCAAAGTGTTTGATAACTGTAAAATTAAACTTACGAACGCTATTTTACTTATTCATCCATCATCATCAGCACCTCTGGCCATCATGGTTGACGCTTCCGATACGGCGATCGGAGCGGTTGTGAAGCAGTTTATATCGGACACTTGGCAACCACTCGGTTTCTTTTCAGTACGTCTCAGTGATACGCAAAAAGATACAGTGCTTATGATTGAGAACTTCTCGCGGCTTATCCGGGGATTAAACATTTTCGATATCTTCTCGAAGGTCGTTTATTCACGCTCTACACCGATCATAAGCCACTTGTCTGCGCTTTTAATCGGAAATTGAAAAAAGCATCTCCTCGTCAATTTCGACACTTAGATTTCATTGGTCAATTCACGACAATCAAATTTCTATTCCCAAAAGTATTGATTATACTATCATCGCAGATGCTCAGACCAAATATCAGACCTGTTCTAAAATTTTGAAATTTCCCGTTTCTTTTAAATCGAAAAAATTAATTTATGGCGATATTTCTATCACTACACCTAGGCCACTCATTCCCGTTAATTTCCGAAAACAAGTTTTTGAGTCTTCACAATCTGTCTCATCCTGGCGTCAAAGGTTCCAATCTAAAATTTCTCGACATACAAAATCTCCACTGGGTAACTATTAAATAACTTCTCAACGCTTTTCGATTATTCATCTCGATATCATTGGTCCTTTACCAGTTTCTGATAATCAGCGGTATTGCGTTACATTGATTGCTAGATAGACTCGCTGGGCCGAGGCGATTCCAGTTCCAGATATTACTGCTACAACTGTTGCTTTCGCTGTCTACTCTCATTGCATAACTCGTTTTAGTGTGCCAGAGTTCATTGTCACGGACCAAGGCATGCAATTCGAATCACAACTATTTCTTGAACTGGCTAACATACTTGGTTTTGAACGTTACAACCCAAAATGTAATGGCATGATCGAGAGATGGCTTCGGGCCATCAAATCTGCCATTACGTGCTATGATCGATCTGATTGGACTAGTGTTCTTCCTGCAATCCTACTTGGACTACGAACGACTGGTTTACAGTGACGAACTAAAAGCTACTCCAGCTGAACTAGTTTATGGATGTACAACTCGAGTTCCTGGAACATTTTTAGTTACTACGAACGCTCAAATTTTACTATCGAACTTTATTACGTACTTAAGATGACATTATGCTGAAATTCGTAAACAAATTGCTTAATTGCTTGCAGATCCCTGTGAATTTCATAATTTCATGGAATTCACCGCATATATTTATTATTAGCATAAAAAGGCGTGCACAGTAAGTTGATTCCTATAACATTGTTCGCATTTTGTTTACTTTTTTAACACAAAATAAACATAATTATGTATTTATTTTATTTTTGTGTGCATAAAATAAAAGTTAATATCTTTAAAAACTATGTAATTTACTTGTTTTTCACACTGATTAGCAAAAATGTTCATATAAAGCGCACTGAAAAACAAAATACAAAAATCAAAAGTGTTAAAGGAAAGTAAAAAAATATCTTTTTTTTTTTGACATTTTCCTGAATCAATTGAAAAATTAGTTACATAGCAGAACGGACATGATGATTGGATGAAAACTCATTAAGTTGTTGACAAATAAAAGAAACTGTGATATCTACTCGAGTAGATACTGTTCATGCGAAGGTTAAACGAAGGTGATTTGTTCAATTTTAAGTTTATAATATATTTGGATCCGTCTCCTGTTCAGTGGGGAGAGGTTGATCGTTGGGCCAACCAGTACACCAGTAAGAGAAAAATAGATTAATCATGATCGAACTCAAACAGTGATTGCTAACTGAGCCTGGTTAATACCATAGATTTACCACTGACCAGAACGCTATGCATAGCATGTTGTTCGCTTACTAATTTATTTAAAACAAAATAAGTTATACAAATAAAATTTTGATTAGAATATGTGTATAATGTATTCATCGATGAACAGTCGTTATTAAGCATTAGAAATGCATCGAATTAAAATACTGAAATTTTGCAAGTAAGCCAAACGTAAGTTTTTTTGAATTATACTAAACAGAGAGAAAATTCTTTTAGGTTAAAACAATTTTTTTAAATTATATATCACTTACATCCAAAAACACTTCCATTAAATTGAACAGAATAAAAGTATTTTTTTTTTTTTGGAAAAAAAACAAAATTTTGGTTTTGTTGCTTCAAAAATATTCCGATTCCCATACTCCCAAAATATATTGTTCATATAATAAAACAAATACCCAATCCAGTGAGCACAACATGCTCTCGTAAAACACACAAAAACGAAAAATTCAATTTTACAATAAATAATCTACAATAGTACTAATAATAACACCAAGCAACAAACACCACATAAAATACATACAACAAAAAACAACTTTAAAAAACAACCCAAAACACAGAAGCGGGAGAAGATGCAGAAAAATATAACTACTCCAGCATAAAAATATGTAATTGGAAGCGAAATTTAGAGTAAAACTTTATCCATTAACAAACATTTTTTGTACTGGTATTAGTACTGTATACATATCTCTTTTGTCTTTCTTTTATCAATTTCTGGGCAACAGCATTTAGTGTAAACATCTGTTTTAACCTATTGCACTAAATTTAAAAGTATAAAATTCATGTTTTTCGTTTAAAGTAGTTTAATCATATTTTTAAAGGAAAAGTTTCATAATTTTTGTTTTTGTGCTGTGCTGTGAGTAAATATGGTTTGGTATCATGGAAGTTTAGCAAAAAAAAAAATGTTTTTGTTTGCTAACTTTTAAATTTTCTAAATAAAATAAAAACAAATCTAGGAAAAATATAATGATAATAAAACCTAAAGAAGATCTTAACGTAAACAGAGAAATAAATAAAAAGCATTTTCTTCCACATCAGTTGTAGTTGCGGAGTACTTAGTCTGAAAATAAGAACTAAGATTAAAAAATAATTTTAGGTTTACACCAATAGACAACCACACAAAACCAAACCTGTGAGCAAAAAATTAATCGTTTACACAACAATTGTATGTACACGTAAAATTTCGGGAAATTATACCGAATCAATAATGCGGTTTTCATGGAAATTTAGTGTGTGGTGAGTACAAACGAAGGTGGGAATAAAATTTACGAGTAAAACTTGTTTCTTAATCCTAGCCCTTTCGGTTATGTATTGCGGTTGTGTTAAATGTGTTTTTAATCTTATTTCTTATAATTAAATAAAGACAAAATATAAAAATGTAAGGGTGTTGTTTGTTGCGGTCAACACCCGACTGTTTCATACAAAAATATGTTAGTTGATTAAAAGAACGAGAACTTAGATATAATATTGTTTTATTTACCCTACCATCCAATAAATAATTTTTAATACGGCTCTTATCAATTTAATAGTATGGAATTTAATACGTTTCTCTGAATTATGTTCGTTTTCATGAAAATGAACTGTTATTATAGTAGAGAGACACTGTATAAATTCATGTTTATAAATTATGTGGAGTACCCCTCTCTGGTCATGCTCATAACAATCTAAGATATTATAATGCAGTGTTCATAACTTAAACAAAGATACCACGTTATTGAATACGTTTTCATACTCTAACATCCTTTAAGCATTGTTTTGTCCAAAGCATGGATGTTAATACTACGGTTGTTTTGCTAACCACCTCATCAGACACATTTCAGAACGGCGTTTTGATGATGCAATGATTTCTAATGGGACCTAGCAAATTTATTCATCCAAAATGCAATTTTTCTAAACACTATTTACTTGATGGTTTATATATTTAATGATTAATGAATTTATTTTTTCGGTTTATGTTAAAAATAAAATATAAAACTGGGTGTAGAGATTAGGTTAGAGTTAGGTTTTGGTAGCCGCAGAGACAACCTAAAAGAGATATTTCATCCTACATACAATCATTGTGTTTATAATTATATAGAGAAATCATGAGCTTAAAAAAAATATTACAATATCACCTCACCAGGAGCGCGACATACAACATTTAATACTTTCAATGTATTTGTGTGATTCCACGTTTTCTATAGTATACGAAACAAAATAGTATTTTAAATGTTTTCTTTTTAGTATTCTATAGATGTTGTTGTTGTTTTTTGCTTTTTATTTTATTTTTGTAATGAAATTTCGTTTCGTGGTTTTTTTATAAACCAGCATAGAAAATAAATTACAGTTGATAATTGTATGAGAAATTTCATTCAACTTAATAAAGTTTAGTTTTTGAATTGAATTTTGCATAAAAAGCACCCAAGACTGTTAAAAATAACATATTGTTTAAACATACTCGTAATAAGAAATAATATTTTTAACATGCCTAATATTGGATTATTGATTTATGAACTTAATGGCAATCTACTCGCGAACAGCTGCTTTTGAAATGTTAAAATTCGTTGTTTATATATGAAATTCTGGGTATCTCGATTTATGTTTTCACAGTCTAAGAATTGATTGCTATTTTATCTGGGGTCCAAAAATTAATTATTTTGTACCGGCTGCGTACTAAGCTTCAATTTTTTCAAAGTAAATGATATTTTTTAAGTATATAATGGCAAATTGCCTTCTATTCGCCCATTCCACACAGGGTGTGAAATAAGCAGCTACTTTTTCGTCTCTTTCCCGGTTTACTTATGAAACCGGGTTTAATTGCGACTCATTTTTCAACAACATTTTTTTTCGGTGAACAGCTCAAAAATAGATGGTCTGGTGGTGGGATCCATGACACCATCAATACACTCTTCATTACAGCGGGCATCAGAACGGAGGAGAATTTGGAGTTGGTTTCCTCATCCATCGGCACGTTAATCATCATATCATCGATTTCCCGAGTGGCACGCTATACAGTCAGTCGTAACCACCGCGGTGCAAAACACTATCGGAAGACCTCAGAGGTTCGATGATCAATGTCGCCTGGTCGTTGAAAATAAACGAAAGTTTCGCAACACAAGAAGCACTCAACACAAGAAGCACTCAAGCAGAATATCTCTGCGGTAGGAAAGCCACGATTAAATACATTCGACAAAAGAAACGCGATCATATGAGATCATGCATTGAAAACAGCAGCTTCAAAGCGGAAATAGGAAATTCTAGGGACTGTTTTGCTAATGCCAGGAATCTCACTAAAGACTTCCTCCCAAGAAGTACAGCCATCAAAGACTGGAGTGGAGAGCTGAGAACGAACGTGGCTGATGTTCTCTCAGTATGGCGAAGCTTCTTTCAAAATCTGCTAAATCGGAATGACGACGCGATCCCCATTAGAGCAATAGCTCCTCCAAGTGATGAAGTCTTTGTCGAATATCCCACAGAGGAGGAAACTTACGCATCTATTATAGTCGATTGAAAAATGTAAAGGCACCCGGTCTCAATGGAATCCCCGCAGAATTGATTAAGTTCGGAGGCGCTACTCTTGCAACAAGTCTATACGATCTCATCGTCTCTAGTTGGGACCAAGAAGAGCTGCCGGAGAATTGGAAGACCGCACCCATATGTCTGTTGCATACAAAAGGCGACCGTCTTAAATGTGGAAACTAATGTTGCACTTGCCAGACTCATCCCTTTCGCCGAAAACATCATTGGCGACTATCAATGTGGTTTTCGTCCCAACCGATCGATCACTGACCAGTGTTTTACCATGAGGACGATCTTGGAAAAATGTTGGGAGTACAACATAACCATACATTAACCATATATAGACTTTCGACAGGCGTATGACAGTATAAAGCTCGAGAACCAATAAGCCGCGCTCATATGCATAAGAATTCCAGAGAAACTTGTCTCTCTGTGTAAACTAACAACGTCTGGGTCTGTATGTAGAATCATAATCGAAGGATCTGTGTCAGACTCCTTTGAAATAACATCTGGTGCTCGACAGGGAGATGCACTCGCGCCTGTGTACGTAATGATGAAAAGCAACTTTGAAACTTCGCGCTGTATATTTAATAGATCAGCGATATCAAATCAGATAACGATATCAAAGACAGTTTCATACCGCTCGATCGCTGCGCAGGAAGACTTGGTTTGAAAGTGAACAGTAGTGTAATGCCACACACTTATCATAAAAATTTCGATATCATTCGCGTTGTAATACACTTTGCATTTCGAAATAAGTACACGCGAAAAATATTTAATGATTTGAGAAATTGCATGAAATTGTATTTTGTAAAATAAACATATTTGATATTTCAAAGTTTATTTTGCTTTATCATGATTTAATAATAAAAATAAAATATGTTTATTAGGCATTACGAAATATTATAATAATTAATATTAAGTTTTAGATATTGATTAAATCGATTGAGTGGAAGGACATTATTGTTTGAGGAGCCGTCGATTGATGTTCAAACAACAAAGGTTATAAAAAGTTAAATATGTAAAATAAAATATAAAAGCCTAAATAAATCTATTCATAAAAAAGTTAAAAGTGAGTTTTAATGAATGTAAATAATAACATTACATGGCGATCTTACAGTAGCAAAACCAAATTTTTATCAACCCCGAGGAACATGTAAATGTCAGAATTGGCGACCATAACTTTGATAGCGACGAAAGCTTTAAATACCTCGGGTCAGTTATAATATCGTCGAATGAAATGCAGGCAGAAATAGAAACCCAAAACGCAGCCGGCAACGAGTTTTCTACGCCCAATCAAAATTATTACGATCTAAACATCTATCGCAATCGTGCAAGCTCGCACTTTATAAAGCAGTCATAATACCGGTGCTGGCTTTCGGAAGCGAGAGCTGAACCATGACTTCTAACGATTGTAGATTGTTATCTACCTTCGATAGGAAGTTCATTCGTTCAATCTTTGGTCCAATTAAAATTCCTTTATAGGAGGTGAGAGCCAGAGAAAGAGACAGCTCAAAAATAGAACACACAACAAGAAATGAAATAAAAAAAATTTAAGGCCATTTTTGAGATGTATCTCAGAGCGAGATGGACCAAGAAGAATGGAAGACGATTGTACAGACAGCAAAATTCCCTGTTGAGATTTAATAGTTAGCGAAAGAAGAGAGAGGGGGGGGGGGGGGGGGGAGGGGGCAGATATAACAGAGTAGGGATACACGAAAAAAATTTAAAATAATTCTACAAATTAATAATACCAAGAAAAATAAAATAAACTTTATTTTCAATGTTAAGTTTAATTAAAACTAAAATACATAAAAATTGCTTAAATTAAATTCAAATTCATAAATATTTTTTCAATCTTCCCTTCAGTTGTTGAAAACCATTGTTAGCTTTTCTGCTGGAAGTATTAAGTAACTTCTTTTTTTTATTTGAAGGCCTATTAGTTTGCCGAACTTTTAATATTTTATTTTTAATATTATTATCTTTAAGAGAATTATTAAAGTGTTTAACAGTAAATCTAATTAAAACTTTTACAATAAAATTTAAAATTTCATCTTTATGAATTCTTTTTTACTAGATATAACGGAAATCATATTAATTGAGACGCGTGGCTTAAATTTAAAATGTTTGAAAAATTTATCGAATATTAAAATGATTTCCTTTAAATCGTTTTCAAACATATCTGACGGGCTAGTCAAACTTCCGCAAGGCAAGCCTTGTTTAGATGATTTTGATTTGTAAGCACGTAAATTAATCAATTTTACCGTTTTTTTCTCCAAATTATTAATTTATTTAAAATAATTTTTGCACAATATACATTTATTTTTAAAAATAAATTTATGCGCACACCATCCAGCGACATATGCATTCGCACAGTTTTTTAAAGCAACACACTTAACAATTTTATTCTCGTTAATAATTTCGAGAATGTCTTTTATTTCATTTTCCTCGTCGTCTTCTATCGTGGCTTCAATAGTCTCCAAATCAATATCGTCATCATCTAGTTCACGGGTTACCAATGCGTTTAATGAGGTACACGGCATTTGTTCTAATAAATTAATCGAATTGGAATATTCATATCCACTTAGGTTAGGCGACTTGAAATTTTGGAAACAAATTAGTTTGAGGTTTCTACATACTCGAAAGGCCGAAGGATTTTTTTCATAGCTGCCTCTATTTGTGCGAATCATTGAAATATTATTTTCAATAGGATCTTGATTTAAATGGGATGTTATTAAAAAATGCTGTTCAGGATCCTTAGAAACGTAATACCATAAATTTAGCACACCATTAATGGTTTGTTGAAGGCCTGAAAAACAATACGGAAAAGTCATTTTCCCTTCAGATTTCCAAAAATATATTTGTTGTGACGCATTTTTCAAATTATCAAGAATATCTAGTTGCTCTTTGGAAATTGCATTTTTATCTGGATTTGATGCAAACCTGCTAACACTATTTAAATTATCAAAAAGCTTATTGAGCCATCCAATAAATGTAGCTGTTGAAATAGCAGTATTTTTTTCAGCTTCAGTGAAAAAATCATTAGCGATTGCTGCAAAAATACCCATAGATACTCCTTTGCTGAATACTTGGGTAGCTAATTTAACGGACAATTTTTGAAAAGCATTTGGTTGTATATGCTCCCTCGTCAATTTATAAAAAACTTTAATTGTGCCCTCATCAAAATCGAATATTTTTTCTAATATTTTCCAAGAAACTCTACCAAATTGCGTTAATATATCTGCGTTAATTAATCTATTTCTAATACTTTTGATCAAGTGTGGTACATTAGGTTTCAGTGGTTAACACTTAGGCCATTTTTTGGCCCATTGTGATACCACGCATTCACGCTACATCATTAACCCATTCACCTATTCACCTACTCACACAACTACAGTATTACCACCTGCACATTGCAAGCTCCATGTCAACCTGTACATTGACATGGACGGTGGGTCGGCGCTGAATTCTGCACTCCATCAGAGGGTCTTAGTTGTGTTTATTAACATCACCGATCGTAATCGATGATGAAAATTCGATTTGCATCTAGCCTCTGATGGGATTCGAACCCAGTACCTCCCGGTCCAAGTGCCGAAGCTTTAACCACTGCACCACTTGTCCGGTAGTGTGGTACATCATATAGAAGAAATATATTTTTTTCATTAAAAACAAAGTAAGGCTTTGAAATCGAAGCACCTAAAATATTATAAGCACTACTGTTGTTACTACCTTGGTCACAATTTACGGCACATACATCAAATCCCAAAAGTGTTATTTCTGAAATGCAATAACAAATAATCTTATGCAGATCTTTCCCACTAACATTTCCAATATAGATGCCTAAAGATTGTTTCCAGTTGCTATTTAATCCGCGAAGCATAAGAATTAGAGCATGAGTTGCAATAACATCTTTACGACCTAGATGCCCGTGATCCAAAAATCCATACATTATGTCTTCTGATGATATAAACTCTAATTCTGGCTTTATAGCCATTTTATCGAATAATAAAATACATTTTTTGTTTATGTTAGATAGTTGAGCGCTTTTAATGCGGAGCAAATCAATAACACTCTTCATTAGTCCCGATGAAAATGGAATATTGGAATGCCACCTGCGAATGGTTGATACTGATGGCAATACAAATTCCAACTCAAGAAGGTATTTGTAAAGTGCAGGAGATTTATAATAAAATTTTAAAAACAGATCTCGCTCTTCGTTTTGCCATTGAGATTTAGGTTTATGGCGAATCTGGGACAATATAAACGTTCTGACCGGATCATTTTTACTGCTGAATATTTCATTTAGTTTTTCGGTAACCATATTTTCTAATGGCTCCAATTTCTTTTTTTTGGAGATAGAAAAATAAAGCGTGGAATTTTGGAACGAGGAGAATTTATTAAAACCTCTTTTGAAACATAATGCACTTCAGGAAAATGATCTTCTTTAATTTCTAGATTTTCATTATTACTGTTAAAACCAATATTCCGTAGCCGGTTTGAATAAACTTTCAAATTTGGTCCGGGTATAGGTAAATTTCCTTCCAAAGACAAATGATAGTCTTCAATAAACGGCGAAACTGTTTGCATATGTGTGGTATTCTCATCTGAGCTATTTCGCAGATCTTGCAAAAAGGTTTCTTCTAAAGAACGTTTTCTTCTAGTCGCGGTGATAATTTTTATATTTGAAACACTTAGCAAAACAATACATTCACTGTCCATACTGCTAAGGTCACACGCACAAATATTGGGATAAGGAATAGGATAAACATTTTTATTTAACATTTTTTGGTACCTAAAACACGAATATCAGTATCGTAAAAATGATTCTCACAAAATGTTATTGGTGGTTTTGAAATTTCTGCAGTTGTTCTAAGATTTTTGTTGCCAGAATGTTTAATCCAAACATTTCTTCTTTTATCATTTGGCAAATTAAAATACGACAAAAAACTACCACTTCTAGAAATATTTAAACATCCTTCGTAAACACAAGGATAGGAAGACATAATTACATTAACAGAAAAGTTTTTAATCACTTTAATTTAATTCTTAAGTCACACAAATTTATTTCAATCCTACAATAACTGGAATGTAACTGAATGCATAAAAATTAATCTACCAATAAAACAAAAATATAAAAACACTAGAAGAATGCACACACACTACACACACATATTTCGAAAAATTTACAACTTTATATTTGTAAAAGCGATATTGTACACACGACCACGAATACTATCCTAGGCAAACGAAATTCAATATAAATTTGTAATTGTATAATCTTGCGTTGCGAGGCAACGAAAATGAGGAAAAAAAAATCATACGAAATTACCGTTATGAATGAGCACGGTGATATACTGATACATATGCAATACAAATGATAATGTAATATAGTAAAATCATAGACAAATAAATGAATAAAGATCTCTAAACCAATGGAAAATTTATGTTTAAATCAAATTCTCGATGTCGTTACAAATGGAAAAAATTTTCTAGCGGCTGTTAGTAGAAATATTAGTTAATACTCAAACCCTATTTTGGTCTACATTATGAGCGCAATACATATTTCTCGCTCAATATATTTTTTCAATACGCGCGCGACAAATAAAAAATTTTATATTTGTGTATGCAGTAAAAAAGAAACAAACGGAAAAATAACAAATTCAACTTATTTTTTATTTTCGTTTGAAAGTATCCTTTCTCTTATTCTAATATATATGTATGATTTATATTTTAATAAAACAGAATGAAATGAAACTAAAACGCACGTATTATGTATATACATACTCGTATATACATATGTACTATTTAAAATAATGTTTATGCACGATCGATAATTTCTTGTTTAGATATATATAATTTAAACACGTGGTGACCATAAAAAGGAAGAGGATCTATTTTAGATGTAAGCATGTAGCTACGATGATTGTTTTGGTGTGCTGCATGAAGTATAATTTAAAAAACGAATATTTGGAGGAGATGATAAGAAACATCAAAAATTTATGAACGAAAGGGAAAAATATTATAATTAAATGGTTTTTTAATGATCGCAGAAAACAATTACATATACATATTACATATTTGTGTTTGGTTACATTATGTATATTTTATATGCCTATCTATACTGGTTTGTCCAAATTAAATACATTCATGACTAAATTTTCCCTAAGTATACTATTAAGGATGATGCATGATTTAAATTCGATAATTTTAAAATACCTAATAATTTTATAAATGATTTTATTTTTGAGAAAATGAATAAAATCAGCTTACACCGGAAAGATGTCTTTGGGAAAATGTACTATGTATTTGGATTTGTCTCCAAAAAATTGGTCAAGCATACAAATTTTTGTTAACGTTTTCCCCTTATTCCATATTATCTGAAGCATGGTAGGACTTGGTTTGTTTCAACTAGCTTTTGCAAATATTTTAAGACGTCGAAAATAAAAGCTAGTTTTTGATTTTAACTAAATTTGCAAAAACATTAATATTTTGATGGCGGTTGTGGTATATACATATATAGAATTATGAGTATACACAATATCCGTGCAATTCTATTTTTAATCTGCTAACCCCAAATTAAAATCATCCTAAGGTTTTAAAATGACAATATATAAATATTTCGTTGTTCGTTGTTGTCAATTGATTTACAAGCTTACATTAAAAGTACACTTCAATTTTTCAAATACCAACCACCCTTATCGTGAAAACTACCCCAAATTTCTCTAGAATAAATGACCACTTCTTTGAAAATTTCAAAAATAGACTATTCAATATCGGATAATGGGTATCGCTTTATAATCCACATCAGAAATGCAATTCGATTGTTAAGTTGTAGCTTTAAATCATGGACACAAATTTATTTAGCCACCCACTTTATTTATTAGGTGTATAACAATTTCTACAGATTTTTTCTTCGCGCTTAAAATTACATATATTTAAAATAGAAATATTTTCACGGTATTTTGTGATTTTTACAGGATCGTGAGTTACATTACCTATCAGAATAGCAGAGTTTACAATGGCAACTGATAAACAGCACATTCGGCACTGCATTCTATACGAATTCCAATAAGGAAAAAAGCTTCTAAAGCACGGGAATCAATTTGTAGTGTTCTTGGTGCTAACCTTGTGTCTTATGAAATTTGTAATTATTGGTACAAACGTTTTAGAAGTGGTGATTTCGATCTTAGCGACAGCCTCGAAAGTTTGAAGATGTGCGAGCTAACTTGGAATCTACAACAGCAACAGGCATAACTCAGAAAAAACCTAATACCTAAATAAAATAATGCGTAATAATTGGATTCACATTAGTTTTCAATTCCTATAAAAATCATAAACATTTGATAGTTTAAATTCTCCTAAACTTCTGAAACTTTAAATGAATTGTAAGAAATATGTACTATGGACTTGAAGGATATAAAAATTAACTAAATAGAGTAAACTATTTTCTGGACAGTTATTTTTCAGTAAGTATCTTCTCCTGTACTAAATATTAATTTATTGCATTAATATGCCCAGTACCAAGTGAATTTTCTAAAACTGGTTATGTAAATGTATTTAATTAATGTGTAATAATCCATCATCATTAGTCATACATACTTTAATCGTATATAGTCCAATGAGTTGTCACAGATTTTAGTGAGGCCTCATTAAACCTTATATGAAACATGTCTTTGTTTTCGGTGAGACTTCAGTGGGCTGAACTTGCTCGACATGTTTAAAGAGTTCGTAGTATAAATATTTTTTGTATATAAAATCAATAAGGACTTCTGCCTGATGACCTAAATCAAGGACAGGATCACGAACGCCGCACGGAAGTCCCAGAAAATATTCGAACCCAATTCAAACAAAATTAATTATAAACGGAACACGCAATCTAAATTTAATAAAATAAAAAACATTTCGCGCTAACATAAAAGGTGTTTTTTTAGAGGTTCACAATTTAGAATTAAAATAGAACAAAGAAAAATATTTTGAATATCAGTGAAACTAGCTTTATTGGATAGATAATTTTATGCTTGTTTCAGTTGTTACAACCACAATATTGTGTAATAAAGGCAAGTGAAACTCTATCATATTTTTCTTTTGTACAGATGTTAAGCTACTAATAGGGAAATATCCAAGAGTAATTTTCCAACGAGCAGTACAACTGACAAACATAAACACAATTACTTGGGTAGCTAAAGTATTATCATTTGGGTCGCTACCTTCAAACTAGGCGTATCATGATACTGGAACCCCTCCAAGAACACGATTAATTCGTTCCGTGTTCTTTGAAATCGTGTTGTTCAATAATACAAAAAATAAAATAAAAAAAACGTTACGTTTTATTTTTTGTTATGATATACAAAACACAAAATAAAAGAGAATAACGAAAATCGAGTTGTTTGAAACCGTGGAATTTGAGGAAATGGGTATCGGTGTTCTTCGAAACCGTGTTCTTTGAACGCCGTGTTCTTGGAAGGTTACCTGTATTCTATTGGTGTGGAAATCATACTCGCATTTTGGATGAATGGACAACTCATCCAAGCATACATTTTCAATAACAACCTCATCTGCTTCCTTTTTTGATCAGACCAGCAACTTTAAAGTTTGAAAAGATTCTGAAGTAAAACCTGGATGCCCATTTACTACTTTATACCAATAAGCAAGTGTATGAGAATGAGGCAAGCAGTTTTTAAATTGGTTTCGAACATATGGCCTATGCCTTCGGAGAAAAAAGTTTAAATTTAAAGCAAACTTCCGTATTTCTTCTGAATATTTTCTGCCTAACTTTTGATTTTTAATTTTATCTCAAAAAATTGAATTTGAGTCAGAATGGTTTAAAAAATTATCCTTCTGGCAAGAACTAATAAAATTTTTTTCTTCAAGTTCGTCTATCAGGTGGCCCAAAATAATATTTTTTTCTTCTTTATCTCATACTTGTTTGTCGTAGATTCTTCGAATTTAGTCCTTAAAGAAGTCCTTCTTGAACTCGTAGAAAGATCAGCACGTGATGAGGCCATTGCTCGTTTTAACGTTATTTTATTAAATTGTTTGTATATGTAAGAAGGTTTTATACTTTTATTAACAAAATCAGAAGAAGTAGTACCACTACGATTGCTAGCACCAAGAGGTGAACTATTTGAGATTTTTGTAATGGTTTGCAATTTCAAAGGACTTTTATTTAAATCGGATATATTATCGTCATTAAATTTTTTTATCAATTCACGATGATAAAATCTATATTAATTCCGAATACCATCAGTTCAGGTACTTCGTCAATTGGTGGTAAATAATCCTGGTCATGGTCTTTATTAGTTTTATTTAAACGCAAGGACTTGATTGCTAAATCACTTAATAAGTTCAACGCATAGATTGGATCTTCCTCAACTTGAGAAGAAACTTTTAAATTGGCCCCGATAATATAGTTAGCATCATTTATAGAAGTTGAATAAACGTCTTGGGAAACAAATTTTCAAACAAACATGTTTTTTCAGTATGATATGAAATTACGGTTTGATTAATATTGGGGGGCATGTATTTTTAAGATAATTTTCAATGATTTCAAATCCACACGTTGATTCGTAAATGAACAAGATGAGAATGGCTGATTTTCTTAAGAAACTCCTCTGATTCTCTTTTGTCTGTGGCATCGAATAATCATGCACTTAGTACATCTTGTTCACCGAAGCCAATTGCTTTCAACCATTGCTTTTTCAATTCTCCATATTTTGGTAAGCTAAAAACAAATGTTTACATTATAATTTCTGTAAAAATTGTAATTGTAATCCACAAACCTTGGCCGAAACATCATTACATCCATAGACAATCACTAGTTGGTGCGCTTTATGTGCTGTCGGATTCATTGGTCTACATGTCTTCAAAAACAATGAAGGTCAGAATATTACAGTGAACGGTATAGGGACATGATTTCTAACTTTGTTGTGCCCCAATTGGCTGCCATAAATATTGCTGATATGTGGCTCCAACAAGACGGTGCCACATGCCACACAGTGCGGAATATTTGATAAAAGACTAATTTCACGTAATGGTCCTGTTAATTGGTCACCGAGATCGTGTGATCTTACTCCATTAGATTATTTTCTTTGGGGATATGTTAAGTCACTTGTCAACGCTGGTAAACCAGAGACGATTGTACTCTTGGAACACAAAATTCGGCAAAAAAGAAAAATTGTGAATTGCTGCGAAAAGTGTATAAAAATTGAACATCCAGGTTGCGCCATCTACGCGCCAGACGCTGTGGCCACATGGCCGAAATCATATTCAAGCATAAAATTATCTATCCAATAAAGCTAGTTTCACTGATATTCAAAATATTTTTCTTTGTTCTATTTTAATTCTAAATTGTGAACCTATAAAAAAACACCTTTTATGTTAGCGCGAAATGTTTTTTATTTTATTAAATTTAGGTTGTGTGTTCCGTTTATAATTAATTTTATTTGAATTGGGTTCGAATATTTTCTGGGACTTCCGTGCGGCGTTCGTGATCCTGTCCTTGATTTAGGTCATCAGGCAGAAGTCCTTATTGATTTTATATACAAAAAATATTTATACTACGAACTCTTTAAACATGTCGAGCAAGTTCAGCCCACTGAAGTCTCACCGAAAACAAAGACATGTTTCATATAAAGTTTAATGAGGCCTCACTAAAATCTGTGACAACTCATTGGACTATATACGATTAAAGTATGTATGACTAATGATGATGGATTATTACACATTAATTAAATACATTTACATAACCAGTTTTAGAAAATTCACTTGGTACTGGGCATATTAATGCAATAAATTAATATTTAGTACAGGAGAAGATACTTACTGAAAAATAACTGTCCAGAAAATAGTTTACTCTATTTAGTTAATTTTTATATCCTTCAAGTCCATAGTACATATTTCTTACAATTCATTTAAAGTTTCAGAAGTTTAGGAGAATTTAAACTATCAAATGTTTATGATTTTTATAGGAATTGAAAACTAATGTGAATCCAATTATTACGCATTATTTTATTTAGGTATTAGGTTTTTTCTGAGTTATGCCTGTTGCTGTTGTAGATTCCAAGTTAGCTCGCACATCTTCAAACTTTCGAGGCTGTCGCTAAGATCGAAATCACCACTTCTAAAACGTTTGTACCAATAATTACAAATTTCATAAGACACAAGGTTAGCACCAAGAATACTACAAATTGATTCCCGTGCTTTAGAAGCTTTTTATCCTTATTGGAATTCGTATAGATGCAGTGCCGAATGTGCTGTTTATCAGTTGCCATTGTAAACTCTGCTATTCTGAGAGGTAATGTAACTCACGATCCTGTAAAAATCACAAAATACCGTGAAAATATTTCTATTTTAAATATATGTAATTTTAAGCGCGAAGAAAAAATCTGTAGAAATTGTTATACACCTAATAAATAAAGTGGGTGGCTAAATAAATTTGTGTCCATGATTTAAAATTACAACTTAAGAATCGAATTGCATTTCTGATGTGGATTATAAAGCGATACCCATTATCCGATATTGAATAGTCTATTTTTGAAATTTTCAAAGAAGTGGTCATTTATTCTAGAGAAATTTGGGGTAGTTTTCACGATAAGGGTGGTTGGTATTTGAAAAATTGAAGTGTACTTTTAATGTAAGCTTGTAAATCAATTGACAACAACGAACAACGAAATATTTAAATATTGTCATTTTAAAACCTTAGGATGATTTTAATTTGGGGTTAGTAGATTAAAAATGGAATTGCACGGATATTGTGTATACTCATAATTCTATATATGTATATACCACAACCGCAACCGAAATATTAATGTTTTTGCAAATCTAGTTAAAATCAAAAACTAGCTTTTATTTTCGACGTCTTAAAATGTTTGCAAAAACTAGTTGAAACAAACCAAGTCCTACAATGCTTCAGATAATATGGAATAAGGGGAAAACGTTAACAAAAATTTGTATGCTTGACTAATTTTTTGGAGAAAAATCCAAATGCATAGTACATTTTCCCAAAGACATCTTTCCGGTGTAAGCTGATTTTCTTCATTTTCTCAAAAATAAAATCATTTATAAAATTATTAGGTATTTTAAAATTATCGAATTTAAATCATGCATCATCCTTAATAGTATACTTAGGGAAAATTTAGTCATGAATGTATTTAATTTGGACAAACCAGTATAGATAGGCATATAAAATATACATAATGTAACCAAACACAAATATGTAATATGTATATGTAATTGTTTTCTGCGATCATTAAAAAAACCATTTAATTATAATATTTTTCCCTTTCGTTCATAAATTTTTGATGTTTCTTATCATCTCCTTGGAGGGTGTCTGAGACTAGCTTATATTCCTAGGAAATGGATGGAGGTCAGAGTGGTCTTTATCCCGAAATCGGGAAAAAGCTCACATGCCTATCCAAAGGACCTGAGACCTATAACTCTATCATCCTTTCTGTTAAAAACCTTGGAAAGGTTGGTAGATGTAGGCACTCGATCAAAAATTGAGCCCAGGAATTGGGCAACATCGCAGCATGCGTACTGTAAGGGTAAGTCGGTGGACACAGCTCTGCACGATCTAGTACGCATGATTGAGAAGTCAATTTACTCGCAAGAGTTCTGTATGGTAGCATTTCTCGACATTGAGGGCGCCTTTAATAATGTAAAAACGGAGGCGATCATGGAAGGACTGCTACCTTTGAACGTGGATTACCCCATAATAAGGCTGATAAATCAGATGCTGGTAAGCAGGATTATTACTTCGGAACTGGGGGAGGCCACCATTAGAAGGCGGGTGGTTAGAGGAACCCCTCAAGGAGGTGTAATGTCCCCCTTTCTTTGGAGTGCGGTGATGAATGGTTTGCTGTTGGAACTGGAGAGAGAGGGGATAGGGGTTGTAGCATATGCAGACGATGTAGCGTTGGCTGTCTCTGGCAAATATCTGGGTACGATTAAGGACGTTATGCAGAATGCGCTCCTGATCGTTACGAAATGGGCCAGCAAATGTGGATTAGGGATCAACCCTTCCAAGACTGAGCTGGTACTATTTACTAAGAAGTATAAAATTCCGGTAGTTAGCCCTCCTACCGTGAACGGCATTAGGCTGGCTTTTGCTGACAGAGCAAGATTTCTGGGCATAATCTTGGATAGTAAGCTCAGCTGGAAGCCTAACATTGTGGAAAGGGTGAATAAGGCTAATGTAGCCATTTACTCGTGTAGGAACGCCATAGGTAAGAAATGGGGTCTGAAACCAGAGCTGGTGCACTGGCTCTATACGGCAGTGGTAAGACCAGTGCTGACGTATGGGGTAGGCGTGTGGTGGCCAGCTCTGGAGAAGGCAACATATATAAAAATGATGGAAAAGGTGCAAAGAACGGCCTGCATGCTTATAAGCGGGGCACTTAGGTCAACACCTACACGCGCTTTGGAGGTTATGTTCCACCTTCTTCCAATCGAATTTTTTGGTAAACAGATAGCAGCCAATGTGGCTACGAGACTCTCGGCTGTCTCTCAGTGGAAGTGTCTTCACGCGGGACACTCGACGATAACTAGATCGCTAAGGGAAGAACTGGCGAATCTAGATTATATTAAGCCAACGTTGTGCTTCGATAAAGGTTTCCGGACCATCTGTCCTTCGAGAGAATCTTGGAGGGACGGATCAATACTGGAAAACGAGGCACTGCAATTTTTCACGGACGGCTCTAAGCTAGACGGTAAGGTAGGAGCCGGAGTCTTCTGTGAGAAGCTTAACGTTAATATTTCCGTTCGTCTCCCTGACTACTGCAGCGTGTACCAGGCTGAAGTGGTGGCGATAGGCGAAGTCGTGACATGGTTGAAGCATAATGTGGTATCCGTGAGGGATATCGCAATTTATGTGGACAGTCAAGCGGCAGTCAGGTCGCTGGAGGCGGTTTGTCTGAAGTCACGGGTGGCGCTGGATTGCCGATCATCTCTTAACGAGATGAGCGAGTATTTCAGCATCCAGATAATCTGGGTCCCTGGTCACTCGGACGTCACGGGAAACTGCAGGGCGGACGATCTAGCTAGGTACGGTACGACTCTCCAGATACAGCCGGGAAGGGCGGGTCTGGGGAGGCCTATAGCAGCACTAAAATTGGCGCTCAGTAAGCAGGCAAATGCCTTGACAAATGAGAGGTGGACCAACTCTCTCACGTGCAGGGTAGCGAAACAGGTTTGGCCAAAACTGGACCTGAAGCGCTCCAAGGCACTAGTATCCCTAGGAAAACGAGAGTTAGGATTGGTCGTAGGGATACTGACAGGACACTGCCTTTTTGGGGAACATGCAAGAAGGATGGGTCTACAGACTAATGACTTTTGTAGAAGTTGTTTGGACGAAGAGGAGGAGGAGACGTTAGATCACTTCCTATGCTCGTGTCCGGCACTATCATGCAGAAGGCATAAGTACTTAGGTGTGTACAGTATGGACAGCCTTTCGGAACTCGCGGGCTGTAGAGTGCGAGATATATTACGCTACATAAGTAGCTCTGGATGGTTTCAACGGGAGTAAAGGGGAGATAGGATCCTGTGGTATCACAATGGGCCACTACTGGCCTAAGTGTGCGATAGCAGCCACTCTAACCTAACCTAACCTAACCTATCATCTCCTCCAAATATTCGTTTTTTAAATTATACTTCATGCAGCACACCAAAACAATCATCGTAGCTACATACTTACATCTAAAATAGATCCTCTTCCTTTTTATGGTCACCACGTGTTTAAATTCTATATATCTAAACAAGAAATTATCGATCGTGCATAAACATTATTTTAAATAGTACATATGTATATACGAGTATGTATATACATAATACGTGTGTTTTAGTTTCATTTCATTCTGTTTTATTAAAATATAAATCATACATATATATTAGAATAAGAGAAAGGATACTTTCAAACGAAAATAAAAAATAAGTTGAATTTGTTATTTTTCCGTTTGTTTCTTTTTTACTGCATACACAAATATAAAATTTTTTATTTGTCGCGCGCGTATTGAAAAAATATATTGAGCGAGAAATATGTATTGCGCTCATAATGTAGACCAAAATAGGGTTTGAGTATTAACTAATATTTCTACTAACAGCCGCTAGAAAATTTTTTCCATTTGTAACGACATCGAGAATTTGATTTAAACATAAATTTTCCATTGGTTTAGAGATCTTTATTCATTTATTTGTCTATGGTAAAATCTAAAAAATAAAAGTTTTAAATCGTGTATGGAGTGGTATCTATTGAGGTAATATTGTACTTTCTAGTAATTCCACTATTTATTATAAACACAATGATACAATCAAAAATATTTTGTTTTTTTGCGTATACGTATACGCAGTTTAACGAAAAATCACAGATACAACGATGACAATGGAATTATCAGAAGTTTGTTTTGTTTTCATTTTTTCGTTCAAATGAAAAATCTAATTTGATTGTCTGTGGTAGCCGCTTACGCTGTTACGCGAACTATACTTTAATAGCGGTGTGAATGGATTTTGTTAACCAACTGTATTCGTGATTAATTACGCCTATTAGATGACAGATGATTTGATAAAAAAGGTATCTTCGCTAGACAATGAACCATATTCAATTAAACGTAATTTAGGCGAATTTGCATTTTTATCATTTTCTTTAGTGATGTTTTCTTGTTTTACATAATATACTTTGCGATGATCAGTATCGGATATACAAATGTATGGTCAGTTGAAAATAGATTAGTATATACTAATACACAATCAAACTGGTAAATATGTATAAGAGATATTCTATTAGTTGCAAAATATCTGCAATTACTAGACAAACAAATTCAGTTAGATGTACATTTTGGTGTTTCGTAGAATTTATTTCTGTTGAGGCAGCCGCAAGTTAATGTGTACATTTTTCGTATAAAATGAATTATTATAATCGGTGAATATATTTAAATTACCAGTGTTAATTACAATTCAATTCAATACAATTCAATAATAATTGCCTTGTTGGTAAATTTTTTTTCGTTTGTGTCTATTAGAACTAAAATAAATCGGTGAGTTACTATATAACGTCAGAATAAAGTTTATTTTCTAACAGTATCCGTGGTCGTTTATCCCATTAGCAATACAAAATCGATACACCATTAAAGTAAAAGACTCTCGATCGCTTGGTATTAACAGTTTGCAGTCAAATACGTCCGATCGACTGTGTGAATCGTTATTAGCGGGGCCTTAAGAAAAATAATAATCTCAGGATATACTAAATTGGAAAAATAGCAAATTAAGGGATTTAGATGCGCGAAAAGAAAAAATCACCGTTTCACAACCGGAATAGCGGAACTGCGGAACGCGCGTGTATTGTGAATAATTATAGTGCATAGTGGAAAGATTAGAATGTCCAATTAGTTTAGTTGTAGTTTTATTTATTCAAAATCTAAGCAAAATATTTATTTTTTAAATTAAAATATAGTCTTATTAAGTGAGTATTTGTAGTGCATGCTAAAATAAGAATATTTTTGTGTTATTGGGATTTGTAATTTAAGTATCCCAACTGTATTTCAAAGTGTTAACGTTTCTTTTTGCGATTTGACTAAGTGCCGTGGCGAACCAAATAATTCTATTTTAGAAAACTTTCAGTAGCCCATTTCATGAACATCCCAGGAGTAATCTTTGGAACTGTAATGAGATGGTAAGTCATTCATTGTACGATGGGTAATCCATTATATGAAATTATATGGTTGATCTTCAGTTATTAAATACGATACTAGCCGTTATAAAATTGATATTAGTATTCTTAAGCCGCGATAGTTAACACAAAAAAATTAATAATTTTATATTGTATCTCTAATTAATATTTTTGGTAATGATTATATTAAATAAATAAGTATGTTAAATCCGTTTAATATGGAGTAAAAGAACTCTTTTTATTGATGATGATGTAGTGTAAATGTGAATCAAGTGTGATGGTATTATTGGTTTTCGGTGTAAGTTAACTCAACACGATGATTTTTGTGAATCTTTTTCTTGTATTCTCGTCGACAAAGAATCCCCCAATTTCCACAGAAGCTACCCCAAAAAATTTAAAAACGTGTTGGTCGACGAGAAGATTCCGTAACAACACACACCTGTATTGGTGGCCGTCCGTTGTGATAATACAGGTTCTTAATCATTTTCTATTTCTAAAGAAGACATTCAGATGAAATAGTTGTAGTTTCTAGCATGTTCCTCAACAAATGACAATCGACGTTATTCTAAACTTTAGACCAACTGAGGATACTGTATTATCCTTGGTATATGCCACCACTAATCAGCCAAATGAACGGAGATACTCACATTTACCCTACTGTCTACTATTCTTTTCGCCCCTGTATATCTTAAGAAAATTTCGACCGGAGAAAGTACAACATAACCTCTAAGTTGTCGTCCTCAGCGCCGCTTATATGCATAAAGGCGGTTCTCTGCAACTTCTCCATCATACTTATTTAGGTCATGTTATTAAGGTCTGGAATTCCTTGTTATAGTGATTATATTTACAGGCAATTGAAAAAAGTAAAATAATGTTTCCGTATTTTAAATACATGTTTAAAATTTATGTTTAAAATACGAAACAGTAGTCCAATCAGAGATTATTTTTGTAAAAGTTCCTACTTAAAAATATGGCTGCAAAATATTTTATAATTCAGCCGAAACCAAAACAATAATAGAGACCTAGTCTAATGATGAAATATGAGAATGGGATGGCGACATCTAAGTACGATGGATGAAATAGTTGACTTCGAATACTTTGTCGAAGGTATAATTGATGGAGATTATAGAGCTAACTACAAAAGTTGAACCTTTTCAATGGATTTATTTGTCGTTCTTCTTATGAAACTAATTAATTCTGACAGGATTTCCGATACATTTTTCAAAGTACTCTCCATTGTCTCAATTCTTTCCCCTAAACGCTTCACTTCTCTGGTTAATCCTGTAATTTTTTCATTTGGCTGATCATACATATCTCTGTAAACGATTTTACCTGTAAATAAATAGTTTTAAATTAAGTTTATTTTTAATATGAAGTAACTATCTATTCCTATTTACCAAAATTGTTATCTGTCGGGGTGGCATTGGCATAATGCATTCGCACATCCTCTAAATTTTTGTTTTTATCGTTCTCCGCCAGGTGGAATTCTGTTCGCACGTTTAAGTCTAAATGTTTAAGCTTTTTATTCTGAAAGTTGTTGTGGGCTGCTTCTGATTCAGAATTGGAATACATTTCGTATATGCTTTCCTTTTTTATTGCATCGTTGATAGTAGCTAATAATTAAATTTGTATGCAATCTTACGAAAAATCGTATTGACGGGTTGAATATATTACCAATATTAGTTGCTAACATTTTAAAATTATATTTTGTCCATGTTGGTTTTGGAGGGCTGTGATTCTCAAGGGAACTTTTAAATTTTTTATCTGGCCATACAATTTGGGATCCTTCAATTCATGTCATTGAAACAGTTGCTACCTCTCGCTCTCCCTTTCTATCAATCTTTTCGATAACGGCATACATTGCTAAAGAATAAACATTTTTATAAGTACAAAATTTTATATTTGTGTGTGATTTTACTCCAAGAACGCCTGTTTTCGAACAATGGAACTGTTTAACAAATAAACATATTGGAAGAATCCTATTTATGCAGCCACTTCCGCATATGTACTTATTGAAATACAGAAATGGTTGACAAAAAACAGTCATTATGCAACACCTATTGTCAATCAGGTTCGACCGTCCAATGTCACCCTTCCTACCTAGCCAATTCGACCGGAATTTATCAGCCGACTGCGAAGGTCAAATAGAAGTCCTATGTATTTGTTGGGACACAAATGTTTTTAAAATTTCGTTAATTTTCAACCAAGGACCATTTTGTCGTCATGATCCCAAAAATGGTTTTAAGAGCCTATTTCTTGTAAATTTTATCATAAAGAGACTTACACTGCATCCCCAATAGAATTCCTTATGACTTTTTACTTACAGAAAAGTATGAAAAAAAAACTTGACAAAAAAATATTTTTTTTGTCAAGTTTTTTTTTCATACTTTTCTGTAAGTAAAAAGTCATAAGAAATTCTATTGGGGATGCAGTGTTATTCAGAAGATAGCTATATTTTCTATTTTGGCTTGCCACCGCTTACGAAATCAACGCAATCAAAAATTTAACCAATAACTTATTAAACATGATAATAATAATAGTTTATTAACAAAAATGTTTTTATATAGAAATGTTGAAGTTTAGTAAACTCTACAGCAATTCTTGATGCTTTTGACAATGACCTCCAATTGATGTCAAAAGTTAATTTAGGCTCTACGTATTTATGTAAATTAAAATGATTCTACAGAATTAAAAATATATCATAGTCTTTCATGCAATACATTTTATATCGTTACATTCGCACGCAGTGTAGCCTACGCTTAGCCGTGTACCCAAAGCAACATACATATATTGTAAAATGGATAAACGACTAGAAAAACCCTTTATATCAAATTAATTAATCTTTAAGATAACACTCAATACCTAATTCATACTAATTAAAGATTCCATAGAAATTATGTATGCAATTATTATGAAAATTATCAAGATGACTGCGCTTCTTTTTAATAATTCAACAAAATGTATGTTTTCTTGGATAAATTATAAACTTACCTCACGTACGTATTTCTTCAAATAATTTTGAATTTATTAATTAAAACTGATTATTATTTTTATTACGCCAATAATTATAATATTTTTAAAAATAATAAATTTCACTTTCTTAATATTTTTTTTTGACACAACGACACAAATTTCAACTCCAAACTGAAATTAATTAAAACCTTGAAATTCTCTCAGCATAAAAACACCAATAAAATGAAATGACCATAAAAGGCAATAGTAAAACAACAGAAACGAGAAAGCAAACATGTTTTAGGGAGAAAGAGAAACATTTTTTTTAAAGTACCAAATATAGTCATTGTACCATGCCACACGAGCATTTTTTGTATTTTGGCATTTTTTTTCTACCAATGTTTTGTTCTGCTCTCTCTTAAATAAAATTTTAACTAAAATGAGTCAAAAATGTCCTTGAAATATTTTTTATTTCATTTATGTTTGAGTTGTGTGGTTGAACAGAAAATTTGTTTAAGTCGCAATTAAAACTTGTATCATAGGTAAACGGGGAAAGAAACGAAGAAAAATGCGGCATTTTTTTTACGTGTGGCATGGGTCATTATCGACCCTTATTTTTGGGATGACCATAAAAGGCAATGATAAAACAAACGAAACGAGAAATTCCAAATTTCTTAGTGAGAAAGAGAATTTTGTTTTTTTGTAACTTCGACTGATTGTTGGCAAAATAAGTTGTTTTGTTTAAGGGCATTTCCGACTCATTATCGACCCTTATTATTTCCCACACAAGTTACAGTAAATTTCGACTGTTGGTTGGAAAATATCATTTTTATGTAGTTCAGTCGTATTTGTACCTAATTTTATTTTTATATCTAATTTTAAGTCAATTTCGGCTGATTTTTGGCAAAATAAAATTTTTGTTTAAAAGTTAAAAGGGCATATCCGTTTTTACCCGATGAAAAAAAAATTGGACCCTAAAAGAGACGAAAATGTCGCAATGGGCGGAAAATGTTTTACGGGCTATTTAGATTTTTTTTATTTATTATTCTAGTTTCTAAATTTATTTTCTAGGTATCAATATTGAATTTAATTATTTAAATTAAGGATTATCATCAGAAATTGAGACTATAACCAGTCTGTAACCAGTTCTTATCTCTTTATTACTAATATAAGTCTCCTATTATCATGTTATGTGTCGCCCTCGATAGCATAGTAAGTAGAGCGCTTGCTATGTAATTTGGGGGTCCTGGGTTTGATTCCTGGTGGTGAAAAAAAAGCTACGGCTGGGCGTTTTAAATGTGTTATGTGTATTGCGCATTGTCTTATACATCTCAAGCCATAGTTATCGGCTTTTCTCAGTAAAATATTTTATTTTATTTTAAGGGTTGTTTAGCGGACCGGCGTCATCCGGAACACAAGTTTAGCTTAGTTACACATCCTAATCAAATAAAATTAAAAAAAGAGGAAATAGGAGAACGAAACTCGAATTGTATTGTAACTTTATGTAATCAACGTTCAAATAGAAACGCCGTTTTCGATTACCGCTTTGATCACAAAACAAATTTACATTATAATTGTTTAAGAAATAGCCAAGTTTAATCCGAAATCATCACTAATCGAGAACAATTTCTAATAGTATTGAGAACCTGTTAATCAATTTTGTTAAAATCATCAGAGCTCAAAACAGTTTTAAAATGAAATCTATCCTCAACTGTCGACCACCTTAATGAATTATCCCAAAAGCAGAACTTACTGCAATCGTTTCTTGGCACCCGAATACTCCTATATCATTTTTTAAAAAGAGGCTTGGGTCTCACTAAAGAACTCTTAAACGAATTACCCCAATATCTGAACTCATTTCAATTGATTCTTGGCACTATAAAACTTACAGCAATATGAATCAAAAAACTTCAATCCACAGAATGTTTTTTTGCCTTCTCGATAAGGTTAACTCAATTCCAAAAAAGTTGTAATAATTGACCAGAGTACGAATTTTGTTCTACATGAGAGTTTTGCTACTGTTTCGCAAACTTACATATACAAAACTAGTTTTACTATTGTTTGATGTAAATAGTAGTAAAATTTATTATTTGCATGCAGTATGTTCATGAAACAAAAGCGAAAATCTCAAGTGCGGGGTTTAAACAAATTTCATATACTGGTATTTACCGGAGGGCTATTTTTTTTTTTTAATTTTGACAAATTTCAATCGCTTGCTGACTAAGAAAACTCATACCATCTTTTATCGAAAATCGGTTGAGCTGCATAATTCACTTGAGTTTTAAAATTGTACTCGGACCTCGCCGAAGGACCTCTGAATTTTTTTTTGCTCAAATCCTGACTCATTGCAATCGATTCGTTTTTTTTTATTTACAGGTTTCACTGGTTGACACTTATGACAATTTGGACCATTGTGATACCACACATTCACGCCACATCATTAACCCATTCACCTATTCAGCTACTCACACAACTACAGTATACCACCACATTGCAACAAAATAAAAATCTGCACATTACAAGCACCATATCAACCTGTACATTGATATAGACGGTGAGTCGGCGCTGAATTCTGCACGTCATCAGAGGGTCGTAGTTGTGTTGATTAACATCACCGGTTGTAATCGATGATGAAAATTCGATTTGCATCTAGCCTCTGATGGGATCCGAACCCAGCACCTCTCGGTTCAAGTGCCGAAGCTTTAACCACTGCACAACATGTCCGGGTAATTTATTTATAATATTCATAAAAAAATTTTAAGCCGTTTACGAAACCGTTGATACAAATATTCAAAAGTATAATAAATATAAACATATTATGGAGGATCAAATAAAGCAGTGTTAGGTCATTTCCAACTAAAACAGTGTTAATGAATTGTTGAATTTTGCTGGAACGGGCACTTTTTTGTCGTAAATTTTTATGTTACTTTAACTATCGATTTCGGTTAGCTTTAATTTTTTAATATCATCTTGATTCATTTTCATTTCTACACCTTCTAAGATTGAGACAGATTTCAAATAAATGAAACAAAGAAGAATGTAAATGTCATGTCGAATGAAGTTTTGTGAAATTCATAAATCGCGTTTACCGTGTTTCACTAATATTTGAAGATCAGTATCGCAAAAATGAAAATTGAAATCGTTATCAGTTTTTGTGTCTGTCGAAGGTATTCGTAAAAAACTTACCAACAAAATCATTTTTATAGGCATTATTATTTTCTGTCAAATAAAAACAATGGTTTTGCCAAGATATTTTGTTTCCTGGAAATTTTGTAGTACATAAGTACATAGTCTATACATTTTTATGGTAATAAACACACACAATTTGTGACTCTAGTTGTACCAGTGGCAGTTGTCTTGGTGGCCAGCACTGATGAAAATAACTACCCGAATAATACTACGAACCACTTACTGTTTGTTTTATTTTACATCTGCGTGTAATAAATTAGTAAAATATTTTAAATTCAAATCTTGAAAATGATAAACCGCATAACACAAACAAAAATATTAAGTACACGACTCTCTGTGATGATGCACACTTATCGATATCAATTGAATGTCACGTTTTTTCCTAACCAAATTATTGATACAAATTATCATTAAAACCGATGTATCTAACATAATTGTGTGTAATTTATGGAATAAGCATTTTCCTTAACCGTGAAATGTAATTTGATAAACAGAAAAAATATCTCGGATACAACATGTATAAGCATCAGCTTATATCCTTATGAGTATACTAAACATATTGTGATGTGATGGAAAGATCAATATGCGATAGATGTAAAGAGAAAATGTTGAATATTACAAGATACTTAAATATTGATAGAATAGCAGCTGTGTTTACAATTCCAGACATTACATACTCGTAGTACCACTTACACACAATATAATATATAGCAGATAACTGAAAAAATTTACAAATTAAAACGGCATTAGCATCTATTTATAGCATCGATACAGACAGGATACAGAACTAACGTCATTATTTAGTGATTATTTTCATTCCAGTATAGTAAATACTTCACTATTCCGTTTTATTTCAGTAAAACTTAACATTCAATCAAAATATGTTTGATGGAAATCATTATTTGAATCGCACCATAAGAGTTTATTTAATAAGTATCTATAATCCTTGTTTAATATTAGACACTTGATATAATATAGTAGGTATTAGGCAAACCGAAAGTTTGAGTTACATTAAACTTTAAGTCCGCTAATTACACTTACGTAGATGAAAATTGTATCATTTTTGTGTTATGGATACAAATTTGTGTCTACGATAAAACATATACATATGTATGTCTCGCACAACATTAAATAGGGTTTGAGGAATTCACTAATTTAACTGCAACGCCTTAGTACTCAAAACACACTCTCTGTTACAATTGAACGCACTCTCTTTATGTAATTTACTTATGAAAGTGTGCACTCTGGTTTTAGACTTCGATAGATAAGAATAAAAATTAGGATTAAAAATTATGAATATTTTCGACTTTTTAATGTATATATACCATTCCCTATACCACCGAAGTCCGAAATAGTTATTATCGAGATAATATGTCTATCTTTTTGTCGATCTGTGTTTTCTCTACAGCCCAGAAGCGTGTTTCGTTTTTCTATAATCTAACAACTGCTTTTGTTGAGTGGTGGGCATGACCATTTTATACACGTCAAAAGAAAATATAAATAAATGACGTGACAATCGGTTCATGATCTACAAAGACAAACTAAACGCGGGTTGAAATTGATATTTGTAATACTTAAGAACAATAAAAGAACGCATATTTTATGTGACATTGAGCTATTATCAGTATTCACTCAAATAATTTTATCTGACAAAAAGGGGTCACGTCAATATATCACGTGTTTTTCCTATAATGCTCAATTGACACTAAAATTCTAAATTAATCTCATGTCGTGCGGTGAAACTTATTATTTATATATTCGTTCTTTGAACAGGGTGTAATGCCCAAGTGTAGATTCAATACAATTGCATTCTCTTGGGGCGAAGTCGGGCTTTCTTGACAATATTTGCGAATAGTTTAAAAAGTAAAGCACATACGAAAAAATCGATAAAGCGAAAAAAACACTTATAAAAGGATTCTAAAAGCCAGCAGAGCTTGCGGATTAGTTATGGCGAATTCTTTTACGTTTTTGATGTAAATCAAATTTCCGATAGTTAAAAAGAATACGAAAAAAATTTGATGTGTTTTTATCGTATTGTGCCTAAACCCGCAAGGGACTCCGAAAACAATAACAAACCATTTTGAAAAAAATTCAAATGATGCGTTTGTATATATTTGACAATATTTATGATTGACATATTATATGTATATAAATATGTGTATGTGGTAGTTAAAATGGAAGAAAAAATTCACATTTCCATTTTTTGATGTACATCAAATTTTTTTGCTATTTTTTCCGCTAAAAGAACGCGAAAATGGGATTTACATCAAAAAATGTTGATATACATCCACATTTTTGCCAGTTTTTTGTGAAAAGAAAACGCCATTTAACTGCTTTAGTAAAATTACTTGATCGAATTTGAGCCCTATGAAAAAACATGAATTTGCTAGTAGATTTTGATGGTTTCGTAGTGTGTCGAACTAAAGTAAATTTTATTTCCTAGAGGACCTGGACTGAATTTTGCTAAACTAGTTTATCTAATCCGTAGTCTGTTCAGGCTATAAGTTAAATTTGCAACAAAGCTGGTTCAGATTATTATTCCAAAAAATTTAAGTGGCATTAACTATTTTTGATAAAAGAATGTTTTTTTTATCAAAATTCGGCCAAACAAGGATGAAACTTCATACTTAAAGTTTTTTGATAAATTAGCAGATTACGGAGAAATTTGGCGAATAATCAAATAGGAGAAACAAATTATTGCCCTGCATTTTTGTAATCGTATAATTCTTCGTACAAAAAATTATATCAAAAATGGCAGAGGTTGCCTAGAACTATACAAAATAAATAAACGAACAAATTTCTTTTGAACACAAATTTCCTTGGTGTACTCCGATTCAATGATTTCAGTTCGATTTTCGGAAGATTTCTGCTTTCGATTAAAGTTGTGTCTTATGTCTGATGCGACAGGTTATGTAAACGTATTTGGAAACTTTTGAGTGCTAGAGTCGCTTTTACACGCGTTAGAATCCACTCATAAATAATATTTGAATCTCCCCCACCATAGTTTTCAGAATCTACGAGGTCTTCTGAAAATCTATTAGATCAACGCATATATTGTGCATCATACAGCATGCCACTATTGTTTTAATTGAGTTTTCAATTTTTAAGAGTAGTTATTCGAACTGGTGCCAATCTACAGCTGTAATCACTATCTCCAAGGTAATAAAAGCCTTTCGGTAAAAAATTTCCATTTTTATACAGAGAACTAATGCCTTAGAACCCTTTGGCCATGTACGGAGCCAGGAAAGCCACTACAGACAAAAGTAAATTTTCCGCTACTGTCACTTATACCTAGCAAGTTAATTGAATAGTTCAACTTGCGATTAGTATACTCAGCAGCCCTCGCAATTTCATTAGAAGATTCCAATTTAATCCTTAAATGACGCTTTATAGCAGTTCTGCCATTCTCCATTATTCTATTGAATAATTCGGATGAGATGAAATTTCGACAGTATACCTTTCTCTAGAAAATAATAAATGGTTATTTTGTGTACTATTAAAATTTGTAAATACTTACATCATTACTCTTTAATTTGACATAGATACAGCATTTTTCTCAATTGAGAGTGATTTATAGAAAGTAAAACTAGCCATTACTTCAGTGACGCACGATATTATAAAATCTTCTTCAACCGCAGAAGATTTTATAATTTCATTTAAGGAGATTATTTTTCCTCTTCTTCAAAACTCGCTAGACTCAATTTATGTTAATTTTATAAATAGTTATTTTAATAAATATGTAATTTCAATTAAATATGTTTAGTTCACTTACTATAAATAGTAATACTAACAACGTTTAAATAATTTAAGAACAATTTTAAATTCAAACTCTTCTGATGTGTTATATGTTTGACAGATCAAAATAGAATAGAATAAGAAAGGAATTCGGACGCTCGATATTCTAAATTATACTGCCATGTTTTAATATTACTGTTGAATTGTAATATTAATAAAAGTTCGAAACATCTTTCGAAGTTCTAACGTCGCGTTTTTCTTTTGTTCCATTTTACCAAAATTGTGAAAATTACATATGTACCCTCATTAATTCATAGTTCAAGAATTACTAAATGTACATATACAGAAGAATTACTAAATGTATAAACAATAACAAAAAAATCTAAAATAACGATCGATTACGATAAAAACGGCACAGATAATCCGATGAAGTTCATTCAGCGATGAGGAGACGACAAATAAAATTCTCAGAAATCTCATCCAGTTTGCCTGGCAAAATTTAAAAGGCTTGTTTGGATCGAAGAATATTCTCCAAGCTTATTAAAGGTTTTGTCAGGTTTTTTGGCAAACAACATTTCGCTTTTTGTAAGATACGAAAATTCAATACAATACCAAAAATTAGTTAAATCTTTAAAAACCAACCATCAGTAGATAACTTTAAAAAAATTCAAACTTATGAAAAACACAAAAATATATAAAAACCGCTGAGCTCAGTATTATTATGTTTTTGATTGAACATAATTTGTCGTTTTCATTAATAAAGGCTCTGATAGCATTAATAAAAGTGGCTCTAGATTCACAAAGAGCGGAGGAATTGAAATGCGACAGAACGAAGGCAACCGAAGAAACAAACACAATTCTTTTAGAAGAAGGCCTGCTTCTTAAAACTCTAAAAGTAGCAACTACCGATCGACTACCAGGTGGTTTTCTATCGAAAACGTAATGAAACGCATCTTGGAGCAGTAAATTCTACTGCAACATTTATTTTTACCGTATGAACATAATAGTTCTTCTGAAATGAACGATATAAATAAAACTTATTTTATGTTTAATAAATCAAGTCAACGTTGAGTTCCAGGCCGAAGCTTGGATTCATATGTTGCTACAATAACTATGTACTTATTTTAAAACCATTGTTTAAAATTTCATTAAAATAGATTATTATGAAAAGGCATTGAAGAATGAAATACATTTCGAGAATGATGATATATATTTGTATCTAAAGCTTCCCCATATACATGGGGCAAAAGCTGAAATATTAATAAATACGCTGGAGGATCAAGAAAAATATGAATTTAAGAGAAATTGTCAATCGTATTATGTGGAACTGCTTGAAATTAATCCTGAAAGTTTGACGCAGAGTTTAGTTCCACTAGTAGCATTATTTCCAAATTTGATAGAAGAAGAGAGTCTCGAACTATTGGATGAAGAATGCCTAAAAAATCAATTGGTAGAAAATTTGGATTTGGAAGAATTCTGTGGCAGCATATTTTCGTTGAAAAATTCTTTAAATGAATATATGCTTCACAAAATTCGAAGTGTATTGGCTCGATCATTGCTTCTCCTCACAGAAGTGCTACTGCGAAAAGAAAATTTTCTGAGGTTACCTTAATTAAGGACAAAAAACGAAATTCACTGCTCACCTCAACAGCAAACTCTATTTTAATGGCAAAAGAATTGCTTATTGCTTAACGATCGAGAAACAGAAAAATGGGTTCCTTTAAAACTTTTAATATCAAAGTAGTTACATTAAATTATAAACAAATTATGCTCCTTTATTTTACAAGATGTTTTTTTTTAATTTTAAGTATTGAATATATACAATTTTTAGTTACATATTATATTAGTTTAATCTTTTATTTTGCCAAAAACTAAAAAGTGAATAAAATAAGGCTGTTAATTTTTTATTTATTCACGTCGATTATAGAATCCGCGGGAGTGAATCGATTGCGGATTGAAAACTACATATAAAAAAATATAAAACAATATTTTAAATCATAGTATCTTAGAATTAGTAAAGTAAAATTTTAGATCCGCAACTATTTTATTGCGTTTGTGCGGGGAATCATAAAAAATGATTTGTGTGGAAATTGATACATATTTTCCAGGCTACTTTGTTTTATAGCATTCGTTTTTAATTTTTTGTATATGCAGTTTTCAATCTGCAATCGATTCGCTCCCGCGGATTCTATAATCGACGTGATTATAATTTTTTTAATTAATAAAAACTTTAAAAAAACATTAAACATTTTTTTGTGCTACTCTTGTTATTATGTTCCTTGTTTCGATAAATTGTGTGGGTAAATTAATTCGATTTATTAAATTTTGAGAATAGATAACAGTACACAATGCTTTTAAAAAAATATTTCTAAAAGATATACATATCAATGATTACGAATACAACTGAGGTACACTGTACAATTGAATTCGCAATTAACAACTTCAGCTTCATGCAACAATGTCATCTCTCAGAGTTTATTATTATATCTATAATCAAATATCAAGCGTAATAAGACAAAGGAACAAAATAAAAAATTTACCGAAACAAATTTGGTCTATCCTTTTTCTTAGTTTTCTGAAGTGACCTAGTTAATCTCTCCAACTTCACTATAATTGAGGATAAAAGAAAAAATTTGCATAAAAATAAATAACCTTTAAGAATTACTGTGGGTTTTGTTCAATGTCTATTTATTCATAAATTGTACTTTGATCTAAATTTATTATTTTATATTTTGTTTTCTATTGTAATGGTTTTACTGTGATTTTTCCGTACATTGGTTATTGTACATTGGTCTATTTTCAGTACTTTCGAATTTTGTCAAATTGAATAAATCATAAGCAATAACAGAGTAAGCTCATAAGCTGTCATTTTAAGTGTTACAACTCCGATGACGAAATACAATTGGATTTGTGTATAGAAAATCAAAACATACAAACTTTGGCGCGTTCGATTTAACTGAAAGGCCTCAACTCTTCACTTCAGAAATTTAATTGAGTTACTGAAGAGAAGAAGATGTTCGTTTGATACTCATAAATGACAAAATAACTAGTTGTCAATTTTATATGTTTATGTATGTTTTAAAGTATTTAGACAAAATTTTGACTAATTGATGGCTAATTGAAAATCATTAAATGTCAAAATAAAATAAAAACCTATTTGAAGTATCTACACGAGCAAACTATCTGTTCAGTTAATTCAGTTGCTCAACTTGTAGTTGAAGTGAAGAGCTGTCAATCGAACATTCTCTTCACTTCAATTACTACATAAGTACCGACCAAACAGCACAGTGGTTAAAGCTTTGGCGTACGCAAGGTTGAACGTTAAAAGCGAGCTGCAAAAGAGTTGGGAGTGCTTCTGCCCCAGAATATATTGCAAAGTTAATAGACAAACAAACTTATCGTTGACTTTGTAGAAATATATTTGCCAAATATAATTGAATACTATCATGAGATTACAACCGGTATTCGTTTAGTAACCACAAAGGCGGTTTGATTTATGTAGTAGTTCATTAACATTTATGTGACTGAATGGTGTTACGACTTCACGGTCATAACATTGCTTTTCACACCTTGTTTCGTATTTTAATGTCATTGTAATCGGTTGGTTGGTGTCTTTACTTAATTTCAGTGTATTCGGGTATTGCCTAAAATCACTTGTTTATTATTGTCTTTTGTTCCACCCTTTTTAATTTAATGGTGCGACGAAAAAATGATGGAGCGAGACCAATGTGCACCGGGTGCGTATGTGCAATAGCACGACTATAGAATTGTTTTTGTTTTGTTTTTTTATACGCGACGAAGAGGGCCAACAATCAACAACAAAAAGATTCTAGAAGTTTTGTTTGGTGCGCGAATTTTGTTTTTTAGTCTTGATTGGAATGTTAAAAGATATAGGGTCGCGATTTGAATTTGGAAAAATATATTAGTCCAGTTTTTTTACTTTTCAGTCAAGTTTAAATTTTTAAGAAAAAATGTATGATTGTTGAGAGAATTGAGTTATGAATATTCCAAGTGCAGTTGTGGATGAGTTGGAATGTAGATAAATTATATGACTACCTATATAAAAAATAAAGAAAAGGAAAAATAAATGTATAAGTTTTGTGTTGGTTCATTTAGAAAAATTAGGAAAAAAAAGGATTTTGGTTCGAATGATAGTCTGCCATTTTGTATACCTCAGCTCAGTTTAATTTTGTTGCAAATATATCCAATACGAAATAACGTTTGTGGTGGCCTTCAAGGTCGAAAAGAATTGTTTTGGTACATTTGGGATTGGCGGCGATATTTGTATACCTTAAATTTGAATATACAGTTTTGGCAAAGCCAACGTCCAACCGCAATTAACAACTTAAGGCGAAGGACGCCCAACGGTTTTTTTTTAATGGGAGGCCAGTTGAGGCCATCCCTATTTGCGGATTTTGGCGAGACAAATGAATAACGGAAAACTATATTGAAAAGCCATTTGCGGATTTTGGCGGAAAGACGCCCAACGGTCTTCGGTTCGGCGAGCCAACGCCCAACGATTTTAGCACGTACGGCAGCTACGGCGAGGCAACGCCCAACGTTTATCTACTGGTGGCCAGTTGAAGCCAAATATATTTTATTTTACCAGCGGGTGGGCCACTACGTTAGAGATCGGGTAACGGCATAGCCAAGCCGCAACGGTCCAGGTGGGGCATAATCGCCTGTGACATGACGACCGCCCAAGGTTGCAACAAATATTTTTTGATTTATTTAAGGTACGATTTTATTTTTTTTATTTAATTTCAATTTGGTACTTATTTAAATTTATTTTCAAATTATAATATTTTATTTATATTTAAAATTGTGATCGAGCACCAAAACGGTGGTCGTACGCGCGACCTAGGTACGCATTGGTCTCGCCCTAACATTTTTTTGGCGGTTATATTCATTTTGTATATTTTCTGTTATGGGTTGCTGGTTTCCGCTTTCTTGGCTGTTATTTAAATAAAATGAATTGCTGAAGTTTTGACGTTTCGGTATGATAGGAGCGGAGATTCCGTTCCGTGTCGGCATGGTGTTTGCGGTTCCTTGGTGCCCGCATCCGGTTTCGAAATCAGCGCTTGCACTGTTTGAGTTCGAACGGATGCGCGCGCATCAAGGGACGTTTGCGTTTTTTTTAACCTTCTGTAATCACGGTATAGGCCAGGACCCACGCAAGCCTCAAACCCCACGACCCATTGCGTTTCTCCCTGAGATTTAGCCGGCAAAATCGCCGTGGAGGCCTCTGCGTGGTTCAGATGATATCTCCGAGTAGGCTGCTGATGAGCTGTCACGTAACAATGGGTACAATTGTACCCAAATGCATATTTGACTCTAAATTTGTTTATGACACAGTTTACGTAGGTGGCTGAAACTCTCTGACATCTTTAATTTTATTCCTTTTTTCGTGTCGATTTGCTTGTGGAGAAATATAATTTTTTTTTTTTATACAACAATTTTATAAATAATCATTTAATCGAATTCTCTGTTAATTTATACTTGGGTACAATTGTACCCATTCCAGTCTGCTAAAGGTCTTATCTTAGTTAAGTTTAAATGTTCTAACAATGTTCTTACGCGTGTATCAACTTTTGGTCCATAGATGTACAACAACAAATGTTCATTATTGATTAATTCGGAAATTTATTAATTCTCATTCATAAGCTTATTTAAAACGGGTCCGATACGTTTAAAAGACTGTTTTTTGATTTTTACAAATCCTTGATTGCATAACTCTGTATTACAACAGTATTTGTCACATGCGCATAGTACATCGATAAAATTTAATTGTTTTTTTTTTGGAATTTGGCTTGATTTGAAGTCAGTTTATTGTTGCAGCTATTACTTTCGTGTTTCAGTGCAATATTTAAACCATCTCCAACAAAAAGGTAAATAAAATTCGTTCAATGTACAAAAAATAACAAATAAAATTTATATTACGCATTTTCAGTTTCCCAACCTTACACACAATCCGTAAAAACATACCCAAAATCTAATTTTCATTCCAAAACATTAATTTTTATATTTGAATCTTTACCTTCTTTTAAACCATAAAATGAAATTACATTTTTTTCCAATAAATTTAATTACATCATTAAAAAATCACATACCATTTTAAGTTAATTTCTAAAACATAACACAATATACAGAAGCGAGAGAAGTGAGTTTATCAGCATTCTAACCACATAGCATCAACCACTGTGTATACATTCGGATACCAGATAAAAGAAATATAAAATAAACGAATGATAGCTTCTCTCTACGAGCATATTGAATACGAGTAAAACCACTAAATTTCTTTTTCAGCTCGTGCCATTCTCATATCATTCTTTTTTTTTTTGGAAAATTAACTAAACACTAATACCAAACGAAGAAAATAGGAAATTTTCAATTGGTTTCAATTAGGTTTTGTATTCGATTTTAGAGTGATCCAGTGTATACAGTTTAAGGGTAATAAACATATTTTCGTATCTATATCCCAATCGTATTTGAGGAATCTGAAGAAATAAAAATAAAAAATCGGAGCAAACAACGGAAAAATATGTGGAATCATAAATATTTGTGGTGTAGTATAGAATCATCAACATATGGATTCCCTGATAAGAATTTTATCGTCAAAATAGACATTTTATACTCCATCTTATATTTTATTACATACACGTGTAGAATGAAAATATGCTTTTTAGTTTCCCGCTTCTTTCGCCAAGCCCCACAAATAGTTTTTTTTAATAAAAACATTTTTTTTTACAGGGTGATTCAAACTTCTGCACACATCTAGAATTAAAGTTCACGGGCATTCAAGTTAGAACAATATTAATTCTAGATCAACAAAATCAATCGAAATGGATGAATTAGTAAAGTTTAAATACGATGACATTGAAATGAACTATTGAATTTTTTGAATTGATTTAATTTTCAATTTATTACTTTAAAAAAAAACACAAGAATTTAAGATTTTCTTAAGAAATCAATCAGTCGATCACTAACGTTTGTTTGAGTTTAAGAAAGACGTAGACTAACTATTAAGTAGATTGCTATCAGTCATATTAATTCTTGGTGATAAAGAAGGAACATCTTAAGATTTTCAATTTTTTTAGAAAAACTTAAATTCCAAGTTTAGTAATGTGTTCATTTTGCCACGTAAATTACATTAGCTTTTTGTAAAAGTAAGGGTGGTTAAATGTCCTTATCAATTTTTTACATTACCCAAACCAATTTAAATGCATATTAAAAAAAAAAAAACGTTGCCTGAATGTTTTTCGAGCTTTACACCAACACATTTACAGATTTTTGTTTACTTTTGGTGTACAATTTAGTCCTCATTTAAAAACTTGCTACACTTCATCAGCTTACAGCTTGTGCTAATATATTCGTAGATTTAATCTTGTAAGGTCTCATTTCACTTTCGTGAGCGAAATATTACAATGAATGATCAAATAAACAGAACCATTCCAGGATCTAAAAGGCATCCCAGTTCATCCCACATACTCGTAAAGTGGTAGTGATAATTAACTATCGATTTTACTTTCTTTTACATAGGATTAATATCTGTGCCCGCTCTATTGATTAGGAGAGACTGAAATTTCAACCTATAGCTTTTTCCATAATTTTGAAGATCTTGCAAATGTTTTGTAAATTACATCATTTACGAGAGAAACATGGATGAACTAAGAGATCCTAAATTAAATTTGCAACAATCCGACCACCAGAACAAATCGCTCATTTGCTGCAATAGTGACACAACCCAAAATTCACTCATTTCTAAGATATTCGAATCAAACGACTCCCCATAAATGATTTTTTTATCATTTTGTCTCAAAACTTACTCTCTTATGTAGTTATTTCTAGCCAATTAGGTAAAATTCCATATAAAAAACCACTCAATTCGCGAAAGAAATTAACATTCTAAGATATTGGAAACTATATCCTAAGAAAATTTGCGAAATAGAAAAGAATTATAAAAATTAAGATCCCATTTAGGATGTAGGAATTGAAAAAAAAATATTTTACTAATCAGAATGTATTTTAATTTATTTCTGAAAACGCCGTTTTTACGCACAATTTTGAGTGATATTTTCAAATCGCTCTACTGAAAAATTAAAAATTTTGGATTGTGTCACTCTCGCAGCAAATGAGCGAAATATATTCTAAATTTGGTTTTAAGCGGAAATGTTTTTCGATAAAAACTTTTATTTTCTGAAAATTCGGCATCTCTACGGTTTTAGACGGCACGAAACATAAGTAAGTTTTATTTTTATATTGGCAGATCACAGTAACATTTGGTGGAAATTAGTGTACTGGAATGGACAGGCCGCAGGCTCCTACGAAAAAGCTTTTTAAATGTTTGCAATGATATATTTTGAAAAGTTAGCATTAACGAAACTTGAAGATTAAATTTTGAGGAAAGGTTGTTAGTTATTAGTTTTAAGTTAGAAAAATTAGTTAGAAAAATTTAAGGCGGAATGAAGTTATTTGAAATTTATTTACAATCATGGTAAAAGGAAGTTAGGTGTTTGCGTGCGTGACATATCTCTATTTTGTTTTGTTAATTTCATTCAATTTTGTCATTTTCAAATGGCTTGTGAAGCCAGGCCCTTCCAAGTCGGGAAGTCAATACGAATTATTTGTTCCTTTTATTTGGTTCAAAAGAACACATCGTTTCTATAAACTAACGGATTAAGAAACTAATAAGCAGCAACCCGATCAGAACTAACGGTTATAGCAATTAGCAAGACAAATGTATTGATTTTTAAAGGCTAGAACCGTTAATATGTTACTACTTACCTAATATTTAAAATAATGATAATTATGTATAGGTAGCAAATTCCAGGCACCAATGCTTTTTATGCTACATTGATAACGTTAATAAGACATGCGGTATAATTGAGAAGATAGTTGAAATTATGTTTACACTCCGTTATTTCACGTCTTAAACAAATTAAACTTCACGCTTCCATCCTCAAAGTTAGTTTTACAAATCGTGTTCCGTTACACCCCAAAAAAACCGATTATGATGAAAACAAGGTCCGATTTTATTGACAACCTTAAGTTACTCATTATGAGAGCCTTCAACGTCAGAAAACGTATTGACAAGCTGGATCTTCAGTCGATTATGAGGCGTCGTAGCCTACGGACGAATAGAAATAACACCCGAGGGACGAATGTTGATCGGTTTTTGTTCCAGTCATGTGTCTAATGTGCACAAATATACGTAACAAACACCAAATGATGAAGCACCAAAGGAGGAACGCTTCTAGAGCCACCATCAGTTATTCGCTATATAATTTAGGAAGCAACCTTGTCCTGTGCAAGGTGTTCTTTAACAACAAAAACGAAAACAAAAGTATGATGAGTTTCAAACTACAAGAAACCTTATAAATAAAAACCTCGCGGAACACAGAATAAAGAAAATGGGAAATGGTGATCGAGAGTATTTACAAATAAGTCGCATACCGAAACAAAATGCTGAGTATGTACACTGCAATTCACAAACAGATTTAGGAAACAGCTCACCATTAAAAGTTGCGGTAGAAACATCTTACTGACTGGACAGCAATAGCTCATCCCCCCAGAGAAAGATTTTTGAGGACAAAACGGCCCCCGCTGATGTGGAAAAAAATCCCTGCCACGACGGAGACAAACAGTTGTTCTTAATCACAACCACAACAGCTGGTAATAAAACAGTAGGCCCGGAATACTGCGTGATCCAGCTACATTTACTTGTGGAAGAATGATGTAGTAGAAAAAATCATTAAGAACCTTAGCTTTGCAAAAGGTCACAACGCTTATCACAATCCAAAAACTGCCGGGAATCATAATTTTGGATCGTACTTCGCTAACAGGACAGGATTTAGGCCTAACTGATAATTTATTTAATCTTATCATTGAGGAGTCTATCGAACGAAGTTCACAGCTTTTTGTACTATGTATATCGTGATATAGAGGAGTTCTGCTACATATGAGAGAGATAACTGAAGACGGTGTCAGGGCACCAAAGACAGGAATGCGTTTTTGAAGTTAAATAATTACTTAGCTTTCGCGATTATTTTCAAACACGATTTCTTCTCTATATGTGGGAAACTTAGTGAGAAACACAAACATCTTCGAATAAACTCCAAGAGTTTATCATAAACAGAACAGACAAAACCGGCGACTAAATAGCAATAGATTGGAGAGTGTTTGTGTCTGCTCTTTGCTCCAAATAATAAATTTTTATGATTTTAAATCATAAAACTGTAATTTATAGTAGCGAAATGCTCGCACCAATAAGTATTCCAAGGTCTCAATACAAGACAATAGTGGTCCAACATATAAGCTTTAAACCCAAGTAATAATATTGTAATGTAAGCGAGAACCACTACAATGGCAGGCAAAACCAGCCGGTACCATTTGAAAATCAGTCAAAGCCATCGGGACCATAGTAAAATGAACATGATTTGATTCATTCTTGGCATTGTGCACTAACCAAAATTTCTGCCAGCCGGAAACCAATCAAGTTTTACCAATCTGGATCACTTGACGCTTGCTCAATAATCATAAAATATCTTGGATGGTTGTGCAACTATAAGCTTTAAGTGATCATTGGTTACTGAACACTGTTCAAATTGCTACCGGAACGGAAATAAGAATCTCAAAAAGCCTACAGAAACCAAGGTTTTACTAAAGAGAACCGTTTGGCAAATAAGCTTTCAGTAGGAATTGTAAAAGCACAGACCGGAACCACTACATTATCAAAGTATCATTACAAAACGCCATCCAAAACCATCAGTGGGAAAAATCTGGACTATTACACAATGATCACCATGTTCACCATTCACAGTCAAAATTTTAAACTGAATCGATACCATGCCAACCGGAACCATATTTGAATGCTTTCATTTTAAACATTTAAAAAATATTACAAACTGTAATTTATAGCTGATCTTTTAACAGTTTTACTTGGTCTTCGTTTTATTGGCATACGATGAGTAGATGCAGTCAAGAATGTATTTTCTTTCTCAAAATCCCTCATTTCCCAAAATGAATTAAACAAGGTTATCCGATCTCTCTCAGTAATAGGATTCTTGCACACTTTAACATATTTGCTATCCTTATTTTCGAATTCCTCTCCAAGAATAATATTTCCAGTTTTTGTAAAATATTTTTGCCTCTATTTCTTTTTACTTTTCTAATCTTCAGATCATTATTTTTGTCTGTCGTTGAATCAATTAATTATAAAATTCTGCTCCTCTTCTTAGTAAGGCAGTGCACCCTGATTCGTTATAATCAATAATAATTGCAATTAAAAGTTGTTTTGAAAATGATTACATATTAGAATTGCACTTGGACTTGAAAAAAGCGATTTTTGCTATAAAATTTTTTGGCTAAAATTCTTTTCATTACTTTATCAAGAATCGTAGTTCATTTAATTTGTGCTTATAAAGATAAGAATAAGACAAGATACATATATTTTACAAAAACTACCATTAGTTAATTGGTTTCAAAAGTGGACCAAGGGTAACGCTTCGCCAAAAAAGTTATTGTTTTTAATGCCATTATTTCTCATTTGCACACTTTTATTTAATTATGATCTTTTGTATACTTAAGCATTACAAAATATTCGACACGTTCGATTTATTGTTGTTGGTAATATGTATAAATTATAAATTGAATACGTATAATTCAGCTTTATATAAAATTCTTTATTGAAATCTTGAAAGCAGAAAACAATCACATTCAACATTTGTTTTGCAGAAAATCAATAGTATAACAATAATAATACTTATTTCATGTGTTTGAAAAGGGTGGTATTGAATTGAATCCATGTTATATATATGTTTGAACAGGTATAAAAAGTTTACTGTTCCATATGAATTTGAACATTGTATAAAATACGAACACTTATATTTGTTCCTGGAAAGTAATTTAAAATATTTTTTGACAATCTTTCGTGTGTGGGATTTTTTTTTTATATTGAACATATATTTTATGTATAATATACTTTACGGTGTCACATTGTAATGCTGAGCTGTAAAAAATGAGAGGATCAAAATGTCCATGTGATATGTTTGATATTAATCTACAGATAGTTATAGGGGCAAACAATATTTAATAGACGTATCTAGTGTTTTTAGTTAACACCATTATTTCAAATCACCTTCGTAAAAAGCACATCTTGTATTACATTGTAGTTTGTAAATCGTTATCTATATACTTATTCTTAAGTGCTGCAGCTGCAAATACATTTAAATAAGCACCATTTCCATTACATACTACCATTTTCTAATAATATTACACACACAAAAAAAAATTTAAAATGAAGTTAAGCAGTTATTTTATCAGAATATACAGCTTTACAACAAAAATGATAAACTCACCAAGTGAAAAAAAAATTACATAAGGATACAAAACCGTCGATAAAAATCTTCCAAATTTAACACACGAGAAAAATTCATTACACATTTCGGTTTTCATGATTATTTGACTAACGTACATCAACAACCACCAAACACATGAGCAACCTAATTATCCATATCCAGTCTACTTGTTATGGTGTTTAATTTTATTCTGCTACACCGTTTGCTTAAATTACATTTTCAGTTTATCTTACTTATTTTTTTTGTTCATTTCAAATACAAATAAAATTAGTGTGCGGTTCTTTAGGAAGAATTGTTAGTGTATTTCCTAGATGTTACTAAGGTGGGATAATTTTAAATTTATAACACTTTTTGTAGGTGTAAATTGGATGTACTCTGTAAATTAGGTATCTAGGACACTCTACTCACGTTAAATGTGAGAAAAAGTCTAGAAGCAGCAAGAATATTTATTTAATTTTTTATTATAATGCGGACAGTTACTTAAAAATAGGGGGGGGGGGGGGGGGAGGATTCATAGGAATAGGAAAATTTGATTTTGTGGACTCCTGCTTAAACATTTCTTGTGTTTTTTGAATTCAGTATTACAGCTATTTGAAATTTAAATTTACCACATTGCCGAGAAATAAGTGTTAGAATTAATCCCAGGATTTTCTCCCAGAAAATTAAAAAATATATCAATTATATTAAAATAAATAAATAAAATAAAGTAAAATTTGAGGACCAATCGCATATGTTTTAAATTAGGGTATAGACTCGTTTCCATATGGCCCTCTAGTAGGTTAAAGAAAATGCTTAATACAAAAATTAATAGTTTTCTCGGCCCTATAGATACAAATTTCATATATAATTTTGAATTGCCATTATTTCCACCAGCTCTGAAAAAATTGGATACAAGCTATTTGACAGAAATTGCTATAGGACGACTTGTTCATGGCCTATGCTTGTTTAACCAGCATGCTGAATTCCATTAAAATTAATTAAACCTTTAAAGATAAAGCTAAGAAACCTGGGTAGAAATTTATTCGAAAACCGTTTGCTAGAACGAGATGGGGAAACTTTCCTTCAGTTCAAATGCTCCATCTAAATAACCATCAGCAATTTTTTATTAATTCAGGATATTTCACGAGGTCATGTAGTCTCAGCTCGAACTCAGTGTTGGGTGTTGTATTTGACATTGTGAATTAATCTTGTTAGTGCGTGGTATATAGAACTGGCAGAATCAAGTGGCGAAATGAAAAAGAGTAGGAAAGAAGATTGAAACCCCAATTCACATCAACGACCCGAAAACTACTTATTACTAATTTCATTCTCAACTGAATTTCATTTATATCATACTGGAATATTGTTAATATGCAGCAACTAAAAATAATTCATAATTACGGTAACGGAAACGTTGATCAATTGAAGTTGATCTTTTCGTCGAAATTGTTGATCACATTTCTACATAATTGGGGCTCTACCTCACGAATGACGCGTTCGATATTGGTTTTAAGGCCTTCGATTGTTTGTGGATTACTCTCATAAACCTTATCTATCACATAGGCCGAAATAAAAAATCTAATGGTGTTAAGTCTCACGTTTTTAGTGGCCAATTAACATTTGGCCAAATTCTCAATCTTTTTCTCAAAAAACCGATACACGTGGTTCCAACAAGACGGTGCCCCATCACACACAGCTCGTTCCACGTTGTAAATTTTGCAAGAAACTTTTCCCGAGCAAATAATGTCAAAAAGTGGTCGATTGGCCCTCACGATTCGCTGGGCCCTCACGAAGGTTTCTGAGTTGTTATAACAAAAGTTGGACCCAGGGGTCTAGGAGCTTCGGAACAATTTTTTTCTAAAATTTATTTATTTTTAGGTTGGGTCCTGGGGTCTAGAAGACCCGGTACAATTTTTTTACTAAATTCAAATTTAATCTTTTTCAATGATTTCATGGGAAAGAGATAACATGAAATTAGTGTACTACTGGATTCCAAGGGATCCATCCCCTGGTTCAAAACACCCATCTAAGTTTCCACACCATTCATCCAATTAAATCAAAATTTGCATAGGGAATTTATACCAAAATGAGCAAATTTTCATAATATTTATGAAGGGGTTGGCTCCTCTGGGTCGAGGTGCTCCCATACAATTTACGCCTGTCTCCATTTACTCAAATTTACGACGTAAGCATGAAAATGGTAATCACACGCAAACTCTACATTGTCACTTAATCAAAGCTATCATGAAATTGTATTTTATAGTAATTTTATTGTCGTTACTCCACTTCTATCTACAATATATGGAGCTCATAGGAACGATAAAATATAGTATATTCCCTTCACGAGAACAACAAGTTTCGCTTGTAACATATACTGGCATTACATTCTCGGGAGTTATGACCATTTTGTAGTTTTGCAGATTTAGTTCTTGTGCTTGGTGATTTTAATCTTCCAAATATAACTTGGAACTTGGACCCAGAACTAAACTGTATTTTACCTTGCAATATAACAACAGATGCGGAATCTTTATTTGTGGACGCCATGCTTGGTTATAATTTGAACCAAATAAACACAATTGCTAATAATCGTGATAGATTATTGGATCTTGTCTTCAGCAACGACATTGACACCTTTAAAATTTCTGAATCCCTATTACCTTTTGTCATAAATGATGTTAATCACAAATCTTTGGATATTGTATTTGACTTAACTAAAATAGCGAGATCAGAACACCTACAACCAATGAAATACAACTTTAAAAAAACTAACCGTGTGGGGCTACAAAGTTACCTGGAATCCATCAACTGGCAAATAACTCTCAATTCCAATGATATAAACGAAAATGTGGACAAATTTAATGACATCATGCTTCAAGGCTTCGAAATGTATGTACCTATGTGCTGTAAACCACAAAATGTACACCCTCATTGGTTTGATGATAGACTAGTTAACTTAAAAAATCGGAAGTCGAAAGCGTATGCCAAAATGTTGAAAAGCGGGTTAGAAGCGGACAAAACTACGTTTCTACAATATAGTAATGAATTTGAAATTTATTTCAAATCTAAATACAGGTCGTATCTTAATCAAATTCAAGACAAAATTAAAGTAAATCCAAAACAATTTTGGAAATACTTTAGAAATAAACGCGAAATTGAAGGATACCCTGCTAATATGACGTACAACAATACCTGCTCTTCAAACGCCAAAGATATAGCTAACATGTTCGCGTCGTTTTTTCAATCAGTCTATAGACCAAGCGTTACTAGTGGATTGTACGAACAACCCAGCAACAACAACACATCAATAACTCCTCCTATTATTTTTGAGGACAACATTTTATCGGCTTTAAGGGGGTTTGGAGATGGTTGCGGTCTTGACGATATACCCTCTTCTATTCTGAAGGAGTACGCTGAAATTTTAACAATTCCATTATGTTATCTATTCAATCATTCCTTAAACACCGGCGTGTTTCCTGAAAAATGGAAAATTTCAAAAATTACTCCAATTTTTAAATCGGGTAAACGTGAGGATATCTCATGCTACAGAGGAATATCAACTACATCATCAATTCCAAAATTATTTGAGTTAGTATTATGCAACAGTTTTAAATCCACAATTGCACGTCATATATCAATAAACCAGCATGGGTTTATGCCTGGCCGATCCACATCGACTAATCTGGTTGAATTCACCAGTAAACTAATTAACGAAATAGAAAAACACCGTCAAGTTGATGTAGCGTACACGGATTTTAGTAAAGCATTTGATTCTATCTGTCATCATAAAGCACTCCAGAGTTTATTCAATTTTGGGTTTTCTCTCGATTACATAAATTGGTTTAAATCATATCTATCAAACCGGTGCCAATTTGTGATAATGGGAAATGAAAAATCAAACTGTATTAAAGTTACATCTGGTGTTCCCCAAGGATCACACCTCGGGCCTTGGATTTTTATTGTTTTCATAGACCGAATAACCGAGATAATCAAAAACTCAGACGTGCTCATATTTGCAGATGATGTGAAAATTTTTCGTACTATTAATGGATTGTTAGATACGGAGAAACTTCAAGAAGACTTAGATAGATTAAGTGAGTGGTGTGATCGGAACTCACTATACTTAAATATTAAGAAATGCAAAATCATGTCTTTCCATCGTAAACGAAATCCAATAATTACTTCATACAAAGTCAACAACGAAGTACTGCAAAGAGTCAATGAGGTTATAGACTTAGGTGTTACATTTGTCGAAAACGCCAGTTTCAATAGGCATATTGAAAATTGTATTGCGAAAGCGAATGCCATGTTCGGATTTGTTAAAAGATGGACAGGTGAATTTAAGGATATCCAAACCTTATGTTCACTCTATTTCGCTTATGTTCGATCTCAACTGGAATATGCTGTAACGGTCTGGAATCCATACTATGCTGTACACATAAAAAGAATTGAAAGCATTCAAAAGAAGTTCCTGATTTTTTTGTTAAAGAAAAGTGACTGGGATTACGACCACAACTTACCATTCCATGAAAATGTGGCTCGCTTACCTCCATACACAACAAGATGCACAGATTACAAAATATGCACGCTTGAAAATAGACGACTTCTCTTGGGAGCAGCTTTTATTGGTAACGTTTTGCTTGGTCACGTAGATTCAGCTTACATCTTGGAAAACATATCAGTTCACGTGCCATGCAGAACATTTAGAAACCATAAATTTTTAGCACTTGAACACCATTCCACCAACTATGGAGAAAACAACCCAATTAATAGGATGTCTAAATCTTTCAACTTAATTGACGATGTATTTGACTTCAACTTATCAAAGGACAACTTTAAAAATATCCTTAAAGACTTTTTTCTAAATTTTTAATTGTTTAAACAAAAATTTGGTTTATATTTTTTTTTTATTCTGTTTTAAAGTTTTTTGTTGTTTTAATATAATTTTAACTATAACTGTAAATAATCTGAAATCATACATGTATATTACAAAATAGATTTCTTTAAATAAATAAATAAATATGCATGTGACGCGTACTTACATTTTCCATCAGAAACAATATTATGCTGAGATGTGCTTGAATAGTTAGCTGTGTCGTAAGAAGTAACATAGAAATTTTTATTCGGGTATTCTGATACATTTCTAAAGTACTAATTTTTCTGTTGACACTATGGACATTTCTTGAAGAAATTTTCATTTTACGATCGTAAAGCATTGTCCGACCTTTCTTCGTTTGTATGTGCCGATTTGCCTACAGAACTTTTATGTATTGTCGGATATAGTTAACGACATTCCCATTTTCACTAGCAATATCTACTTTTTGTGTAATGACGACAAATATTTCAGAGGATCCTGAAGTATTATTTAAGAGATGAGATGATAAGGTTCACTTAGGTTAATCATTTTATATCGGTGCAAAATTAAAAGAAACTGGTATTTTCGCCATTAACGACCGCCAAATTAAACATTGTTTAATCCGATTTTGCTATGAATTTTTAATTTTGAGATGCTGACAAATTACTTCCAAAAAAGAGTATCCACATTTGACAACACTTAGCTTTCAAAATTTAATTCGTATATGGCGGTACTTAGTGATAATTCATGTTATATTTTTTTCTTTCTATAATTATACATAAAAGAATTTATATTTGCCTTTTTTACAATTTTTAATAAACCAGACGAATCAATAAAATTTAAAAAATGGTGTATAATGAATTTACTAAAAATAACTACAAATAAATGTTAAGCTTAAATAAATTTGAATATGGTTCAGACTTCAGATCAGATAAATTAAGTTTCTTAGATCATGTTTATTTTATTAAACAAAATTTAGTCAATGAAATCATCATTTTATTTGACAACCCAACTAACATTTTGCCTTATAAAATGTCTTTTAAGAATATTTTTCACTTAAAAGAGCCCTAGAATAACATTCTCCAAGAATGTTTAAAACTGAATACTTATTAGCTTCTTGCCAAAGAAATGTCGATTTATAAACTATATTATATTCTTACATGTCATTTTTACACCTTGCCAGATTCTGTTGTAAAGCTGTTTCTTACACCTCACTTAGTATACTCTTATTGTTTTTAGTGGAAATTTTTCTTAGCCAAGACATATTTAGTCTTACAGTGCTCTTAATTTCTTTCTTTATAAGTGTTCTGTAGGATTTCTATTGAACAAGAGTTTTATAAGATTAAAACATAAACAAATCTTTATGGGGAACGCTATAAGATTTATTGTTTAAATTCTTTAACAAGAGCCTTTAAAGTGTGTTTCTTTTAGAAAATATGACATTTGTTTGAGTACCGCAGAACACAAAACTTAATGATCGACTTAACTCTAAAACTAATTAATGTTATAAATCGATTGTTAGATATACATATTACTGTTTTATTCAGTTTTTTTATTTCAATAATATAGTAAATATGTCTCTAAATATAAGCCAGTGGCAAAATATTCTCCTAATAGTCTTGGATAAGTTCTCTTAAGAAAAACTCATACCTCTCCCTTATTACATATTTACTTTATTCTTACATAGGATAAAGATAAAAATATTCTTTAAATACTCTTAGATGTTTTCTATAAGAAAAACTCATACTTTTCCCTTATTACATACTTACTATATTCTTACATAAGAAAATAATTAAAAATATTATTTTAGGTAACATTTCTGTCAGTGGCGAGCTCAGGGTAAACGCATTTAATTATTTGGTGATAAAGTATACAAATACACAGTATTGCAACAGTATAACCGAGTTGTTGTATCAGGTGAATCTGGCCAAGTCCAGGACATGGTGTAGAATTTTTTACATATTTTGCTGGTTAATTTATATTTATTTCTTCAATTTTACCGAAGTATATAAACTCAAGCCGACCCTGGAAACTAATTTAAACGTTTTCTTATAAGACACTTATAAGATATTTCACGTAGAATGTCATTTCCTGCATATTGGTTTAGGAATTTCCATTATGGAAAAAGCATCCATTTTATAATTTTTTAGAAATTTTTTTTTCAAATGGAATATTTTTGTATATTTTGGCAATTTTAGGAACTTAGCAAGTGCTTTTATAGAGTTTCCTCTCATAACAAGTACTATGTACTATTTTAATTAGTCCATTTTATGATATTTGTTTTTTTTATAATTTTTATTTTTTAAATTATAATAATTCTTTATTTTATTATTCGAATTTTTAAGAGCGCGAAAAAATTAGATCTGGTAGCTATTATTTTTAATTGAAAAATTTGAATTCGCAGCTAAATTCTATGCTAATTTCAATGTAAATTTTAATTATATAAAAAGCAATTAATTTTTCATGCATTATCTGTTTTAATTTAATTTATCTGTTGTAATTGTCAATGATAATAACAAGTTTGTTATAAAACTGAATTAAGAATTATTAAAGTTGTATAATCCTATAACATAATTTCCAAAGATTATAACAATATAGGAATACAACGTCAGTCTTAAAACGCTCATACATAAGAATTTATATATTCTGATAACAAACTCACGAAAGACTACTCTCTGACTATTCTTATAACTTATATCATTCTTTCACAAGAAAGATAAGGCTTATATGATACTTATATACACCTTATATGTCACTTATTTTAACCTTATATGCCCAAAAAGTTCGCCAGAAGACTCTTAAAAGTTTAATATAAGATGCATTTTAACTCTTATATGACGCTCATAAATTTCAAAATTGTTAGTTGGGAAATAAGCAAATTGAAAAACGTGTAAAAAAATACAGCAAACTTGCGACCAAGATATTGTGGCACCAATAAATATTGAAAAACAACCAACAGGCACTTCAAACCAACCCCTTTTTCCATAACAATTAAGTAGGCAAGATATTCAAACTGAGCTAATAGATTTTTCAATAGATCAACCTCACCAAGTTTCTGATGATAAAAATGATAGATTTTTATTTGAGAATGAATAACTATCATTTTTAGATGATGAAGATAAGTTCTCTGATAATTCAGAACTCTCTTGTAGCGGTATAAGTCGGAAAAAATTAGATGCTCTTTTACATATATTAAATTCGCATAATATAACAGTACAAAAACCTGCTCGAACTCTATTAAAAACACCAAAAAATAAAATAATAACACGTGTTGTTGAGGTCGCACTGTTTTGTCGTTTTGGTATTCAAAACCAATTGACCGAATTTAAATATAAATATACCTCTTTTAATTCATCGCACACACAACTATGACCAATTCTTGCTTGCAAAAATTTTTTTCATCATTTCCTTCGGCATATATTCTGGAAAGTTTAAGCCAAAACCTGAAAGTGAATTTTTATTAGATTTTGTTAACGAATTAAAATTTTTGTTGAATAATGGGGTTTTAGTAAATTACAAAAACATTGAAAAAACGAGCTTTCATATGCGTTGCACCAGCAAAATCATTTGACGCAGGGGCAGTTGGTCAAGTTTTCACGGGTGTCTTAACCCTTTAACTGTTTAATTTTGTTTCGAAAAACGTTTTCTCCCTGCTTAATTATTTTTCAGCGAAGACAATACAATCTATTGTTAATTAATAATAAATGAAGTTACCAGAGTAACGAAAATTCTAAAATGTATATTTCTTAAATGATCTATATTTGACCTTCTTCAGGGGAAAAAATAAAACTGATTCGTTGAATAATAATATGAATGTAATATTTTTTATCTTTAAACTTTTTTTATCTTCATGACGAGTATACTCGACATTAAGCGAAAAATTTTCGTTTTGCTTTGACGAGTATACTCGACATAAACAGTTAAAAGGTTAAATATTCACAGACTGTAGTTCACATCCTTTATAGAGTCAGCTGAATTATACACAGATGGGTAATTTAAAAATTGTGAATTCATAAATGTTCAAACATCATATAAAACGAATCAAACAAGTTTGGGATCAATCGGTATGGGAATGATAACACAATTTCCACTAGATCCAATGAATTTTATACATCTCGGAATGTTGCGTAATATTCTTGTGGCTATTATTAAAGGAGAACAATAACAAACAATAGTTGTATACCTTGCGAATTTGTCCGTAAACCACGATCGATTGCGTTGTTTTCCACATACCAAACTGATGTGATATGTAGAAAGCAACGGAACTCCGTCAACTTTTTTGTATACGGGAATTATTATTTTAAAAGATTTCGTTAATAAAGAAATATATTTTCATTTTTTATTGCTACATTCGGCATATCTGCTTAATGAAAAAAATGCTAAGCAAAACGTGGTTATGGCCAACGAAATTTTCCGTGCATGTGTTAGCATATTTCCCACAATTTACGGTAAACATAAAAAAAGCTACAACATACATGGGCTGCTTCGTATCGCTTGAATGCGTTTCACAGTTTCGTACGATGGATTCTTTTTCTACATACAAGTTTGAAAACCATCTACAAAAAATTAAAAAACTGATTCGAAAACCGAACCAATTACTACAACAAATAACGAGTCGCTGTAGTGGACAACTAATAAATAAATGAGTATTCTTTTGGTTGTAACAAAATACGTTCACAGAAGTTTGTGTTAAGATTGCTGAAGCCGCTAGATATCGCTGCATCAATGAGGATACACCGATATTAATATTCGAATTTTTGAAACACGGAGGAAAAACAGCGAATTGGGCGATGGTTTCTAGATTGCGAACCTTACTTTCACAAACCAGTAAATTCAAAGTCGACACTAGGAATTTTAGAATGTCAAGTAATTAGTAATTATAATGAAATATTTAAAATTGAAAATGTAACTTTCAAGTAGGCACATGCAACTATTTCATAAAAATAGTTATGTTCTCATTCCTTCGCTGGACAAGAAACGTTTTTTTTTTTAAATTAAATACTTAGCATAAAATTATATAATTTTTTAATATTGTATTATATGTAGATCAAATATAATGGAGGAAAAGGTAAGCCAATTATTCTTTGAATTAGTAAGTAATGAAGATCAGAAAATTAACATAGGTGATTTGCAAAATATTGTAATATTGATAATTAAATATTATTTAGTTATTGTATCGACTTTTAATAATTATTTTAGAAACTGATACGAGTATGGAGGCTTCTCGGATTAAATGTAAAAATTTAATAAAGTTCGTTTCTACATATATTATATATACATATTTTAAATTTAAATAATTCTTTTTTGTTTCTAACGTATTTAAAAATAATACTTATCCGTTTAATTTAATATAATTTCTTTTATTTTATTTTTAGTCTCAGGTAGCTCTAACCAAAATAAAGATTTGGTACCACCATTGGTGTTATACGGAACCAATAAAGAAATATCATCGTCAAATATTGTAAATTACTCTTCCCCAGTAAATTCAAATAACCTGAACGAGACAGCAGGTTACGGGAGATTGTGCTGCGATTGTGAGAATAAATTAAATTAGCAACCAAAAACGGATTGAAAAAAAATGGACTCAATTTTATATTTAATTAAGGAATTGCCTAAACAACTAAATATTAAAACAACAATTGTTAACGCATTATATGGAGCCATTACACGATTTAAGATTTAGAGTAGACCTCAGTGGAAAATGGGGGGTTCTTTTACTCCGAAATTACCAATACACCATAGACAACATATGTGGAATGTATAATTTTTTTTTTCCCTGAAACAGCACTTGAACGAACGTTTCATCACCCATAAAATATCGAACTAATTAAAACATATTATTTTCAGTAATTTTCATTAGTTAGGTTTATAACTAAGCTAATTAAGTAAAAAAATTTAAGGAAAATAGAAAAAAATATTAAGGAAAACTTAATATCAAAATTTCCCATTATAATTGATGTTAATCCACACCAAAAAATATAGGATGCACCTAAAACCCGGAATATCCTGACTTGTGGTTGAAGGAATTTTCACTACAAGTAATAATTTTTGTGAATATGCGATGATCGATTCATATAACTTTCATATTATTAGCCACTAATTTTGTGTAAAAGAAGCGATATAAAACACTTTAACTAAAATTTAATTAAACTACCAGATTACTTAATTGCTTAAAAATATTCAATTAATACTATTACATGCACTTTATAAAAACAATTGATATTAATAAAGCAAGAACAAATTCAAGCAGATTCGAAACTCCAGATAATATTTTATTAATAAGTTAAGAAATTGAATACGTCATGCATTGCGTACAGTGATTAACGAAAACTGTTAATTAGAAAAAATATATAAAAATAAAAAAAATAACACTTGTTAAAATAAACCTCCGTGGTCTCTATGCTTTCTTTGAAAAACCGTTACTTCACGTGTTATATCACGGTGTTTGTATTCCGCTTATCTTCGAGAAGAAACGGAAGGAAAATTTCGTGATGTTAGAAGAAGTAAAGGAATTTAGGTTTTCCAATATTTATGTACCTTTTCAACCTGTTTCGTGATATTCGAGATGTGATGTACAAGACGTAACACTAATTCACTTGCTTCCGTTAAACTGAATACCTCGCCAAGTAGTATGTTTACTACAGTGTCATTAAATAAAACACATAAAATTCTTGTCAGAAATATAGAATACATGCGTTAGATACCACGAGAAAAAGCACTGATATTGGTATCCGATATTTTAGAATTAATATGGCCACGGCACTTAACAAATTCTTTATTATATTTTTATTTTGTTTCACCAGAAAGAATATAAATTGTTTGAGCTTGTTTTGTATACTGGCTGAAGTTAATGTTTTGTTACCCGAATATTTTGGAAGATACGGAAGATAGTATATAGCACAATATTATATTCATAATATATAAGTAATGGTCGGTTACAATTATCACCAAACAATGTGCCTTACTTTTACGTACGATGACTTTTTAGACATACCGAAAATATATGTGTTTATTGAAAATACAAACGCAAATACATCAATTGTATAAAATCCTCAACCATCAATTAATGCAAATATGTATGACCACTTCACTATATACAGATAGATATTAAAACCTTATCGGTGGTAGTATCTTGTTGATACTATTGGAATTAAAATTCCACAATAACGTCATTACATAAAAAGATTACTCGTACAAATATACCTTCTCCGAATATCTATCTCTTAGTATATAACTAACAATAAATGCATTTATATTTATATAAATGTTGCCCATCGTTAACACATAGACTGCGTGTGCTTCTGATTGCCGTAAGCGTCAAGATACCTTTCAACATTTTTTGTTACACAATTTCGAACGGAATATGTGAGGCAGTCGAAAAGATATTTTCACAATGGAACTGCAAAATAACGAGGAAAGGCTTACAAATCCGCAATTCAACGAACAAATGGTTCGCCTCGGTCAAATATAGTTTTCGTTAATTTGTTAAATTGAACGCTTACACAGTGAAATAACAGTTAAACAATTAGGCGTGAAATATTCGAAATACTAATGTAACTCAATAAATTATCTATCTATATATTAACAAAAATACAATTTTATGTATTCAAATAAAAATAATAATGTAATAATATAATCCTTTTCTTTTTTTCTTTAGAAAACATTACAATTCAAAGGGTTAATCTTGGCAAAGGACTATTTGTAGCATATTTGCAGATGACTTTATATTTTTATACAATTGGTCAGGGACCCAAAACAAATTAAAATTTAACAAATTTAATTTAATAATGAGAGAGAGAGTTCTTTTTGGTAAATATGTATAATTATGCTGGGTGGGCATTTTAAGATAAACTAATTTAATCATACTTATTTGAATGTGTTATCATCTTTAAATAGTTTTTTGAATGTTATTTTTAATAAAAATGTATAATATAATTTCAACTATAATTTAAAAGCTTAATACACAAAGCTTAACACTTTTATGCTTGCGTCGTGATTTTATCTCGTTTCCTTCCCCTTCACCAACAAACTAGCCACAGTTTGTAGGTGAAGAGGAAGGAAACGAGGAAAGAATCAAAGTGTGGAATGGCGGATTGTGCGCTGATTTGTACCACTGGGATTAAAATAAAAAATAAATTTTCGTACCAAACAGTTCGACTCAACCGGCCGTTCCCGGGCACAAGCAGCACTACAGCATCCGACCGGCACCACGATGCTACACACCTCTCGGCCATTAAATATGGCGGAAAATTATTAATAAAAATTCCAAATTAATTTAATAAAATTACTTTTTACGCTATTTGCCGTAGGCACTTGGCGAAACACACTTATACTTAATAAACACATTTTTATTAATCACTTGTTTTTTGTTTCGCAGAATATTTTGAATATTTTTCAAAAAGTTTAAAAAATCACTCGATCGATTTCGACTTGTTAGGTCATCATCAGGAGTATCTACTCCAGATCTACGAGTAAATACTCCTGATGATGACCTAACAAGTCGAAATCGATCGAGTGATTTTTTAAACTTTTTGAAAAATATTCTGCGAAACAAAAAACAAGTGATTAATAAAAATGTGTTTATTAAGTATTTAATAAAATTAATTAAATTAAAATGTTTGAATGATAATAAAAATAAATAATTTTTAATAATAATAAATTAATAATAATTAATTGTATAAAAATTATAATTTATATGAGACAATCACTAAAAGTAAAACATAATTTATATTTAACGAAAAAAGTGCGCTTTTAATTTCGTATAATGCTTTTTAAGGTAGGAATAATACCAGAAATATTTTTAAAATGAAACGGTTTGTGTTCAAACCTCAACAACCGCTTACAATAAATGAACTTTACAATGTCATTTTTAATCAAGTTAATCAATATCACATGACCCGAATACGAAATCTTTATCTTTCTTCTTTTTTTTAAAAATATATATTACTTCAACAATTTTAGGCTGAAATAGAACTCAAAATTTGAAATCGTACAAATGTCTAACCTGACTTTTCATTTAACGCATAGAAGGATGGTCTACATTTGACGCAGTATTTATGATTTTTACTGCGCTACTAAAATCTGAAATTTGTTGAACTGAATTAAATAATAATTTAATTCAGTTCGATAAATTTCAGATTTTATCACATTCTCTTAATAGGTAATTATTTAAATCAACTTTAAAAATATATTTAGTTGCCGATCACGAGGTTCCCGGCGGATGAATCGACGTTGACAATTTACCCTCAATATCACTTCGAAGCACCAAAGAGCTACATCCTCAAAAGTTGGCTCTACAAACAATAAGGCATTTTGATATTTTCTTAAAAATCTAATTGTAAGCGAAGTTGGGTTATTAGCCTCAATAATTTTATCTGAAAAATGGATATCGTTCTTATTTTTAAATTTAACCAATATAAAATTTCCAATGTTAAGCAAATCACTATTGCATGCAAATTTCGGTAAACCAACTTGTTCAAAATCGGAATTATCAAAATTCTCTTCGCAGAAACAATTCGAATCATCTGAGTTCATTAATTAAAAATTCGTATCTGATTCACTGTCAGATGATTCAAAACCAATTACTTTCTTCACTTTTTTTATTCATCAGGTCATTTTTTCTTTTCAGTTTTCCGATCTTCCAGTTGTGTTTTAGTGGCCAACTCATCCAGTTTTTATTTGTTCTCGAGTATTCGATGTACGAGATTTTCCAGCTCGATTTGTCTTTGGCTTAGATTTAATTTTAGACACTGGTCTTAAAATATCGGGACTGATGATAATAATACGGAACTACTTCAGCATAGTCGATTTCCGATGATAATCCATTTTCTGGTTCATTTGAAGGCATGCTGGTAAATCTAGCTAAACCCTTTATTAATAAAGCTTCCTCGTATATGATGATTCTCTTTTCAAGATTACTAGTCAAGTAACCATGAAATGCGACCTTTAAATACCTTTTAAATGGTCCATACACAGACACGTCTAATGGCTGCAGGCGATATGAAGTAACCGGAGGAAACGTAAGTAGAATAATACCGTTTTCTCTACAATATACAATGGAGTCGAAACTACAGTGCGATGAACGGTTGTCTAATAAAAGAATAATCAGGTTATCTTTGCTACAATTAAAATTTCTTTTAATATGCTTCATGAACATTTTTACGGTCATCCATCCCCTTTTGCTTACGAATCCAACACATCCGGTCGATCCTCCTTTTATAAAAATATCCTGGTTCTGTTGCTTTGGAAAAATATAATATAGAAACTTGTTTGGCTCCTTTTTCAGCTAGCACTTAAAAGCTAGGTACATGATAAAATGTAAGATTTAACAAAACTGTTGAAAAATTATGATTATAAAAGACTTAGGTTCTTTGAAATATCCATCACCGTTGTGACACCAGTTTCATCCGTGTTGTATATATCCTTCCTTAGGTTAAAAATATATATTTTATAAATATTTTTTTAACAGATTTTCTAAATTGGTAAAAAAATCTTGAACAGCACTATGATTAAACCCTGTCAATATGGCCAAATTAGTTTTCTTAACCCATTCGAACGCCTTGTACAATATATTGTACGACTTGGGACGCACCGAAATATATAACTCATGGATATACCTAAAAACCTGTGGTATGAAAAACAAAACTAAAAATCGTATCTTATGTGCAATATAGAAAGCAAAAATGAATCTTCCTTGTCTAGAATTCAGAATTTTTGGAAATCAAATCCAAATTAGTGTCGAATTTTTCATTCAAAATTATTTAAATATTTTTAAAATAGGCAGCAGTGTTTTAGTTATTAAATTATGATTTAAAAAATTAACAATTTTGAATATTTTTCTGTCTATCCTATGTTTTTTAATAAAAATGAAAACGACTTCGAAAGTTCGAATAATTTTCGGAATTGTCTAGGTTCCAGTGTGGCTCTTACTTTACATTTTCGTTAATACGATTTTCGAGTAAGATCGCATCGCATACCCAATAGAAAACTTATGCCTTTCAGAACAGTATGAAAAATATTTTAAGAAAAAAAAATTTAGCTCGTTATGTTGGTAAAAAACTTATGAAAAAAGTTATCAAACTGTATGCTGGAAACAAACGTGCGGAAAAACGCCTGCGTTTAAATTAGAATACACTACTTTAAATTAAATGAAATACATGTATTCCGCATAGGCTGCGTTTTTCCGCAAGTTGTCTCTATTTCTAAAAAAAACGCACCGCTGCAGTACGGCAACAAAAAAAAATTATTATAAATTAATACTAACTTCACAGTAGCATTCTAATGTTTTGACAGAAATCGCAAAACAAAAATGGAGGAGAAAATTGAGTTTATTCGGGAAAATGAATTTGTATATAATAAAAAACATAAAAATTATAAAAATATATATCTCCGAGATAAAAATTCAATGAATTATCGTTGAAATTAAATGTGCCAAGAAAGTTTGTAATAGGATAGTTTAAATTTCTGTGTGTGTTCCGTATTTATGTACATTGTACATAATATATATTTTTTAGCGAATATAAAATTATGAATAAAAGAAATTAATTTTTTAGAGGATAAAATAAAAACAAGGTGGCGTAATTTAAGAGACAAATTTCACAAGGAATTAAATAATAATAATTGTCCTTCGGGTAGACGAGCATCTAGTAGCCCAAAGAAAAAATGAAAGTGGTTCGAACACCTTTTATTTCTTAAAGGTTATGATACATCAAATAATCAAAGGTAAGTTTATATAATTTATTAAAATCAGTTAATGATTACGAACTTTTTTGTAGCACAACGGGCAATTTCACAAGGGCCGAGGCATTAGATTTCGCTGAAAATTTTTCAGAAACGGAGAGTATGACATGGGACCAGTCCAGTTTAAGCAACCCTTCCTTTAACGAGTCTAGTTCCACAGTAGACTTCGAATGATAGCAGAGCTGCATACCCTCGGCCTCAACTAGTCCAAGTACACCGCGGAAAACAAACACCAAAACTAAATCGGACCTTTTGATAGAAGAGGGAAGTTCTGAGATGGTAGAGCTTATTAAAATTGCCAAAACACTTTTCTCGTGTCCAATGGAACCTGCTAAGACGGCAATAACCTTGTTTTTTTAAGCTGACGCAAAACAAGTAAATGACGCTAATATAACACTATCCCAGTTTAGCCAAATGCAAATGGGCATTTTAGATGTTTTAAACAAAACAATTTATGATGGAAAGTGAATATTTTTTCAATAAATTTTTATTTTTAGTAATTAATATTACATATTTAAATAGTCTTTTAAGTTATCTCTAATTGAAAAAGCTTCCTTTGATGAGTTAAATCTAGTGAAAAATTTATGTTGAGTTAAGGGTTCGACTTCGCGGCGCCAATCTCCCAAAACAAACTCATTGTTATCATCGAAATGATCCACAAAATAAGATGTAATTTAATGAAATTGTGTAGAACCAAAGTGGCTTTAACAATTTTTTCGGCGTGTTTGGGAAATACAGTTAGAGTGTTCGTCAACACTCTAAATTTAGCGGTTAAAATGCCGAAAGTATTTTCGATTTTCACCCTCGCTGACGAAAGTCTCTTATTAAATAATTTTTTCTCTTTTGGAAGAAGTCGTCCTGGATATGGCCTTATTAAATTCGGTTTTAATAGGAATGCTGAGTCTCCAATTAGAAAACAAGGAAAATCAATGTTGGTATTTGGCAATTTTTTTGTCTTTGGAATATTGATTTTTCCTTTCAAAATTTTCACTCCAAAAGCATTATTTTTAAAAATACCCCCATCACTCTGACTCCCATACGCTCCAACATCGACGGCTGAAAACATATAATTGCTATCGCATATAGCGAATAGTACTATACTATTAAACTTTTTGTAATTATAGTATAGGGAGCCAAAGTGAGGTGGGCATTTTATATGTATGTGCTTTCCGTCTATCGCACCGGCAACATTTGGCATTCCAGTGGTATTGTAAAAATCGCGTATAATTTTATCCCATTCCTTGTCAGTGGGTGGGGATAGGTAAATCTGGCTCAGTTCATTCCATATGAAATCGCAAGTTTCGAGTATAGTTTCGTGTACAGTTGATACGCCAATCCGAAATCCCTAAGCTAAAAGTTGCCAGGCGGCACCGTGTGCTAAATATCTAGAAGCAAAATTTAAATTTTATTCGTAACCTGATACAAAATAATATAATAAGCTTTCTTACAATAATGTCAACATTAAACGAAAATCTGGCTCAATCTGAGTTCGAATATGGGTTTGCTTTTCCAATTTTCTTTTTATGATATTACTTAAAATTTCAAAATCTTTAATTGGCATTCTGGTAGCTTTCATAAATTGCCCTTCATCATTTTGTTTAATTTTCATAAACAAATTGGAGAAAAAGCCATACAGCTCTCTTTCATTTTCGAAATAAATTTCCCGAGTCCATATTCTTTTTTTTCTTGTTACATTTTTCCTGCATAATTTAACAAGCTTTAAATATGACAAATAGGGTAAATAAAGTAAAATTATTTTATTATAGTCATATTTGACCAAATGCATTTTAAAATGTATGAAAAGCGGCACCGAATTTTTCAACTATTATAATTATGTATTTTGAAAACAAAGTCACACTTCAAAACTACCTACTGCATTAACATTAAAACTCAATACCCAAAGATTCAATACCCCCAAAAAGAGCACGTCTGTTTCCAGCATTAACTTTTTGCTTATGAGAAATGCAATGAAGTAAACCGCGTTTGTAAAATTGTTGTTGTTTTTTTCTACTTGTTAAAACAAAAAATTATCAATGCGAATTTGATAATACAAGCGAGTGGAATATAAAAAAGTTGTACCATATTTTGTTGTTGTTTGCTATTGAGAACTATAAATATCCGGGGTAGTGACATCTGGCGCATTAAAAATAAGCTGATTGGGTCTTTTTTTATATGAAATTTTAGCACGGCATACTTTATAAAAATAAAAATTAACATACAAAAAAAGACCCAATCAGGTTAATTTTTTTGCCATCAGATCTACAAACAGTTCTCTATGGTAATTTAGTTTTATACCGTATTCATGAGTTATATATCAGTGCACTGCAGGTTTAATATATATTTTTTGCTTGAGAAATGTGTGTAAAATCATTTTTCTTTATACACTCTCTATTGTTTTTGGTATTCTTGAATGATTCAAAATTAATCAACTATTCCAAAAAAGACCCAAAATATTTGTTGCCATATTATTTAAAAAAGGCGTTCGAAAGGGTTAAAGAAAAAGAACTGTTTCTTGATCTTGTGTCAGAGTTTGCTCCGCAATGAATTTGGATTGTTATTTTCTTTGAGTCTTGGAAATAACTAAAGGCTTATCGTCGCCGCTTTTGCCGGAATCATTACCGTTGCCAGTGTCGATTTTTTTTTATTTTTTTTAGTCTCATTACCAGTGGGGTTCATTTTATATCATATATCAACAGCAATACAAACACTGATAGTCGAATGAAATAGATTGAAAGATTTGAACTCGTCGAAGCGAGAAAAATAAATTTACTTCGGTTTCTTCTATGCACTGCATTTTTACCCACACCTAATCTCTTGTTTATATTTTTTATTTAGAAATGTTTTATTTCATTTCTTTCTATCAGTCTTCAGATTTCAGCTGAGTTGGTGATGTGTAAAATATTCATTGCACACTGTATGATGATGCATATTTTACAAGTGTTTTTCAGATGGAAATGGAAATACATCGATACATGAATAACGAAAAATTAAAAGTATGCAGTTGTGTCTGAATGATATTATACACTTGGTATATACTATACAACAAAACATAAATAAAACAAATATTATTTTCTGATTAAACCGTTAAGTTAACATATACACTCAACTCGCATCGAATTTATTTTTAGGGGAAACAAAGCCGATTTGTCGGTCAGTCAGTAACGAATAGCATAGAATTAAGTTAATCATTTTGACGTAAAAATTGAGAGCTCTAAATATAAGATGTTTTAGTTACGCTCGATTTAGTTTCCGTTTTCCGAAGGATATCCGAAAGAGCATTTTTCATGACGGTATCGTCAGTTAAATGTCTTTCGGTTTTCTGTATACAATTTAGAGCCATTGTCTAAAATTATTTACCAATTAAGAAAATATTATTTAATGGGGTATATTTGACAACTGTCGTCAAATGTACCCCATTGCAAGATGTTGTGCCCACAATTGTTTTTTTTATTAAATTTTAGGTAGTTTGTTTACCTTGAATAATACTGTTAAATCTCTTTAAAAAATTCTATTGTAATATATTTTGTAGAGGTACAAAAATTTTACTAAAAGGTTATGCAATAAGTCATATGTATTTCAGAGTTACTAACTCACCGCAAAAATTACATGAATTTATTGAATAAAACGAAAACACATGGATCTCGCTTCACAAATATGTTACGACTGAGGTATTTTCGGTATATTCTCTCTTTTTAAAACGGAAAAATTCGTAATAGATGCCAGCACGATTAATTCAGAAGAAAACGGTAATCCAGCGTGTGTCAAATGTACCCCACAATGTGCCCCACTCTCCCCTACCTCTCGCACCAACATTCCCTTCTACAAAAGCTAACGAAATCTTGCTATACAAAGAACCAAAAATAGAGCAGCCTACATCGAAAGTTCTCTAATGTTACTTTGTCTAAGCTACATTATTCAACCAATATTCTATTGAAAATTTAAGATACATTGACAATTGACGAGTAAAAACTTTTAATAAGCTTTCTAGATGTTAAACTTAAAGCATCGAATTAAAAAAAATTAAAACTAGAAACCCACTCGTTTCTGTTTACGGTTACTTGAAGAGGGATATTTGTTTAATTATTTGTTTCCATCATATTTTTTTTGTTTAAAGTTAAATTTTATGTAATGAAGTGAAAACTGTGATTAAAATCGTCGTACGAAAGATCGAGTTATTTACTAGGAATATTAAACGAATTTACTATTTTATATTGAGACTTACATTGTGATGTAAGTTGAAGTAGGTTTGTTTTATCTAACCACGATGCTTTAAAAGTACGTCTCGGAGTTTTATGTTTGATTTAACTAATCATTATCTTATATACATTACTAGAAACAATGAGATGTTGCTGTGCTATTTAAATAGTTTTAAGAGAAACCAATTAACTTTTCAACACAATAAATCACTAACAATGGAATTCCATTTAATTTCAACTAAATATTTCTTCTCTATTAAAGTACAGGTTAAAGCTTAATTACATACCTACATTCCCTATTTACTATTTTTCCAGAAAACGTCACATTTTTCTCTACTTTCCGTAAACGAAACATCATGAGAATAGGAAACTGTAGAACATGATTTGTTAAAATTTTTGCCATATAAATAGTTTCAAATCATCTCGAACCAATATTTAAAAATATGCTGTCTCATCACATAAAATCTTCTGTAATTTTTTAGAAATAAAAAATTATGTTGAACCTCATTTGTGCAAATCTCAAAACAGCCCACACTTGTAAAATTTTTATATTCTCGACGTAATTATTTTGTAAAACTGTTTAATATTTTATTTTTATAACACATACACAAAACCGTAATGATTTACAAAAAAAATCCTGATTATAACGGATATCGTAAAGGTAAATAATTTTAAACCACTCTGCACATAAAGAACAGAGTTCCTTTTATAAAAATGTTTCCAACCCTGACCGAATTTTTCAATTCGATGTAATTTATTATGAAACAACACACTTTACTTTACACTCTCGTCAATTGGTAAAATATTAAATTTATCACGAAAATTTATTTTAAAGGGGAAAACACTTTTAGCAGTACAGGATTATTTTTCCACCCTACAAATGTTTTTATTTTTAATTAAAATGCATGACAAGAAAAATTGGTATACACTTTTTCATTTTCTTATTATAAATATCGTTTTCTTGTTTTATGTTCAATTTTTTGTTGTTGTGTGCGCTACCGAAGAAGCTTTTTTCCACCTGCTCTCTATCAGTGTGATCTTGATGTATTTATTTACAGTGTGTGCCAAAATTACATGGACTTTTTAATTACTATTTTTATAAATTTTGGGTACCATAAGGCACACCTATTATAGGTGATTTTAATTACGTGGTAAAGCAAAGGTATGGAACCAGTAATATGTATACAATAAATTATGGTTTATAACCGCATTATTCGTATACATATACGTAGATAATACAGTTTGGGCAGTATTCAAGAAGTTCGTTCTTTACAAATTTTGTTATGTTTGGACAAAAATTGCTTTTTTTTTGTTTAGATCTGACTTTTGATATTTTTTGCCAGCTTATTTTGCCAAACACTGTGCTTATTCTAATCAATTCTGCTTAGTTTACAAAGAATATTATTTAGTGTATACCAAACTTTCGAAAGACAAAATATTTAATATTTAAGCAAATTATTATTTTATTAGCGAATAAAAACAGAATTAATTTTAAATATGTAGGAAATAAATTTTTTTAATTGTTTCAATACAAAACTAATTAAATTTAAGTATTTATTAACAGTTTTGTTCAATCGGGGGTTTTGTTCACGGTGGAAAACAAAATAAATATATACATATGATGTGAAAATTAATTATCTTTTGTCTTAATTCTTTTAAATTATTTTTTGTCAATCTCCATGAACTTGTATACTGATATTAGCTCCATGGTACTTTGTGTGTGAATATCAAATAATAGGAATTAAGGGAATTTACTTAGTTGTTACCTATTCATCTAGATTCTAAGGAATTGGTATTGGCAAAATATAATTTTATATTTTGCTCTCCGTGTATAAAATTTAATCACATATTAATGTGCGTTAAATTAAATTTAAATAATAAATAATCTAATTTTGAAGTTTCGTGTTTTATGTGATGTTCCTGTTGTTGAAATTTATTTATTTTTAAAGTTTTATGGAAATTCTTATTTTTTTTTTCTTATAAGTTTAATTTTCACATATTGGTACTTTGTATATAAACATACTTCAATTTCAAGTTTTCACTAATTGGATTAAATAAAAATTTAATTAAGAATTTCTTTATAAAAACAAGTATTTAAAAAAATATGTTGTACTTATCTTTAAGTAGTTGGAAATTAAGTAGAAAATACGTAATCGGCATACCTGAAAAATAACGAAATAAAAAAATGTGTTAATTAAATATAATATTGTATTTACTATATACAAGTTAATTTAAATAAAAAATTTCGTTGATTAAAATTCATATACGTATAATCAACACTTTCCCTAGAAAATGGCACTGGCTGCATTCCAGTGACACAGTTCGGAGTGTTAGATTTAGTTTCAGTTTCGATTTGATAGGACCGCTAAATATAAAACTAATAGTTAAAATTTGTTCAATATTTAAATTTTATTTTAAATGAAAACGTAATAAGGCTTGTCTGTTTGTTTTAGTGAAATACCTGCGGTTACAAGTGTTGCTCTTCGTAATAATATGTACTATTATACGAACATAATTATTTGAAATTTATTAATCTATTATGCTATTCTATTAATAGTCATCAATACGCCATCAATACCTGGCCAGAGCCACGTATGCAAATTGCTCAAATTTACTTTGAAAATATTGGTTCAGTTCGTGAAACTCTTCGCGCGCTACTTTCTTCAGTGATGAAGCCCGTTTTTGGTTGAATGGCTATGTCAATAACCAGATTGTCGATTTTGTACCAAAACTGATAGCACGAGCTGGCGAGATGAACAATAATTGTGTGTACATATACAGTGTATAATAAACAATTTTATATTTGTATAGTATTTTAACATCGAAGATGTTTTTAGGGTTGCATTTTATAGAAAAATGCAACGAAATTTTGTCCCAAGAATGTGCAACGAAATTAAAATAATAAAGTAAATACGAGAGAACCAAAATACGCTGGTGCGCCGAAAATCAATTTTTGGGCTCAAACTTTTTTATTTTTAGGTCTATATAAATACAAGTACTCTAGCGGCTAGCCCAAACCAAATCAGTAGGCTTAAGCTTTTTATTTAGGCATTAAGCAAAATTTCAAGCCCCATCTATCAAATTTCAAAGAAAATTAGTGCAGGGTAGGAAACAAGTGCAAATTTTGTCGATTGAAATATCCGCTTAAATAACCGTAAAATTCCAAATAAGATAATAGCAGTTCTTGGATTTTACTGGGTGATCAAAAACAAATCTATTTAAATCATATTTCTTGACGGAGATGGTTCACATTAAAACCAGAATAAGTATTGCAGCCTTTGCTTTCTCCAGTTTCTCCTAAAAAAATATTTTTTTTGTTGATATTTTGTAATCATTTAATTGTGTGCTTGGTTCCAGTACAGGAACCATGCGCAGATTTTAGCGAAAAAAATGTAGATATAATTTTTTTTCGGTTAAATAAAAATAAATGAATGCAACCAAACTGCTACACAAATTTTATGTATGCAACCAACATAAAAACTCAATAAACTTAGACAAAATTTTATCAGTACATTCAGGGTACATATAAAAAAATAAAAACTGGATATGTTAAGTAAAATAAGTTTTATTTAAAAATACACAATTTTTTATATTTAATTTTATTTATTTTTCGAACAAAAACACAATGGCTTTATGGTGTGTATGTACACGATCATTTCATTTACATTATTAATTGGAAGGGTACATCTCTTCGAACCTAATAAAATTTGGAAATTATATTCATACAAATTTATTGAAATTAGAACTAAAGTCATCTTACTTTTTTCAGGTACGTACATAATATATTATATTGCAAGAGTTTAATAATCACATCTTTTTCCGCAAAACCTCATATATCCCTTTTTCTAACAAAACAAAAAAAAAAATGGCTCGATTTAAATCCAAACCACACAAATGTGTGAGTAGAAAAACATAGTGAGCATGTTCACTGATATTTTTCTAACATATTTAACCCCGGCTAACTTCGCTTCAATAAAATATCTCAATTTTTTTTTATTAACGAGTAGACGTGTTTTTTTTTTTGGCTTGGCGCATAAATTTGACAGTTCAGTTTTTTAAACGTCAACCTTCACACACACATACGTGAATTTAATATAAAGAGATTGTATATATTTCCTAAAGTATTATTTAAATTTTAATAAAATATTAACGAAAATGTTTATGATTGAGTCAAGTGACTCTGACTCAGATGATGAAATCTTTTTAAGGAAATTCACCCAAAAATTGAGAATTTCATTGACGTAATTGAAAACTATACTGATGCTCAATTTAAAAGTCATTTTCGTTTAACACACAGTACACTTTAATTTATTGTTGGTACGAGTAACTAAAGAATTCTATAATATTTATTATACCAAGAAATTCATTTTAATTTATTTTATAATTTTCAGACAACTACTCAGCACACTTTGCGCAGAATAACAAAGATTTTGTTAACATGACACCTTAAACTAATGTTTATATGTATGTCTGGTATTTGGCAAACAAAGAGACGTTCAGACAAATTGGTGATCGATTTGGAATTGCCCGGAGTTACGCGTACAAAATTATATTTAGCAGTTTTTATGGTCAACGAAGCGAAACGGTATATTAAATGGCCGTCACTATATGAACAACCTGTAGGCCACAACAAGAAATTTTTAAACGTTTTTGTTGGAGAACCAGGATCAATGCACGATGCAAGAGTTTTAAGAAAGTCTGCCTGGAACATTTATACTTGGTGATTTAGCGTATCCTAAATCCTATTCTTGTTGGCTTGTTCCACCATACAAGTATTATGAAAATATAAGTGACAAGAAACGAAAATTTAATCATCATTCTGCAACACGAATTGTAGTGGAACAAGCTTTTGGATTATTAAAACACCGCTGAATAAAGCTGTTGGTAGTTGGGGCCTGTGTACTACATAATTTTTGTATTGATATGGATTACTTGATTGTTGTATAAGAGGAGCTGGATGTCGAGCCTACCATTTGGTGTAGTCCAAACGATCTTGAGAACTCAGAATCTGGAGTGGAGAATAATATTACAACACAAGACAAATTACTTAATGAATTAATAGCAAAAAACATTATATAAATTAACATTATATGATCTTAAATTTATTTGATTGTAAAATAAAATACATATTTCTACTTTACTATAATAATTTTTATTTCTTAACTATGTATTACGACGGTCTTTTAAGGCTTCAGCATAATTATTAATGGCATCCGTTAGCTTGTCAAATTTACTCATTAACTCAACATGCCTCTTTTGTTTACGGATACTTTCCTTCTCCTTAAATTCCAAAAACTTGTCAATATTGGTTTTTGGCTTTCGTCTTCGGCCTCGAGAGGCAGTAGCACTACTACTAGAATGACTTCTGTCTCTAGTCGTACTTGAATGGCCATTTGTGACAGGTAGTGGCACAGGTGATATATTTTGTGTTTCTTCTGGTTGAATTATTTCTCTTCCTCGTCCAACGCCCATTCTATGGTGTAGTGTTGTCCTTCAATCATACTGACCTCTATAACTCCTTCACCTTGTCCGATTCCTTCTTCTCTGACCCCAAAAATTTCGTTCCCCCTTTCGTAATGCTCAAAGGTCGAATGTTATTGTCCGCTGGTATCTATCCAATCCTCTGCAGCATTGTACATTTTTTTTTAATTTTTGAGTTTAGTCTAAATTTGTTTTATTGAATATTGCTGTAAATATTCCATATATATCATTTAATTCAAAATTACTATTATAAAAAAGTATTTGCAATAGAAGCCTATCTCAATTTTATGTTCTAGGTATTCTTTCATGTTTATCTATTTCTGGTCAAAACACCTACATTTCTGTACTCCTCATACGCGTCTAATAGCATTCTTATGACGTACCTAGTCCACATTTTTAATTTAAATTAATATAATATAGTCACTTAATTTATGATTTAAATTTATATTTTTTGATTTTTATTTATTTTTTACGAGTAATGTAATAATTTCACACAGAAATATTTTTAAAATTAAAATTTGTTGCCGCCTATTTAAACTTGATTTTTCCAAATAAAACACAGATGTCAAAAAACCCCGAAAAATTCCAAAAAAAGTGGAGTTAAAAATATACTGATTTATAGGGTGCGCTCGGATATTTTTTATCCCCTTGGACATGAGTGAACACTAGGAGTATATAACGGCGTTTTGATAAAACATTTCATTTGATTCGAAGTACAACCTACACAATTGTGTGTTTAATTGTGTTTTTTCCGGACGAAAATAAGTTAAAAAAAATTCAAAAACGTGTAAGTTGGATTAAAACACATACAAAAATAAAGATTTGAAATGATTTTTTTGCCTTACCCACACAATTGTGTGGGCAGCCAGAAAATGGGATATAATGTGATATAATACAATATTCATGTCAATAACACGTACACAAAACGGACAACACTCATTTTGTTGATTAAAATACAAATACACATAGTCAAAAAAGTATTCGATCAGTCTGAAATTTTAATTGTTTATGATTATTAGAAAAACAACTGAGTTCCAAAAAAAATAATATGTGCAGGGCTTTATCACTTAAACATATCCTTTTCATCCACATAAACAAAATGTAAATATTTCCAATTAAATTAAAAAAATAGTTAATTAATACACACAGTACTAAATTACGTCAAAAAAGTATTCGATCATATTGATCTAGTATTCTTTGTTCATCTGTTTGAACCTTTCGTTTAATATTAACACCGCTAATAAAAAAATTAAGCAAAATCGAACATTCAGTCTCAGTTTAGTTGTACACGATGGGTCGTGGGTCGGAATTATCGGTTGATTTAAAAAAGTGATAATACAACACTTTGAAGACAAAAAGTTTATAACAAATATTTCAAAAATTTTAAAAAAGCCCTATTCTACCGTACATTATGTAATTTCCAAATACAAAAAGGATGAAACTGTGGTTAATAAAAAAGAAGTGGCCGGCCAAGAGTGTTTAACATTAGAGAAGAACGAAAAATACGCCAAGTTAAGAAAAACCCTGCGCTAAGTGCTCCAAAAGTCCAAGGTCGAATGGAGGTTGAAATTCAAAAGACTTGTTCTACACAGACCATAAGAAATATTTTATATAAAGCGGGTTATAATGGTCGCACGGCTCGGAAACGACCGAAAAGTTCACCGGCCAATAGGAAAAAGCGCATCGCGTATACCAGAGAATATGTTGGTAAACCAGATGAGTTTTGGAACTCGGTTTTGTTTTCAGATGAAAGCAAATATAATATTTATGGTTCTGATGGTCGAATTAAAGTACGGCGAAAAGTAAATGAAGCTTATGAACACTGTAATATAAAAGAAACAGTTAAGTTTAATGAGGGTGGTGTGATCGGGCGTGGGAGAGCTTGTTTTTATTAACTCCACAATGGATCGGTACGTAAAAGGTGTTAGTGCTTTGCAACACATTTTATTCAGTTTATTTATTACAGGTTTGTCTACTTAGATATCCTCAAAATTAATTTGAAAAAAGCGAGGAGAAGTTGGGAATAGAGCGGGATTTCATTTTTTAACAGGACAATGATCCCAAACACTCATCAAGAATAGTAAGAGAATTCTTGTTGTATAACGTAAATACAGTTTTGCCACATCCTCCACAATCGCCAGACCGCAATCCTATTGAGCATCTGTGGGTTGAATTAGAGCGCCGTATTCGCACACAAGAAATTCGCAACTAAAGAGCAACTAAAAGCGATTATCTTGGCAGAATGGAATAAAATTACGAATGTGACTACTGGCAAGCTTGTCAAATCAATGAGAAGTCGTTTACTGGCGGTTCTTGCGGCAAAAGGGCGGAATACGTGTTATATTTTTACCTATGATCGAATATTTTTTTGTCATACAATTAACGGTATTTTTACAATTACCATTTTTTTTATTAGGTTGAATTTATTGTACAAATCGATACTTGGAATAACCTGACAATATAATAAGGATTATTTTTTAAAAAATAACATTTGTTTATAATTATTTTATTTGTACTGAATACAGCAATATTTCCGTCATAGACAAATGATCGAATACTTTTTTGACTATGTGTATATTATTTTATAATACACGAGTTCATGTATAATAAAATTATTTTAATATGCATACAAATACAAATGTACGAATATGAAGTTTGCAACAAATAACAAAATTTATTTATGTATTAGTAAGTTGAGAGTATAGTTGGCAAACAATTTTTAATTGCTAATTCATCGATATATTACAATATTTGTGTAATAAATTAAAAGGCCGTTTGTAACAAATACATACAGACAAAAACAATTAAACTTGTCACACTAATCAAAACAGGCTTTAAATTTTTAACATATACATACATATTAAATATTCTAATTATAATTTGTTAAAATTTATTAATTTTTTCAAATATGACACAATCACAGAATTATTCCCAGATCGTGAAATATTCAAAACTTAGATAAAAAAATAAATTAATAAATTCCTGTTTGTTATTGAAGTTCATCTCCAGCTCGTTGTGCAATTTTTCAAGATTGGCAGGACTTCGGTTTATGGTTTTCTTGAAGATATTTTTAAAATTTACAAAGATTTCGTTGTTATTATATAGCTGTATATAAAAATTCTCTTTGGATTGTAAGGAAAATTATTATTTTTATCTTTTGCCTGAAAAACATTTATTTGTGTGATAAATTTAGCGTCATCCAGGAAGTACCACGAGGAGGTATGAATCTCCGTCTTCACTTCCCGCCTCTTCCCACTTTTCCCGTTTAACCTCAGTTCATCGTTCCCCTAAACTAACCTGTCTTATACCTTTCCCTTCCACCTTTCCAAACCTTGCAATCCTTTCCTCCCTTAATCTTCTTATGTTCTTCAAATGTGAATATAGTCTGATTTTTTTAGTTTATGATTTGCAATTAAATATTACAGACGGATTAATAAGTAACTGGTCTGTAACTTTTAAAGGAAACTGTTTTAAACCATCCAGAATCTCCCAATCATTGTTAGGCCTTTTACGACAGCCGTGTAATGTTTTGCCAAATGATTGTAAATTATTAACCCCTTCAAGTGAAAATTTTCGTTTTTCAATATAATCTTTCCTTGAATCCCGCAAGTATTGAACGTCAGCAATAGCAATTCCTTCTTTGTACGTAAACCGTATATATCAGACGATATTCTTTTTTCTGATAATATTTGTGACATAAAATTAAAAAAATCTGTTTTCATTTCACCAAATTTTAATTTCAAAAATACAATGTCTATACCGAAACATAGAATATTGACGTAATTGCATCAAAATCGACACAATGAAGTTTATTTGATTTTGTCCCATGTTCTTTTTCAATATTATTTTTCTTAAAGCGGCCAATTATTTTTGAGAGACCACTTCTTAAGCTAACTTCTTAAGCTAATATGTGACGACCTGGGAATAACTCTGCGATCTGGCAATTGTTTTTAATATTGAAACAACTAAATAGGCCGATTGATTCATTATATACTATATGATATTGCAGACGAGTTTTTCTTAATACAATTTATTTGAAGGATAAATACAATATATTAACTTTCTGTTATGTAAATGTAATAGTACACTTAGTTTAACTTTGAATATTTTTTGTTTCTATTCGCTTAGAGCATTTGTATGAAAGGGAGAACAAAATACAGGTACTGCTCGCAGTGTCGAAATTTGGAAATAAATAGGACATTTTATAAATTTCATTTGACGTCTATATACGAAATAGAAGTGCATACATAATTTTTAAATAAGTCTCAGTATTTGTTATGTTGTTAATTGTAACCTTTGCCTGATTCAAGCATCACTGATTGTAAAGGAGATCCATCAGGTAATTCTGAAATATCACATTTCATATGAGCGAGTTTCGGTTTCATAATTGGAGGATACAACTTATAGAAGTATTTTCCCTTAGAATATTTCTCCTTTGCAAGCTGCCGCACACTTGGCTTACTCCAAATTTATTCAAGATTTATTTCGTTTTATAATAAACATTAAATTATTCGGGAAAGCCGTATTATAAGATATTTTTTACTATATAAATGTTTGTAGCTGTCAAATATAAAAACGGGGTTCTTTATGTAGGCGCAAGATGGAAGTTAAATTAAAGCTCCAAACGATTATTCGTGGTATTCATTCTATAATAGAAATGTGGTAGTTCCAAAATATTTTTAATCATTCTTGAAATCTCTTTAGCTGGTTTGACCATCTTTGGAAGTGGATTTTTTGTATTTTCATTTTTATTCGATAAATGGCCCTTCTTCATTTATTTTGTAAATTCATGGTAAGTTTCCTATGTCTGCCTTTTTATAGGTCACTTGTTTGAAATTCAGAAGTTCATACATCTCTGTTTTATACATTTCAATGATTCATGTTTTGCGAGTCTGGTGTTCCAGTGAGTCGTGAAGTAAGATTTTCTATTCGCAGAACCTAATCGATTGTTTCTCTTGCGCGTCCATTGATGAGATTCTACATCCTGGGTTAGCTACAATTCCATTTAATGGAGCTTGTGATACCTATTTTCCATCAACCAAATAAAAGCTGCGTTGAAAATATTTGGTATAACTAGGTATTCAGTTAAAATTGCAGAAAAGTACTACAGGAAACCCTCTAAGAATACGATTAATTGGTTCCGTGTTCTTTGAAACCGTGTTGGTTCGAGACTATAAAAAACGGGAGTGTGAAAATAAAAAAACACGTTAAATTATTTTTTTTGTTATGGTTTTGTATTGTTATGGTATAAACCAAATAAAAGAGAATCAACGAAAATCGTGTTGTTTGAAATCGTGTAATTCGAAAACATTGTTCTTCGAATATCGTGTTCTTGGAGGGTTACCTGTATTTAATTCAACATAAACTAATATAAAACTGTTATGAACGAAGAGAGATGGGACGGAAAAGTGTAAAAAATGAATCAGTTGATCGTCTTTTAGTTAGAAAGTTTATTAAATGTCCAATTCTGTCAGCTCCAATGTTTCAAAAATATCAAAATATATTAAATGCCTTCCTTTAATATATTACTATCTCCAGAAGATTTATGCCTCAATAAGCGAACACTTAGTGCTTAAGTTGCACGCGTTTCTATCATTTCGGTTAGTGTTACACTCACCAAAATTTTAAAGGCTTTTCGTCACAAATAAACAAGCGTCCTCTTGGTGGGCGTACCGCTCCCCTAAATCAGTTAATCCTTTAAACGGAGCACTACTTAAGTTTACGTTGGTTTAAAGAAGCTCGCATTCAACGATATGCAAGCAGAACAGTGATTAATATCACTGAAAACAACAAGAAAAAGCAAATGAACTTTGGTTGGCAGCATATGAACAGACCCTTGGATTATTGCACGATCGTTCATTGTACGAATAGGCATAACAATGGGAAGCTTATGTTTTAAGGCTACATTCCTTACAATGACGTTGGAGATTTGGCCCTGTTACCCAATAAGATTCATAAAAATGTATACCTTGTAAAATGTAGCATGTTCGCAAAAAAACAATTCGAATGATATAATTATTGATTGCATAACCGATTATTCGAGTAATCGGACATTTTTGAGACAGTGATAAATCGAATTTGTTAGCCACCATAATCGATTATTTCCAATTTCGTATAAATAAAAGTGAAAACACGCGCATGTAATCTAATGGTAATGATGAGTGTTGCGTCCTGCAACGAGAACGTCTATATAGTATAAAAGATTCATCAGACGACACCGATTTTAAACTTTCGATGCCTTTTAATCAGGTTGCGAAACATCAAAACTTTCCCGGTGCTTACGAACAACGATTATGCAAAAGCATGTTAATGTGTCGTCGCAAAAAATTACTGCTTAGATTTGATTTAAGAACTTATCAGAATAGCTTACTACAGATGATTGAATAGGATCAACGAACTGAGACCAGTAATTCAAACAGCATTAGATCAGATATCCATTTTTATATTGATATCCTTGACTTATTTACTGAAGCCATTTCTGTATTGATGCCAATTAAAAATGCAGAGAAGAACTATGATATCAAAAACCAAACCCAACGAACAATTTAAAACAAAATCTCCATCCGTGAGAATGAAAACAGCACATCATTTTCTTCGATGAAATGATTATTCTCAGTTTCCGGCCAATTGTACAGGAAACTCAAATCACGACTTGCTGACAAGACTTTTATTGACTTATGCTTTTGATTTTATTAAATTTTTTAACGTTAAATTAATTTTAACCACGAGATGCTTCTTTAAATTTTAAAACATGTTTGAATATTTGGGTTCTAATTAATATTCTGCAAAAACCGATGAAAATCTATTAATCGATTATGGTATAAATAAACAGCAAAACCTCAGTTTTGCAATTGGGTCATCCAGTATAATAAGAAATCGATTACTTTAATAGCTACATTAAAATAAATCACTAAATTCAATTTGCTAAATTACACCAATTCTGGGTAAAACCGTATGTTTTGGCTTAAATGAATTAAACATAATAATTTTGTCATAAATAAATCAAAGTATAAATGAAAAAAAAATACTTTTTCTTACTCTCCTCCTATGTATGTCTGTTGGAAAATAAAAATAACATTTTCCTCCAGAGACAATGATCTGAAATTAAATCTCTAAATTTATGATATTTAAAATTTTTTGAACGAGTTAAAATATGTAGAAAAAATACGTATTCATACGAGTTGTTGTTGTTGTTATAAAAGTACTTGTTGTCTGTGGTAATTGGGTTTTTCGATTTATGTTTGCAAAAACTAATCTGTTGTTCTTTCTAGAACTTATTCACTAGAAAAGTTGTTGGTTCAGAATTGTCGTACTATAGTTTTCGATAATCCTGATTATAGTTTTGTACCAACTATCAATTTTTGGTCCCAATGTAATGAAATAAAACTAACAATGTGTTCTTTCTAAAACTAATAAAGGTAAATTTGTTTTATCATTAGTTTGATAGTACAGACAATTTTTTTTTTTGTATGAAATCACAATTAGTTCTTGATAATAAAAGGTTCATACAAATTATGCTTTCCATTCTCTTGATAATTTTAAATGTTAGCTTGTTTAAGGTTTGGGACATTTATTCGACAGACTCATATATTGGAAAAAAATCAATTTAAGTTGAATAAAAGGTAAAATTATATTTATTTAATGTTGTAAGTAAAAAGTTTATGAAATAAAAACAAATAGCCTTATAGTTAAATTTGCCAAGGGCATTAGGGGCAGCATGGTCGAATTTCTCAATCGTCTCTTTGCTATTTGCTGCGGCACTATTCTGGCTTTCCCTGGGAATAGGGAATTGTAAATATAATTGAAACAAAGTCAGAGGGGAATTATTTTTTTCTACAAAAATTTTTTAGAATAAAAGTTTTCCAACCATCTTTGTTGCTTAACTATTTACACCAAACTAGTTCCATCAGTAGGCCACATAAATACAATTTAAAAAAGATTGTTATGAACATATTTTTCCTGATTCCCTATTCCCAAGGAAAGCCAGAATAGTGCCACTGGAAGTTGGTAGTTTTTACGATGGCCTTAACGGTTTCTACATTGATTCTGCACTAAATATTTAAAGAAACTAAATTATTCATTAACTCACCGGAGACGATTTTTGTGTTTATTTGCATTAAAATGCTAGATGCTTCATAAAAACATTTCCTACAATAACATTTCCTAGGATTGGTACGCGAGTATTAAAATAATTTTATATTATTATTTTATACTCGTATTTATTATTCTCATTATTCTTTCAGATTTCAGATTATCGTGGATTTTTCGCCTTATTTTCTAATATTAGATTAAATTATTTTTTGTTTGATTGTTTTTTTACTTGATTCATGTTGTTTTGATTTGATATTTAATCAGAACTTTTTGTTTTATCACCATTTAGTTATTACATTTTAGAGTATATTGGGTGTTTCTCCATAAATGTCTATAAATATTTGATTGATATCTGATATTCCCTTAATTGTAAAAAGTTTATTTCACAACAGTTCGAATATTTTCAAAAAAAAAAATCGTGGCATGTCAGACGAAACTTAACGAAATAAATTTATATTTGGTCTCTCCTCACCCCATATTTATTTTTAAAGAATTTTACTTTACACGAGTATTTGTTAAGGCGACATCGGATAAAGTCAAAACAATCATAAATTACAATTTAAGGGAAAAGAACACATAAATTGTATATTGTTCCTTTATAAAGAAATTGATTTTGAAATTTATTAATGTTCCTTGTATCTGAAGTAAAATAACTTACCTCGATTTGTGAAAACTACTATCAAATATATATTTCGATATATAAATATAACATTAAACTATATTGAGGCTGTAAATTGTAACCATTTTGTACTCTTTCTTATTTGCAGTAAGACTAAAACTCCGTCTCCGCCTCCCCTCTATGTAATTGAAATGTTCAAATCGAGATTGCAATTGTGTAAACCTAGAATTATAGTATATTTCGGAAAAGTGTAATACATTTTCAAAAGCTGGTCATTACACAAAATGTCAAATGAGACAAATCCAAACCATATTCAAACTGTGTCTGTAAATTATTATCGTTATATTGGGTTTACGTTGTTTTTGCTTCGAATAAACTCCTTCTTGTACTCTCATACAAATTAAAAACTCAAAATCAAAGCAGCGTAATATTTGTTAATTTCTTTTTGATATGTTTTAATATTTCAATTATTTAAACATGAAAATCCAATAGCAAAACAAAAACAATTTTTTAAAAAATTTCAATTAAAATAAACTATCTTAAAATTTATATTATAACTATAAAAAAGTACATTTCCTTTAACAGATACTGATCAAGACCATTTGTTTGTAGCACTTTTACAACATCTAGTCTGGATCGAAACGCAAACCCTTAATTATTTCAAAACTCCAATTTCAGGGTTACGTTGTTTTTGCTTCACACGGCAGAAATGGTCATAAATCTTTTCTCTGTAGTCGTAAAGGCACGAAATAACTTTTATTGTATTTTGCGATTGGTTTAAGAAAAATGAGTTATGGGTTTTTAAATCCTAAAAAATGTGTAGAAGTCTAAAAAATGTCTACCTTCTAAATGCATTAAAAAACCTAAAGGTTGTTTTGAAATTACCTTTGTTTTAAAAACTTCGTAAAATAAACGTGAAGTTAAATTTATTTTTGAACTACAAAAACTTGCTAGGCAATCATTAAATTCGTATTAATATGAATTGAGTTTAATAAAACAAAATGAGTGAAATTATAAAAAAATAGTAATAATAATTTGAAATAATCCCAAAACAATAACTTTATCACATTGAAAATTATGATCAATTTGAAAATCCAATAAAAGAACAAAATATTTTTGTTGAGAATTTTCGAAGAAATGTACAAATATTTATGCGAGCTAATCAAAATTAAAATAAGAAAGCGAATAGCATAATATAAAACCAACAATACTTTATATTTAAATTTTAATATAGTCGAAATAATTAAAACATACTAACTTTATTCAAAATTTAATAAACTTAGGAATTATTTTTGAATTACAACTTACAATATTACTATACTATAAATAACGTTGTGTGCCATGGTAAAGGAAGCGAAGATTTACCGGGCAAATGGTATATTGGTTAAAACTTCGGCACTTGGCCGAGAGGTACTGGATTCGTATCCCACCAAAGGCTGGATGCAAAGCTAATTTTTGTCATCTGTTACGATCGGTGATGTTAATAAACACGACTAAGACCCTCTGTTGGAGTGCAGAATTAAGCGCCACCCACCGTCCATGTCAGTGAACAGGTTTACATGGAGTTTGCAATGTGCAGGTGGTATACTGTAATATTGTGCGAATGGGTGATGTCTGCGTGAATGAAAATGGGGTATTAATTGAACTTCAAAAGACATTAAATCCACTGGTCAATTAATTCTTTCTTTTCTGTAAAAAAAAACGATATGTATATTGCATTTATAATTTTATTAAATTATTATTATCAATAACATTAAATTATTTTATATTTATTAAGTAAGACTATCTATAATATTTATTTTAAAGCTAGCACTATGAAAAATAATCTAATATTTTAGTTACAATATTTTTGATACTTTAGATTTCGGTCTTACAAATATCTTGAATATTAAGTTTGATTAACAGCACATGTTTAATGCTGAACACATTTATTTTCAGTCTTTTAGACTTGAGAATGCTAATTATATTTTATTATAGCTTTCGATACTTGTTTAATTATTTAACTGTCGAACACAAAGCTTTGTTAAAATGATTTATTCGATTTAAGTACTTATAAACTATTATTTATCATTTCAATTTGCACTTAATCACAAAGACCGCGTTGTTATTAGGGATTGCAATTCTGGGATCTCGAATCCCGAGATCCCGGCAAGTTTTATGATCCCGTAATCCCGGGATTTTCTTTGATTAATCCCGGGATTACGGTGTCCTAAATTTGCCAGGCTTGCTGGCTTAAACTATGAAAACAATAATTCTACTGAATCATATGGTTGTAAGCTGATATTCTATGTTGATTAGGATGATGATAGAAGATATTTATTGTGTGATCTGTTTGTGTGGGTTTTCTCAATATTTAAAATGCGTGCTTTGAGTTGTCATTTTGAATTGTGAAGATAAACAGATATGATAAACTGATTGAATAACGTACCAATGTCTAAACATGACTATGAACAGGAACTCAGCATTATAAAATACATAGCTAATAAAAACGGATTCGAAAACAACATCAAAGCGTTTTGCACATCATTGTATTTAAGGGAATGTATTAAAGCACGTGGGTTTGAAAATATACCAAAATCGCTAAATACTATAAGAACTTTAGTTTTGGGATATTAAGCTCAAGTAAAAGCTAAGTTCAACAGTATTAAGAAAGCAGGAGGGAAACATATTCATTTCAATTCAGTTGGTGAAACTGATGCCAATTCCAAGTTGTCTAATTTAGGTATGATAAGAATTTATGAAAGCATACGCGCAGAAAAATGTTTAGCCATTATTAAATATAAGCTAGACGAATTTGAGATTTCTTTAGAAAAGAACGTTGTGTTTGTGTGCATTACTACGTCTACGAATAGGGCAAGTGTGGTAAAGGTTGGATCGTTAGTAACAAATTATCCTCAGCTTTGTTTCGCTCACGGAATTCAGCTGGCTATTATTGATATGCCTTATAAAAAATCCACGGTTAAGCTAAACTCCTATAAGTGGTAAAAAGAGAATTATGATGATAATGAAAATGATATTGAACTAAATAGTTCTTCAAGTGATGATGATGAAACCCAAGTATCTTCTGATTTTGAGGTATCAAATGATATTAAACCAATAATCGCAAAATACGGTAAATAGTTCGTGTTTTTCGACGTTCTCCAACAAAAAAAGACAGTGTTTTGCAGAAGTATGTCAGAGAATGTAGTAAGCCAGATAAGATGTTGACATTAGACACAAAACACGCTAGAACAGCCTGGTAGATATGATTGAACGATTTGTTGATCTCAAATCTTGTATTCAAAAATCTTTGATAGATATAAGCTCGAACATTAATATATCCGAGAACGAATTTCACAGGCCTCAAGTTGCTATCAGTTTTGCGGCCTCTTAATTTAACTGTTGAAGCCATTTGCCGGAGAGATGCCAATGTAATTACATGCGATACCGCTCTTCAGTTTGTGCTGAGTAAATTGCAGCATCAAATCAACCCAAATAGCTCGCAAGTTGACAAATTCTTTAATAACCCGCATAAAGGAGAGAAGAGCAGAAACATCCGGAATATTAAAATAGTTCCAGAAAGGCGATGCTGCTTTTAATGAAACAGACATATTTACTGTCCCAAGTCGAAACCGCATTAACGTTTTAATTAGTGATTATTTAGGAATACGTGGAGCAGCAAATCAGGAATGTGAAACGGATAAAAATGTTACATCATCGAGCAAGGATTATTACAACGTAAAAACCAATGAAGGTGTGGTTTCAATCGATTTAGTCGAGGAAGAGAATTTGGAAGATGAACTGCAACGTAGTATTAATTCTAGCGTAAGACCCATTCAAAACCGCTTTGCAAATAATACCATAATTACAAATATTAAACTGGTAACCGGTGATCGGGAAAGAAATGAGAATCTTTGAACAAAGCGGTCACAGAAGACCACATTTGCACCGAGTTTAAACTGATTTATTGACCATTCCACCGACAAGCGCGGAATCGGAACGAGCATTTTCCCCTTCCGAAAATATTATTTCTTAATTAAGAACCAGACTGGACGATAAATCGGTTAATGCCTTAAATTTTTTAAAATTATATTTTTTAAATAATTCGAAAATGTAAGAAAGATTTTTATTATGGAATATTTTTTAATTTCTTTTTTTTGCTCCCGTAGTGCCGGGATCTATAAATCGGTCCGGGATTGCAATCCCTAGTTGTTATCGTCTAATCCCGCTCATACCACAGTCTTATCACTAGCACTATAATTTTCTTAATTTGCAGGTAGGATAATATTTAATTATCTTTACAATTCTTAAAGATAATTAAATGTTATCTATACATATATAATTTTTTATAATTATTATATTAATTTAATTTTAAATTACATAACGAAAAACCGAAAATGTGCGTTAAGACTCGGACTTAAATAAACCGTATACTTTATATTTGCATTTTTATCAAAATGCAACCTCGACTGCCAGCTATTTCCAATCTCTCCTCCACAATTCAATGGCTTTCTTTCGTATTTTATTTAAATACATAGAAGAACCAGAATGTTATTCTGTTCATATTTTTGGTTGCAGTCTAATTCAATTAAACTAAAGTTAGAATTCAGGGTATAGCACCTGCACATACCACCCAAAATTTGAAACGCGCAATGGAATCGAAAAAATCAAATTTCGTAATAATAATAATATGAATTTGCGGTAACCTGGCAAAAATATCAGTGACGGATCTATAAGATTTGTTACAGTATGATGAAGTAGTTCTTCATTGTTATCAATTTTTGAGTTGAAACATTCTACAATGATTCAGGTTCTTAGACAGCTAACAAGTCGAGTGAATATTTATTTGGAACGGGTTTAGAGATGTCAAAGGATATCTTAAAGTGATAAATAAAACAAAATTACCTGAGGCTTGTACCAAGATTTTTAACTAGTTGTTGTTTTTGAAATTAAGTCGTTAATACATCTCTAAGTTCTCCATGGACACATTTACATAGTAGCAAGCCGCTACTATGTTAAATTCATTTTTTATTAGTTTTTTTTTCGTTTACTTTTATTAATATTCAATCGGAAACGATAAATATTAACATCAAATATAAAACGCGACATAAAAATGCATACATCATTTAAATTTTCCATTTTTCACAAAAACACCAAATGCCTTCATCATATTTTAATTTAAAGATTCAGTACATTTCTTCTGTATACAGCGTTTTCAGGATTTATATTTGATAATCACAGTTACGTTTTGTAAATGCTCCTCGAATGAATGTTCGCTATCTGTTTATTATTAAGCAGAGTACCAATGGCATACATGATATAAATGCCACTATTATAGCCATCAATCTGTTGTGGTAAGGCGCTATGACTGCAAACTGTAAACTTTTGAGGCGCTTTTTTTTATAAAATTGTAGTACTTCATGAACTTTTGCTGGTTAAATTTTTTAGAAATTAGGATCAGAATTTTCCCAGGAGCTTATTGGTCATAAAAGTAATAATTTCTGATTTTTTAAACCCAAAATGGCCAAAACAAAATAATTATTTTCACATATAGAGATTCTAATATTTCTATTGCATTTATTGGTGAGAAATAATTCCAACTGAGTGGTTTCGTCTTATGCCTGATAAATATTTGTGTTGTCGAGAATTGTTAAAATTCGTTGTTGGTCAAAACAAGCAAAATTGAAGCCTTTTAACAGAATAATAAAATATTCAGTAATTTGAAGACCACAATGTTGTAAATAATTATTTTTTTGTAATATTCATCTGAATCCGGCAGCAAGCAGTTAATTTTGGAACCAGGAACCATCGTAGCGCTCGTTTGTCTGAGTATTTAAGAGTAATTATTTTCGGTCTAGCGGACTTTTCTCGTAGTACCGAATGGTGTTTGGTGTGCATAGAAAACCGGTTTCAGAGTTATTTTGTGTCTGTTTTTAGATGCAGGGCCAATTACAATTATTTAATTGTTAAGCTACTTTTATCTTTAAAACCGGTCGATAAACCAACCTAATTTTAGGGACCCCTCTTTAATTAAGTTATTCTTTATTAGGTTGAACGCTACTATTGAAAGCTGAATAGTAACGTTAGAAATTCGTTTCTCTACACCAAATCTTCTTATGAAAAAAATGTTTCATGCAAAACTTTACTAAATCAACGCAATACACTTTATTCTCCTTCTCTTTATCGCACTGTATAATATCGTCTAGAACATTGTCCTTTATTCTTGTATATCTCGTAAAAAATGGGTAGTCATCTAGAATCCGGTTTATTTTCTTCAAATTTTGTAAAACAATAACTAGGTTCTTAACTGAATTAAAATAACATAAAATATGTTTAAAAATTAAAAATATATGATAATTGAACCCCATTTTGGTCGAAAACTGAGATTGAAAAGTTAGGTTACTATTGGTTCACATATATATTAGATGAAAATATCTAATTTTTTCATTGTTAGTTTAAAACAATATTACGATTTATTTTAGTGCATTTGGTACATACACAACACAACAGTAAAATTTGATAAAACTGATAACCTTCTTTTTCATAATGACACCACTTTTGCAAAAAGCAGTTGCGCCGTTATATTTCACAATTCAATATTCTCTTGCTACCTACCAGCAAACTGTTGAACCTGGACTTATACCGTTTATGCACGAGATAGAATGAGGTTAAACTTACTGCTTGGTGGTGTAAATTCCAATTAAAAAAAATTAACTTAGGCCACCTTATGACATTATGGCCATATAGTATACCGTTTCGCATGCTGATATCATAAAAACCAGCAATATCATTGATAATGACGAGCTGGAAGATTTAGTACAGTACGATCCTATTGAACTGGAGACGAAAGGTTATTTCGAAGAAATCAGTATTTCGTCAAACGAACAACTTCTTTCGACTTCACTTCGTAGCCCATCACCACCGCCAAGGCAAAAATGCTTAACGGTTTTGAATACATACAAGTAGAGAAACAATAAAATTGTTCCAAGACTAAGCAGGGATCCCGGATACGCCGGGCCTACCGTACACCTCTTTTACATATAACAAGATGGAGGGATAGGAAAGGTTATTAGATATGAGAGACTTGACGCGGTTACAGACATCTAAGTAGTCAATAGTTAGTAAAGCACAAGACGGCACAATTATTTTTTTTTTTTGTTTTTCTGTTATAAATAATCAGCATTCAACATTCTAAAAATTATTTGATTAATTAGTAAATGTCCTGAAATAAAATTTCATTATTATGAGAGGTTAAATTTTATATACCATTTCCTCCACAACAAAAAAAAAAAAAAAAACACATATACATAAATACACACATTCATATACTTTACATTATACCTGTTTAGAATCAAACACGAAGTTACCAAATTGCCCTTTATGCATCGGAGTAACTGTGCACGTGGTGACCGGCGTTAGTTGGTATACTGTACTGAAAGTATACTGTACTGAAATTTATACTGGCATCCGAAGATGGGTGGAACGGCGTAAGCGGCAGTGTCTCAAGGATAATGGGAATTTGAGATGCTTCGAAAGAAGAAGGAATTCATTAAGGAGTAAATTCCAGCGGATTAGGGGTAGCGTAAGTTGAGCCTGCCTCACGAAGTAAATACCTAACGGTAGTTCCACGGGGCCGAACTGCATGGTAAATCGTGGGTGGTGTTTTAGTCGGTAATCCGAAGCTCTCACGTGTTTGATATATGGGTTCATACGTGAGGCCTATCGAAGACACACATACATATATATATATATATATATATATATATATATATATATATATATATATATATATATATATATATATATATATATATATATATATATATATATATATATATATATATATATATATATATATATATATATATATATATATATATATATATATATATATATATATATATATATATATATATATATATATATATGTTACGGTTAAACTTCGAAATGCGGCGAATGTCCACATTTACCGGGAAATGTACACATTTACCTATCCATTTGGTAAATGTATGTTCAATCTACTTCTACCTGCAAATTTAGACTATTTCCACATTTACCAGCACAATTTGGTAAATGTTCGATTAACTTTAATATTAGAAAATTTATACTAGTGTACTGTCCACATTTACCGGGAAATGTACTCATTTACCTATCTATTTGGTAAATGTATGTTCAATCTACTTCTACCTGCAAATTTACACTATTTAAACATTTATCAGCACATTTTGGTAAATGTTCCATTAACTTTAATATTAGAAAATTTATACTAGTGTACTATTTAATTTCTTTTACATATTACATTTATGGCTTCCACATTTAAGAATAGTTAAATTAAAAAAGGTTATTTTTTAAATTTAAATACACATTTTTATTTCATTCTAAAAATGAAAAATTTTCATATTATTAAATTGAATTTATGTGAGTGTAGAATCTAAAAATTATGGTGCACTTTATAATCTATAAATTGTACCATAATTTTTAGAATGTGTGTGACTCACAATTTCATAAAATGAAAATATTATATTTCCAGTGATAGTTACTGTTTAATTTAGTAGCGAAACTTTCAATTTTAAGTTTCAAACATATAATTCTAAAATGTTGACTGTTAAAATTATAATAATATTGAGAAAAAGTTGCTTATAAGAAGTTGAAGAAAAATAGAATGCAACTCAGGAATAAACAGTGATTGCTCTCATTCAGTTACCGCCCTGTCGTTCGGCTTAGGGCAGTAATTTCTTACCTCCATCGTAGCAAAAAAAACCAATCGGGGTTTAAGCTTCATCTGAAACGCAAATGTTTGGTAAAACATAAGGTCAAAAATTAAAAATCACGTATGTCATCTCTAATTACAAGAAGTCGATGGTTATCCAAACACTGCAGTTCCTTGCGGAGTTCGTGCATTTGGGGAGTGGGATTTTGGAAAAATTTGAAATTGTTTTTAGCGATATACAGTAAACCGTGGATTTAACGGACCCCGATTTAACGGACGCTCAATTTAACAGATACTTTTTATTTTCCATTTTTCGATTACCGACTATGATGGATAGATTCGGGGAGTCTTTTTGGGAAAAAATTATTCCCCATTATAGCAGTTTTGACGTTTATTATTCCATACCTATTTTAGGAAAGAATTAACTGGGAATAGAATTTAACGGAAATTTATTGTATTTTGTACTTATAGCAATATTATAACTGTAAATTTATACTGAAAACTGGTAATATTTATTGGAAATATTAATATCCATTATCCAATTTTTTACTTTAATAAACAAAATTATTTTTTAAGTAAAATTCGATTAAAGTATCAACAAAAACCAATTAAACGTAGTAAGCATTTTCAGACTTTTGTTTTCTTGTTTTATTTCGATCGCGTGTCGACCGTGAATAATTAAATTATTTTCCGGTAAATTTATTCCTCAATCGCCAGAATTAACTTTTGGAAAACGGGGAATTGGGAAAAGAGTCTGGGGAATATAGCTCCTACAAAAAGAAATTATTCCCTATTCCCGGATAATTCCCAGAATAGGGCCACTGGGACGAAACTCGATTAATTATTAACCGATTACGATAGGATTGAGTATGCTGGATAGAAATGGGGTTCTTAAATAATTTTGGAAAGAAATTTTGGAATATGGCCACCTGGGACGGAACTCGATCAAGTGCTAATCGATTAAGAAGGGATTGGTTATGTTGGATAGAAATGGGATTCCGAAACAATTTTTGGAAGAAGTTGTGGAATATCGCTACCTGGGACGAAACTCGACCAATTCTTCTCAATCTTCAATTCTTCTCGACCAATATAAATTTTGTTTGCTAAGTCTTTAAGTTTCCAACCAGAACTTGAGCTCCACCAATAAAACTTTAGCTTGTATTCCTACAAGATACATAATGAATCAACCCATGTAATTATGTATTGTGATTAATTACTTAATATTATGTAGAAAGAGGCGCTTTTGATTTTAACAGTACGAAATTGCACAAACATATCAGCTGACACAAATTATCAGCAAAGACACGAGTTTGAAATCATAGTCTAAGGAACTTGTTTTCGAACGTAGATGAGGTATGTTTTAAGAATTTTGAAATTCTACATCATGATTACTTATATATTAGTCTCGAGGTGAGCATTTGACCTCCACAAAAATTCCGCGGTTCCACACTTTGATTCTTTCGTCGTGATTCTTTGCTCGTTTCCTTCCGCTTCACCTACAAACTTATTTTGTGTTGGGGAAATTTTTGATTCTTTTTTCAGCAACATTTTTTTTTTTGTTTCAACTGATTCTTATATGCACTACTATAAAGATAAATATTTCAAGGATACCTTGTTCAATTGTCGATCTAGAATAATTTTAGGTTAATTTTTGTTTCGAGACGAAAAATATTTTTATTTTCAAACAAAGAAGCAGTTTTCGCAGTATGAGTAACAACAAACAGGTTAGGTGTTGTTACAACACAAAAAACGATGAAGAAGTACTCGTCTAAACAGGTACAATTCGAATGTAAGCATTGACAGTTGCTTGCGTCACAAATTCGGAGGATAAAAGAGAAAGCGAATAAATCAACAGGGTCCTATTTAGAATTTTGTTCGGCCGAATGCAATGAAGTTAGAAAGTTAAAATTTTAAAAATATTTAAATTGAATTTTATTTTTATTAATCCAATACAAAAATTCGTCGAATTCGACGAATAACGTCGAAGTCGTTAGGCCAAGTTCTATTTTGGTCCCAAACATGGCTTCATAAGGTGATTGCTTCATATTTGCATTACATGCCCGATTTTTCATAGCTTGAACTATTCTCAGTCTTTGAGTCCAATTAGCGTATTTATTGGTACCAATCCATTTTTTCAACATATTTTGAATATCGCGGTTTTCCTCTTTAATTAAAACCTCACTTTGTAATTCATATTGGTCACCGGGAAGAATTTTTATTTCATTCCAAAAATCGTTTAAATTCAAAATAGTTTCATTTATAAAATGAAGACCGTTTTCACTATACAAAATAGCTGGGGCTCCTAATATTGAAAAGATATCAAATAATTGATCAGCTAATTCTGTTGTCGTTTTTGTTTTGAGTGGTCTCAAAATAACAAACATTGTTCGGAGATGATGGTAGCTCAAAATAAAATTAAACTCGCCGTCTGGTTGCACTTTTAAATCTATAAAATCTACTCGACAACTTGAAATAAATTCGTTTTGAGTAGGTTTGTCAGTTGCAACTGGTGCGTTTTTGTTTTTCTTGTTTTTTCCTTCACAAGTTTTACATAAGCTTAAATATAATTTGATTGCTTCAACCGTTATATTTTTAAATTTCACATTTAGCTCATCAAATAAACGATTTCTCCCGCCATGGTTAAGCGAAAGATGGGTATTGTGTATTGTGTCAAAAATATCTTCTATTGACATAAAATATTTAATGTTGCCACTTATAGTGAGTGGGGAAACTAATTTAGTTTCCTTTCCAACGGTGATTATGTCGTACCTTTGCAGACGTCGATAATCTTGTGCTGTTTTGTGATGTAGCTTCGATTTCGCTTCTGTCACATCTTTAATAAGATTGCGATACAAATCTTGGCTTATATAAACGTTATTAACGTTTTTTTTATTTATTAATTCGTTGAGTAGCTGATTAAATTTATCCTTCATTTCAAAAATCTGATAAAAAATATATTAAATTGATTAGAAAAAACATTTTTGGAGAAATTTATAAACAACTTACCAATTGTAAGACAGCTCAATTTTTTTAGTTTATTTAATAAGGTATATATTTTTCCTCAAAACAACAATGCCAATTAAAAAATATCTCGAATAGAACCAAATAGTTAATAACAAATGTAATTTTTAATTAATCCGACGTAACATTGACGGATTTTCTAGGTATATGAGTGTCAAATATGAGCATGATGTTAAAACATATTTCGTATGCGAAAAAATAGTTGCAATCAGAATTTAAAGATAATTATTGGCTGCAACCAGAATTTGAATAAACGAGCGCATAATGATTTCACAGCAGTAAATAAAAATCTAATAATTGGTACGTTCCAAACAGCATTTCTTTTGATATTTCTTTCTTTCAACAAACTAAGACGTAATAGATTCTTGATTGCTTATTTAAACCCCTATTTTATATTAAAACCAATTGTTGGTTGTCTTGTTTTATTGTGATCTCTCGAAAATAAAATTTAAACTAAAATCTACATTTTAAAATTGCCCTTCAACTTTTTTTATTTCATTTATATTTATGTTAAAGATACTTCACCAACAAAAATTTGGTTGACTTTTTTTTTTTGTATGCATTTTGCACTAATATACACATTTGTGCATTTCAGTTAATTTTGTTTTCGTCCGAAAAATAAGACTATAACTATAATAATAATAAAATAATTAATATGTTATCAAAAACAAATAATTAATATGTTATATTATTTGTATGTTATCAAATTATAATGCTTTTTTCAAAAATAATTCCGATTTAATCCGTTAAAATCCGGAAGACAATAAACCAGTCATTTTGTACATACCCATTTGAGCGCGGTGAACTTATATGGAAGAAAAAAAGTTCTGGCTAGAAAAGAGATATGTTATTCCAAATTGGAATAGTTTTAAACCAACTTTTATGCCGGCATCAAATAACTTATAATATTCTATAAGGGACATTCCATAATAAACAACCTGTACACAAACATGATTTCTTTAAAAATAGGTACCGCAAAAGTTTCCAGGCGGCAGCACTAAACATTTTTAATAACATTGTTTTTGTGGCACACAAATTTTGATCTATTTTTGATCTTTTTCTGATTCGAAATGGATTTGTTTACATTTTTTTTTTTTTTTTTTGAAATGGATCAAAAACAAATCCAAAAAATTTGTTGGATTTTTTGTTGATCCATTTTCAAAAGGAAAAAGACAAAAAACGTAAACAAATCCAATTTGAATCAAAAAAAGATCAAAAATAGATCAAAATTTGTGTGCCACAGAAAATGAAATAAGTTATTTGATTTTTAACGATAACTAACAGCGCATCCCCAATGCAAAAAACTTTTTCCTTTCTTAATCCTTTAATTTTTTCCTTATGAAGAGCATACCCAATGAATAGGGAAAAGTCAAAGTAAAGCTAACTTCATTTTACAAAATTATATTTTGTTTACCTGTTATTTTATATTATATATTATTTATTACTTTTTCACAGGACACAAAATACAACACTAATTGTTAAAAGACAAATATGCATTGAGTATTTTTTAATTTGTGACAAGCAGAAAAACAACAACAACAACCAATTTTGCAAATGCGGTTTACTTCATTGTATTTCTCATAAGGAAAAAGTTAAAAGTTTGATAACATTTTTCATTAGGAAATCACCAACCTAATAAAAAAAAAAAAATTTTCTCAAAATTTTTTTCATACTTTTCTGTAAGGAAAAAGTTAAAGGAATTTCATTGGGGATGCTATGTAACTTTACACCAAAACATTTGTCTAGTAACGCCCTTTTTGTTGTTTTCTATTTTGATGTGTCATAACAACAAATAACTTATAATATGTATAATATAATATATTAAATACAAAATAATTAAAATTGTCCTAACGTAAACGTCAAATTTTGTAATTCTATTGAATTTTGTTTATATTTTTGTTTCGTTAAATAAAAAAATATTCGTTAAAAAAAATAATTTCAATAGAAAACGTAATGCTGGAGATATACTCGACGTTACTAAGAAGCTTCGAAATGTCAAAAACGCGCTTACGTGTATACCCAAGATAAACTCAAAATATGAATTCACGTTTTTGACATTTATTTAACTTTTGACTTTCTTTTTATTTATTTTATATTTATTTCATTTTTTGCGAAACAATAAAAATTTAAAATATTAAAAGTTAGTACTTGAAAGAAAAACGCGCAGTTGATTTTTCAAAAGGTCAAAATGGTAACAAAAATAAAATAAAATTGGTTAATTATTTCATAAAATTTCTGTAAGATGTCACTTTAGTACTAAACAACAACAAAAAGTTAAAGTTAAATCAACTTTTTTTTTATCACGTCTGAGTCGCGTCGAGTATAATTGCTTTAATATAAATTCTCATAATAGTAGTGTTGCTTTCGCTAATCCGCTTAGCTTAGCTAAGAAATGTGAAAGCAACAACTTTTGGCTTTAATTTTTTAATGCGTTTTAATTTTTCTGTGTTGGTTCATTTTCTTAATATTTAATTTAGTTTTTATTTTTATTTTATGAAATAGAACAAATTAAATTCGGTATTTTGCTATCAAATAACAAATGCCAAATTATTCTACAAGATAAATTTTTCTAGAAAAATAGAAAAAATAACGCCTTGCGGTAAACACCATAACCATAAAATGATTTTATTTCCCCTAATCCTAAAAATTTTTTTTCTTAACATTCTAAGACAATCGGCTTGAATACAATGCAATTGTTGTTGTAATCTTTTGAAAGCAACACAAGCTGTGTTGCTTTCAAAAGATTACCACGTCGATTATAGAATCCGCGGGAGCGAATTGATTGCGGATTGAAAACTGCATATACATTTTTTTTAAACAATGGCTATAAATCAAAGTAGCCTGAAAAATTTGTATTAATTTCCCCACAAATCATTGTTTATGATTCTATGCTCAAACGCAATAAAATATTTGCGGATCTAAAACAAATTTTACTTTACTAATTGAATCAAAATCCATAGGAATTTCAAAGATACTTTGATTTAAAATTTTGTTTCATATTTTTTTTTATATGCAGTTTTCAATCCGCAATCGATTCGCTCCCGCGGATTCTATAATCGACGTGTACAACAACAATTGTATTGTATTCAAGCCTTCAAGCCGATTGTTTTAGAATGTTAAGAAAAAAATTTTTAGGATTAGGGGAAATAAAATCATTTTATGGTTATGGTGTTTACCGCAAGGCGTTATTTTTTCTATTTTTCTCGAAAAAATTTTCTTGTAGAATAATTTAGCATTTGTTATTTGATAGCAAAATACCGAATTTAATTTGTTCTATTTCATAAAATAAAAAAAATAAAATAAATATTAAGAAAATGAACCAACACAGACAAATTAAAACGCATTAAAAAATTAAAACCGAAAGTTGTTGCTTTCACATTTCTTAGCTAAGCTAAGCGGATTAGCGAAAGCAACACTACTACAGCTATAGTTTAACTTTTTATTTTAACTTAGTCACGTCGGTCGCGTCGAGTACATCTCCAGGGTAAACATTTCGTTAGGTTTCTAGTGCTGCCGCCTGGAAACTTTTGCTATGTTGAGAGAATTTTTTCAATTCATGTCCATTATAGAATTGTAGGTTATTTGGCCGGCATAGAATAATTTTATTCTAGTACCTGTAGTTTTAATATTCACCACTAGGACGCAGTTTTATTGAATATGTACTCGTACTTTTAATTTTAAATGTTAGCAATAAAAATATAAAAGTGATTTTTGTTATTTTGACATCGAATTTTTCTAAACAAGACGAGAAATTCGTTACGATTTGTAATAATATTCAAAAATATTCTAGCACATTACTATTTAATTGAATATATTTAGTAGCATTTTTACGTTATTTTAAAATTCAAAATGTAATCGTTACCAACTATTGTTGCTGTGAGATCATTATGCGCTCGTTTATTCAAATTCTGGGAGTCAATTCGCGTTCCGTGAAATAATGAAAATGAAAAGTTTTTTCATTAGCAATCGAGTAGGTTTGCATTTTCCATATGAAATTTTGATTTCACTCAGTAAAATTTAAAATTACGTGCGAATAATTCAAACTAGTAGATTGCCAATGAAAAAAACTTTTCATATTCATTATTTCACGCAACGCGAATTGACTCCCTGGAGGATATATAACTTGATTATATACCTTATCATATGGACATTTTGGCACGGATTCCTAAAAATTACACAAAGAATCAACACTTATAATTTAATTTAATATAAACATATAACTTATCTGATAACAACAACACATCAACATAACTAAAAAAAAACCACTAAAATTAATTTTTCGGCAAATGTATTAAAAAACATGTAATTGGCCACAACAGTCATTTAAAAACAATAACATATACCCAAGAAACCAAAACGTTGCACACAAACGAATACCATCGCCGTTATATCCCTTTCCCTGCCTGCCATCACAATTATGTGGGTTACGAAAAAGATCATGTCAAAAATTTATTTATGTATGGACCACCATACACATTTGTGCATTCCAGTTAACCCTTTCGAGTTCAAAAAAAAAATTTGTTTTGGTTAAATTTAAGTTCACCATACACAACTGTGTATTTAAATAATGACAAGTTTTAATGTTAACGGATCTTAGTTAAATCGGAATTCTTTTTGATAAAAGCATAATATTTTATTAACAAATTAATTATATAACATATAATTTATTTGTTCTTGATAACATATTAATTATTTTATCATTATTATAGTTACTGTTATTTTTCGGACGAAAACAAAATTAAGTGGTTTACACAAATGTGTACAATGGTCTTCAATTACCACCTAATTCTATGTTTGACATCTTCGTTTGTCGTAATTGAAATTTACATACACAATTGTGTATGCGGGTCAGGAAAGGGTTAAATCGTTTTCGTCCGAAACAAATAATTACTTAAATTGATGCTAAAAACATTTTTTGTCTGGCAGGAAAACGGATATACACAGCTTTAAATCTACAATATATTGTACTTAAGGAAAAAACCATTAATTTTTTGTATTAGATGAATAAAAATATAATTCAATTTAAATATTTTCTTAATTTTAACTTCCTAAATGGCAATGACATCATAAACAACTAATGGGAGCGCACCGAAATCTTGCGTTGCAAAACATTGCAAGTACAAAATCTTTTATTTTTAAACATTCCGCAAAATCAAAATCTTACAGTAACGAAATGTTGCAAGTGCAAAATCTAGCAGGTACCAAATCTTGCAAGTGCAAAACCTTGCAAATTTTGGCGCTTTAGTATCTGTCTGCGACACAAGCAAAAATTAATGATTTCTCAATTAAAAACTACAATAAGTCATTTTTGAGTTAAGATTAAGTTATCGAAGTTTATTATAAAAAAATAAAAGAAGTATAGTTGTAATTTTATATTACAATTAAAAAAAAGGTAAAATTAAGTAATTAATTAAAAAAGAATAATTCTTTTTAAAAAATCTGTTTTACTGACTTTTTCTGTTTTAACATTGCTTCGTTTTACTTTTTAATTTTTAATTATTGATTTGCTTTTCTTTGAAAGGCGTTCCCCGAATTTCACCTTATAAATTTGAGTTTTTGCCACAATAAGTTCCTTATTCGTCGCTATATTTTCCATAGTTTTATGCACTTCAGCATGCCGTTGTCGGACTACAACTTTAAGGCGCCGGTGCCACGCTTCGATACTGGTTTGGGTACGTGGGAAAATTTCTGAACCCATATCTGCATCTGCAATAGACCAGAATAGTGGACTATATTTAGATGAAGAATTGTCTCCCCTAATACAAATTTTTACGAACCAACCTCTAATCAGTTTTACTTTCCGGATTTCACTTTTTCGATTTCATTATTATAAAAATAATAAAAATGTCGGTTCAACCATAATATGTTCCCAACCATAAAACGATCGTAGTGTGTGAAAAATATTTTTCATTTTATTGTTGCAACACACGACTACAGATAAAACGATTTTGCCATTAAAATTTTCAGGAAAAGGAATATAAACAGATTTAAATCTACAATATATTATATTAGGGAATTAATTGGGAGGGAAAATTAATTTTAAGGAAAAAACAATTAAGTTTTTGTATTGGATTAATAAAAATATAATTCAATTTAAATATTTTTTAAATTTTAACTTTCTAACTTCATTGCATTCGGTCGAACAAAATTCTAAATAGGACCCTTATACTGTTTATATTGGAGGTTGAATCTAGGTTCAACCTTTGTTGAACCTTCAACATAAACACCAAAAGTTAACTTGGAGTTAACTCGACTCAATCCAAAAATTTTCTTAGGTCGAGTTAACTCTGGTTAATATAAACGCCCAGAGTCGAGTCGAAAAACAACAACAAAAAATAATCGGTAAACTAAAAAAATAAAAATGGCGATTTTTCATATTTTTCTTGTACGAACACGTCTGTGTCTAAATTCAGCAGCATATTTTTGTGATTTTTGCGATTTTGTATATTTCGAAAGTTCAAAAGAAAAAGTTAGAATGATTTTTTGAAAGAAAAAAATTTGAATTATTTTGGCATTTATAACCTGGTTTCGACTCAACCTCAAGATAATTCTCTAATATAAAAACTAGAAGTTAACTTCAAGGTTAACCTAAAGATAACTACAAGTTGACTCGACCTGGGTTCAACCTCCAACATAAACAGTATACCTGTTGATTTATTCGCTTTCTCTTTTATCCTCCTCTTCATCGTTTTTTGTGTTGTAACAATGCCTTTTAAACTACCGGCCGCTTATACCAAATGATGACGACACGCTAAGTCGACGTTGTTGTTGCTTTCTCTAGTTGCTTTGTTAGTGTAAATATCTTAAAATTATTATTGCGCAGTCTCGGTTTAGACTTAAATTGACGTCATGTGCGAAAAATGAGAGTAGTAAAATGCCAGCAGTTTAGAAGGCATTGGTTGTAACAACACCTAACCTGTTTGTTGTTACTCATACTGCGAAAACTGCTTCTTTGTTTGAAAATAAAAATATTTTTCGTCTCGAAACAAAAATTAACCTAAAATTATTCTAGATCGACAATTGAACAAGGTATCCTTGAAATATTTATCTTTATAGTAGTGCATATCAGAATCAGTTGAAACAAAAAAAAAAAATGTTGCTGAAAAAAGAATCAAAAATTTCCCCAACACAAAATAAGTTTGTAGGTGAAGCGGAAGGAAACGAGCAAAGAATCACGACGAAAGAATCAAAGTGTGGAACCGCGGAATTTTTGTGGAGTTCAAATGCTCACCTCGAGACTAATATATAAGTAATCATGATGTAGAATTTTAAAATTCTTAAAACATACCTCATCTACGTTCGAAAACAAGTTCCTTAGACTATAGCTGTATTTTGTTGAGACAATTACAACAACACCACCATGGCTAAAGCAAAATCTAAAGCATTTTAGAATTTTACTTTTCCTGAATGATAATGCAGATTTGCATTAGTTGAAATAGCTGAATAGCGCTGATTCAGCTAAACCAAAAATGTTTTATTTCTCAACAAAACGCAGCTTATGATTTCAAACTCGTGTCTTTGCTGATAATTGCTGATATGTTTGTGTAATTTCATACTGTTAAAATCAAAAGCGCCTCTATCTACATATTAAGTTCAATTCAAATATGTAATAACAATCCATTTACATCACAATACATAGTTACATGGGTTGATTCATTATGTATCTTGTAGGAATACATTTTATAAAGTTTTATTGGTGGAGCTCAAGGGTTGGTTGGAAACTTAAAGATTTAGCAAACAAATTTATAAAAAAACGCTATCCACAACATTTACAGTCTAGTGTAATTATTACATATTGACATATTTTGGAACTCTTGATATCTAACAAAATTTAATTTGCACATAGATATTGGTAAACGTATTTAGTTATCATGTTTAGCATTCAATTTATGTTATGCTTATTACCTAATTTTTTTCAAAATTTACTATCCTAGCCGAACAAAATTTTACAATCTTTACAATCTTTACTTATATTTTAACAATATAATTTTTTATGTGACCGACTATATTGGCACGTCTTTTCAAGTTTTGGGATGTGTCGCGTAACTACGTAAAACATCCTCTTTATTTTGCTTATGTTGTACTTATTTAAGACAGTAAAAGAAATTGCGCATGTATCTCATCTAACTGATTCTGTTTAATTTTAATTTTAATTAAATCGTATTGTAAATCTGCACATTACACCATCATTTTTAGAATGTACACTCGCATAAATTCAATTTAATAAAATAAAATTGTAGGGAAATGTTTACATTTACCAAAATGTAATATAAATGTGTACATATACTGGGAAATGTACGGATTATCAAATATTTTTAATTTTAGTTTCACATTTACCTAGCATTTTGGTAAATTTGCACATTTCCCGGTAAATGTGGACATTCGCCGATTTCGGACATTAACCGTAGCATATACACTCACATATACACATACACATATAAATAAAACTAAATATTGATTACTTAATAATATAATAATACAACTTCAGGATTCGATAGTACAAAGCATATTCCAACAAACCAATAAACAATTACAATATTGCAACACTTAACCATCACACTTCTAAAAGAGGTAATCAGTTTGCAATTACATCTACTGTTCAATGATGCCTTTATAAAATTTTCTCCATCTATATTTCAATAATCCATCTAAGCCTAACAAATGACATAAGTCAACTTAAAACTTATATCCAATTAAATTAAAATTAAAATTAAAATAAGAAAGTTGGCATTCAATCAAATTAGAGTTTTAGCCAAAGTCCAAATTTGAAATTTAATTAATAATGGAGATACATTATATTTCTGGCGACGGCAATTGTCCATTTAACGCGGTACTTCATCAGCTGCAACTACAAGATCCACGTTTTGATAATTTTACATCAAACCAACTTCGATCTGAAACCGTCGATTATATCTCAAACCCAGACAATCTGGAAGCATTTATCCCCACATTGTTCCTGTTCAATAATCTATCACACAAATAAAATCACAACATTATCAGAAACCCAGCTAATATTAAGGTATGTTACCCAAAGCAATACTTAATCAAAATGACTGTGGCCTAAGATTAAAGTCTAATTTAGGATCCTCAATCCTAATCCAATTAAAGTAGGATGGATTCAAAAAGGATAGATCTTAGGGCGGTGCGGAATGCCTATCAGCCATATCCAATCTCAAAAATAGAATTAAGGTACATCAAGACGGAGAACAAAACACAACCATTTTCATGCCCATCACCAATAATCCCGATATGCAAATTAATTTGCGATACACCGGAACACATTACAACAGCCTTGTGCCCCAACAACTCCTAGTACACCCAACCAATTCCACTAACAGTAGTTCAACGCACCACAGCGTCAACGAGAATGTCCATCGACAGCTAGCAACCACGAACAATTTGTTTTGCATAATCGAGCAACAGCAAACCACACTAAAATTTGACAAGCACAACTATACTAGACTAGCTCTTGCTTTGGCACTTGGAACCTTTGCGGAATAAAGAAAACTGAAAAGCGAAATTATATTGATACCATATTGCATTTCAGTTCCATTTACATGTTCGAAATACAAGAAATCAATATGAGTACTGTCACATGTTCCACAGAACACTACACTTGGTACCTTGCCTAAGGATTACCAGAGTAAGCGAAGAGGAGATGGTGTTGCAGTAAGAAGAGATTCTCTAATTCATGTGAAACACGTGAAAAGTTATTTAGGTGCAATAATGAGCCTAATAGGGGACATTCCAATAATAGCAGAAATTTTATTTATCTCAGTATATATACCGCCACAAAATTCCCAAGTAAAGCGACGAAGTGCCTCCAGGATTTTCTCTCAATTAATGTACTTAATTGATCACTGTCCAGAATCACGAGACAAAATTTTGTTTGGTGATTTCAACGCGCAAATTAGATCAACTGCTATACAACTACTTGACCGCTTAACTGGATTGTTCATCCATACAACCAGCGGACGACGACAGACAGGTTCAACCTGGAGAAATGGGAAAACATTCACCCAAATCGTTCACATTCTCACTAGGTAAAAAAAACGCTATATAATGGTCATTCCATAAAATTTCAGGGAATTTTTTGCAATTTTCAAAATTTGTGTCTTAGATTTAAATTTTTTTTTTCGTGTTCCTTATGTAATATTGGCATGCAAAAGTGTTTTTTGTTTTTTATTTTGACATTCGAAATTCCCGTTATTCGATATATCAGTTTTGACATTTTTCGCACTTTTAATATTGTTTCTATATATAAAATGTTGTATTTTCCGTTCTGTAAAAGATGTTTTCTTTTTTACTTAAATCAAATTTAAGAAAAAAGGCGACATATATGCTTTTCCTAGGAATAACTTTGATCTCAATTAAGTGGAGCTTCAAATGAGTCTAAAAGCAAAACTTTATGTTACATAATTTGAGCACCAGAGAATTTCAGATTTAAAATTCGCATTTAATTTTTTCTTTTAGTAAAACAAATATGTAACTTAAATGCAATTTTAATGTGTTTTAAGTTTTAAACCTGAAAATCCAATATTTTAAATAAGATTTGGAGAGGGTGCTTGATAATACGGGAATTTTATCGACGTTTAATAGTAAGATAACTTTGGTCTAATTATAACAGCGAGCGAGCTGTTATATCAAGGAAAACCAACTTTGTTTAATAGAAAGTTTATTGTACCGGATGAGCTAAGGTAACCTAAAACACAACGCCCTTTTCATCAAAATTACACTAGCGTGACGTAATTTATTAGTGTTGTGAGTCCATAGGTCCTCCTACAGATGCTGTATCACTTTCAAATAATACGATAAGTCAATTGTTATTTTTGGTCCCGTGAATAATATTCTAACTTGACTTATAGTTTTCTCGGTTGTAACAAATCGCGTTTTCAATATCGTATTTCCCATTATCGTTTTCTTAGCAGACAAATAGTTTTTAACTGCAACTGTAAGTGTAATTTAACACAGTTTATGTAGCAAATAATTTTACGTTTTGATAACTATTGAGAACTATAAATGTTCGGGGTAGTGACATCTGGCGCATTAAAAATAAGCTGATTGGGTCTTTTTTTACATGAAATTTTAGCACGGCATACTTTATGAAAATAAAAATTAACATACAAAAATAGATCCAATCAGGTTAATTTTTTTGCCTAAGATCTACAAACAGCTCTCTATAAGTACTACCTACAACTACAACGCTTTTTCATTGGAAAATATATGAAAGTAGACATCGCAAGTCTTGTTGTAGTTTTCTTGCTTGTTTTGAAAGACAACTAATGTTTTTTCACGAAAAATTTTAAAATAAAATTTTATAATTCTGGTAAAGTTTTTCCAAAATAAAATTAAAATATTGTTAAAAAATTATAAACCAAAGTTTATATAAGTTTAGCATGTCCGCCGGTTTTTTCGAAGTTGATTTGGAAGCAAATGATTCAGGTAAGTAATTTTAAATTTATTATGGCCATGGAATATAACAGAAATGCAAATACGAGTAAATAGCTCTCTGAAAAATTATATATATGTATGTATGAACATTGTCAGCTTACCGGGTGGTTAGCCGATTTTACAGAATTCCTATTAGAGTATTAGGTTAAATGCTCCATGCTCTATATGGGAAAAGCTTTCGACAGTGTAATGTCCAAATACACGATGTAACGATTCGCAGGTAATTTCTTGCGGTATCGTTAACAAAAATTTATTAACTTAGAGGCAGTGGTTAGCGGCTATCACTGGCCGGCAAAAGCTCAGGGTATGGGGTGGGATTAATTACCACCGCGTAAGTAAAACTAGATTTACCGCTAGTAAGATTCGCTAAGTATTGAACCCGAAACAGACGAAATACTAACCTCGATCAACCAAATTCACTACATGGGAGGATCATCCTCCTCCATATTTTTTTATTAATTTATCTCATTCTCCAAATCAAAATTGAACAAAAAAAAAATGTACAACCCAAAATTTCTATTTTTAAATTATCTTCATATATTCTCAACATTATTTTTTTAATTATCCAAATATAATTAACACGATACTTGTAATTCAGTACTACTATCAAAGAAAAATTCAATCAACTAATAAATTTTCTAATATGGGGGTTAGTAATGATTTAACTAAATTTATTTTACCTTTCTTACATATTATCGACATATTACCCCGAAACCGCAATGAAACATGGCAATACGTTTTAATAATATAAGGAAAGTAAAACACTACTTTAATTTGAACTTAAATTCTAATTATTTACTTTGAATTAAGGTTCTAATTATTGAGATAAAGAGAAAAAAAAAAAATAAAAAATATTATTTAAGTAAATTAAAAATACATACAACTGAGATTTAATCGTAGTAACTTATTTTTTTGCTTTATTAATGGCCGTCTTGTCGCCATTGCCGTGGTATCCAATATCGACGAAATCCAAATAAATTAACTCGCTGTTTGTCGTTTTGTTTATCGAAGTATGTACTTTGCAAAGTTTGAAGACACAATTGCGATTCTCTATCCGTATACCGTACGAGTTGGTTTTATACACAATCGAATTTAATGTTCACAGTGACCGTCGTACACTGCCATTCAACAAAAGTACCCGTTGATATTTTGATGTTATTTTAATGGACGCAACTGCATACTCGTAACATGCAATCGCCCGAAGGTTATATTAAGACTTAGCGGCAATACGCAGCAGGTACAACAGTTTTTTTTCACAATATTTTTTTTTTATTATGGTGGAAAATCTCGTCGTTTATTTATTTATATTATTATATTTATTAATCACGAACTATTTATTGTCATTTTATTTATTTATTCTAGTCATTTAATATTATCTTAACTTCTTTTAGCATATGGCGGATTAACCTCGCACAGCCATAATTAAGTTCTAGTCGTTTGAGGTTTTCCACTTATAATCACACGACCGTAACAAACACACTTTAATTGTACGGTCTATACGTAACTCACAGCACTTTGAATTTTGGAATGTTTGTTTATAAATTTATTGTTTTTATAAATTTTTTTAATTTTTTATATTTTTTTTTGTTGTATTGTACTTGGCTTAAATCTAATTACACTTTGATCTTATTTATTTGATAGTTTGTAACTATAATCTTAATACTACAACTTAACAATTTTAAAGTTTATAATGTTTTCATTTTGGTTTTCTTTTTATGTTATTTTTCCACAAAAATAAAAAAAAATCTCCCGAATGTAATTTAATTATTTTTAATTAAACGCGTCTCTTAGCCAAAAACACTTTTTATTTCAGCTTCTCTACGCATGCACGAGTCACAAAATTTTATTTTCTACTCTCCCTATTCGACGCAAAACACTTGCCTTTTATTCTAATTCCCCCTCCCCAAATCATATCGAAAAAAATCACGAACACAGAAACCCGTTATTGGACACAATATAATGAAAGAGAGGGAAGCAAAATTGCAAGTTGTATGGTTACATGAAGTATCTAAGGGTAGTATCATGATAGTATTAACCTCAACCCATAGTTACCAAGATTTTATTTACGAATTTAACATAATGTGTTTAAACTTGGAACGGACTTACGTTACAACGTATTCACGCCATTAAACCAAGATTTAATTGTTAATTAAGATAAAAGCTCTCATTGAATTTAAATAAAACAAAATTTATGATCTTTCATTCACCACAAAAAACTCCAATTGATTTGCCATATCTTGATATAAATAACGTTGTAGTTGATAGAGTTGAATATTTCAAGTACTTAGGAGTGACTTTTGATACGCACATGTCTTGGGGTGAACACATTAAATCCGTTTGTACTAAAATGGCTCCTTTAGTAGGATTGGTAAGGAAACTCTCGTATTTTGTGCCTAGTTATGTATTGAGACTGATGTACTTTGCATTTATTCATCCCAGAATTCTTTATGGAATTATTTTTTACGGAACGGCAAGTCGGAGCAGGTTAAAACCTCTTCAAATCATGCAAAACAAAAGTGTGAAAGCTTTCTTGAAGCTTCCTTTTCGAGTATCATCATTGCATTTATATGAAATTGAATCCAAAGAAATTTTGCCGTTGGGTGCGCTGTATGATTACCAAGTTTCATTGTATATGTACAGGACATTAAATGTCTGTTCTACGTTATCTAATTTAGAATTTAGTAATAGTAATCATAAATATGGAACCAGATTTGCTAATAACATATCATGCGGATCTATTACAAACGAATTTGGACGCAGATCAATCCGATTTTCCTGTCCCTCAATTTACAACAGATTGCCTGAGTCAATGAAAACCGTAATGAATATTCATCAATTCAAGCAACAATTAAAGATCTGTTATAGAGAATTGGTAAATAATTACATTTTGTAAATTGTATAAAATGGAAATGCATATATGTATCTGACACATGTATGAGAAATATGTTTATTATAATGTTAATTTCCCTTTAAAGGACCAATGTAAATCCATTGGGGACTTGACATTATAATTTTATTGTAATATTATTTTATTGTAAATAAAGTTAATTAAATCCAAAAAAAAAAAAAAAGCTAATACAATTTATTTTGCATTCCTAGATCCGTTTGCCTGCTACGGCACTGATTCTAGTTACGAATTATTAGAATCAAACCCATCTGGTTTCTCTAAACCTCTTCAACCATCTTCGTCAAAAAATAACGTCATAACCAGAAAACGTAAAAAAAACTAAATAGCTGGCAAAGGGTAGCAGCGAAGCGCCTTAAGAACACTGGCAACCAATATAAAAACGCAACCGGACGAATAATACCTGCGAAAGTAATGAAAAGTGGGTGTTCATCAAAATGCCGCCTTAAGTGTCATGAACGAGTAACGCACCAAATTAGGATGAACGTTTTCACCCATTAGTATAAATTAGCTAATAAAGAACGCCAGTGGGATTTTGTAGCTCAAGGAGTTAATGTAGTGGATAAAAAAATTACCAAAATTTCTTCAGGCGATAGCCGAAGAAAATCGTCTCGCCTATATTATCTTAATTATCGTTTGAACGATAAAGACGAAACTACAAGGGTATGTCTAAAAATGTATCTCGATAAACTTTCTATTTCGAACCAGGTAGTTGATACTGCACTTTCAAAATCTGCAGTTGGTGGAATTGATCAACGGGGTAAGTTGTTAATACTTATATGAAACTCTGCTTTTCCCAACGTTGAGTCGCATTATACGAGAGCGCATTCTTCGAAACGTTTTTTAGATAGCGATCTATCAGTATCCAAAATGTTTCGACTGTATGTAAAATGGATGGAAGAGAACCAAATTAGGCCCCAGCTTGTTACCGAACGACAGTATCGGGACATCTTTAATTATAATTTCAATTTAGGTTTTTATAAGCTAAAAACAGATCAGTGCAACGAGTGCACAAGTTACGCCAACACGTCCTCTTCAGAGAAAGAAAAATATAAGTTAAATTACGAGAAACACATACAAATGAAGAATGAACCTTAACGGATCAAAAATATCGATAAAGCGGCAGCTACTGTACACAAAAATATAGTTACTGTCTGTTTTGATTTCCAAAAAATTTTACAATGCCCTTTCGGTGAAACAAGCATTTTCTTTTACAAAAAAAAATTAAATTTACATAATTTTAGTATATACAATTTGGCTAACCGTCATGGATATTGTTATTTATGGGATGAGACCATTGCTGGACAAGGTGCGTCTGAAGTGTCCAGTTGCTTATACAAATTCATTTTGGAAGAAAAAAGCAAAAATAATAATGTGAATAAATTTATATTTTGGTGAGATAATTGTCCGGAACAAAATAAAAATAAGATTCTGTATTCTTTTTATGCATGGGTATCTAGAAAACTAAATATCGATATACATCATAAATATCTAGAAAAAGGGCATACCCAAAATGAAGGGGATTCTATGCATTCAATGATAGAAAAGTGTCGCAAAAACAAAACTATTTATATTCCAGCGCAGTATTACAGCCTTATACGAAATGCAAAAGTTAACGGATCTTCTAATGTTGTCCATAAAATAGTACAAAAAGATATTTTTGATTATAAAACGCATCAGATTCCTATTTTTTCGCTAAAAATACAAAAAACGAAGCATTTCTGACAAGCTGAGTTAGAGAAGTATATGTTACTAAAGACGAGCCAAATAAATTATATTATAAATATGAGTTTGATGAGAACTTTCAAGAAATTATTTTATATTATGAAGAATCGTCGACCACAAAATGCCGGGGAAACGAAAAACGATTGACCGTGACCATGTTGATCAATTATACAATCAACGTGAACCAATTTCTAAACTAAAATATCAAGACTTAATATTTTTGTGCAGAAATACATACATCCCAGGTTTCTACCATCAATTGAAATTTTACCTCATTCAATTTTGAAAGTTTACCTCATTCGTTGAAATAATATATAATATTTAATCTTTTTTCTCTTTATTTGATGAATATGTATTAGTGATGAACACAACAATTGTTTTGAAAATATGAATAATAATAATAATAATAATTAATGTAGTAAAATTAACAGTTGGTTTAAATTTCGTTTCTGTGAACCCTCATGCATATCCCGAACCGATATTATCATTCGAATTTTGATTAAAATTTGACTACAATAATAAATTATTGTGTTTAATTTTTAAAACGTATTGAAAATTGAATTGCAATACTGCGACATGTAGAGTTACAATGGTACAAAAATAAATCTTTTCCATTATAAAAACTATTAGTCTACTTACAATTTAAAAGTTAAAAATGTCCCGATCAAGAAAACTATAACTAGCACATACAATATTGGTTTACTAAAATTGTACACGATGAATATCGCGTATAGCGAATATATGAATATAGTATGAATATAGCGAGCACAGCAAACCAATTTTGCCTAAATTTATTAAATTTTTTAAATTAGTTCCGATATGGTTAGAAGAAATGGAACACTTAAAATAAAGAATATTTGTAATTAAGCAAATATCTAAAAATAACTAGCTGAAAAACCTAAAAAAGTTTTTCCTGAAAAACTACTATTTTGACTTATCGTTTTATTGCGCGCGGTGAGCGATATATATATATATATATATATATATATATATATATATATATATATATATATATATATATATATATATATATATATATATATATATATATATATATATATATCTATATATATATATATATATATATATATATATATGTATATATATCGCAAAAATATATATATATATTTATATATATATATATATATATATATATATATATATATATATATATATATAAATATTTATATATAACGTTATTTTTCAGTAGAAAGCTTTTTATGTTTTTCGTCTACGATTTAATTAATATCGAATTATTTAAAAATATTATTTACTAGGAAAATTTACTTTTTGGTGCTAATTTTGAGAATGATTTAAAATATTTAATACATTTAGTTTAAATAGGTAAATCCGTTAAATATGATTTATAATTTTAATAAAACATAATTGTAAGTGCTAGTTGTAGTTTTTTCACTGGGAAGTTTTCAAAGTTATAAATTGTATGTAGAGTCATAGCTTTTATATAACAAATGGAAAACATTTTCACTATTGTAACTCTTTTTATCGCAGTATTACAATAGTCTTCAGTATATTTTGAAATAAAATAAAACACATTTTTAAGTAACTGTATTCAATGACTAATATTTATTATTGTTGCAAACGTAAATCACAATGGGTTAAGCAAATGCCACGCGCAAATAAGCTTAATCATCCGAATCTTCGTTTATATTATTTTTGTGCGGCAAAGATTGATAATATGGTTTATATAACCCCGGTATATAATTGTTCTGGCATAAATACATTAGATCGATATATTTGCTGTCAGAAATAGGTTTTTTTTTCAGTGTACAGCAAGTCGATTAAGTCACGGCTTACTGGGTTCCGTTTTCTCCCTGGGCGTTTCGAAGTTGTGGTTGCTTCAAAATATAAAAGTATTTCTTTAAAATGTTCATCAAACTCGTATTTATAGAGTAGTTTATTTGGTTCATTTTTAGAAATGAATATTTCCCGGATTTTACTAATATGAATTGCTTCGTTTTTTGTATTTTTTGTAAAAAAATTTGAGCCTGACAATTTTTTGAAATTAAATATGTCGGTTTGTTCAATTTCATGTACGTTGTACGACGATCCACTTACTTTCGCATTTCTAATTAAACTATAATATTGAGTGGGAACATAAATAATTTTGTTCTTGCGGCTTTTTTCAATATTTGAATGGACTGAATCACCCTCAGTTTGGGTGTGACCCTTTTCAAAAAATTTGTGAGAAATATCTACTTTCAATCAGTTGGATGCCCAAGAATAAAACGAAAATAATATTTTATTTTTATTTTGTCCAGGGCAATTATCGGTCCAAAAAATGAATTTACGTACATCGTTCTTATTTCTTTCCTCTAACATAAATTTAAACAAGCAGCTGTCCACTTCTGATGCGCGTTTCGTTCCACAAGTAACAATGTCCTTGATGACTACCCAAATTATAAACAGTGAAATTGTGTATATTTAATTTTCTTTTGTAGAAAAATATACTTGTTTGACCAAAAGGACACCTTAAAACCTTCTGAAAATCATATTAAGCAGTTACGATATTTTTATGAATTATGGCCGTTGCTTGTTGGCCACATGTTTAATATTATTTACTTTGAACTTGTCTTTATCAGATGCAGACATGTTAGCATAGCTCGTGCAGTCATTGCATTGATCTTTTTTCGGCTTAAAAAAAGCATAATTAAATTTAAAATTAAATATGTCCCTGTATTGGCGTTCTGTGACATGCTGTGTAACAATATTGTTTTCTGTAATCCATTGAAGATACATTCTGTACATTCTTGCAATACAGAGACCACTTTCGAGATACATTTTAGTGGTTTGGGCTCGTAAATAATGTGATTCCACTGTTGGGAAAGATGAGATATGCCGCATAACATGCTTCTTTGAAGTTTCTTTAAGTTCGTTTATGAGACGGACATATTTACCTATAACAAAACAAATTCAATATTTTTTTTAAGATAATTGGAAAATACGTTTAAATTGTGAAGTTGTCTTAGACTCTTAGAGGAAGATATAAAACATCGATATAAGAATCCTCTATGCATCCAATATATTAGAACTAATAAGTGCGCAACTAAGATTCCTGGTTTTATACATAGATAGTGCTACCGACATATCTAGTTGTCATTTATGGAAGAAGTTGTGTTTGGTGCATAGCGTGGACAGTTGAAGAATGAAAATATTGAGTTTTGTGCCAAATAAACAGCATTCGCGGAAAGCTTTGCGTTTCTGCTTCAACTTGAAAAACATGCAGCTGAAGCACGTCATTTGCTTGAAGCGGGAAGAGGCGAGAAAGATGGAAGACAAAGGTTCTAAAACAACAGCAACTCGGAATTATCGCATTCCGAATCCTTTGTGTTTACATCGAGACTACAAAGAATCATTATTTATGACCATAATATTAAAAAATGGCCGACTCAATACATAAAATTAAATTAAAAAATATCTTACCGCGATTATCGTTGCCACCTTCTCCAGCTTTCCAAATAGCAGTATCAACCACTTGATTTGAAATTGCAAATGTGTCCAAAAACATTTTGAGACACTCTCGATTATTTGATATATTTTTCTCTTCCGGTGGGGTAAGATAATATAGCCGAGAAAATTTTCGCCGACTTTCTCCACTAGAGATTTTGGTAACTTTTTTATCGATGACATGTACAGATTTGGCAATGAAATCTCATTGGCGCTCTTTGCTACCAAGTTTATAATAGAATTTAAAAATTTGTTCGCGCACTCGCTGTGGTACTCTTTCATGGCATCGTAATCGACACTTTTCTGTGCATCCTTTTTTTAGTACCTTTGCGGGGACTTTGTGACCTGCTGCATTTTGATAAGCCTCTCCTGAATTTTTTCGCTATTTTGATTTCGCTCTTTTCCATCGATTGATGTTTCTTGTTCGCTTTCTTGTCTGAACTATATTTTTTGGTGGGGAGTTGGTATTCAAAGATGAAATCGAAGATACACTTGTATCAGGGTGGTACTCTGAATCGGTGCCGTAGCACGCAAATGGATCTGTAACGGCGTGTAATAGATAGTTGATAAAATATCATTTTCCGTCATTCAATAAAGCCCTTATTAATTAAATATCGTTCTTACCCGAATCGTCATCTTTCCTTTCTTTAACTCCATTTCGCACTATTGTACATCCATTTGTAATTAAATTTTTTTAGGCGTTAATTAAAATAAAAATAAATGATTAACCCAAAATTTTTCAGATAACAAACCGTAATGAAAAAATTAAACATTTGTTCAACCCATGTAAAAAAATTGAACACGACTTTTTATTTTTTTTTATCTTTTTTTTTCGCATCGCAGAGTTATTTGCTGTATAAACAGCGATAACTTGTACTTATGGTTGAAATTAAAAATTATATTCATTTTAAGAAAACGACAACTCAAAATACGTTATTATGAATAGTATTCCTTACAGCAATGAAAACTATAAGTCCGGTTATCGTTTTATTAACGGGAACAAAAAATAGAAATTAACTTATCGTATTATTAGAAAGCAACACAGCATCCGCAGGAGGAACAATTTAAAAAAACGGATTAAAAAGGCATTAGAGGTAAAAAGGTATTAAAAAATGCAATCATGCAATAACGATATAATCTGTTAAGGCCGATACATTTTATATGCACCTGAGTGATCATCGCTTAATATGAATCAGCTGTACTACTCGCAAAGGATCAAAATCCCAAAACAATACCTTGTCCAAATCCTACCAGTCATTACATCTAAGCTCATTGAAAAACGCAGCCACCGTTAAACACTATCAAAATTGTTTATTAAGGACTTACGAAAATGATGAATACTGTAGTGAATGGCAGCAAACAATTAATTGCATAAAAATCACAATGAATCCGCCAAAATTCACAACGAATCCGCCAATGACGACAAACTCAAGAAAAGCCCTAGCAAAATTTAAGAGTGTCCAATTCTACAATCGAAGCCATCCTAAAGATCCGATTGCCAACATGCGGATGAAACATGCCAGAGCACGCCTACAAAAAGTTCTTTCAGATCATAAAGACCACGGTAGCCGAGAATTTTTCGAAAAATTAAGAAATTGTAATCCATCTGACAGGCTGAGAAAAACGGAGTCATTCTTTAAGCAATTTATCGTATTGCTAACAATAATAAAAAAAGTTATTATATACCAATCTCGTCTTGGCACAACGAGCTGGCAAAATCAGCGGGAAATTGGACCAACTAGGTAAAGGAAACAGATTATTTTTCAATGGAATCTCCCCCAAGCGAGGATGAAGTTCGATCTACCATAAAATACATCCGTTCAGGTACTGCCCCGAGTAAAGATTGAATTCCAATTGAACTTTTTAAGTACACAACTGAAAAAACATAAAATATTTCCATAGGATTATAGAAGATGTATGGATTTATGGACCACCCACTATACATCCCATAAAGGTTTTTGGCCGCCTCAAATGAGGTTTCATAATCATACTTTCATTTCGGATAATGAGTGATTAATTCATTGATCCTAACTAAACCAGCCGTGAAATTTGTTTCCTTGTCACCACCGGGAATCGAACCCGGGACCTCCGGTTGCTGGAGTTAGCATGCTGACCACTTTGCCACCGTGCGGCAACCACCCACCACCCGAATGAAATCAAACAATTCAAATACCAATCCCAAAAACAAAGATACCAAAGTGTGTGAATGACTACAGAAGAATTCCTTTATGTAACGTCGGGTATAAAATTTATGTAAAAATATTTCTTGACCGACTCGATACACATTTGGATATACCATCAACATACCAAGCGACCTTTCTGGCTAACCGCTCAACAGAAGACCACATGTTTACAGTACGTCGTATACTGGAATGGCGCGCTGGCCAGAAAATATACATCTTCTTGATCGATTTGTCAAAGGCATTCGACACCGTAAAACTAGATGTTGTAGCCGAATGTCTACAACAATATATACGTCATTACTTGGTCACTAGGATTGTTAAAACCTGTTTCTGGGAGCGCACTACAGCTGTTCATTCAAAAAATAATATATTTATTAAAAATGTGTGTGAAAAATATTTCCTGGAAGTTGAAATATCATCTTCAGACAGGGAATGATTTTAATTCACATAAAAGGGCATTCTTTTATGCTGTGATATTAATAATAACATCTGGATAATTTTTATAAGTTCATGAATTGAAGATTATATTTTTTCAAATACATAAATTTATATAAAATTATTGTGAACTATAATATACACAATAAATCCCTAATTTTAATTGCGTTTACGTGCACAGATCGATTGTCTTAAATATCTGGAGGACAGCCTTCATTTTTAATTCGCAATATTTAATTACAAAGATAATAGAATAATATATCTATTTGGTCTTTTTTAGATATTCGGACTTTGCAGTGTATGTGGTTGAACTAGTCGAGTATCCAACATGTAGGCACTGTCACCGAGTAAAAAATATCTTGGTGCTAGATACTTTTTTGATACATAAACATCACTATTTCTCAAGATACTCTGATTACGTACGAAACCAGGCCATCTAACGCAAATATTAAGAAATTTGTGATCGGCGTCGCAAATAGCTAGAACATAATTTAAAAATTGGCAACTTTGAATGAGTTTAAAATTTATTTTTAAGTAAGCTACTCCTTGCAGTTGATGTATTCATTTAGTCTGTTTACCGGGTATTTTGTGCCGTCAATACCACCTACGGCTTTATTAGAAGTCGAAAATCCTACTTGGTTTCCAAATTTCATTCCTATTGTTGCTTACCCTCGATATCAAGAAAAACAATTATTTTTTAATTAAATTAGTTTAACTACCAACGAGCTCCAACCAAAAAAGTTTTACTCCCATATATAGTTTCACTAATATGTCAAAGGCTTCCGCAGATAACCAAAGATGTTTTTTAATAGTAATATGCTCCGTTTTGTGCAATACATTAACCATGTATCAATTTTTTCACATTTGAGGCTCTAAAATTATTCGGATATTGGTTATACATATTTCTTTTAATTAAACTTAAATATTCACATAATTTAACGTTTCTAATAAGCTGAATAGTTTTACGTCACTTAATAATTTTATACAAAGTTGGCTGTTTTTCCAATAACAAAATAAAATTTTCTATTAATCCATAATTTTCATTTATTTGAAATAATGATTTTTTGTTTTTTAATTCAATATACTTCTTGATGATTTTCTATTTTGACTTCTGTCAAAATAAGTAACTGAAATCAATTCTAATGGTGTTGATTATTTCTTTGAGATGGCGGCAAATAAGTAAAAAATAAGTAACCGGTTGGAAAAAAACGTATACCGAATTTAGACCATTTGTACAAAAAAAAATTGAAATACTGACTCTCTTACCACATTGAAACTGATAAACAATTGTTTAAATTCCGCAATACCATTTGAGATTTTGAAAACTTAAATCACTGTTTAAATTGTTACTTTATCCAACTGTGTGTAACGAAAAACACTTATATTTCCTGTCGCGTATTGGCTTTATAAGGTACATAATTACTACATTTTGCTTAATGACCAAAACACGTTAAATGTATGTAGTTTTACGGCATCGTTTTTTTAACGATTTCTCTTATCCGCACAGAAAAGCTAAAGCCACACATATTTATATAATTCCATTAAAATGTTGATGGTTTTTGTACATGTTTTTATATTTTCTCCTTTTCAGCTTTTACAAGGTACATACATATGTTCGAGATATTTCAAAATACAAAACCTATATATAGGTTAGTGTACACCCAAAATAAAGTCAATATCCATAAATGAAATTTTCATTACAAAAGTGTGTCATAAAAGTAATATCTAAATAGACGTTTAAAGCAAAGTCTGATGAAAGCCGCTTAACTCCGCCGTCATCTGATGTGCGGCGTTCCAAATCGTATATATGTCTCCCCAATTGATGCTAAATAAAATTAGGTACATATACGTATATAAATACATTAGACATCCCAGTACATATTCTGTATAATATTCATCCACCAAGAACGTATTATATTACTCATCCCATAAGCCCTTTTATAGTTAATAGTGTGTGTGGTTACAAAACTGTTACGGTTAAGTTTCTAGTCTTAAAATTATGTATACGTCTTTTGTTTCCCGTTGCGACGCTTATCAACAAAAATATAAATTAGTAGAATTATAACCTATATAACTATTATATCATACTATATATAATGATATAATGTACATTATAATAATGATTATAATATTATTGTAAATATTTATCACAAAAGTAGATTCTATTATTTGGCATTAAAACATCACCACACATTTATGAATTTAGAGCTTTTATGTCACATACGTATACATTAAACATATTGTAGCACCACATTATGGTCAACAGCCATTATCGTTATTTACGTTATTTACACCATTTTCTATACACATAATAAAAATAAATGAAAAAAATAAAAAGCATATACATTTCAAAAAATATACACAACATGTCTTAAAGTTTGAGGTGGTCCCCCCACAACCTAATGTGAATACAGTGTATACGAGTATAATACGAGTTGGCTCATCATCAACTCATTACCATAAGAGTATGAATATATAAAGATAAATTTTGTGTAGATTTTTTAAACAAAAAAATGCTTGGCAATAACAATTCCGTCTTGCTATCCCGTTCTACCTGATTATCACTCAATCACAGAAATGATTAAGATTATATCAAGGAATTTCTCATTTTTTTTGAGTACGTAGTACGCAAATGAATCTCACATTCTCCCGCTACACTTTAACGCGAATAAATTATTACGCTGAGTGTACGTGCTAAACGCAGATTTATTTTCTACTTTCGCAAGACGTATTATACGTTATGCAGGAGTTAAGATCATCAACAGATTTTTTTTTTTTTTTACTTTAATGTGGTAAAAGCAAATATTCGTATTATAATTTAAATAATTCAAGTGTCATATTTACATATTTGTAACAACATTAATTTATATTAGATTGTATTATCATAATGTGCGAAAGACGAAAGTAAACAGTTACATTTAAATTTAAGGTAAACATAATAATGTTGAAAATTAGAAGATTATCATTACTAATTTTAATGTTGTGTATCTAATATTAACACCTCTCTCTCCCTCACTTTGTATGGGTATTGAAAGAATATCGGAGCAATTTCATGAGAAAATTACGACTTGTACACATCGGATGCTCAACTAGGGTCCTCTTAAAGGGTTAGTCATGTATCTTAGCACTACGTTGCCGATAAAAGTTCAATTTAGCTTTGGGTCTGCATTCCTAACTATAGCACTGTGGTTTTTATGATTTTTTTTGTGTTTAAGAATTATAGCATGGGTCGGCGAATTAAAAGAATGAGAATGTTATATTTATGTTTTAAACAATTTTTTGGAAAAAGATACGTTTTATTTAGTATTCCGGACAATTTTTATTTTTATTTCAAAGTTAATAAAAAACATTTGATTCTCAGTTTTTCGTTTCGTTTTATTTATAGAGCTACTGAGAAAGAACTTATTACGTTACCTGAAAAGTTCCCGGTCTGACGCGTAGATGGTGCTACAAATTTAAAACCCATATGAATTTCTACCAACCTTCAAAAGGAACTGAACTAAACTTAAAATGTTGGTATACATTTCCTGTTAGTTATACAGTGACTCAAACAATTGTTCCAATGCTTTGAAATTTGGAAGTTTTTTAATTTTTGTACAAGATAAAATAATAAATTAAATTATTTTGATTGATATATGTTAAATTCATAGTTTATGTCATACTTTAAGAAGAAAAAAAATAAACAAATAAAATAAAATTCTTCAGTAATAGGAACTAAACCTTATTGGGGCAATACTTTGTTATAAATTTTTTCGCAGAGACAAAATTAATTATTTTTTAATATTTGGTACTTCCAGCTTTAGCTTTAATGCAGGCTTCTATTCTTTTCGGTAGATTGTTTAAAATATTCTGTAATTCGGCTGCCTTAATGTTGTACCACACACTTTCAGTCCTTTCCCACAATTCTTGAAAATTTTTGGGTTCTGTGGTAAAAATGCTTAACTTTTTTTAAACAATTTTCAAAACATGTTCAATTATGTTTAGGTCTAGTGATAATGGGGGCCAATCCAGTACAATAACATTATTATTTTCGAACCAATTCATAGCAATCCTAGATTTATGCTTGGAATCATTGTTCTGTTGGAGTATAAATTCCTCCTTTGTTTCCCCAAACACCGCCAAACTGTCCAAAAACTGGGTTTGAAAAATATTACATAGCCTTTTGAATCCAGCCGAGATGATATTAAGTGTAACTTTCCTAATTTACAACCTTTCATGCATCCCCATACCATTATATTTCCGCCGCTAAACTTTATTGTTTTTTCTAAACTTCTTTCCGTCCACTTTTCACTTGGCTTCCTCCATACCCAGTGCCTACCATCTGTACCGTATTTATTAATTTTGATTCATCTGTGAAAACGACATTATCCCAATCTTCCAAAGTTCAACCACGAAATGGTTTAGCATATTCTAAACGTTGTGTTTTGTGCCTTTCCCTTAAAAGAAGTTTTTTGGTTTTTAGTCTTGCTCTAAATCCCTCCTTGCACAGGCTATTGCGAACTGTTTCAATGCTTCCATGAAATTGTTGAGTTTCCACAAGGTGTCTGTAAGCCTGTACAGCATTGTCCATCTGACCCGATTGAATAATTCTTCGTATGCGTCGGTTTTGTCCAGGAGAAACAAGAGCTTCTCGACTTGATTTAACATTTTATTTATCAGGTAAATACGACCTTAGCACTCGATTGATACTTGAACAACCGACACCAACCTTCTTCGCAATTTCACGGCAAGATATGCCTTTCTGGCCCTCAAACAATGATATTTTTTGTTGTATCTTGTGATATCCGTCTCATGCTAAAATAACCAAAAAAATAGTAACTAATTCAAATAATAAAATTATAATTACTCACGTATTGCAAAGCCTAGTGTTCAAACTTAAACAAATTATCGAATAATTTTTTTACGCAATTCAAAATAAACAACCATTTCGTGGAAAAATTTTAAAATAATAAATTGTTCCAATTGCAATTAACGAACAAAAGGAGGAAAAAATAACAAAAACCAAATGGTCTCGATTCTCTTTTCTTCTATTTTGTGTACTATGATTTTTGTGTTTCTATGAAAAAATGAAAAATACATTACCTGAGGTAAACAAACAAAACAATATTATTTATATGTTAACAATATTGGGACAATTGTTTGAGTCACTGTATATGTAATTCAATATTTTTGTTTTTCTAATCATTTGTTTTTTAAATGCATTTTCATTTTAGTATATTTGAGAACAGCTTAATTTAATTTTAGACCATTTTATTTTTTTTTACGTTTTAAAATGCATATTTATAAAAAATTCGAAAAACACAGATGCCAAGAAAACCGCCACTGTTAGTGGTAATTATAGCCAAATTTCCCTATGACAAAATTTATTTATTCACCATTAGGTGAATCCACGCCATTAGGTTGTAACTGCTACGCTGCCGTGCAATGAAAAAAAGTCGTATTTGCCTTTTTGTTATTTTGAGTAATTTCGATTTTACTGTTATGGTTTAGCACGGCTTAATATTAAACTCTTATTTTATAAACGTAATTTTATGGCATTTAAAGAAGGATATGGAACTTTTCAGTTGAGCAGATAAATAGGTATTCGTTCGCTGAATACAAATATGTTTCTAACTAATTTTTCGATTTTTGGCGTTTGTGACTTTCTTCTTTATGACGGCAGTACGGCATTTATCAATAATTTGAAGAAAAAGGTTCCATCTGCCTAAAAAAATCACATACACCATTTTTCTTCAAAAATATCTTATTTTTTATCCAGATACGACTTTTTCTATTTATTTATAATTTTTTTCATACAACTTTTTTTATTCTTAACAATCTTGCGAATTTTTTATGAGTTGTCATAAAAAATTTTATTAAACAATTTCTAATGGATAATTTGTTTTATTTATAAAACTTAATATTAATCTATTATATTTCTTCTAGCAATTTTGAAATGTCTGGAATTCCAGCTTTCTGAGGTTGATAATGACGTACTGGTAATCGACAATGAAGAAATTCTGCATTTTGTGGGGGCGCCAGATCCCGAACTCATTATTTAAGAAAACTTTAATGAGCAGTATCTCGATAACAATAATAATAACCAACTGGGTGATTCGGCAAATGTATGCAACAATGATCAGCAGTTGGAATCAAGCAACACTGTTGTTTTAGAACTACCAGGTGATCCAGTAGTAAATGATTCTGACAATTATTCCAAGACAGAGCCAGAATTATCGAATTTTTAAATTGAATCTTCCGATTTAACTGAGGATGAAGCGGTAAGTGAAATGACGAAATGAAATAAAAAGAATCAAACCAATATGTATTTTTAAACTTTTTACCTCATTATTAAAAGCATGGTTCAACAAGAAAACGACAACGCAAGTCTGATAAGTGGAATATAAATGTTAGAAATAAAAAACAAGCTGGTTTAGAAATTGTGAAACATTTTTTATTTCTCTTTTCTCGAGAAATGTAGTTTAATTATTTTTCGATTTCTCGAGAAATAGCGTGTTTTTCTCGAGATTTTAAATACACTAAATTGAATAAACTAAAATCAAACATAACAAAATAAATAAAAGGAATAGCATTTGTATGATACATACAAACCTTGCTTTTAATATGTCCTTATACATATACACGCAATGATATAATCATAGTAATAAATTCACAATCTAGTACAATTTTAACACAGTTTTGGAACACAATGTCGACAACAATGCATGCATTTGTCGTTTAACTTTTAACTTTTGTATGACATAATTTAATTCATTAGTTCTTATATTTTAAGAAGCCAAAATGAATATGCACAATGGGCGGTTTCAGGACACCCAACAGTTGGGAACATGTTGAGTAAAATCGCAGTCAACGTTATGAAGATGTTTAGGACTATGCAATTTTCAAATTAAATTGGCGATGATTTTACTAATCATGATAGGGTACCTGAAAGCGTCCAATAACCCAAATCAACTTTATCAAAGTGTGTGCAATGCATCGATGAATGGACAAGTTTGCGCAATCGGAGGTATTTGATCGTTCATATTTATTACGAAAATGGTGAATCGCAAAATCTTGGAGTGGTACGTATACATGGAAGTTGCCCAGCCGAAAAAATGGTTGATTTGGTTAACGAGAAATTGAACTCGTTTCAAATTAATTTTGAAAAACATGTTGTCGGTACAAGTAGCGATGGCGGCAGCGTAATGATTAAATTTGGATCCTTATCTCCGTCATTATTTCAATTGTGTTACAACCACGACATAAATTTGACAGTAGTGTGGGTATTTTACACCAATACAAAAATTATACAAGAAAATATATCCGATTACGATGAAGAAACTGAGACCGATGGCGAATATAATGAATTTTCTTAGGAAGAGGTGGAGTTCGAGAGCGGAGGATATGAACTAATAGATGATTTATCATTAATAAACCCTACGGTGAACAATATTCAAGGAATTATTAAAAAATTTAAAAATTCTCCAGTACACAATTCCATCCTTCAGCGGTAGGTATGTAAAAGAACAGGAATCAATTGATATGGAGTTACAGCTACTCCTCGACAGTAAAACGAGATGGGACAGCCTGATTCCCATCATCGAGGGGTTTATAAAATTGAAAGGTCCGATAAAAAAGGCGTTAATTCATCTGAATTTTCAGAACTTGTGGGATAATAAGTATACAGATGCAGCGATAGGTATTCTAGAAGCACTGAAACCAGTGCAAATTGCTGTTGAGGCTTTATCGTGACACGATACTAATTTACTAAGCGGCGAAGGAATTTTAAAATTCCTTTTCGAGTCCCTTCAAAACAATAATACGCTATTAACATCCAGTTTGTTAAACAAAATATAAACTGAAATTGGTAACAGGCGAAACGTACCACTGGTTTCGCTTTTAAATTTTGTAAATAATCCTAATATCCTTACCAATGGGAATGCGGATGGGTGTTCGTTTAAGAAGTTTTTCAGGATGACTTCAAAAAATGAACTAGTAAAAACTTCAAATGTCTCATGAAAATACTGCTTGTTTTCGATGAAGATTTATCCCATAAAATGTCTGCAGTAATAATTTGGTCGATTTTCAACTATAAGGTGCCGATTGTGCTTCAAAAACTTTGAAAGAAAAATTAGAAGATGCTATCCATTCGAGTTTAGAAGCCAATAAAGTTCGTAATGATTTAAAACATAATCCATCTGACTGCATGAGCATATTTCACTTTTTCCGTTTTTATACCAGCAACCATAAATTATTGTTCTAAAATAGCAAACCAAGTCTCTGGATTTTGCGTATTTAAAGGTTGTGGCCTTGTGGGTGGTGCCTTAAAACATACATGAGTTATATCGTTATCTAACTGACTGCGATTTAGCAGTTCGAATGATTCGATTGATTTTGCTGTTCTTCATTCATTCCAAAAAATGGAGCCCCAGAACCTTATGCCAAACCAGACTTCAACTCTCTAACTCTACTCTCTGCGCATTAGTGATATTGAGATTTTGATTCTCAAGTTCTGACATACTTCCATCTGTTGAATAAACTGGAGTACTTTCTTCAGTTTCCTGAAAATGTACTGGTGCTGCTTCAATCACTCTACACTTTCGAGCAAAATAACAAAATAATAAAAATAAATCCGAAAGTATTAAAATACAGTACGATATTGTAAACATTTTTAAAATAAAATAAAATAATAATTCGAAGCAAACTGTTTACCAATTATAAGAAAATATAAAGCCATAAAAATGCACTTAATATTCAAAAATTATTGAATAATGAATATTGCACATTTTTTGTTTTTTTTTTAGAAAATAAAATGAAGGTACAGATAGTCACAAAATTGAAGGCACAAGCAGTTTTACTTATAGAAATGTTACACATTTTATTGAAACCAGATGTATAATTATTTTTTTTTAGTTTTTATTAATTAAGTTCATTTCAAGTAATACAGCCAAAAATTCACATTGAAAAGTTCAATTTCTTAAAAGCACAATAACATTAATTATAAAAATCCAAAAATAATTGACACAAAATTAAAGGCACAACCATATATTTAATTTTATTTTTAGAAATATGATTAAACTTAATATCTAGTGCTAGTACCCCTTAGCATCAATCACTGGCTGTAGTCGTCTCGGCATACTTTCAACCAATTTTTCGGTGATAACGGGACTAATAAGTTGCCATTCCTTACCAATAATATCTTTGAGCATTGCTTCGTTTGTAATTGAATGCTTCCGAATCCGTCGGTCCATTTCTGACCAAATGAGCTCTATGGGATTAATGTCTGGTGATTGAGGTGGGGTTCTGAGCTGTTTTGGAGCATTGTACAAAAGCCAAGACTTGAAAACATAAGAAGTGTGTTTTGAATCATTGTCTTGTTGGAACCAAAACACATCTAGTAGGCCCAACTTCTTTGCACTGGGTCGCATGTTTCTTTTCAAAATGTCCAGATATAGGTATTTGTCCATGGTAGTGTCGATGAATTCTAAATTCCCCACACCTGCAGCAGCCATACAGGCCCAAACCATTATGTTTCCACCACCGTGTTTTACCGTACATTTTAAGTTTTGTTTGCTGAGCTGTGTATTCGGTTTTCTCCACACTATCTGTTTGCCATCCGAACCGAAAATATTAAATTTACTTTCGTCGGAGAATAATACATTTCTCCAAAATTCTATGCTGTGGTTTTTATACTGCTTTGCAAATTCCAGTCTCTTTTTGCGATTCTCCTCAGATATAAATGGTTTTTTACGTGCGATTCTACCATTAAAACCTTGATTTCGGAGCGTTCGTCTAATGGTTTCTTTCGAAATTGGACTCTTAATCATCGCAGAAACTTCAGTTGTCAAATTGGTTACCGGCTTTTTTGGATCTTTTTCAATCTGTCGGCGGATATATTGTTCAGTTTTAGATGAAAGAATTGTTTTCCTCCCCCAACCGATTTTATTGATCAATGTTCCATCTTTTCTCCATTTATTTATTATAGATCTAACTGAAGAAAATGATTTGCCGACAATCTCACCTACTTCGCGATATGTTTTACCCTGACAAACCAGTTTTATTATAATTTTTCTTTCTTCGACTGTAGTTTCCTTTCGCGGCTTATTCATTTCGATTTTTTAGAATTTAATTAAAATAAAAAAGCAATAAATATATGCAACACCTTCTATTTGCTGTTCGACAACTGAAACAATAAATCTAATAAACGAATAATTTTAAAGAAACAATGCATATGGATTGTGCCTTCAATTTTGTGTCCGTTTTATTTCTCTATCTTTACGTTTACGCAAAAATAAAAAAACCGTTATTTGTTTCTCCATGAGAGAAACAAATAACGGTTTTTTTTTATTTTTGCGTAAACGTAAAGATTATTATGTATTTTCCATACATTATAAAAATAAATGCGTAACAATTAACATAAAACCCAATTAAAAATCATTATCTTAATAAAAGGTTAAAATATAACCAATTTTTAGTTCGTTAACGTGTTGTGCCTTCAATTTTGTGACTATCTGTATATATGTAATAATTTTATATATTCAAACAAATGGAAAAACGCAATCTTTGGGCACGAACGATGTAAGCAAAAATTGAGTAATAATGAATACGCAAAAATATTTTTTTCAAAATAACAAATATCTTTATTAAATTTGGCCAAAAATTAAAAACTTGTAAAGGTATATACAATTTTTTAAAATTAATTTATGGTATCTCCCTTTGGGTTGTCCAATACTGTATGTACTGCGCTCCTTCCAATCACGTCGGGGTCACCAATTTAGTTTTACTTTTCTTATATTTGTAATGAAGCTCCGTAAATACTTTATCCGCTGCTCTATTCAGATAAATTTATACTTTCGAAATTACTTTTGCAATAAATCAAATAACTTCTAGAACATTTATATGGTTGTTGTTTCTTTTAAAATGTTCAAAATAATCCTCATGTCTTCGACTAACAGTTGTTGTAAGCTAAGACGATATTAACATGCAAGTACAAATTTCCTGCTTACATAACCGAAGTAATAATATCTTTCCAATACCTGTTGCAGGAAATACTTCCGAAATAATAATATCTTTCCAATACTTGTTACAAGAAATACTTTTTATTCATAACGATAAATAGAGTTGAACTACTTTTAATGATAATATAATTATATCAGATATTTGTTTCTTTTGTTTTCCTTTATATAAACTTAAAAATATTTAACATGCATATGTATTTTAATTTATAATTTTATTTATTTAAATTAATATTTAATTAACATATAATAAACTAGTTCTAACTAGTTAAAAATTAATTGCCTTATATGCAAATATAAAGTATATAATTAGTATTAAATGTATTAACTGATACTAAATTATTAACAATTGTTAAAATGAACTGAACTGAACTTTAACTGATATTGAACTTGAACTGATGAAAAAATAAAAACAATTTCCCTTTATATAACAATACTTTCGTTATACCCGGTTTCTCTTTTACAAAAATAATATATTAATTATTTACATGTTGGTATCTGAACAGCCCTTTAATTTTTGCCACCGAACATACCCATTTTTGCTCAAATTTGACATTAGACCAAAAAAATACTTTCCTTAACAAAAGACTAAATTGGTAAACAAATTGCAACGACAAAGAAGAAAGAAAAATATAAATAAGAAGTAGGAAACAGTTTAAATATTTATTTTTATTTATTAATATAATAACAACACCACTATAGGCTCAAGAAAAAATGAGGTTTAGGTTAGGTTAGGTTTCAGTGGCTGCTGTCGCATACTTAGGCCAGTTATGGCCCATTGAGTACCATAGGATCCGACATCATAAACTCCCTTAAACTCATTTAGTACTGTTAAGCGTAAAAGATATCGCACATTACAGCTTTCAAGATCACTGGGGCTGTCCATGTTGTATTAGCTCAAGTGATCATGTCTTCTACCAGCTAGCGCGGGACACAAGCAAAGGAAGTGAACAAGAATCTCCTCCTCCTCCTCGTCCCAGCAGTTTCTTCAGAATTCATTTGCATTCAGACACAGCCTTCTCGCATGATCTCCGAAAAGGCTGTAACCGGTAGTTATCTTTACAATTCTACATAAATCACGCTTACTCAGTGTGATAAGGATCTTGGATCGATTCAAGTTCATCTAAGGCCATACTTGTTTTGCTACCCTGCTAGTTGGACTGGCGCTCCACCTGGCATTTGCCAAGGCATCTGTTTCCCTATGGCTTGCTGCTTTCAGCACAGACATAGGCCTTCCTACACATTCCTTCCCTGATTCCAGTTGGAGAATCGTACCACACCTTGCTAACTCGTCTGCCATGATATTTCCCTCAACGTCAGAACGGCACGAAACCCAGACCAACTGGATATTAAAATGATCGCTTATCTCGTTAAGAGATGTGTGACAACCCAATGCCACCGTCGACAGCAGGGTAACTGAATCCAGCGAAAGAATGGCCGCCCGACTGTCCACATAGATAGTGATATCAGTTAACGATATTACATTGTGCTTCAACCAGTTCATGACCTCTTCAATGGCTATAACTTCAGCCTGGTACACACTGCAGTACTCGGGCAGACGAAAGAATAAACTTGCATTTAATTCCCCACAGAATACACCAGCTCTCACTCTACCATCGAGCTTGGAGCCGTCGGTGAAGAATTTTACTATCCCGGTCTCCATAACGAGACCACTATTCTTATCCTCCCTAGAAAACAGGTTTAAATTTGACATAAACCTGTCCAGATAAGCAATAATTTGAAGGCACGTGTACATAAATTTGTGGAAAGTTGCAATAATACAAATTTTATCATAAATCGTTGCATTGAGGTTTTTATACAAATTCTGAAGTTTGCCAAGATTTGAAGTTAGACTGACCCGAAAACCAAAAATGAAAAATAACCAAAAAAATTCCATTCAAATATATAAAAATGCGCACTAATCTTATTTTTTGAGTAGGAATAATTACCCAAAAAATATTTCCAATTTTTTTCTATATTTACCGTTTTAGAATAAAAAAAAAATAACCATGGCCTTTTTATAACTATTTGTTTTTTAAAAGAGTTCAATAAAGTCTTCCCCATGCATAATAAGTATTTTGTTACCATTGCGATTTTCCAAGAAAAAGCATACGGCTGCAATTTGTAAATCCTTCATTGACAGAACAAATAGTAACACAAAACTTGATAGAAATAAGTGAACACACCTCTGCCAACAAAAAGCCTAGTCATACAAAAAAAATAATTAGCATTAAGCTAGACATTTGACACCATTGGCCCTATTTAGCTGTACATCATCAATAAATTATCATCTATACCGCAAATAAGGGACGTCGCTGCTAGTCTCTGCCGTGGAAAAAATTCATAATAAATGAATTTGTGATGTTACTCAAATGTTTATATGAATTTGTAGTTGTCTATCAATTTTTTATTGAGGTTGTAGAAACGATTAGATAGACCAGTAATATTTGCGAATTTTTCTGAAAACTTGAAGTTTAGTATATTAATTTTTATTTTTCAAAGCATAAATAGTATCGTTTTTTATTTTAGAGCTAAATTTCATATTTTAATCTTTTTTTTTAATTTGTTTATTAAAAAATAAATTTTATCATAGCTAGATTTTCAAAAATCCTCAACCATGTCTGAAATCTCCTTTTCTCGTAAAATGATCTATTTACAAAAATTCGCGTGTAGCTCGCATTATTCATTTGTCGTGTAAAAGGGATATAAATTTAGGCTCGGGCCTACAAACAGAATAGCTATGCAAAGCTTGACACCAAGGCATGTAAATGTAAAATTAAAATTCGAATCAAAACTGAGAAAAAATCTAATCTTATGTTGTAACCATCAACGAATGACACTTATGATAAAATTGATCATAAAGTTTTGTTTCCAAAAAGCACATATCCATGTGCTCCGAGATCCTCGGGCAGCCCATCTTTAATAAAGAACTGTTGAACAACGATCATCGCTTAACAATTCAGACTACAGCCAGTCAACATAGAAAATTCTAATAAAATTGAAATAATATCAGTAGAAGTGATTGGAAAAGATTCGCCATATTATTATTCGATTGATAATGACTTCCGACACGTAAATGTATATCAAGATATCCTAGAACATAATAATCTGACAGCTCCAGATTAGTATCATATCGCGATATAAAAGTTAATTGTAGTAATTCAGTCGTAGTAAAGGGTTTAAATTACGCGCGTTATACCGTCAAATGTAAAATTATTACTTTTTCCTTTGACGAATTGAAAGATCAACTGTTTGATGAAGAAAACTATCGCTTACGTTCAATCGCATATGAATGTTATTTGAGACACATTTGTAAAACATCATCCATGCATAACTGCACCTTCAAAAATTTATAAAACCGAAGGTGAGAAATCGATCATCGTGAGGAATTATCATATCGGAAATTCAAACAAAATTAATGCAAGATGTGAATATAGAACTTAAGGAAAAATAAAATCTTTGTCTTTATAAAGGCATTGATGTGCTTAATTAAGCCAAAAAGCCAAATTCGATTACTTGTTAAACTATAGCAATTAAATTTAAATTGATGTGGTCATTTTAAAGCAGCCGAGACGATTGTTTGTGCTCCATGAGAGCTAACAAAACAAGTAATGTTTTAGGCCGGAGTAATAAATGTTAAAAACATAGATGGCTAAACTAGCTCAAACATTCCATTTGGTGAAATGTTGACGACCCTACAAAGTTCATTAAGTTCATTCATTAAGTCTTGAATTTAAAAAAAAAGAAACTCGAAATCACTTTGGATTTGCATTGCCGATATTTTCACATGTAGTTTCGGACAACAGTAAGGCGTTCTTAAATACAATATCCTGGTCTTGGAATAATCTAGAACTTGTATATTATATAAATTAATGTCATACCTGGGACTGGGACGAAAATAAAAAAATCAATGAAATGGAAAAAATTGTCTAATTAAAATTAGTTGCGCGGATTTGAAAAAAAAAATTGGTCGTATAATCACAAAGCTTTATAAAGATTCTGAACTAAACATAAATATTTTTTACAGAATATGGAATTGCCTAGATTCAATTGCTAACGATAAGTGTTATGAAAAAATCCAATAAAATTTCATAATGCTGTGCAAAATTTGTTGTACGGATTCTAAGGACATAGATACCCATATTGTACAAAGCTCAACCGGAAACATTATTACCTGAAGACACTTCAATCAGTAGCGATCGAGCAGGATTATTCGAGGGATCTAAATTCTACATCGATCTCAAATCAAAAATTCAACCACAGTTAGAAATGATGAAACAACGTGAAACAATATTTAAGCCAAAAGATCATTTTACAATCCGGAATTTGCAATTGAAATTTTCAACTATTTTATCGCATTACAAATAATTTTCCCAAAAAGTGATTTAATAATATTAAGTCCAAAAAACGGTGAGGAAGTAGATCCCTTAGACAAATGGAATCATAAGAAAAAGAACGACAGTAAGAAAGATTTTTCAAAAATTAATATTCACCGAAACATACACGAAAATAATCGAGTTTGGGTGAACCAAACAAAACATAAATTCTGGACATAAATACTACATAAAAAAATATATAAAAAAAGCAAAAAAATTTAAAACTAAGTAAAGAATAACAAAAATAAATAGTTTAAATAACATGCTGAAATAAGCTCTATATATATATATTGTAAGCTTGATGTTTAGAAGCTCATAACAACACTAGTTTTACCGTTAATTTAGATCAGTTTTCAATGTCTGCGTTCACGTTTTATTATTGATTATACAGTGCAGCAAATTTCAGTCATATATAATAGCTTCTAAAATACCACAGTTCTCGGAACATGAAGAACGAAATGAATTTAAAAAACAGAGACTTGTATACAAAGGCGTGTAAAGTACTAGAGTCATACCTACTCGCGGTGCTCCCTGGGTTACACTAAATTAACCAAATTCTGATTATATTCCAGGACAATACATGAAACGGCAACAACTGGTAGGCTGAAAGGGTTGTTACGCGTATACTTTTGGGCAATACAGTTTGGATCACGTTATACGAATAGAAATATAACGGACTTATAATGCCACGCGTATTCAGAAAAGCTCCTTGAAACAAAACTGGAGTTTAAAAGTTTAAGTGGCTGCACCATGTTGCCTATTAGGCTTCAGAGGAAGAGCGGGGCTTTTGCAACTAACTCAAGGGGGTGCTGGATAAAATATTTATTCCATGAACAGTATACTGAACAAAAACAGAAATCGAGCTTTTCAAAGAGCAGTTTAATAATCGAATAATTTATCGAAGAACACACGTGAATTGGCCAACAAGATCATGCGATTTAACGCCATTGAACATCATCGTATTTTAAAGAGTAAAGTTTATGCGGATAATCAAACTGTTCAACACCTCAAAGACAACAACATCGAGCAAATATCACTAATAAAATCATCATTATGCGAAAAAGTTATTCAAAATTTTGGCAAAAGATTGATAGCCAGCCGAGCTAGCAGAGGTCACTTGAACGACATTCTTTTTCATTATTAAAGATGTCACACGATTTATGTCTTTTATTTAAAATTTAAAAAGATTGCTCAAATTCGAATCACCCATTTTTATTATGGATTCCTCTCGCAATTTGTCGATAAACTAGTTTTAAACTAGTTAAAATTGTTGGCTGAAAGGTCGATAATGTAGTTGTTTTCCAATTTTCTCCTTCATTGAAAATGAAAACTCGATACTACTGAAGTATCGAGAAAAGAAAGAGAGAGAAAAACAACCTAATAAATACAGCCTTTAAATTATCCTGTCGGGCAATAATGTCGGCTATTTTTTATTCTATAATTCCTCCAAGGGATTTTATGGTCACAATAGTGTAGCACTAGTAACTACTTCCAGCACCTGCTATTCCGTATAAAATTTTCATATCACCATTACGTACAAAAATTTGTTTCTGCCTATTTATTGGGCACTTGCAACAAACTAAAATAATCACCATTAAGCGCGATTTACATGATAAAAAATTGTTGTACCAGCAAAAAATTTGCTGTGTGTTTAGAGCTGCACACAATATAAATTTTTCGCATTAGTTCAATTGAGAAAGAAATATAAACTGCCATAAATAATATTTGTTGCCATAAAATATAGGTACTCGGGTCGATTATATTTTATGGCAGTATTTTTATTTTATGGCAACATTTGCCCAAAAAAAAGACAAAAACGCACAGCAAAATTTTTGCACGATGTTATTCTTTTCTTGTCATACACACGAAAATTTTAATATACCAAACTCTTCTTTTTTTGCTGTCCAACATTTTTTCATCATGTAAATCGCGCTTTAATGTAATTAAAATGTTATCGAGCAATATGAGGTTACTGAGAGCATCGCGGATATTATGGCATTTTCACTGCCTAGAATTAAAATTTAATAAATTTAAAGTGAGTGCATTTCCTAAGTTTTCCTGTTGAATTTTCGGTGAGTAGCTTCAAAAGCGAATGCCCGAAGCTCACGTAACTTTGGGTAACCCCTCTCTTTCTATAATTTCAAAATTATTAGAAATAACAAAATTACATCTTTAAAGAGGCTTAGTAAATGGTTGGTTTGTAACGTCCTTTGTCAGGATTTATCGATAGCCATAACGCTGTATCAGACTAAGACAAGCTTGTAGCTGTAGCAAAGAAATTACCTCTGTAAGGTGCCACCTGTACGTGAAACAGGACACCTTAGAATAGAATACTGTTTATGTTCTTTGTTCAGGGGTGGCATACAAAAATGGCAGCCACGAGACAAGGTGTAAAACAGTTTTTTTCGCTATAAATTCAGCTCATATAAATATTGGGTATAGGTATGATTTTACCAAAATTAATATTATTTCCGCACTATAGTTTTCAAGTTCTCTAAATCTTTTTATATATTAATACTCTTAATTTTTTCATACTCAACCCTAAAATAATCACTAAACATGATCCGATCAGTTAGATTTTTTCAGGGAAGGTCGACATAAATATTGCGCTGTGCGTAGGCTAATCGGAAAAATTCCACCGGGAAATACCCGAAACGGGGTTCAAAAAATTTCCAAGATTTTGTGCGCGTTTATTTATTTGAGAATTTTATGGGACGACCAAATTTTGAATTTTAAAATGACCCCTAAACATGATCCGATCCGTTAAGATTTAACAATTAACCGCGTATATGAATTTACTTTACTTTTGATAAAAGTGCATCAAATTTACATCTTAAAAAATCTTCTTAATCATTTCTTAACCAAAAAATTAATAAAATGTATTCACGTGACTATTTATTCAGTCACAGGTCAGTTAGTTTTCTATAAAATGGTTAATTTGAATTTGGGAATGAAGTATCGAGCAAGTTCGTTTACAGTCTCAAACAGCAGCATATTATTTTTCTTCAAGGCAATTTGTATTTTACTCAAAAAAGTCATAAAAAAATAAATAAAAAAAAACGGATTCCTTTGACAAAAATAAGACAACATTTGCTTCAATTAGAATCATTATAATTTCTTTAAACGGTGTTATTTCACCAAGATACAAGCGTTCAAATCTGGATATTTTTTCGAAAAAAAAATCTGTTCCGTTTTTTTTGGTGCAGTGTACATATGTTCAAAATATAAACTCACGAGAAAACGGTGCACCATAAAATTTTATAAATAAATCAACACCCTGTGAGATATAAACAATAATACGCATTTTGTTTAACAAAATTATAAAAGCAAAAGGTACTGTAACAAAATTACTAACGTTCCATCCTTAAATAAATTTGTTTCAATAAAATAATTGGTAGCACGATTGACCGCTGAATTTCTGTCTAGAATAACTTTAGCTACCAGCTGTAATTTTCGAATATTAATTGTGATGCATGTAAACTGTATGTAATGGGTAATTTTAAATCTCTTTATTACAATAATTAGTATGGTACTAGACAAAAACAGAAAAAAACGATATTGGGAAATATGAGTAAATGGAGGGGATACAATAAAAATGAAAAAAAACGAGATAATTTGATCGACCAGGAGTTCAGTTTTTGGGACGGTGCGAACAATGTCTCTACTAGGAGGAAAAATAAACAATTATAATAATTCTTATAAGACTAAGGTACAACTTGGGATATAAGTATCTTTGTTGTACGTTTGCAAAAATAAAATTAGAAAATTTGCAAATCTTTTTTAGATTTGCAAATTTTCTTTTCCTTTTCTTTTTTAGATTTGCAAATTGACTCCGCTCATAAATAATTAAACTAAAAATAAAATAATATAACATAATAATATTATAAATTAGAATAAATATTTGATAATATACTATTAATAAAAATTAAGTTAATAATTTTGAATAAAGTGAGTGGACATTTTATTGTGCAAAGAAAAAAAAATATGGATGAACAATAAAATCCAAAACTAAAGATGAAGCTATCTGCAATTTTTTTTTCATGCAAGTTACTAGTGCGAATAATTTTTGTAACATCATCAACTGTTAAGTTCTGTTAAGAAAAAAAAAAACATCAGAAAAACGAATGATAATTTAAATGGGAAGCGTAATTATTAAATGGACAATTAAAATTATAGAAAAAAAACCTTACTTAAGTGTTACGATTAATGTAAGCAATTAAAAACTATATATAATATGACTAATAACTAATTATAAATCTAAGAATAAAAACTAATAATAAGAAAAAAATACTTTATCGCATAAACGTATGTGCAAGCAATATTGGGGAAAAATTAACACCACAACATCACCTGGTCATCATATAAGCGGATCCACAACTCGCGATTTTAATCAAGGGTAGTATAGGTAGTATAAGATATTAAATGCCTTATGCATATTCTAAATATTTTTTACTCTTATTTCTTTTATTTTAATAAATTTCATAAAATTTAATGATCAGTGTTTTCAATTTACTTTTCTTTAATCAATTTCGTGCTCCGCTTTGGTTGTTGTACTCTAAATTTTAAAATTAATTTCTTTGCATAAGTGATGATTTAGTGATTTATATTAAACATGGCTTACCATAAACAGTTTATTATCGGGGTGATATCAAGGTGAAGTGGATTAACTAATGGTGAGTACCTAGCTGGTTTCAATTTTAAACAACATTCTTTCCTTTTTCCTAAATTTCCGCTGTCTAATCTAGGATCGTTTGAGTGTTCAGATACACCCCTAATCCCTAAGCCCTAGCCGGGCCAATGATGCCCGCCTGAATATTCGAACGGTTAATTCTGTTAACAGTTAAGGATTTCATTGGATATGAGAATAAAAACCGTAAATCGGTCCTGTTACAGTACCGTACATTTTTATAGGAGTATGCGATCAGGCAAAACGCATCCTGTGTAAAAAAACATGATGAAATATTTCGCTTACGATGGTGTTTAATATGAAATGTTTACGATTTCTTCTTGGCATATTCTCTCTACGCTATTGTGTAAGAGATCATTGGAGATGAATTTTAATATTATCTAATCATGATTATGTAAAATCAATTTTATGCTATATTTCATATTTTGATCAAAGCAACTGATTTCAAAATATGAAATATCTATGTACATATTATGTGCTTTTATATTTCATGTATGTTTTTATCATCGTACATATCAAAATTCGTTTGATATAACTTTTAATGACTTTGTAACGTAAATCAATATTTTTTCTTTCAATTTTGGCAATTATTATGATTTTGACATCATTGCCTCAATTACAAAAAGTCAATACATCAAAATCTCTAAGAAATTATTAATTTTAAATTATTTGGTCCGGTAAATATTGTTAGTTCGAAATTCATTCGTTTATTGAAAACCTGACTATTTGTCCGCAGCACATAACTATAAATTTAATATTCAATACACTGCCACAGTATTTTTAATTAAATTACCACATATCTGTGTTTTTGTAATTAATTTTAGTTTCAAATACAAAATACTAAAATTTTGCACTATCACGCCTCCGTAGACGTACACAGCAAAATATGTATATGCATTATCAGATCTGGCTTGAAAATAAACCAAACTTTTATATGAATTCAATATGTAGAATATCAACAATGTACGATATGATATGGGTGTTTTGTATGCTTTATAGTATATATAAAACTGAAATTTTATTAAATTTGTTCAACACACAAGTTATATAGGTAATTATGTAATATTTGTGTACTCTGAGTTTGTATAATAAAAATATATTACGTCGACAACATTGTATTTCCTATGAGTTTTGTAACTCTGTAGTTCGGGAAATTTTTGTCAGCAACAAGCAATATTTCCGTAATTAACTGACCAAAAAATTTAATATTTATGTATTTGATGTCACTTAAAACACTTTGTTATTTATAACCGTCCACATCCACCCAAAAAAAAAAATGAAAAAATTGAAAAACAACTCTTATACATTTTCAGGTTTATCTTGGTACAACCAAAAGGCAAATAAAAGACGGTAAAAAACACCAAAGCAAAACTAAAAAAGTGTAATATAAAAAAATGTTCGTTTAAACAACAGGTGTGACATCAACAATAATTGTTACTGAAAGCACATTAATTTGATTAACTAACATTCTTTCTTGTTTTATTTGTTCGTACATAATACACGTATAACAATATCCTTAGCTTTCGACTAAAAATATCATATTATACATAAACAAACAAGGATATAAGTTTATCTTATTGTTTTCTGTTCTGTTTTGCCGTTGGTACATAAATTATTTATTACATAATATTCATTTCAATGAAATAAATTATTTAAAGCTAAATCCATCACAGTCTAAGCCATAAGATAAAGCAGAAATACACGTATGTTAGTTCTACCAATAAAATAATCTACAGTGGGTGATAAGTAATATTATGTTATATCTCTCACCATATTAGTTAATACACTAACATAACTCCAAATAAAATTATATTTTTTATTTTAGTTGGGCTCATCTTCCCACTATATTGTTAACCTTTACTGAAATATATAACCAATTTTGACACAAAGCTAATTTTTATCTTTCTCAATGGATTTGGGTGAATCAGTGACCACAAAATTATCTAAAAGCTGATACTCTAGAAATCGAAAAATGCTGGATGAAGGACCTTGAAACAAGAACAACTTTAGGGTTTTCTCTTATACCTTATCTTATACCGCGTACAGATATGCATTAAATGACCTTGTATTGTATGATTTTTCTTAGTCGGCGGACTAACCCAATGCTCTTTGTACACTGGCCATCTCTAATCTTATTTTTTCTAAATTTCCTCAATTTATGATAAACTTACCTGTGGCACTATTCCGGCTTCTTCTTATTCTCTGGGTCTACCACTATTCTGATGATTCCCTTGGAATGGAGAACAAGGGAAAGAATTTATATGTAATTTCTGTTCAAATATTTGTTTTCCGGCCTACTGAGGAGAAAAGTTTGATCTAAAGATTTATAAATTGTGAATAAATTTTTCATTTGGTAGGGAAAATTAATCCCATTTTAATTTTGTTTTCAAAAAAATTAACATTAAATTTTTACCTCAGTGTTCCAGAAACAAAATGTTTAAATAATAATTACATATAACATCTTTACCCAGTTCCCTATTCCCGGGGAATTAGCAGAAAAGCGCCACTGAAGGAATAAGTTTAGTGCAAAAATTTTCAAAACAAACTTAACTGGGAATCTTTACTCCACAACATTTTTATAGGGAAAAATATTTTCCACTTTAACTTTGTTTCGAAAATATTTACACCAAACTTATTCTCTCAGTAAGCCAGAAAAATAAAATTTAGACAAAAATGCTATGCAAATATTTTTCCAAATTCCGAGGGAAAGCCAGAATAGTGTCACTGGGCATCATCATCATGTTAATATTTTTACACATTACCTCCGGAAACAAATGGAAAATGAACGTTCAATTTATTTTATTAATATTTTATTTTATTTCAAGATCTCAATAATTCTCTTGTATCTAGCAGAAAATAAATGAAAATGTTTTAATCTAAAATTGATGTTTGTCTGTAATATAGAAAAAAATGACTGATTCCGAGTTTTCAAATTCGTATCTATTATCCTTTCTATCTTTAGTCCACACGTCCACCAGTTTACGATTCGTTAGTGAAGTTTTAATCGGTTTATAGCTGACAACTTCGGGAGCAATCTGCACTTTCTTTTACTTCTATATTTTAATATATTATAAAATAAAACATAAGTCGTTTAGTTATGGGCAATCAAAGTGTTTTTTCGGTTAAATGTTGGGTCTTTAATTTTTTCACGGAAAACCAAAATAAGAAATTTAGCAAAGAATAGAACTAAACGTAAATTTAACAAAGATTGGATTTCTATTAACTCTGTAGATTAAAGTTGTTTATTTTTGCTTAGTTTAAACGCTGCAGAATTTAGAGTAGACGGTAAAAAAGATATGTGAAATCTCAAAGTAGACAAAAAAAATCTCAAAACCCAAAAAATTCACTGGATATTGCAAACAGGGCAAATTTCCAGTAAGAAAGTTGGTCGTAAAATGACTCAGAAACATGCTCTAAAATTAGACCAGTTTTAACAGTTTTTCATGATACACAATGAATTGAAAAATTAAACAGTTCTGATGCCCTTAAAATTTGTTAAAAAAATATATGCACATGAAGAAATCTTATTCTAAGAATATAATTATACTTGCACCAACCCGGAAAAATCACATAAAATGAAAACAGAAAATTTCGATTCGTGTCAAAATGCTGAATTTCTGAAATAAATTATTTCAAAATTTTAAAAATGATGTCACATGATATCAGAATCAGAAAATGTTTCTTTGGACAGCGCCACAATGGTAATTTGGAATACGTTATGTTCCAAAGCAATGTTATGTTTTAGTTAAATTTGTGATATTCAATTCAAATTTGCGGCATTTTTCAAGACCTTTTCAACGATGTTCGATGAGCATTTATTCTATATTAAACTAAAAATTGACAATCAGCGCCAAAACGATGAATTTGAGAACTAGGTTTATATCGAAAATTAGAAATTGTCGTTTGATCCAGCACCTTTCAAACCCTGTTTCAAACCATATACTAGACGAGTATATGATAAAATTATAAAGTAATATGGTGGAATTTTGTGGTTTTTTGAGTGATGTTCTATGGCAGGTTCCCAACCCCCTTGAAATCCCAAAAGCTTTTTAGCATTTTTGGGATTAAGGACCGTGAAAATCTCGAGAGAAGTGGTTTTTGACTAGGGTCATTTTTATCAAGAATTCAATCACTTGGTCTTATAGACTGAAGATAAAATCAAAGAAGATTGGCGAAAAAAATAATCGAATCGCAAAAGCCGTTCTTAAGATGTCATCGGTACCTATACGGGAATTTTTTTTTTCATTCGATTTTTGGGATCAAGGACTTTTAAAACGTCGAGAAAATGATTTTGGACCACGGTCATTTTTCAACCATTTTATTATTTTTTGGTGTTTTTTATTATGTTATCTTTGCATTTGTTCTAGGGCCGAAGCACTTCCAATTCTTTCGCCACACCGAAAATTCTCTTAGCAGACCGAAACTACATTTTTATTGAATTTTTTGTCGTAAAAACTATATCTCTTCGGATGAAAAGGACCATTTGGTCAATTTTTTCAAATTATGAGCTTAAGTAATCCATATTTTGCTTTTTACATAAATTGGAATCGGATCTTTAACAAATTTCCATGGAGAATTACCAACACATGTCACTTCAGTGATACGGAATCATTTTTGCGAAAAAGAATGTTTGTTGGACTTAACAAGTATGCATTCGTAAATTTTACAGTTCTGTGGTAAAAGAAAGTCAGAAGATGGGTAGATTACATTAAGAGTATTAAATATTCGCATTAACAAAAGCTAATAAAAATATATTTTAAATGTATGAACCAATTGGACCAGTAGGACTCTACGCAATACCAAAACATAGGAGTAGTGATCCATCCAGTTTACATAATTAAAATCATCATCATTATCCAAAATCATAGCCAGAACTCATTGTGGAATCCTACTAATTATCCAAAATTATAATCTACTCTAGCCTTATTTTGGCACTCGCAAATCCTCTCTCTCAAATGTTTTTATAAAAATCGTTCGGATTTGTTTTTTCGTTGTCCGAAAAAGGTTCGTACTCATCGCAATCCATTTCTTATAAAATTCAGAAATGTTTATGAAAATAATGCGAGTCGAATAAAATTTAAAAAGGATTCCAGGATGTCCCCCTTAAAAAATGTTTCTAACTCATCGTAGTACCCCCTTAGCAACATTTATAATCATCGTGCGAGCCGAAAAAAAGGACCACTCAAAATCTCTAAACAATATGGTGCTCTAAACACAACATCAGGTATCAACAGTATCAGGTATCAAAACATTGTCAAACATCACGCAACATGGTGCAAAATAATAGCCTATCTACCGGACTCTTGAATGAATTTTCTGGAAATCAGAACTCCTTATAATCGTTTCCTTGCAATCTCACGTTGTCTGTTTAGTCAAATTTTATCAAAATCGTTCATACCATATAAAATATTAAAACTTGGCTTAAAGTCCCATCAAGAATCCCGATTACCCATCGGGCCCCTCCAAGTTTTATCAAAATTATTGAAGTTATTTTAAAAAAAAATGGAGCTCGGGTCTTTCTGGAGAGCGAAAACGATTTTCCCGACTTTAGCACTAATCGCAATCAATTCCTAATAAAAGAAACCGCAGGACCCCTAACCCAATTATTCCGTATTAGCACCCATCGAAACCGATTCCTGACATTTGAAATCTCTTCTAATGTAGTTTTTTCAAGCAACATTTTAGGATTAAAATTAGCTGTCAAACATCGACCACAAACCAGTATCATCTGATCAATAAAGATAATTTTCCAAAACATTGAACCTTAAATGTGGCGGTAATGTTAATAATCGTTTTATAATTCCAACGTAATTTCCTATAAGAAACCTTAATATAGTCAGTAAAAACTATAAAAGTTACTTCCTTAAATTTATTAAGACGGAAAAATTAAATTCTCATGATCCTATTTGAATCAATTTTATGTTTGTAGCACGGGTTTTGGAATTTGATGAAACAATTTTGATGAAAATTGATAAAGACCGAACCGATTGAAATGATTTCGGAAAAATTTGTTTGAGTTTCGTCCGATAGAGGTCTCATTTAAAAACGTTTTGTAGCTAAAAACTTGCGAGAGATACTTTCAGCTGTTAGCGTTTTCCATTTAAGAAAATTTCCTTACAGGGGAATTCGGTTGAGCGTCATGTTTCTTTTTCTTAATTTTCCTCGGTTCAGACAATTTCAAAAAATTTTGTCGAAATGATTTTTATGTGCCTGGAAGCGATTGAGATCCCTCTTAATCTCGGTAATAATTGTTTAGGTGGCTCTTCGATTAAACCCGGGCCACTTTTTCAAACTTTTTCCGGAAGATTTTGTAAAATTAGGAAAGAAGGGTTCTCTTGTGTGACCGCTGTGGTTTAAGGGCTTTACGTGGCTCTTCCACTCAATATATGGATGAGTGAAGAAAATACAATTCAGTAGAAGTTCTGAACGTTTATTCCGAAGCGTTTATGGTGAAAGCGGCAATTCAAAATGGATAAAACTTTATTTGTATGTTGCAAATTGGATACAAACAACGATATATGAATTTTTAGGTTCAATTATTCTATATCCGATACAAACTAACATGTTTACCCATCAATCCTCGCAAGTTCAAGCAGCCACACTTAATTTATTTGTTGACAAATGTCTAGCTTCCTGAAGCTGGTTAGTCCCTTGATCTTTGGTCCAACCAACTTAATACTTAAAAACATGTTAGTTTCAAAGCGAGTCCGACGAAATAGTCACAATTTATGGCAAGAATCATTTATTATTTATTTTTAATTGCATGCTGCTTGCTACATAGCTCTTTTATTGAAAGGAGGAAAATATGGTTAGTCACTTGGATGAGTCATGCTCATTTCTGTAATCAGATTATATACTCCTAGACAGATTCACCGAAAGCAAGTAACATTTTTGCGCTCAGGAAATTTGAAAACACACTCCAGATGCGCCATTTAGTGGAAAAAAAACCTAAGACGCGATTTTTACCGCAATAACATGGATTATATAAATTGAAAATTTTTAAAAGTACCGCATGCAATTCATGTGCATGAAATATAAGATCACATATAACGCGCACCAACCTAATTTTGCCTAACCACCCGGTTGTGTGACATTTCGACTTAATTTTTGTTTCATATAAGACCAAACAGCATAATATTATAAATAATTTATTTGCTTCTGATATGAAAATAAATTTTCACTAAAAGGAACAAAAAGCTCAAGATGATAATCTTAAATACATATTCGTATGTAGGAATCATATACATAAGTATCATAACATAATGCTTATGTGAAAAATAAAAACACACCTATTTACTCATACACAGTACAAAAAAGGCACATTCTTAATAAAAAAAGGAAAATCAACACAACAAAAGTAAATACAACGACAAGATTACTTAAGCAAAGTTTGCTTTTCCTTTTGTATTGTACACGTTATTGTATTTTTGCTTTTGTACTGTAAATTTTATTTACACAATAAATAAATATATTTTATTTTCCCTGTACAAATAACAAATAAATGTATTATTATATTATTACTTTTGAGTAAGTTTTAAAAAATAAATAACAACAAGTTACAAACTACATACTTTGAAATACAAGAAAATACTTAACAAGTTGAAATAATACGGCGGAGAGGGAACGCAATTCTTTCGGAACAACGGACACAGTTCTATTTAATTTAGCAATAAACAAACTTTTATTTTACATTTGTGATGTAGAATAATAAAAAAAGTCATTAACCGATGGATGAATCTCTATTCTGTAACCCTCAGTACAATTTAAGTGTTTTTAGTTTACAAAATGAAATAAAAACTATTTCGTACCTCTTTGTTTAGGACAATAAAATTTGCATACATTTTGTAGAATGTTCAGAAGAAATCTAAATTACAATTTAAGAGTCATCAGTTTTCTGTGACCCTATACTGCAACCGTTTGGTCGAACGATACATTGGTTCTGAGGGAATGATGCAAAGTTGTAAAATTTATTATTCATTTATTATCCGTCCTTAGATGGTTCAATGTAGCTAGCTTTCGGGCTCTCCCTGATTCGCGATAGTTTACATAAAGTTAATGACCATGGCAAAATTAATTATCATTACGTACAAGTACTCGTATATATTTAGAATATTGAACAATACCACTACGACCGTAAACGTTGAGTTACGATACTCTGCACATGACGCCGCATAAAAACATGTGGGATCTACTTTTCACTTTACTATAAAAATTAAAACTAAATTCATACATAAAACAAACATTTAACAACCCGAAATATATCAATTGACATTTATTTTGAAATGACGTTTTAAACAAGAATTCATTTTGCCGCGTTTTTAATTTTTATTGTAAGATTAAGACCCGATTTTATGAACGAGGATAAATCACAAAAAATCCAAGAGTAATGATTAATCTATACTCGAGAATTTTATTTTTTCCGATTTTATAAACGACGATAAATAAATATTTACTCTCTTTTATAGCAGTTTTTTGTATGACTGGTAATATTTTTTTCTCACGTTTCTGATCAATTGTGTCAAAGCGATACAAACGCCCAAAATTTTATTAGTTTGTTTTGATAAATATGAAAGTGTTAAAGTTAAATTAAATTTAATATAAATAAATTTTTAATTTAGACCTAGATTTGTGCAAGGTAGGTAAGGTCAGGTTTCAGGCCAATTATAGCCTATTGTGATACCACAGAATCCGACATCATAAACTCCCTTAAACCCATTTAGTACTATTAATATAGCGTAAAAGATCTCGTTCATTACATCTTTCGAGATCACATAGGCTATCCATAGTGAATTTGCCCAAGTGATCATGTCTTCTGCTAGCTACCGCTGGACGTGAGCAAAGGAAGTGACCAAGAGTCTCCTCGTCCCTGTAACTTCTGCAGAAGTCTGTTACATCCAGACCCAGCCTTCTCGCATTGTGCAAGGTAACTATACAACTATTTTTGTTCATCAAATGGAAAATTGTATGTAATATTTTTGTGTTTTTAAGATAGAAGGATCAACGTCATCATCATCGTCGTCGGGGAATGAAAATTCAGATGCCAAAGAATTGGGTTTGATTTTCGGACTCCGTCGTCCGAAAATTTATAAAAATTACAACAGCCCTTTAGATTTTTACTCCGACAGTGAATTCCGAAGTAGTCAATTGCGAGGGCTTCCATTGTATATTGAGGATCAAGTTTTAATAGCGTTAAGATATTATGCCACCAATTCATTTCAAAATGTTTTGGGAGATTTATCCGGCATTGCTACACCAACGATATGCCACATTGCACGAAAAGTAAACCTGATGTTGGCTCGAAAATTTCACCAATTTGTGAAAATTCCAACACAAAATGAGCAGCAAAATACGGTGAGAAAGTTTTACCTAAGGAACGGCCTTCCAAGAGTTCTGGGATTAATAGATGGAACCCATATTCCAATAGTTTCACCTGGTGGGGATAACGCTTAACTTTTTAGAAATCGGATAGCGTGGTTTTCTATTAATTGTCAAGTGGTTTGTGGCACGGATCACAAGATTATTGACTTAACAGCAAGGTAAAATAAAACTATTATTAATATTTGTCTTAAATGGACAAATTCCGCGGAAAATGGGAAAATTGGGGATGGATTGTTACTTGGTGATAGTGGATACGCAAATAAAACATATTTGCTTACGCCATTAAAGATCTAGTCACAGTCAACGAACTTCTCTACAAGACCAAACACAAGAGCACAAGAAACTTGGTGGAACAATGTATAAGTATATGGAAGCGACGATTTCGATCAATCATCACGAAAAGTCGGCTTCATATGTCTAATACACTGAAAATGGTAGTTGCAACCACCGTTTCGCATAATATTGCTACAGCCAGAAAGGAGCTATTGCCAACAGCCATTTATCAACAGCCGGTACCATCGATTAGAAATTCAATGGAACGTTCTTCTGATGACACTAGAAGGAGAAAAATTGAACAATAATTATAAATTAAAACTTCACTTTTCTATTTTAATTATGACATATGAAACGAAATGTTCGTCAGTGTTTCATGAGTACTTGTATTATTATCGATGCAAAGTAGTAATTTTCAGTCTACAATACAGTTGATGAATTACGAAAAAGAAATTTTATAGCCCGTGCATAAAATTCATCAAAATTAAATCGATTTATCGAAAACTTAAAATAATGATGAACGTACAAGCAAATTAGTTGCATCCGATATTTCTTTACATCAACATTAAAATCAATGCCTAAGTCTAAACAAAAATAAATTAAAGTTTACGGTTTGTGTTGGTGCCTGTGAATTTTATTTCCAATATAAATAAATTAATCGTTGTGTTCTCATTATACCGTGATTTGCATAATCCTACATTTATCAGGATCCATATTGATAATGAACAGAAATTGATCAATCATTATTTAATTTTACATCTGCATTTCAACATTATGTATTAGAATGTCATGTAAATTAATGCTTAATTTAAATGTCCTAATTTTACCTCATGTTATATACTTATCATTTGCATTATATACTCTCATTACCTAAAGTAAATTTTGTTAATATTTTTAAATTGTTTATTTTGGCATGCAAATTTCCTCTCTGAGATTTTTATGTAACATGCAAAATAAACTTAAAAAATTATAATTTTGGTTAGTGGTAAAAAGGCTTTCTGTTGGATTGGTCGGAATTGTCAACACAACAAAATAAAAATTATTAAAAATCTACAGCCGTTGTAACAGTTATTCTGTTAGTTATTGTTTGTTGAGAGCTTGAATTGAGATCGCTTAAGCGAATATACACCAACATCTTGAGATCGCTAGCTAGCGAGTAGTACAATATCGCACATCAAGGATTCACACTCCAGAATCAATTCAACGAATTGGAAAACGCTCCGGTTCATGTTCATGGTGTCAGAATGTGGGGTAGTGGATATTGAGATCACCTTACGTACAGTTTTCCGCTATTCATTCAAGGAGTAGTCGGCCGGTGATGTGATTGCAGTCTGCAGTCAGCTAAGTCATTTTTCTTGCTACAGCATTGATTGAAATCCCTGATAGGCATGGCCGTTCAATTGTAGCTCGAGCGTTACTCGACTCAGGTTCGCAATTGAATTTTATTACAGATTCATTAATTCAGCGTTTAGGAGTTAAAACTCATCGTTCACATGTCAACATTAAGGGCATTGCCTGTGCTTCTACTTCATCGTCCAGGGCTTCAACGATTACGATACACTCGCGTATAAATAATTTCTCTACAACCCTAGAAGTTCACTTACTAAGGAAAATTTCGGATATGCAACCGTCAATTCAAATTGATTCTTCCACATGGTCAATTCCATCCAATATTAATCTAGCCGATCCGTCATTCTGTGAGCCCCATGAAGTAGACCTACTTCTTGGAGCTGAGATTTATTTCAATTTACAATCCATTGGCCAAATTAGACTAGGCGATGAATTACCTATCCTACAAAATACAATATTGGGTTGGGTTGTAGCTGGTGGAACTTCAATTTCGTCACCTACTTCCATTAATTGCAATTTTGTTGCATCTGAACTTAAATTAGATGAATTGTTGGAGCGATTTTGGAATATAGAGGAATGTCACACCAACCATGACTCTTTAGCTAATTCCGAGTGTGACAACCATTTCAAGGATAATTTTTCTAGAGATACCGAGGGCAAATTTATCGTTAAACTTCCTTTTGCTTCCAGTCCAGCATTGCTTGGTGATTCATCCTTTTTAGCCAAGAAAAGATTTCTTATCCTCGTAAGACGGCTTAACAATAATACAGAAATTTCGATTCAATATAATTCCTTTATGAGAGAGTATGAAACTCTTAAACACATGGAATTAGTTAATTTTGTTGAACCGGTGAACTATTATTTACCACATCATTATGTAATGAAGCCCGATTCGTCGACAACTAAGTTGAGAGTCGTGTTTGATGGGTCGGCAAAGTCAACAAGCGGTTATTCTATTAATGATCTATTGATGAGTGGGCCTGTGATTCAAAATGAATTGTTTTCAGTCCTGCTTCGTTTTCGATTTCACATTCATGCATTTAGTGCTGATATCTGTAAAATGTATCGGCAAATTTTACTGAATTCCGAGGATCAAAAATATCAGTATATCTTCTGGCGATACAATCCATCTGAGGTGCTAAAAACGTTCAAGCTAAATACAGTCACATATGGTACCACTTCGGCACCTTACCTGGCAACACGATGTTTACTTCAACTTGCTCTCGACTTTGAATCCAGTCAACCAGCAGCTAGTTCAGCAATTCGCGATGACTTTTATGTCGACGATTTGTTGACTGGTTCCGATACTCTAGAAGACGCAGCAATTTTGAAGAAAACTATAACATCGATTTTGCAAGATGCCAATTTACCTTTGCGTAAATGGTGTTCAAACAATCAGGAGCTTCTTAATGATATTCCAGAAGATGATCGTGAAGTGCATTATCAAATTGACGATAAAACTGGCATAAAAACTCTAGGTATGTACTGGCATCCAGTACCGGATTATTTTCGTATCAATGTCAACCTAGATTCTACAACTACTTCAACAGTCACTAAACGAAAAATAATATCTCAAGTTGCAAGGGTTTTTGATCCTCTTGGACTAGTGTCTCCGATAGTTGTGGTGGGTAAATTGCTATTACAAAAGCTATGGTCATTGAAATTAAACTGGGATGAAAGCCTCCCAATAGCATACCATTCATATTGGACAAACTTTCTAAATGAACTCCCAAAATTAAGTCAGCTTATCATTCCACGTCATTTGTTTAACGGTAACCAAAAACATCCAGGAATACAATTGCATAGGTTCGCTGATGCCAGCGAAAAGGCGTACGGTGCCGTTGTCTATGTACGTTTCCTAGGTCTGGAGAGTTATGCTGCTAACTTAATGTGTTCCAAATCTCGAGTTGCTCCCTTAAAGCACGTTACTTTGCCTCGACTTGAGTTGTGTGCTGCACAACTTTTGGCCAAACTCATGCAAAAGGTTTTGAGTATTTTAAACTAAGGTGGAGACATGTTATTACTGGACAGATTCCATGATAACTCTTCACTGGATTAGATCTTCGTCGTCCAAATGGAAAACCTACGTGGCACACCGTGTGTCTGATATTCAAGCAAGATCCGATCCTAATAGATGGCTGCACGTAGAATCAAAATTGAATCCAGCCGATTTGATTTCAAGAGGAACTTTTCCTGAATTGCTTATGAATTCCGAACTGTGGTGGTTTGGACCTCAGTTTCTTCATTCGACAATTGAAGCTTGGAATAACTCACAACAACTTACAGAGTTAATTGAGGTCACAGAAGAAAAATCTAACTTTATCGCCGTGACTGCAAGCACTGAACTTGTTGACGATCTCCTGGATCGAATACATCGAAAACATTCGTTGGTGACAATTCAAAACGCTATGGGCTATGTACATCGCTTCAGCAATAATTGCCGCTTCAAAGAATCAAGAAAAATTGGGCCTTTAAGTACAGAAGAAATCAAAGTTGCTTTAGATGCTACACTACGTCTGCTTCAATCCACCTGCTTTCCAGCAGAGTATAAGGGGTTACAAAAACCTAACTTCATTGTTCGTCATCCATCTCTAAAGTCGCTTTCACTGTTTATGGATCAACAAAATTTAATCAGAGTTGGTGGGCGGCTAAAGTTTGCAGCAATTTCTTATACATCACGTCATCCAGTGTTACTGCCAAGCAATCATTATTTTACCACCACATTAATAACTTTCATCCACAGAAAGCACCTTCATGTTGGGCCACAAGCACTCTTGGCAGCAGTACGTCAATCTTATTGGCCAATAAATGGAAAACAGATTGCTAAAAGAGTTTACAGACAGTGTGTACTGTGTTGTCGTGCAAGACCAAGATTTCCTAAACAATTAATGGCAGATTTACCGTCAGAGCGAGTCAATCCAGCACCACCATTTTACAACGTTGGCATAGATTATGCAGGACCATTATTTATTCATTATCGCATTCGAGGAAGGGTTCCGACTAAGACATATTTGGCCATTTTTGTATGTCTTGCCACAAGAGTCGTTCATCTGGAATTAACATCTGATCTCACTGCTGCCTCGTTTATTGGTGCATTTCGTCGGTTTATAGCCACAAGAGGACTTTGTAAAACTGTATTCTCGGATAATGGGACAAACTTTGTAGCTGCTAATTCTGAGTTACACGATCTATATAAGATGCTTCACGATACAGATTTTCAACAGCAGCTCAATTTATGTACTACAGACGATCAAATTACCTGGAAATTCGCACCACCTGGATCACCACATTTCGGTGGTATTTATGAAGCTGCTGTTAAGTCAGCTAAATATCATATACGTCGCACGATGGGTACCGCGAACTTAACTTACGAGGAGCTTCACACATTAATAAAACAAGTTGAAGCTATACTAAATTCGCGTCCTATCACTCCAGTTACTACTGATGATAATTTGGAAATCCTAACACCTGGCCATTTCCTTATTGGCCGTCCGTTGACTGCTATACCTGCGCCAACTCTAATAAAACCTGATGATATAAAATATGCTAAGCGCTGGGAGTTGGTGAACCTTTTATATAAACAATTTTGGTCAAGGTGGTCAACTGACTATTTACAACAACTGCAGCACAGGTATTATTGGAAGGACAAACATAGAAACATTACTGAGGGAACAATCGTAATTATCAAGGATCCAAACCTACCACCGCTCAAATGGAAATGTGGAAAAATAACAGAGCTTCATGCTGGCCCAGACGGATTAGTAAGAGTCGCGTCGATAAAAACTGCAACTGGGCTAATCAAACGAGCCATCGTCAATATTTGTCCGCTTCCAGTAGATGTTGAACCACAGAGTGTTCAAGATGGGGGAGAATGATAATGAACAGAAATTGATCAACCATTATTTAATTTTACATCTGCATTTCAACATTATGTACGAGTATTACAATGTCATGTAAATTAATGCTTAATTTAAATGTCCTAATTTTACCTCATGTTATATACTTATCATTTGCATTATATACTCTCATTACCTAAAGTAAATTTTGTTAATATTTTTGAATTGTTTATTTTGGCATGCAAATTTCCTCTCTGACATTTTTATGTAACATGCAAAATAAACTTAAAAAATTATAATTTTGGTTAGTGGTAAAAAGGCTTTCTGTTGGATTGGTCGGAATTGTCAACACAACAAAATAAAAATTATTAAAAATCTACAGCCGTTGTAACAGTTATTCTGTTAGTTATTGTTTGTTGAGAGCTTGAATTGAGATCGCTTAAGCGAATATACACCAACATCTTGAGATCGCTAGCTAGCGAGTAGTACAATATCGCACATCAAGGATTCACACTCCAGAATCAATTCAACGAATTGGAAAACGCTCCGGTTCATGTTCACATATATTTACCCTCGTGTACGAAATTCGCTTAATTACACATTACGCGCAAATAAAAGCCGCGACAAGGTGAGGTTTACTGTTTAAATTATAAGCCAATCGCATCATTATTCGCTAGTTTGTGTATAATTTCGTATAGTTAAAGTATGCTATTAAATTGTGTCAATCGGATATCAGATACAATACGTAAAACCATAGTTGTGTGGTGATATGTAGCTGATACCGGCCGCCCGGTTCCTAAACAAAAAATCAGTGACCTTGATCGTGCATAACTGATTGTTTAGCTGGCTTGATGACGGTGGTATGATTTTGCGTACCGATATTCGCGCCAATTATGTATGGTTGTTGTAACCTTAAAAGTACAGGTTACCTACCGATTACGTTATGTCTCATGCACTTTTCTTAATAGTTTGCTTTAATATTATTAGTTTACAGTTATTTAATTAATTTATCTATTTAATTTCGGATTATTAGCAAATAATGTTTATATTTATTTAAGTAACGTATCTATTTAACTTCTTTACTTCAAAAAGCCTATTAAAATTATTTAAAAAACTATTTTTAATTTACGTGCCTAGTTTAGCTTAAATTATTTTGGTGTTTGTATTTTTAAATTAATTGAATTAAGTTTAAACTATCCTTTTGAGTATTTAGCCTAAACACATATACATATATATAGACAGTCACTATCAGTAAAGCGCTTTGCCGGTAGGTGAATTGGTAAGTCATTTTAATTATTTATGTATATTATATTTAATCATTTGGGTATTTAAAAAATTCATTTATTAGAGTAACTTAATTAAATGGATGAAGTTACGATCACTCGTGTTAGAGTAAAAGTTATTATCAAAATTATTTATTAACATGATACGTACTCTTTTTGTTTTTTAAATAAAGTAAGAAAAAGGGGTCAAACGAGGGTCTGAATAAGGAAGAATGGGTGTTGATTGTCTTATTTTTGTATTTTTGAAAGCAGATGATTACTGTTGTAGAACGCCCTTGACTTACTCCCACGCCGACTTCGGGATTGTATAATATTTGATCTGTTGTTTGTTGTGTTTAGTTCATGATTATCATTTGCAAATATATTGGTTGTCGTGGGAGGCTCCTGATTTACAGTTAAATTTTTCATATATGTTTTACTGTCGCGTTCATTTACAAGTATTATTTCTGGTTGTAAATCTTTAGTTAAATGTGTTTCTATATTTCTCTCTTCTTCTGTGACAACTTTTTTTAATTCTCCTAATTTATTTTTGAAACAGTATTTTAATTGTATTTGTGTTTTTTTGGAAATATTAATGGAATTAAAATCGATTGTAATTTTTTTCCGCGCATTGTTTTTCTTTGAATTTGATAAGGTATCGGTTTTTTACACAATACTATTTCTTTATATTTATTTACACAAGAAAAAAGGTTTTCCACTTCCTCACAGCTCATTTTCTTGCGCTTCTTCTTATTAAAAAATTATAATTATTATTATCAATTATTATCAAAATTATTATTAAATTATTATATGTAAATTAATAATAAAAAATATGTCTTTTTAAATATTAATATGTCACATTTATATCCAAACAACTTTTATTGTTCATGTCAAATAATAAAACAACAACAAACACTACCTTTATCCTCTGATTTAAACACCAAAAAGAGAAGATAAATCAGAGGATAAATTGATTCTGCGCGTTTATAAAATCAAGACTAAGTTGCTAATGTTTTCAGGGGTTTACAAAATAAAGGCCTTTTCAAATTTCCCATCGAAATGGATAGCGCTCCCGATAGCCCCGATAAATAGGTAGAGCAAGATATTTGTATAAAAATATACATCTATCTAATCTACGATACATCTATCGGGCACTAATAAAAAAACACTCGTAATATTTGTGTGTCAACATAAACCGTACGTTCAAAGCTCAAAAAACTATTTCGGAGTGTAATAGAGCTCGTATAGACGGAATATCGATACTTAGTGAATAACAGAACAATTAGTGGATAAATAATAAACACCAAAACTAATAATAATTTATATTTATATTAGTTTTGGTGTTTATTATTAATTCACGGAATATCTATTTTGCCTCCATCAGGGGTAAGCAAAATAGAGAAGTAATAAATAATAAATGGTGGGCCATTTTAAAGTTTGTTTATAAAAACGCTATAAAAAGAGTATATATTTTTATTTTGTGAAAAAAAAATTTTATTGTGAAAGTTGGAGGGCCTGTTTGCCTTACGCAGTAAGCCATCATGTGAGAGCAGTTTTTAAGAACTTTTCGATGATTTCGGTACTTATTTCGTGAATAACTGTCACAATCTTATGTTATAAGCTGAAATTCTCTCTGAATTATTCGCAAAATATTTAACCCCATAGAAAACGTTCAACGGTGTCAAATCGCAGCTCCGCGCAGGCCAATTGACATCTCCAAAACGGCTGATTATTCGGTTGTTAAATTAAACACGCAAGAGATTGATCCCCAAATCAGGCAGTTCTGATTTTTTACGTAGCCCCCGAGATGGAAATGCGCTTCGTCTGAAAAGTAGATTTTTCGACCAAAATGAACGTCATTATGAAGCTTGCCCAAGCAGGGAACTGATATCGAAAATTTCAAGCAAATCGTTCAACAAAGTCTTGCCATGGCCTATGATTTAAAAACAAACCATAGATGGTATATATAAAAAGAAGTCACCGAATCATTGAAGAGATGATGAATACAGATTAATGAAAGTAATTAAGGCGGAATCCCATTACCGCGGCTTTTTTTGTGCAGAAAACCAGAAAGAGATAAAATCAAAAATCCGACAAAGACAGATATTTTTATTTTATAGCGGAATTTTAAGGGGAACATTTGACAACCACGAAATTATAATCGATAATCATAAAAAATGAAAATTATGTTAAATTAATTTTATTTATTTCTCTAAATTACTAAAAAAAACCCTAAATATTAATTGTGTTATATATTAAATATTATTTGTGTTATAATATTAATTGTATTTTTTAATTATTTCCTTATATATTTATGGCAACCAAATCGTAACAACAACAAAAGGTTTCACAATAAAACATTTTACTGTTGTGCCGCTCACACACATGCATTTTTGATTGTATATCTTTCTGGTTTTCTGCGCAAAAAAAAGCCGCAGTAATGAAATTCTGCCTTTATAGATAAATGTTTTTAAATAAAAAAGATAATACACCAAATCCTCGCAAAGTTAAACGTCGCAAATTGAAATATTGCATTTCGAATTTAAATACATACATATTACATTTAATATGTAATCAGATGAATACATGTAGTGTGCGATTCCCCCATAAACATTCAATGTACATATTTGAATAACCTTCATGCGTTTTCATAAAAAAAAAAAACTTTTAAGTGCAACCAAGAACATAAACGACGCAAACTGAAATTTGGTAATAAAAATTTACCGTCGCTATACGAAACGTCGCAAATCGAATCGTCGCATATCGAGGCTTTGGTGTAGGTATTTGACAATATGAATTTCGCAATATTTTGAAATAGATACTGCTACCGACTGAGAAACTTTGTGAGTAAAACAATGCACATTTCACAATATTTGGAAATATATTCGTAACACATATGCAGATACTGTGTGGGATAGTGATAGATGCCATTTGGGTCAAAACTCACAATCTATGCACATACAAACGTTAATTTGCATTAGTTGTAAGTTTTAAGTCATTTGGTTTTTATGTTGCTTACAGGAGATCCTGATTGATTTGGAATTTTTTAAAGTTTCTTAATTAATATCAAAGACTAATTTTGTATATTTTCCAGGTAAGGTATTTAATTCATTTTTTTAGTCTAATCCCAAAACTTGCAGGATATCCGCTTACGATATGGCTTAAAGAAAAAATCAAGATATTGGAACGAATAAAGCGAGGCGAAAAAATATCAGCTGTTGCAAAAACAAAGAATATGAATGAGTCGACTATTAGGACAATAAAAAAGGAGAAACAAATATGATGCTTCAATAGGATGCTCAGGTGAAAAACGAAGGATTTGTCCAGCAGATGAAGACATAATAAAAACTGAGGAAGCACTTGCAATATGGATCGACAATTGCACAAACAAACGAATACTTTTGGATGGAAACATAATAAGACAAAAAGCAATGAAAATATACAACTATTTAAAAAGAGATCTCTAAGCTACTACAAAATTGCCAATACCATCATTTTCTGCAAGCAAGGGCTGGATAGAATTAAACTTTTCTAGAAAAAAGAAAATTAAGATTACACAACATCAAATTCCAAGGAGAAAGTGCATCAACTGATACAGAAGCTATTCAACTAATTACGGTTGAAATCAACAAAATAGTAGAAGATGGTGGTTAATTGGCGATCATATTTTTAACGAGCTGGAGAAAATTGCCATCCCGTACATATGTATATTTCCAAGAATGAGAGGTACGAGCCTGATTTTAAAGTGTCTAAGGCTCGAATTACTATTCCTTTCAAAGTATTACGACGGGAGATTGTTTAATGAATCCGATGTTTATTAATAGATCCAAAAAACCTTGGACGACGCCAAATTTGTTTATTAAGGATTGGTTTGACAACTGTTTTGTGCCGGATGTAGGTTATCTTATCAAAAAAGAAATTAGGTATCAAAGTTTAGATGTTGTTAGATAATGCCCCTAGACATATCCAAAAGAACCATATCATCCTAATTTAAAGATTCTTTTTCCGTATGAAATTGTTGTTGTAAAGCGCTATATAGAAATACGAACCGTATTTGACAGGGCAAATTCGTAACAATAAATTAAAAATTATTCGAAGATTTCGGCTGCTAAAACTAACGTATACGCATACACAATGTATAGAAAATGTGTATAAAACAATTTTTTTACGGGCAAATATTCCTAAAACTATTTAGGCTTTTTCCAATTACTCACTTATTTGAAACTTATTGACTTATTTGTCGCCATCTTAAATAAGTAAGTGAAGTCGTTCCAATTCATGTACTCACTTATTTTAAAAGCTTGTTAACGAAATTATAAACCTACTCTTGCTGACCCAAAATTTTTATTAGGAATGGACAGGAAAAAAAAATTCAATAAACTACTTCATAAATAGAAATAAGAAAAAACTACTTAACTAATAAATAATTAGAAATCACGTTTTAGATTAAAGTTTCGTTAGAAATACATTAAAACTTCATTTCATATTGGCAAAATAATTCCTTGAGACGAAAGGGGCCATCTTGTGCACATTATCATATAAAATTTTAACTAAGGTTGTCCTACGTACGAATTTTCTTCTGTTATCATATTTAATTCACATCAGAAATAATATCATCATAGAAGCAAAAACAATCATAAAATTAACAAACTGGAATCATCATTATTTTCTTAGAGATGCTTGCATATACATAGAATCAAAAATATTCCATTCGGATATCTGAAAAGAAAGCAGTAACAACGAATGAAAGAACAAAAGTTCTTGACACGTTAGTCGTTGTCACTAGATTTGAAAATAAAAACGGCATGTGTTATATCATATTGCGTGAATTCCACAGTGAAACAATTTTTTCAGTAAAATTAACACGAGATAAAAATATAAATCCTTTACTTGTTAGAAGGAAACAAAAAAAAATTATTGGCAGTAAACGGCGAAAATGTTGCCATAAACAGTGTAAAAACCAATACTTTTTATGGCAACATTTGTTTGTCTTTATCACTCTAACGTATTTTTAATATGTATACTCTCCTCTTTTCGGTTTCCCAGTATTTTTTACTGAAAAAATGTGTTTCACTGTGGAATCCACGCATAAAGCAAAATATACATAAGAGGACTCATGTAGAGTTTCCGAGGTTAATCTATTTTACTTTTGGCAACCTGTAAAAGTCTAACAAGTACAATAAACTATAAAATAACTATGCCGATATGTTTATATAAGATACGTATATATAGATTAAATATAGAAAAAAATTAAATTTGTGTATATAAATATATTAAAACTATAAAATAAGATTAACCTCGGAAAAACCTGCTTATAAAATTTGCACTACTTGATTTCTCTTATATATTTATTGCTTGATGATTACATTTAGTAAAGACACAATTTTGTAGACATTTCTGTGTAGACGTACTTATTCAAATAAGTCACCTTGCGAGGTTACTTATTTAAATAAATATGTCTACACAAATAAGTAAGTAATTGGAAAAGTTTAAACAAAGATTTTAATTATACAACATCAAATTCCAAGGAGAAAGTGCATCAGCTGATACAGAAGCTGTTCAACTAATTACGGTTGAAATCAACAAAATAGTAGAAGATGGTGGTTATTTGGCGAATCAGATTTTTAATGCGAACGAAACTGTATAGGAACCAAGCGCACGTTTTAGTGGAAAAAAATATTCGATATAATTTTTTCCGTTTAAATCAAAATGAATGTATGCAACCAAACTGCTATACAAATTTTGTGCATGCAACCCGCATAAAAACTAACTAAATTTAGACAAAATTTTACCAGTACGTAGGAGGGTACTTATAAAAAGATATTCATTATTTTGAAAGCAAATTTTTGTTTTCCTAGCAAGAATTAAACAAATTTCTTTATATGTAATTATGTATTATAGAAAATAAATTAGTCAATACCCAGACGCGGATATATTTATAAGTTTCAAATCATTTTAAAATACAAATATTTGTTTATTAAACTCAAAATTGTTCCATTATTCATATATGTACAACAAACGGCGGCAAATTAACACAAATTGAAAAGTCATTGCGAAATGCCAGTTGTTTGTAATAAAATGAATCAAAGGTGCACATACGTCTGCTATAATTAAAAAAATATTAAAAGTTGAACGTACGTTTTTCTAGCATTTACAAGAAATTATATCGAAAAAAAAATTCAACTAAAATGTGCGCTAGGTTCCTATACTGCTTTGAACTGGAAAAAATTGCCATCCCGTACATATATTTCCAAGAAAGAGAGGTCCGCGCCTCTTTTTAATGTGTCTAAGAAAAGAATTACTCTTCTTTTCTGCGTTATGCAGTTGTGGAGATTGTTTAATGAAGCCGATGTTTATTAATAGATCCAAAAAAAACTTGGATGACGGCAAATTTGTTCAAGGATTTTTTTTACACCTGTTTTGTGCGGATGAACAAGGTTATCTTATCGACAAAAACAATTAAGTTTTAAAGTTTTATAGCTGTTAGATAATGCCCCTGGACGTCCAAAAGAACTATTTCATCCTAAGGTAAAGACTCTCTTTCCGTATGAAATTGTTTTTGTAAACCGCTAAATTTATAACTGTATTCACAACATAGAAATACGGACCGTATTTAAAATAATTTCTTTACGGACAAATATTCCTAAAACTATTTAGTATCCAATTTGTAAACAGAGAATCTGTTATTATTGTTCTTTTCGATTAGGGTTTTTTGCAAAGTTCAGATTTGAGATGTTAGCCAAAAGTTGCTTCGTAATAATAGAATCTGTATGATACGGAAATGCGTATTTAGCACCCACAAATTTCAAAAATTACATGTGATGTGAATTTCGCTTTTAACAAAACGCCAATCTAACAATCATAATGAAATCCAATAATAAGCATTTAATTTCGTATTTCGAGCGACCCATCATGGCATCGTCGATACAGATAAACTATTTCATTCTTATCATATCGATTTTAGACAAATGTCTACACAAAAAGTTTTATATTTCTGGAAAAACTTATACATAGTTGTTCATTGCCCTATGACGCACCCAATAAATCAAAAACTTAGCAAATTGTATCGATTGATTTTAGTCCCCATTACAAATTATTTGATACGCATAAAGGAATTAATAATAATTAATTATTCGAAAATACAGAAAAAAATGGATTGTGGATTAGATGCGGTAGAATAAATTTTCGAGTTATTCATCGATTAAGAACCATTAATTATGAAAAATGTTGTACGAGGCTGGATAAATACTTATTCCACGCTCTTATGCTACCTTTTAGTCTTTGTTGTACTTTATCACTTCGGTAATAAATTGGAAAATGCTTTTAAATTCCCAGGCTGTCCAAATTCCATCTAACATAATATTAAATTAAATGTTGATAAATACGAGAAATGCCACAATATAGATTAGCAAACATATTCGCTATATACATATACAGTTTTGAAAACACCATCCACTTAAATATTTTGCGTAGGAAGATTAACATTTTGCCGATTTATGGAAGTACCATTGATTTGATGTTGTGGTGGTGGTAACAACATGTATAATGTACCGACGTAGATACAGATATCATCAACAACATTTATCAACAGATAAAAAACGACATTTCATAAGAATTGTAAATTACACAAAAATAAAAACAAAAAGAAATTTATTATTTACATGACTTGTGGAAAATAAGTTTGTATTCCTCGCTCTTAGTTATTTATTTATTTATTTGCGTATAGGTATTTTTAAGGTAGTCGTACTATATGTATGATTGTTAGACTAGGGCACAACTTAGGTGGTAAAATGTGTTTAAATATATACGTGAAACTAATGTCTACATTACGCACATTACGAAGAAGAATACAACATGCTATATGACTTTGAAATTTATACCATATCTACATATTTTGAGTTCTATACGAACAAATCGCGTCAAGATCACAGCTTGATTTTTCGCATAAAATGATTGATGTTAGTAAAATGATGCCAGTAGTTTAAGTTTTTTTCGAAATTTATTTCAAAGAGGTGGTTTTAAAATTCTAATTTCTTTTCCCCGCTGTCAATATTTCAATATGTAACATTCAGCAAAAATGTGCGTTCGTGTAAGCCCGAGATTAAATTATTTTAAGTAAAAGGCGGTACTCGAACAATTTCGACACGGATTTAAAACGAACATATATTTTTTTGCATGGCAACTATTGACATTGGGAACCCTCCAAAACTCAAACTCCCAAAACAATCGTTATTGTCTTCGATGCTTTTGAGCACCCTCTAATAGAAAAGCATCTCAAACTTCACAGCAAAACTCATATTTACGGAATTAAAACGAACGATTTTTTTTTTGAACCGAGAACCCTCCAGAACTCTGATTCAGCCAAAAATAATTATTGGCATGGATGAACTACTACTTTTCTAATAGAAAAGCATCTCATAATTAATAACAGAAGGGATGGGCGAGGTAGATTACGCAATGTAACCTACGTAAGTGTCGACTCATAATCTATTACGTACATTACGAAGCGATTTATTTTCGTCTCTGACGTCGAAAATGTAGACAACGTTGACAACCTAGGAAATGATTTTAGAAACTCAATTTTCTCACTATTTTCTCGAGAAAACAATTTTATTTTTAGTAGCAATATTTAATTGCCCCTATAATGTATGCAAACGGGTTTGTTTCTTTTCTAAATTTAATTACCAACATTTTGTATAATTTGCTTATTAAAACAAACTTTATTCATATTATTTGTATGTGTAATATTAAGTATACATTTTTTTGATTTTCATTATTTCTTTAATGACCACCAAGATATGACACATTAATTGTTAAATGATTTATCATCTAGAGACAGCGGTGTAAAAACTAAAAACTTATCGTTTTAAATCGCAATTTTTAATATTTTTAAGCTAAATTTCATATTATCTACGTCATTGATTTCATGTTTCTGAACACCTTGATGCACATATTTAGAGGTAAAATATATCGACCAAACGATACGGGCAGGATGCTAAAGGGTATTTCATCACCAGATTACGATCTGTGAGGAAAATGAACACAACTATGAGTCATTGTCGAATCTGGGACTATCGGCTGGGATGGAGCTATGCAATGAGCAGATGATTCTACGAAAATTGGAACTACAGCTGTACGTCCTTGAATTCGCTGAGAAACGGCGAAAAAGTAAGGACGAGAAAAGCTAACCGTGAAAGAGTTGGGAGTGCCTAGGTCCCAGAACAGAAAAGATATTGATTTTGTTGCTGATTTATAGAAGCAATTGTTGAAGACTAATACCATCGTTATCCATTAAACCTATTAAGCCTTTATCCTTCCTCTAGTAGATTAAAATTGTATTGTGCCGTACTTTCGCTATGTGTCTGAAACCGGATAGTTCCGCCCGAAAAAAATAATAAAAAAACCTTTCCTATCCTTCCTTTTGTTATATGGAAACAGGCTTTAGGAATAGGCCCGGCGTTATCTGGGACTCTTGTCCAGTACTTGGTGTCTTACAGTGTCCTTTAATGAATCAAGCAATCAATCAATGGACGTTAGACCCACCAATCAATAGAGATTCAACACTAGTATGAATTAATCATACATTTAGTTAGTTGACAATTTGAAAAAAAATTATTTCAGGCAGACAGTATAAGTCTTAAAATAAAAAATGATTCTGGTATTTAGTTCTAGTCAGAAAAGTTATTTTAAATTTATCAATTGCTGACCAGAAATATATTGGAAATAGTAAAGATAATAAATAATAATTCCCAATGAGCTATACTCCTCCCACCCGGGGAGTCTCCGTCTGTATTATTATTATTATTTTTTTAGTATAATTCAAGTGAATTATAAACTAGGACATCGAACTGCTTAACCAGTGAAACTACAGAAAATTTGGAAGTTAACAAGCAATACGGAAGCAAAACGGAAATTGAGTTTGCTAAGTTCAAACATATTTAACTAAATTAGAATAGATGAAATATAATATAGCAAAAACAGGAGTTAAATAAAATATCAAATCAGTCAAGTTAAATAAAAAAGTTTTTTTAACGTGCGTTTCGCCATTTCAAAATCAATAAAGTGGCAGGGTCGGTAAGCCTCGCACAACATTCTAGTGACAGGCTCATTCTTACCGTAATCAGTTCTATGATGGTCGATTCGAAAGATATAAGTACCCTTCTTAAATATCTTGCGAGTTTACATTTATAGTTTAATCTCTTATAATAGAACAGGAGAATCGATACCACACCATTTAGTAATTAATGAATGAAACCCAGCCTGTAACAATTCGGTGCTTACTAGGTGGTTGTAAGTCAATTAGTTTGAGACGGTCTTGGTATGGAGGCAGGTTGAACATCTCCCCCCACGGTAGTCCGCCTAAATCAAAGCGATGAAATCTACGTCGAACTGCTTCAATCTTCTTTATGTGAACCTCATGATAAGGCGACCACACTTGGCTAGCATACTCGAGCAGAGGTTTAAAAATAGTTAAATAAAGAGCCTTCTTAACATAAGGATTGTCGAATTCTTTCGACCGACGTTTGATGAAACCGAGCGCAAAGTTTACTTGATTGATAATACGATCGTTGTGATCTGAAATTTAATTCGCTGACACAAATCACGAACAGAACTGACTGGTAACGGTATCGTTGTCAATATAAAAGTTACGAGAAAGTGGCTGTGGACGTTTTCAAGAGTAGGTGATTGTTTTGCATTTACCCACGTTCAACTCAAGGTTGTTCTTTGCACACCATGTGGAGAAGTTATTAAGGTCGGATTGTAATAGGATCATGTGCCAAGCAAGGTCCCCGATTATCATTATTATATCTGTATAATACTCATCCATCGACTATTCGGAATATTTGACTTCACGCACGAAAAACTATGAAATTTATATTTACTTTATAAGATAATCGGTCAAATATCGGCCCAGTGGCAAAATGGTTAGCATGTTTGCTCCAGCGACAGGAGGTTCCGGGTTTGATTCCCGGTGGTGACAAGGAAAACATTTCACGGCTGGTTTAAGATCAATGAATTAATCACTCATTATTCGAAATGAAAATAGGATTATGAAACCTCATTTGAGGCGGCCAAATCCCTTGATGGGATATAGTGCCAGAGAGAGAAAGAGAGAGCTTTTACAACCTAGCTCGAAACCTGCACATACTCGCCAGTACAAAATACTTTTTACGCTATTTGCCGTAGGCGAAACACACTTATACTTAATAAACAGATTGTTATAAATCACTTGTTTTTTCAAGATCATTTTTATAAATCACTCGATCGATTTCGACTTGTTAGGTCATCATCAGGAGTATCTACTGATTTGTAAAAAAATGATAAGAAACTGCTTGGGAACTGTTAAGAAACTTTTAAGGATGTGGACTAGTGGACTCACTACTGTTTTGCTTCCTAGTCGGGACCAATCCACTATATCACGAAGGTTAATAACACTTTCTCAAACACAACCCTCAGATTTTCAAAGAAAAACCAGATCATTGTCCGAACTTTCGTATTTCAAAGGATCTGAATTTCGTGTATTTGTTTTGTATTCGGGACCTTTTGTTTTAAAAAACGTTTTATCATTGCCAAAATATAACAATTTTTTACTACTACATGTCGGAATTTTGATCCTTTGCCATCCAATATTCTCAAAAACTAAAATTAATGTTGCAGAATCTATATTAAAACAATTTGTGGTTGATGTATCCGAATTTATGGTAGACACAATTTAACATATAACATGCATTGTGTTACTCATTTAGCGAATGACGTTAAAAACCATGGGCAATTGGATGAGTGGTCGGCATTTGAATTTGAAAGTTTCATGTACACTATCAAATGCTTGTTACGAAAGCCAAACCAGCCTCTTGCACAAATATGCAATAGAATATTTGAACTACATAATATAAAAAATTTCAAATCAACATCGGCTAGTATGAAGTACCCTATTTTAAACAAAAAGGAAATCAATAGTACAGGGCAAACTATTTTCAAGAAAATTATTTTAAAAAAATTTGTGATTGATAACGGAAATAAAAATTGTTACTTGTTAACGCAAAATAAAGAAATCATTAAATTTGAATATGCGACATTAAAAAATATCGAAATATGTTTATTTGGCTTTAAATTTAAGAACCACCGGAATTTGTATGAAATACCAATACAATCCAGTAAATTTGATATTTATAAATGTTACTTATATGAAGATGAGATTGGCTTTTGGGATGTCGGAGCAATTAAGTGCAAGCTGTTTGGAATGAAATCAGAAATCGAAGAGGATGAAGGAGCATATATTTTTTCCCAATTATGCACTCAGAAATCTAATTTATATGCTTACAAGTATACTATAATTCTTTTATTTTTTTTTGTCTGTTTTCATTTTTAATAATTTTTATTCTTGCAATAGTTAAAACGATTGATTTAAATGTGATTGATTTATATCGGACGAATTTAATTTATTAAATAGGTTTTAAATATGTATGCTGGTTGTAGAAAATCTTAATGCTGCAACTCATAAAGAAGTTTGTGTTGTGTTAATGACGTAGATCAACGATGGGAATGTCAGCTGGCCTTCCAAACTACTATAAATCATTGAAAAAGCTGATGAACCCGGAAACTGATTAGGTGAAATATCCCTGTGTTATATTAAAGGACAACATAGGTTCGTTTTTAAATTGTTTGTTATAAATATATTTTTTCTAATAATTAACATTTTATTACATATGCAGATGCAAAAGCAAGATTTTTTTTTATCAGAATATTCATGTTCTGAAGCAGAAGAGGGAGCGGCTAGTGCAAAGCTAACAAACACGAATTTCAATGATGAATTCGAATTCAGTAATGAAATTACAAATGAAGAAAAAGAATCAAAAGGAACGAATGTTGAAATTACGAGCGATAATATTAATAAGCTAAATCCTCGCGAGACATTTAATTATCAGCAACCTACGTGTAAATCGCCCTTTTCTCCCGCGGCATCTATCCATCAAGGAATAACACATTTTAATTCATCACATTCGCAGCATGCATTAGAAGAGTCAAATCAAAAATTTTTTGAAAAATTAGAAAATATTTACACCGAAATAAAAAAAAAAAAAATAAAAATTTAAAATACCTTAATGGACGAACAGAATGCGGCAAATGGAAAGATACAAGACCAGTTGGATCGATGTAACGCTGCAATAGAGGGTTTCATAACCACATCTATATGATCGGAACAAAGCAGCTAAAGATTACAAAACATGTGGATTTTGTATATCCAATAGTCCCTATAAAATCAGTAGAAAAGCTGAACTTCCTAAACGCAAAGTTACACGAAACCTACTACATACGTGGACCAAATGGTAATTATATTTATTAATGGTTTTGCAGTTACTAAATTGTCATCTTTAATTTAGATTATTCGAGTTTTCAAGTTTCGTACACCTAACATTAATAAATCGATCAAAAATATTATGGAGCATTTAATTGATTACAGTGTAATCAAATTATTTTCTTGGACGGGGCAGTCTGGTATAGCAAAAGGTAAGATTTATATACACACCTTTCATAAGATTACTAATTTTTTGTTTTAACTCTCATTTTGCACAGGTATAAACAAATTAATTTTTGCGGATCTAGGAATGATGACGCAATTGATCGAGAACACACTCAATTATTTAAATATAGATTCACCCGTTACATCTGATGAAGCCAAAAAGGCAATACAGCAATTTTTAAAGAGATCAACTATTGTGATAGCCCGAAATGCTAAAAAATAGCTTTAAAATAATATATAATTTTATTATTGTATACATGCAAATAATTTATTTTAATTTTAAAAAGAATGAATCTTTATGTTGCTTTTTTATATTATTATTTTATTATATTTTATATTGTTATATTTGATAGTATTATTATTTATAAAACAAAATTTTCAAAAAATGTTTTCTAAATTATTTTAGAACGCTTTTACAAACGCTGAATTTTTATAATTTAAATAAACAAGTTGAATGTATATAAATTTTTATGAGTATTTTATTTTAATTTATTGCCGAATTTAACTGATTCCTATATTAAAATCTTAGAATACAAGCTCTCTAATTAATCGTAAATTAGTTGAAACGTAATTGAAATGTCCACCACAAAGCTTGTAGTATGTTTACAATTAGTTTTAGGTAGATATAATCAGGAACATTAAAGATAGTTTTTATTTAATGTTACTTAAATGATTATACTTACAAAAATTGATATCAAAAAGAGAATTACATATTACTCATTTGTGTATGCGAAAATTTAAGTAACATAAAAGTAAAACAATTATTAGTGTTTCCAGTAAATTTATTGAAAAATTAATTGTAAAATGCAACGTAAAATGGTCGGGTTTTAAAACTATTACTGTAAAGTACTGGTAGCAATTGACCTCAAAATACAATAATGCACCCGAAAATATACCCTTAAAATGGTGCAGTGTTTTATTTTAAAAAGTGTTATATCTCAACAGGGCACCATTATAACATATTGTTGTAAGCCTTATTATTTAAATTACCGGTTACAATATAGAAACAGATTCCACTATTTTACCAGAAGTAAAAAACAGGTAACTGTTCCAACCCAAAGTACCAAATTTAGGTAATATTTTGGAATCCAATCGGACTTAAAACCGACTCTGTCCCCGGTAACAGCTGGGTTTTTGTGGGTTTAAAATTAAAATTGTTTGTCGGGGTTAGTAACGTTATCATGATAGCATGCTTCTTCTGATTCCTCTCGCAAATCATAAAGGCTGGTATTGGTTGCAGCAGTTAATGGTCCCGTAGCAAAATTAGCATTGTTATCATGATAACGTCTCCGAAACGTTTTTCTCGAATATCCCCAAATATTTTTAAAATCCGCCATAGTGTAATTACAGAAACTGTAGAAACAAAGTCGAGTTTACCACCGAAGATACCTTAAAAATGTTCAGCACTGAATTAGTCAAATCCTCTATATAAATATTCGAAAAAAATCCCAATTGCATATAAGCAGTCCTATAAAAATATTTTATTTAATGTAAATTGTAAATTACATTTACAATTTTAAAAGCTTGTACTTTCACTATCAGCATGATCATTATGTATGGGGGTCCATCATTTTTCCGAAAACCAATTTTACGACAGTTCATTTTTACGAAAAAAAAATTTTTGTGAACAAATTATTTTTACGACAAATCATTTTTCCGAAAACTTACTTTTTGGACATATTACTTTTCCGAAAAACAATAAATTTAATATAAAATAACAATTTATTTTGTTAGTTCATGTTTTAATTACTTTCACAAAATACAAGAAATGTATTACATTTATGTATATTACGTAAATTCAGGTACGTGTATTCCATAATATAATTGCTTAATATATCACATATGTGCAGATTCAGCATTTCAAATTTAAATTCAGTCTTTCCCTACTCATTTCATTGGCAGAATTCCTAATTCATTATTATTAAATAAGTGATTACATATATTAATTAACTTGAGCTAGTGCTTTTAAAAATTCAATTTTCGATAGTTCAACTTTCCGCAAAAGAATTGCTTTGATTCGTTTTTGTTTTGATATTGTATATTTTTTTGATTTTCGAGATATAATCGCGAGTCCATTCATAAATTGTTCAATTTTATTCTTCATGAACACATATTCCTTTTTTAATTCATTTATAAGTGAATATGTACCTGGATGCATTCCAATTAAATGATTGAGCCTGTTGTGCCAGGATTCCACTCCATTTTGAGTAATGGGAAGATTCAATTCAAGGTTTGAGATAATTGACCAAAATTCCGGCTTAAACCTCGGATTCCATTGTCTACTGTTAACGTTCTTCTTTCTTCCGTAAATGTATACATCCGAAATATAGGAATATATTTTTAACGCGTCTCCATGAGCGTTCCTAACTAACTCTTGATAACAAATTGGGATCTCTTCTGGAGTGAGATACGCCAAGCACTTCAGTTGTTTGATTTGAAATTCAAAGTTGGTGTCTGTTCCATATTTGGTTGACAATTTTTCTTTTTGAATTCTTCACCAAATATTTTGAGAGAAGTGAAAAAAACATCCTTTATAATTTACATTAGGTAAATATTGCTTGAATGCCTTCACGCTGGCCGCTTCAAAATCAGTAATTATTGTTTCTGGTTTTAGTTCAATCCCTAGTTCACAACTTTTCTTTAACAACTCGTATACCATTTGCGAGTAACAATCCTCAGATTTGTCTGTCGTAAGACAATATACGAGAGGAGTTGTTATTGAAGCCGATGATGTTTTAATTAACCCATGAATGATATATAATTGTCTGAAGATAGATGGTACTACTTTAAAAGTGCCATCCATTATCCAGCAAGAACACTGCGCTAATCTAGTGAGGTTCCATGGAGTACCAAATAGGAGTACTGCCTTTGAGTTGAATTTTGTAAAACAAATCAAAAAGTCATCTCCATCAACCGTTTTTAGATCATCAGGAATCTCTATGTCGTCAATATTCGTCGGTTCCTTATTTCTTGTCGCTTGTCTCCGACGATTTATTCTCTGCCTTAGAGCAGATGTTGATGGAAGGTATGGTCTTGCTACAATATCACAAGTATTGGTTACATTGTTTATTATTTTGGTTACTTTGGCATGAGAGGTGGTTGCAAGTTCCCGTACATTGGCAGATGTTCTATCCACTTCGCCGTTTATAACACAGGGCTCATGAGTGTGGATTCCTGGTGGACGCTTGAGCTTATGTATACTTCCTTCTAAAATGGTTAATAGCCGCGCTTTACATTTCATTTTTACCCTATCCACACAACACCAATAATAAACGGATTCTCGTTTCTTGTCATTGTAGTATGCAAATCCATTAAGCCATAATTTCTTACCTCCATGACTGCTATCTACTAATTGGGGTACGTTCTCAGCCATTTTAATATAAGGAGATTACCCAAAAGTTATTATTTAATGAAGTTAATTATTATTTTACTTATTGTGATGTTTAATTGGGGAACAACTTTGCACGACTAACATAAACACTCTTACTAAAGTTTGACGTTAAATAAAGGAGGAATCCCAAAGACATTTCTAGGGTTTTCCCAAAATTATTATTTAATGATGTTACTACGTTTTCGGAAATTTTCCGACAAAATGTTCTTTTCAAATTCGCGGCGAATTTGAAAAGAACATTTTGTCGGAAAATTTCCGAAAAGTCGGAAAAATCAGTGTCGAAAAAATAATTTGTCGGAAAAATGATCTTTCGGAAAAATGATTTTCGTAAAAATAATTTTCGTAAAAATGATTTTCGTAAATACATACTAGACCCATTATGTATATAAATTTAACATGAAATAATTTGAATTACTACTTACCTCAACCAATGTTTTAATATGTGTAATGCTCGGTATTCACTTAAAAAGTGTTTTCACGACTAAAAAATGGGCACTTTCAGGTTCCCTATATCATGATTAGTAAAATCATCGCCAATTTGATTTGAAAATTTCTATATGTAATAATACATATAGATAGAAACTGCACAGCACAAAATACTAAAATGAACTATATTTACTATTGTATTAATTATTATCCTTCACATCATTATCATCAGCAATTACCTTTTTATTACATTTCATTTTTTTTGGTTTTTTTATCGAAATTATCGCAACCCGATTCATTTCAATCGCATTGCGTACAATTTCTAAAAGTATATCGCAATTTGCGGCTTAATTTAAATCAACACGGGGAAACTTACCAGGCCCGAACATAAATGAGTAGTAGCTCTTTCTCGAATCTAACAATAGTTTTATTTTATCATTTTTGCCTGTTCACTCGGCTTTGACACAAAATTAAACGAAGTGAAGTTAGGGTCACAAAAAATATCATGATATTTTTTATCATGTTGGTTGGACTGAACACTAGGTATGTGTATCAAATACGATGTGCTGTTACACCAAATGGTTCACGTCATCACAGTAAGCTTTGAGCGGTCTCCGGTTAAACTATTTTTTCTTGGTACTATTTACTTATAGGTCATTTCCAGTTTCAAGATAATAAGAAAGAAAGCGTTCTTAATACATTGTTTTGATGCATATTTTGACAAACACCATTTGACCAACATAGTATTTGTACCTTTCTAATTCGAAAAATTAAAATGATATCCTTTTATTATGCCTAGATTTGAACTTTATTCAATGAAGTAAATAATGTTGCAGTATGGTGTACTAAAAAAATATATATTCCTAATAATATTTAATTAACATAAAATTTTATTCTAATAGGATACAGAATATATCGTATAATATATAATACAATAGAAAGGGTACACTATTAAATTTTATCATATTTTGAAAAACACATATTTTTTTATATTAAAGAATAATTAAGATGTATCATTATAATATCTGCAAGAAAACCAGAATACCATCTTAAAATTTTAATTTCCTTACCACATAGCTACACACACTTTTAGATAGTTTATTGGCCTGAAGCTTACATGTGTATTGCATCATAATCTATATATTAATAGTAGCATATTAGAATAATAGATGTGTACTGTGTAATAGTATGATTGTTATGTACTCAATTCCCATAAACTAGAGTACTTTTTACAATAGAGAACCAAACAAACCAAACCAAATGGGAATATTTCGTTATCATAACCATGCATATTTAACATGCATGCTCTACAACATAGTGGTTCGTGTACATAGTGTTATTATCAATATGATGATATGACGGTTGAGGTGAAACAATGTTGTGTATATGATTTTCCATTCGAAAAAACAGGAAACCAAACTAGAATTTTCATTATTATTACATGGATGTATACTAAATGAAAATGTCGAATAATCTACTAGTACGTATCAACACTGTACAAATATGGTTGTTGTTGGTTTCGTTTTACCTTTATAGTGAATAAACGATGAACCTAATACAAAAAAAACGGGAAAAAATTATCAATGCAATAGTTCGTACTATGGCAACGATTGTTTATTAAAAAAAATCGAAATCTAATCAAAACTTTGGTTACTTAAAAAACAGAACAGAAGGGCTATATCGCTGCACAATAATAACAAACGAATGAAAATATTATCGAAGTAGCACACAGGAACTGGAATGATAAATGATTCGGTTGGATTAATTTTTTATTTTTGATTGACGTGTTAAAAGTTTTATTACTTAAACAAGTACTTTTAATTTAAAAACTTTAATTTTGTGTATTAAGTTTTTTATTTTTATTTGTACTTAAGGAGGTACTGATGAAATTTTTATTTGAAAATGTGTTGAAAAATTTATTTTCAAAAATGATTATTTTCTTTTGTAAACTGTAGAGTAATTTAGTATATTATACTTGTAGTATATATAGTATACGAAACGAAAATTAGGTGTAATTAAAAAAAATTAAAACACTAAAACAAGTGATTTTCCACAAAATAATTATTAAAGATGTTCTACAAACACAAAAAAAATTTTAATTCCTTTTTCATTTCTCTTCACTGGGGGGACCATACGATACACGCACCCAGTATAATTTATTTGTTGTTTTAATTAAATGGAATTAATATTTGTGCTGGGTTTTTAGCATTTCACTGTTCTAACATAAAAATAATGTTTACAGCTTTTAAATAGCATTTTAATTGTATGATTCTTGGCATTCGTGTGTAATGATTTTTTTGTTCAGTAATTCGCGTTTTCAATGATGTTTGTGATATTTTAGGTTTGATAATATTTTATTGTTAATTAATTTTATGTCACACTAAGTATAAATTATTGCTATTTTTTAGAATTCTTTATTTTTTAATGGATACAATAGAAGAGATAGTACCTTACTCCATTAAATGTAGTGACGCGTGTTATTTTTGTATTTAGAGTTTTATGTATTCATTTAAAATAATCAGTGATTTTTTATAGCACTCGTAAAACAAAATATTGACCCTTGCGAATGCATCAATTTTTTAAGTTGATCAAATTTGGCTCGTGCGGGTAACATTTGTCGTTTACTGGAGAATTTGTAGGTTTAAATCCTTTAAAGAGAGATTTTTCTCATTTATAATTTCAGAAACGAATATTTTAGTTGAAATTTTAAATAACTACAGAGTTTTTGTTAAACACATCTTTGTCGCTTTACCATATTTCAATTTCTAGTTTATTCAAACGAACAAACGTTCACCTTAGCCAATATAACTGTTAATTGGTAATATTTTGTTTAAAGCGCAATGTGAACTGGGGTAGGATTTTTCTTTGTAGTCAAAGAAACAATTATAACTACTTAAAGCAACGATGTCACAATAAAAATAATAATTTTCAATTTGAAAGTTTTTTAAATTTAAAATTAAAGAAATTTTAACCAAAACGTACAACCGGTAGAAATAAAATTTTATAATTATTCTAACAGATTACCGTTACAATACTGTTAATCTATTACAAAATCGAAATGGTCCTTTTTTCATCTCTACACTCACTAATCCTAAGTTTTAATCAATCATAATTGTTACATTTTTTTAAAACGATCAACTTTTCCGGCTATATTCTATGATACCGCCCCTGAGAAAACACCGTTATGAACAAAAACTTTATTCCAGAAAAATACATATCAGAATCAATGTAGCCTGAACTTCATTTAAACAATTATAAATTTTGATAGTGGTAAATTATACGTTAGTGATAATAATTATGTGTAATAGTGATAATAATTACGTGCATATTGACAGTGATACTAATCACACAAAAACATTATTTAATAAAAAATCGTTGAAAATAAAATATGGATTCTGATTCAGATTTCCTCGATCCAATGAACATCATTTTTAGTAGCAGCAGTGACGAGGACAATTACCCAGAACCTAAAAAACGGAAATATTGGGTAAGACCGTACTTTTATGAGTGCGATAAGTCTGAGACATTTATTTTCATGTTTCGTGAGCTGCAAAGTGACCCACATCTATTCTACGGTTACACCCGTATGAATAAGGAAAATTTTGAAGAGTTGCTGGCGATGGTAGGGCCACATTTTTTTAAAATAATGCTAAGATACAAGTTTAAAAATAAAAATATACATAATCATAAAAATGTATCGGGATTATTTAATAAAAAATTTTTCAAAATAAAGTATAGATTCTGATTCAAATTCAAGTTCAGATGTCCTCGATCCAATGAACATCAATTTTAGTAGCCGGCAGTGATGAGGATAATTACCCAGCACCCAAAAACCGGAAATATTGGGTAAGACCGTACTTTTATCTGCGCGATAAGTCTGGGACATTTATTTTCATGTTTCGTGAGCTGCAAAGTGACCCACATCTATTCTACGGTTACACCCGTATGAATAAAGAAAATTTTGAAGAGTTGCTGGCGATGGTTGGGCCATATATTAAAAAACTAAAGATCGCCAGAGAACCACTGAGCCCTATTTTGAGGTTAGCTGTTACGTTAAGGTATTTGAAAATAATGTTAAAATACAAGTTTATAAATAAAAATATAATCAATAAAATGTATTTAACAGACAACTAGCAATAGGAGAATCCCAGAGTAGCCTGGCTATGTCATATAAATGCTCCCAAACGAGTATCAATAGGAATATTAGCGAGACAACCAATTATATAATCCAAGTTTTAGCGAGTGAAGTTTTTCCCAAGCTTAGCGAGGACTACTATAAAAAAATTGCAACCGGATTTGAAGAGCGGTGGCATTTCCCAAATTGTATTAGCGCCATCGATGGTAAACATGTTACTATCCAAGTAAGTTATTAAAAGTTACAAATTGCGCATCGTTGTTATACATTAATAATTTTGTATTATTCAGGCACCAATTAATTCCGGCTCGGAGTTTTTTTATTATAAAAAAATATATGCAATATTGGTGCTGCCAATCGCCAAAGTGATGGAGGCGCTTTTCGCGAAAAAACATTTCCGTATGTTAATTCACCTATTTATACAAATGAAAGATGGTTCTACTAAACATTATTATATTTTTTAAATAGCATCACCAAGAAACGTTCTAAATACATTCGAAGAAGTGCCTTACGTATTTGTAGTAGATGACGTGTTTGCTCTCCATAAAAATATGATGAAACCATACACAGAAGAGCATAGAATCTACAATTATCGGTTGAGTAGAGCTCGCAGATTGACTGATAACTGCTTGGGTATTCTATGTGCTAAATGGAGAATATTCAGAACCCTTAAAAATGCTGATGCCAGTTTAGTGGAGGAAATTGTGAAAAGTTGTGTCTGCTTACACAACTGGTTGCGAAAAAAAAAATTATGTAATAACAAGTCGAGAAAAGGAAGGTAAAATTTTTAATTAACCACTTCAATATGATTTTTCATAATTTTTAAATATGTTTGTAGGGTCATCGGACAATCAGCAGAGTGCGCTATTGCCTCTTGAATCAAATAATAGAAATTCTAGAACAGTGGCAAAAGCAACACAAGACAAGTTTACAGCTTATTTTTCTGGAGAGGGCCAGGTAGAATGGTAAAATACAAAAATTTAAAGATGAGTATTGTTTGAAGTATATACTATAAATATTTAAATGCATTTATTTTTTTGGGGTAGTTTTTTGTTCCAGATTTGCATTTTTTGTTGTTTCTAGATTATAAACAATAACTTGTTTTGAGAATTATCCTTAAGAGGTTTTAATGGAAGCCAATTTTATTTTTCTAATTGTTTTTTGATCTATTTAAACTTTATACTTATTTTACGGTTTCCATGTGGCTTTTCCTCAAAAATTTAAAAAAATAAATATTTTAATACATAATGCAAATTGTTTTTTCATTTATTACATTGTAATGTATTTCGTAATAGTTAGGAATTATATGATTAGTTAAAAAGTTAAATTATATGATTTAATTAACATAATTAATTTAATCAAATTACGTATACACCACATAGTCGCCAAATCGAGGAAGTACGGCTAAAGGTTCCATTTACGAAGAACAATCTGCATAAAGCAATTTAGGGAATGTTTCCGAGCAACTTGCCAAGAAAGCTACCGTAAATAAATAAGCCGATTTTAAGTGTGAATATTATTTTATTAAATAAATCTCGAGGAAAAGCCAGATGGAAGCTTATAAAGAATAATAAAATGAAATGAATAGAATGAATCACAAAGCTTCCATTAGACATAAATATCTCCTGTAATATTCTACATTAACACAAACCTGGCTACAGATTTTGTACGGTTTTCTCACAAAATTGTCACGAGAAAATGAGTACATACACAGTGTATAATATTCAATTTTAATCTGTGTGCTGCCATTTTCTATCATTGTGTATGTGTATATTCTCATGAACTTTTGCCAAAATATTGACTGGATTTTATAAATGTGCACCAATGCTCGCAAGCAGTGGAATAAATGAAAGATGATCGGAAAATAGTTGCAATTGAATTTTTTTTTTGTGTATTTTCATTTATATTATATAAAGCTTAAATAAAATAAATTGTATTAATGTTTTTTAATAAAATTAATATTCCCCACATTTATGTATCTATAATTTTTATGTGTTATTTATGGAAATAATTATAAAATGGATTAATACTTTAATGGGCGCTCACATAACATATGTGTGATAGCCGGAACAACAGACATGCTACTCCTACTATTAAAGTGTTAACTGAGGAAATATAAATAAATTTGAAAAATAAAAATATTTTTATTCTCTGTCTGTTACCTCTCTCCATATTTTATTTTATTTTCGTGCCGATGCCTAATTCCACACGGGGTTTCTGGTAACTGGTAATTTTTTCAACGCCAACTAATCGTAATAGATAATGTATATGTATGTGTAACCAAATTGACAAAAAAAAATAATTTTTGAAATGTCTTCGCATAGTTCGCATTGTATGCAAATAATTTGTTGAAAATAATTAACACAAATATGTTGATTTTTACACATATTATAAATAAAAATAATTAATTATTTAATTATAATATAGATAAACCAAAAATGTACACCAGAATTTTTTCTTCTTTCATTTCGTTTCAACGTTTATTTTATACATATCACACAAAACTGTTTCATTTTATACTAAACGTACACAGGAAGATAAAAGCAAATTAAATCACATGCGAAGCACTTTGAAACGGATATCACCCCAAATTTATTTTATTGTTTTATCACTCGATAGTTTTTTCAGCTTTACACAAACGAAAAATATTAAAAACGCATTCGAAAAAAATTGAAATAAGTATATTTAAACACAAAATTTTTTTGTATTGTTTTGTTACTGCTCTCTCGAAAATAAAACTTAAACTAAAATGTACAAGTCAAAAATGGCCTTGAAATATTTTTTATTCAATTTATATTTGTGTTCGTGTGGTTGCACCAAAATGTGTTTAAGTCGCAATTAAAACCCATATCATAGGTAAACGGGAAAAGAAACGAAGAAAAATACGGTTTCTGTGAGACCTAATGTGGCATCACCCGCATCAGCCGATAGATGTTATTTTGTTTAGTAGAAATATGGAAATGGTAAAAGGAAGACGAACGAATGCATATAAAAATATTTTTTATTTTTACGTTTGAATGTTTCGAAAATAATTTTTTGATGATACGAGTAAAATCTACTTAAATATAAGTCCTGCTTACTCTTCCATTGACATATACCTATTAAAAAAAAACTAACAAACAGTGTGTTGGTTACACTAACAATGCAACGTAAATTTGAATTTTGTTTTCTACATTTTTTTTATTTCTGCACTAATACACTTATACTTAGTTTTTCAAAAAAAAATTACTATAGAAAAAAAAATTCCAATACATCTTTACTTAGTTATTGTTTATTTCATATGTGTGGAGTTAGCAGGACTTATATTTAAGTAGATTCTGATACGAGTAATGTAATTACTTTTAGATTTATTTACTAGGAATTATATTATATTATATAGGGAACACTTTATTAATTTAAATGGTATTGTGAAATTTATTAAATTCCCAAATTATGTACATAACATATTATTTTGTGTTTTTTAAATGACGTAAAAACACAAAACAAAAAACGCACACCAATACGTACACCACTACTACGACGTTCCGGTTAATTTCCAGTGGGATGGAAAAAAACTTACAAAATCCATAACTAGAAAAGAATACAAAAAGAAAAAAAAAATATTCAACTTCATGCAAATATAATAAATTCGTTCGTCCATTCTTCTCGGACATTTAACTGAAACCTGAAACGAAAAAAATAAAATTGGACGACGTAAAATAAGAACGATACATCTCTTTGATCCTGTGGTTGTAATTCCATTGTAGATGATGCACCTAAATCAAACAAAAAAAGCATGTTACTGTGAACAAGGTTTATTATGGTGATATTGTTCTTACCCAGCATTCGATTAAAACTTCAGTGCTTAGAATTATTATTTCCCTGCTGCAAAAATAAAAAACATGACCATTAAATTAATTAAATGATTTATAAATAACATTTTGTACCTGAATGATCACCGTGATTCGAACCGATCTAAGAAAATTCTCCTGCAGCTGAAGACGGTTGTGTAAGTCTAAATGTCTCAAACGAGATTCTTCCTCTAAAGGGTCGCGGTGCATTGCTGCTTTCGCAGATTTCAGCTCCAATTTTTTTTTGCAGGCAGTTCAAATACATTCGTTTCATATTACTGCTCTCGTCATCTTTAGCGTTTGTATCTAATAGAAAAAATAAATATGGGAAAATGGTTTTAGAACTTATCTTGTGTTTAGAAAATTAATTTTCGGGATTGCCACACACACACGCGCGCACACACTAGCATACACACATAAACATAGATATATATAAGTGCATACCAAATAAAACATATTCATACCTGGCACAGATTGGTGCTTTTTCTTTCTAGGTGCTTGCATCGTTTTCACCGAGGCTGATTTTTACAATTCGTTTTCCTCGTTCCTTGCATGTTTTTCAATTGTTGGAGTGACCTCCCCATTGCATATTTTTATTGATCTAAAAAGTATATAATCAACAGTAATCATTTCTTGTTAGGATGGAAAACACAGTTATGTACGTTCTAGGTTCAGTAGTGTCCTTTAAGAACGATATTAACTTCGCGTATTAATATTCGGCCTATCCCCCTGCTGACCCACTTGAGCATTTTTTTTCTCGTTCCGGATATAATACGCCCTCAAATTTTTCCATATTTTCTTAATATATTCTCCGCTTATTATTGTATCTGTAGAACATAACAAAAATAAACAATTTAAATTAAGCAAATTTAATTTCTGCCCATTTCGTTTACTATGTCTTCCCATAGCCGATCACGTAAGGGTCGATCTCTGAATTGTTTGTCACGTATATTGCAGAGGGCTGGTCGTAACCGCACTGCGTCAATAATTTGTTCTAAAATAAAGTTACTTGTAATAAAAACATACTGTAATTTAAGTTTATCAATATCATACCATTACAGGGCTCAAATGAAGGCGATTCCAGTAGTTCCGGTTCCGTAGGGTTTTCCAATTGAGAAAACCAAAATTGTTAAAACTTTATTTTTTTAATACAATAGAAAACTAGCTTACCTTCATTGCCCGACTGGCACTGGTAATTCGCAAAATAACTGTGTGCGATAGGTTGCTGGACTACCACGTTTTCAAAAATTTTAATTATTTTGTTGTTGTTATCTAAAATAAAAGAGTACAATATTATTAATTATTCTTGTTTACGCAACTATAATTGGTTTGGATTGTTTAATTTTATAATTGTTCAAATTGTAAAATTCCAATTATTCCATGTGCAATTTTAGTACCGTTAAAATTACATTATGGATTTATTTTTGTTTTTTCACGTTGCACGAACTTAAATATTTCATTAAACTTACCGTATTTATTCATTTCAATTTTATTATTATTTATTAAAACTTTAAATCCAATATTCTTTTTATATTACAAATGCATTGCTGTGCATAGTAAAATTCACCACTACACGAATCTATTTATTAAAGTTATTTTCTAAAATCACGGCATCATAAAAATTGAACTTCTAAAGTCACGCCGTCGTATCCACAAAAATTTACAAAAAATAAATTAAAAAAAGAGTGGGGAATTTATATTTTTATATTTTCTGCCATAAAAAATACTCGGCTTGATATTTTTCAAGGAAAAATTATAGCAACTCAACAAAAAACATCGGAAATACCTTTCTCACAAATAGAAATAGTTTATTTCCGTCTCTTTTTAATTTTGTACAAAATCTTGTAATTTTGTATAGAGTACGGCTATAAACCAAAAGCTGTAAAAATAAGTTTTTTTTATAAAATGAAAGAGAGCAAATTGTAATAGGTGTGTTTTTTTAAATAATGCAGTACATTAAGTTCGTGAATGATGAGCCAGTACACACCATAAAAGGTAGAATGCTAATAAACCGACGACGACCGTTTCATTGGTACATACCATTTTTTCATTTTCTTGATTTCCAATTCAATGTTTAGAACATGTAACAAAATGCTGGGCGACGAGCATAAGCCACCCTGTCAAAATGTACCACTACATTTTCTATCATCGCTTTGTCCGAGAGCGAAATTAATATATGTATGAATAATTTTATAAGAATGTGTTGAAGTGTATTTTGAGACGGAGCAATGCCTTCTAAACTACAGACCGCTTACACCAAATGATGCCGACACGCTAAGTCGACGTTGTTGTTGCTTTCTCTAGTTGCGTTGTTAGTGTAAATATCTTAAAATTATTATTATTGCACAGTCTCGGTTTAGACATAAATTGACGTCATGTGCGCAAAATGAGAGTAGTAAAAGGCCTGTAGTTTAGGAGGCATTGGACGGAGCAACCCACAATAAATCAAATACATATTGGTAACTGCAGAAATCAGAAAATAATGAAATAAAATATTTTTCGTATTAATAATTTATATAAAGGGGTTTTCAATTTGGGCGGCTTAATGCGGTCGTTGCATGTGCTATGTGACACGTATCCCCATCCTGCTGGAAACACATGTCTTTAACATCCATATCGTTCAATTTGTGTCAAAATATCGACAATAATATCGATTTGAATCGTTCTATAGCGCTCGCTGTTGATGCCTCACCAATGTCATTCCGCCGACCAAAGAACCTCACCAAACAGTATTTTTTGTGGATGCAATGCCACCTGGTGAACTTCGTGTGGATTTGCGTCGCCCCATATACGGCAATTTTGCTTGTTAACATTCATCCAAAAATGCACCTTGTTGCTAAAGATGATTTTTCGGCCTGGGGAGCTCTTCCAAAAGCTCTGAACCAGTGAGCAAAAAAACGGCGTTGTCTATGGTCATTAATTTTAAGCTCCTGGTCAGTTGGATCTTGTACGGGTGTAGGTCCAACATAAAATTCGCCAAATTGAAGTCTGTGAAAGGCCGAGTTATTGTGCACGGCGCGGAATTGACTGCCTGCGGCAATGTTCTCGGATGATCTGGCGTTCCTTTGACGTACGAGTGTTAGCTGATTGTTTACTGAACCGGTTTTCTCGAATTTGGCCACAAAACGTTTGAGAGTCGATTTGAAGCACCATCGCGTCTCCCATAGCTGAATCGTCTAACTTGTCATGGTTGTAACAGAATTCTATCTAATTCTGTTATCAACCTATCCCAATTCTTTTATTTCCAATTAACATGACCTCGAAGATAATGTCTTCAACCACCTCTAATGTAATAAGCCCGTCATGTTTAATTTGCTTTACATTATCTTTTAGAGTCTATTTAATTCAAGGTAACATAACTTATTCACATTAGAATATTTTATGTGCCTCGGTTAAATGAACCCAAATATGTTCATGAACGTAATTTGATTACGTCTTTATGCACATATTAGAAATGTAAGTTTTTATACTATACTTACCAACAGGTTAGTAACAATGACACCGATGCAAATATTGAAAAGCATTGTGATTGTTGTTGTTCGAACTTCTTCAACGGAGGTGTTAAAGAAAAAAAATATTTTCGCGTGGCTCGATTCAGCAAAATCGATGTCACTTTGGTGTACAATTCTCGTAGGAATTTTTGTGATGAGATCGCAAAAATTACCTTCGAAACTCGAAAGAGGTACGTTTTCGTTTCTGGTTAAGGCGGTCGGTAAAGAGATAGACCCACGGGTGGTCAGTTGGTTTTTTTTAATTTTACAAGTTAATATTTACTTTTTTTTAGTGTTTGTAAATCGTCCAGAAATTTTATGGAAAAATAAGTTCGTTTTAATTCAATTGTTTATTTTTTTTTGTGTACGTTTTTTTTTTCTTGTGTGTTCTCAGTGGATTCAAAACAGAATTGTTATTGATTAAATTAAATTAAAGTACAAAACACAAAAAATAGTATCACACAATTAGGTCATTATGATAAAGGAAAACTTAACGTATGTCGAGATAAATTAAAAGTTTGAAATAGACAAGAATATAAAAAAATATATAAAAACGATGGTGTAAGAACTTCATATCTAAGAAATTTTCCTTAAAAGTGAAATTTTTGTCTAATAAATGAATTAAATCTAAATAGAAAGTGCAATAAATGAGTTTGGAATTCTGACTATAGTACGGTGTAAAATTTTGAAAAGCGTTTAACTAGGACCATTGGTGAGTATGGTGCAGTGTGACTAATTTGTTTATTATTGTGGCGAGGTCCCTTAGTTGCTTCTAGCAAAGCTGAGTCTTGCTAGAAGCGAGAGCATCGAAAGTAACCCTGCTCATAGGCAGGACACTCTCTCTATCTGCTAAGGACCTCCTCCACTTGTTTCTCCTACTAAAAGAATTTTTTTTGTGTTTTATTGTAATTTTTGCGTTTTTGCTTCTTAAGGTTACTATGTTGCCCTTAGAAGCAGGAAATAACAACCATGGGTGAAACCCCATTCCCGTGAAATGTGTAGGAACCGCCAGTTTTGGGTCCGATGACCCCCCTTTTTCATTTTGATTTAAATTTTAGGTGGTAAATTGTAGGCCATCTTCTCTGTCTTTACATTATCGTGCGGTAATCTAGGTCCCTTATTTCATCTAACCCCAAAAACCCACGACCACATCCTTTACAAGACTGAGCTGCGGGAAACCAAGCCGCACATGGGGCTAGGGCATGAAATGGGGACAATTTCTTTAACGATAGGGTATACTGTCGTAAGACGGTAAACTTTTATCGTTACATGGTGACTTGGAATCAGTGACAGAAAAACCAGATAAGAGAGACGCCAAAGAAACAACATGGCCGCCACAGACTGCCATCATCAAATTAAAAAATCATTTATAACATTTTCAAATTTATGATCTAAAAATATTCTAATGTAGATGCGTATTTATTCTGCAAATAGTAAAATATAGCCGAACATAAATCAACACTCTAAGATGCGTTCAAGCAAGAACAAATCACTATAAGCAACAAAATTTTATTATTTGAATTATTATTAATAAGTATAGGATAAAAGGTAGTCATATGAGTGTAGGTATGTAGTAATGTATTCTCGTACATAACATTCGATGAAAAATTATTTATATAAATTTAAAGATTCAATTCATTTATATTGTTGTTGTTTATTGTTATTTTTCATTTATATAAATTTCGTCTAATTTACAAAAAAAATAAAAGAACTTTTGTTGTAATTTTCATAAGACGCCTACAATACATACTGGCTCTCAGCAGTAAGCTAGCATACATGTATTATGTACTCGCATATTACCACCATATCTCAAAAAAATGTTTTGTTGTTGTTTACACGTGTTCCAAAAATTAAAATTTAAATTTATTTGTAACTTTTTGGAAGGAAAGTGTGAAAGTTTATTATGAATTTCCAACATTTCTTGCTTTTAACTTATTTTTTTTTTATTCTGGATTTTTTGAGGCAAATTATTAATATCTGGAATAATCATAATAAAATTGTATGTGTATACAGAGTGAAAAAAGTTACAAAATGGGGTAAAAAAAATTTGGTAATAAAAATACTTTTTATTTATTTTTTATAAAAATTTTCCTCCATACAACATTAACAGGATAAATGTGAAAAAGTAGCAGCAGCAACAGCATAAATGAGGCAATGAAGTTGAAGTAATGAAGTTCTCTCTTCTTTTCCATTATTTATGTATGTAGTACATAGTAAAAAAATATTTATAATTTTATCAACAATGTATAATCGCCTTTCTTGTAGCAAATACATTTTCCCTTAAAACTATTTAATAGTGGTCTCATTTTTATACTCGAGGTACTAATGTGGCAACATTTAAACATTGATATACAAAATTTTTGTGATTTATGCACAGTTGGCGTCAAATGAATTCAAAAAATGTCGTTCAAGAAACTTCATTTCGGTTTCAATTTTATTATTATCATCATCATCGTAAAAATGTTTCTTTCGTAAGAAAGCAAGCAACCAACCAAAAGTAAGTGAATGAAAGTTGAATATCATTCAATTTTTTATTTTACACAAAGGTTTAAAAAATTCCCAAGACAAATTATATGAAATAAAATTCAAAATAAATTTTAATTTGATTGGGTTGAAATGCTTCATCATCTCTCACAAAACAATTAATTTGTTTTTTTTTTGCACTGTATACATGTTCAGTTAGTATTTCAGTGGGTGGATAAATTATAATGCGTGTTAAAGGCGATATGCTCTGGAAAATTTTGATAATTTATTAGGGTTTCATTTATTGTTAGTGTGTAAATTTTAATTACCCATGGAATATTCTTTTTCTTGCGTATACTTCTTGACAAATACAATCTAAAATATGAAACCTATTTAATATAATATCATCTTACCTTCGCGTTTACTGACTCTATCGTTAGAACTGTTAGAATAAACACTTTACCTGAAATCAAAGAAATACAAATCATAGTTAATTTCAAATATTTATTAAGACTGCAAAGAATGGTTTTAAAAATTATTTAGTTTTTCTCGATGTTCATCATTAAGGATAACACAAAAAATTTAGCAAAATTTTAAATCAACTAATGTAATTTAATTCTGGTGATGGTAGAATATATGGTGTCTGTTATAATTCATCAATCAAAGTAGTGAGATATAAATCACTCAAAAATTTCATATATCAAAGTGTCAAGATTCTAAAATTAACATCATTCAAGCGAAGATTTATTTCATTCATGCTCGGGTAACAAAAAACAAAATAATCAAATGTTCTAGAAACTGCTATCTTTAAAAAGTGAAAAAATTCATCTTGAAGATATCCAACGTTTTAGATCTCTCTTGAAAATCTTCCTTTTTTGTTGTATAATTTAAGATATAAACGTTCAAGGCTACATGCATAAGGTTTAGTTTAGTCCTGTTGTCACGATATTTTTTTATTTCTATATGATTTTAAATTATATGAACATTTTAGGCTTTCGTATCTTTTGTCCCAATTTATTATCTTCTTATCAAAGCTGGGTAAATTAAATTGTTGTATGTATAGAATGGATAAAGAAATGCTTTGTTGAAGAAGATAGATATTATGGGAATAAATTTTAGCAGCAATTAATAATTACTACTAACATACAAAATTTCTCTAAAATAGCCAGCGATGCTTGACCACGCGCGTCATTAATTTTATTACGGCATGATAGACAATTCGTTTTAATACAAATTAACAGTGTCATTGTTATAAATTAAGGAATTTAAAATGTAATTAATTCAAGGACGTTTACTTGCTACCGACCAAATGGCAGTGGTTAAAGCTTTGGCGTTTGGATCGGAAGGTACCGGGTTCGAATCCCGATAAGGGCATAATGCAAAGTGAAACTTTATCAACAGATTACAATCTGTGGTGAAATGTAGCACATTTATGACCCCTTGTCGGTGCGCAAAACCCAGTATAGGCTGGCATGGAGCTTGCAATGTGCAAATGTTTTTAAATTGCTCCTAAAGCCGTACGTCCTCGAGTTTGCTGGGAGGCATAAAGTAGGGACATAAAAAAGCATAACTGCGGAAGAACAGGGTGAGCCTTGAGCCCTTAACAGATCGTATAGTTAACAATAAAAAAACAAAAGCACGTTTACTTAATATTTTGGAAATTGGTTACAGATTGTTTAGCATGTATCATCCTATTCCACAGCTTGAACTCTTCCTTGTAGGTATGTCATGTTTAATGTAAGTATGTTTAATGAGAAATACGTAGTAATACAGTGTACAACTGTAGCTTAAGCACTTAAAAATTATTCTTAATTAGGCACATTGCACACTCTCGCTATGCTAACTTTTTAGCTCTCAGTTACTTTCTACATATTATTGCATTTTAAACGGTTTATTTTATATACTACATAATTTGAGAATTGGTTTAAATATCTTTAAACTGAATTATTTGAAAAATTAATAGAATCTGTTCGGGTGAATCTAGAATTTTACGACATAGTTACTGAAAATTATAAAATTACAAAATTCATACGGAAGTTTAACTTTAATTTTGGAAATGGTGAGTAATAATAATTATTTTCGATTATTCTGTTTCATAAATATAAAATTATAATTAATTATAAGGTTTCAAGTCAATATCTCGCCTTTCGGATTGCTTCCATTTATCGGAAACGGGAATCACGAATGATGTGTATCTTTTTGATTCTTCTTCTTAATGCCTCGTTTTTATTTCTTTTAATAGAAGGAGGCAAATCTTATAGGTAATCTGCAGAATCGTCAAAATCGATCGAATCAAACTGGTTGAAATTCTGCTTCATTGAATTTTCTCTGCGTAAGTAATTATGCAAAATACATTTAGTTTTTCAGATTAACTTTAAACTGTTTTTTTAATACAGGCCACCTTGTACTCAAAACCAAATGTACTTTCTAACGTTTGACGAGCTCTATAAGGCGGTATTCAAATATGCGTCATCGCTAATGGAAATTGGTGTTTACAGCGACTATAGAACAGTTTGCAAGAAGAAGTAAATACCCCATTGCAAGAAATGCCAAGGTTTAAACCACAACAAAAAATATTGCTTACTGGAGATTGTGTGTGTAAAATGTACCGCTAATCACAACGCGAGAAACTGTACAGTTAGAACCCTTCAAATATAATACTGTAAATATTAAGAAGAAAACGCGCCAATTGACTCAAAACTCTAACAATGAAAATGAGGTTATTCCAAGAACGACCGTAGCGTCACAGCAACCAACTCCAAAGGAGCAGAGAGAAACTCTACTCTCAAATAAAGCGTCAGTAATTTGATGGTGGTAAATGAAATCAACACTGTGCGTCTGCAAAGCAAGATCGTGGTTTATAAGCATAAAGTCATTAGGAATGCGAGTGGACTATCACAGATTTTTCCAAAATTAGAAATTTTCTTAAATTTAAAAAAATAGTTATATATCTTCGGAAACTCGTTTAGTGGAAACTAATTTAATAAAATGATTATGAAAGCTACGATGCTATTCATCCAGGAGGAAACGCTAGAGGTGGATCTATAGTGGCCAGATACACCCCTTTCTGGGGTATGATACCCTTTTCCCCCAATAAATTTGCAAAATACCTTAATTCAAAAATATGAAGTGGGGTACGGAAAAAGACCACAAAACGATCAATATTATGCTTTTGTACATTTAAATTTACGAAGCATTTAAAAATGTTCAATGAGTTATCTTGGCCACTCCGAACGATTTGCAACATTAAATACATTTTTTAAAATCTGCGACTTTGTAAACCGCAGTACAAAGATTTATTTGGTAATGTTATGACTTTAGCTTGACCTTGCGTCTAACTTGAACTGTCCAACAAGATGAACCACATATTTTGTCGCTTAGTAAACCCAATTGTTGATTGATGTTGTGGGCAACATACGACCCTCTCCTACCACGAATACAAGCTCAAGTGTCAAAATTCTACGTAACGTTTTCATATCGACCTCCATACCCTTGATATCGCATCGCTTTCCCTGTTCGCCTAGCTAAAGAGAAAATATTAGGTGTTGTATTTGTGTGTGTATGCCGTACATTATCACAATCTCAAACAGTAGTTGCCGGCTCCCCTCCAAAAAAACGAAAAAGTTTGTTTCGGAAACAAATCCTTAGACGAATTTAGGTAACGAACTTAGACGAATTTAGGTAAAAACATTTTTTTTATAAAAAATCTCCACTTCCGCCCAAATTCCAGAAAAAAGATCCTGGACCAAGATGTTAAGTCAATTTATAATCCGCCTGTGGCACTATTCTGGTTTTCCCTGGGAATAGGGAATTGGGAAAAATATTTTCATAATGACATAAGTTTTGTCTAAATTTTATTTTTCTGGCGTACTTAGGAAATAAGTTTGGTGTAATTATTTACGAAACAAAGTTTATTGGGAAAATATTTTTCCCTATCAAAATTTTGTGGAACAAAAGTTTCCCAATTAACTTTGTTTTAAAAATATTTACACCAAACGTATTTCCTCAGTAGGCCAGAAAAATACAATTTAGACAAAAATACTATGAAAATATTTTTCCCAATTTTTATTCCCAGGGAAAGCCAGAATAGTGCCACTGGTCCCTTTGTAAATCCGATGGTATACAAAACACTAACAAGAAACAAGAACATCTTGGATCCCCTGAATCATTAGCACACAAGAACAAGCTCCCACAAAAAACTGCTTCTATCAAAATTAATCATTCTTGGAAAATGATTAGGACCAGCTTTGCTACAAATTCAAACTAACACCGACTCATTCCTAACAGAGTCCCACACAAATGCTATACCAAAATACTGCCAAAAATGAAAATGCTTACATTCGAACTACGAACGTCTATCCTGATCAGAATCACTATGATCAAATATCCTATGACGAAACAACAGTTTACTGCCAAAATCATCACCTCCGCCTAAATTTTCGAAAATGATCCTCACCAGTCCTATTACACATCCAATTCATAATCCTACCGCTCCCAAACGATTCCCAAAAATGATAAAGCTTAAGCCAAGACAAGATAAAATAAGCTGCCACATCGAGTGGCCGTCCAGGCCTCCGTCAAATACCCCTACTTGGACCTCCCAATACATGAAAAATTATTTTTTATTTATTATTATTAATTTATTCAAAAAAATATAACGAATTTTGTGCCGAAAAAACGGCAGAAGCAAATTCGCGTATACATAAAAATTCAACATAATCCTAATATTTACAAAATTTAAGTTTAAAATGAGATTAAAATGTGATAAAAAGTTACAATAAAATGACTAAGATATTAATACTATTACTACCATTACCATTACTACTACTTTTTCTACTAAACTTCAACTTCATAATATGTGACTAAATACAACAAGTTTTATGTAATAACCCTGAATAAAAAGGAGATATCAACAGTTTCAAATAGCCATTGTTTAACTTTAGGTAAAAAGGACTTCAAAAGAATTAAATTCCTAATGTAAATTGGTACCACATTAAAAAAGGTTGGTGCAGCGACAAGAATAGAGCGTCGGAAGTGGTCATAGAAGAATCTTGGGATGTTACAAAGAAATTGATGGTTACCGCGAAAATTGTAACGAAAATCGCTTTTCATTATTTGTTGACCACTTCGATTAAAAAAAAAACTCTCAATACCTTATAAATGTTTCAACAGCAAGATTCAACAGAAGTTTCCTTAGATATATTCTCAAAATCATTTTCTGTAGAACATATAAAGGATACAAAGTAGCATCATAACAACCACCCCAATTCCAATTTAGCCATAACTAGTGCATATCAGCATTCATAGATATATGTCATCAGCAAACCCGGTAGAATAACCATGAAGATTCAATTTAAATACGGAATTTGTATAAATGAGAAACAGCAGAAGGCCTAATACTGAACCCTGGGGAACACCAACGTCTATAAATTTCGGACCGTTTAACTTATCATTTATCTTAACTCTCATCGATCTACCATTTAAATACGATGCTAACCACTTATGTGCCACTCCCCTAAACCCTATATCATATATAATAGATAGTAGAAGCTTGTGATCAACCATATCAAAGGCTTTAGCTGTATCAATAAATAAAGCACCGCAACTATTACCTTTATTTAAACCAATGTTGATTGTATTTAGGAACTCTTACAAGACCGATTCGGTACTCATACCATGACGAAAACCATGTTGATGGATACTCGGCACACCCGTTTGATCTAAAAAACTGGAAACCCTATTTTTAACTACCTTGTCAAGAACTTTTAGGGTTACTTTTATCAGGGCGAACACCATTCTTGAAAAGGGGAATTATAGTTGCTGTTTTCAGTCGATCGGGTACAACTCCCAACTCAAAGGAAAGGTTAAAAATGTGTGCACGCACTAATATGCCCAGCAATGGCTTTTAATATATAATTAATCAGGCCAACGTTATCAATTGAGTATTTAGGTTCTAAAGCACAAATAATTGAAAAAACTTCATAACTAGATACTGGGGTCATAAAAAACGTTGTCGGACCGAAATCAAAAGGCAAATCGAAACTAGATGACGTGTTGCTAGAGTCAAACTTAGCACCTAAATCTTTAGCAATACTAGAAAAATAACAATTAAACGCATTGGCAATTTCAAGATCACTCGTAAGTAGTTCTCCGTTCTGTGCTAAAATAGATTTGACTAGTGAAGTTTCAGGTTTACGAGTCAGAATCACGTTTACTAATATCCAGTTTTTTTATATCACCGCGGTTAGCGGAAAAACGCTTAGAATATTAGGTTTCCTTTTCTTTTTTGATATATACATTAATTATGGTGCACATTCTGTTATAGCTATCACGAAGTACTAAATTATCAGGACGCTTATTTAACTTGGACCGCAGTTTATCCCTTTTATTAATACGTCGCGCAAGGTCAAAGGAGATCCAAGGCTGCACGCGTAATTTTAGACGAGCAATATGTGTAGCAGCGTTCCTAGATAGTTAAAATATTATCCAAAAATACCTCAAGAGCTAGCGATGGATTGTCGATGTTAGAAATGAACCCCCACTCCATATGATCCAACCTTTCATATAACAACAACAGACTGAGTTTCTTTCTACCTCTCGTGGAATTTTGGTTCAAATTAGACCTTGGTAACAGTATCTGAGAAGCCTTAAACCGTATCTCATTCAAGTGGTGGTCAGAAATTTCTAAATCCACAGCCGATGTTGTTATACCTGAAAGATCATTAGACCTAAGTCTAGCAAAAAATTGGTCAATGCACGTTGAAGAAGAAGCAGTAACCCGCGTGGGAGTACCAATCATTGACTGAAGCCCAAAACAGGACATAAGGTTTAGATATTCAATACTGTTGCTTGGAAATCCAAGAATATCAATGTTAATGTCTCCAAAAACACACAGGTTTTTTGACCTAATACTGCCCAAAACCTCGGCCACTTCCCGAACAAAGACACTCACAGCTGTAGATTGAAGCCGATAGATGCATAAAAAGACATATAAATCAGAAGAAAATCTTCACTCAACCTTTCTGACATTGGCTGATGGTAAGTTATGGACACTAATTGAGCAATCTAAATTTGAATCAAAAAAGACGGCAACACAACCTGCTCTATACGAATCATTGCACCCACCGTACAACGTATAACCATTTAAATTATATGAAGATTAGTGTGAATCCAAATTTCACTCAAAAATATAAACGAGGGCCTTGTATTATATGCATTACTATTGGCAACCAGTACGTCAAAATTCTTTCGAAGACTTCGAACATTTTGATGCACAATTAAAAATCCGCAAAATCACAATTATCCATAAAAACTAAAAAGATTATTGAACCGCGAGAAATGTACTGAAAAATAAATTACAAATACAATCAATACGTCTAAATAAGCAGATAATTGTAACAAATAAATTATATTACACTACACGAAGGTAATGCAGATATTCCAAAATGAATACACAGAAGTATCATACAAAAAGATACAGTCATATCATACATACAGTCTGAATTAACGAATAGAATATTAGATGCGCCTAAAAGTGTTAATAAAAAAAGACTTAAAATTACTGAGTTATGAACTAGAAATATAATAATTAAGAAAATAATAAATAGTTTATGAAATAATAATAATAATAATAGCATTAATAATAATGCTAGTAAGAACAATAAAACATGTTTAAAATTAGATAGATATAAAATAAAATAGCAAGGATTCAAACTAATATTGTAGAATTTAAGGTGAATAAAATAACATTTGTAGGGTTTTAAAGTAATTTTACAATGAAAATGTATATGAATGTAAGATTAACATAAAATTCAAAATGAAATCTGATACAATAAAATTTGACAGTGACCAAAAATAAAAATGAAAACATTAATAAAAACAAATGTGTTACTAATTTAAGTTGAAAAACTATATAACTGTTAATAATAAATTGTGATAAATTGTGAAAAGTAAAATTAAATGTAACTGTGGTGATTAAAAACAAAAGTGTGGTGAATAAAAAGAAGAAAATGAATAGTTTAACTTGAAAAAATTGTGGGCTTAAACTAGTAATATAATTATGCGAGACTAGAGAATGTAAGTTAACAGGTCTTAATAAATAATATAGAGTTATACTTATTTGTGCTACATAATTAATTTCAGGAATCCTGGGCCTGCTCAATGTTCTAGAGTGATGTTTCGAGCTTACGGATATCGGCTTTTTACTGGATCCTGTTGATGGTAGCTCCTTCAGATTTACGGATGAGTATATTGCCCTCAGAAATCCACAGGTATTTATACTTTGATAACTTTTTGAGTTTAAGTGCTTCGCGAAATAATGAGTGACGTAAAGATGTGAGATGGTCGCGAAAATATAGCTGAATATTTTGTTCCGATTTAAATTCAATTTCGTTGGCATATAGTGTAGGTTTTAAACGCTTTTTTTGTTGCATCGCCTTAGTTTTGGAAGCTTGATCTTTAAATTTCATGCTTAATTTGACATCACCAAATTTACTTTTATGTGTATTCTGTCTATTAAATTTGTTGGACGACATGTATTCGCAACTCGATAGATTAAATATTAATTCCTGGCATTGTAAGTGATTCAATAACTCCTCAGCTACAGTCTTTGGATCTCTCGAATTGTCCTAGCAACAATCAGATTGTAATTCAATTCACGTTCTGAAAATCATCATCACATACGGATATCTTGTTTTTTATAGGCGTTTTAAAGACGATCATATTTGTTGGTTAAGATTTCATTCTCCTTGGTTAACTTCTCAATTGAAATTTTTACGTCATCCAGTACTTTGCAGCAGAAACTTACTGAGGCTTCAAGTGCGCTTAACTGGTTTTTCATCGCTTGCAGGATAATAACCACATCGCTTAAAGCTGTGTTATCGTTATTAAGTAAATTTGGATTGCGACTGCCATTGCCAATATCATCTAAGATGGAACTGTTGGACTTACTGCGACAATCAGTGCACAGGCATGAAGTAGAACCACAATTAAACTCTCTAAACACCTCGTCAGATATGCCGGCACATTTAATATGGAATAAACTCGCACAAACTCCACATTTAACACCAGGAAACCGTGCTTTGGATATTCCCTTGAGACAATTCTCACAATTAGAACTCGTGTTGAATTCGCGCCAAAATATACGTCAACAAAAATAAACTTAAATTTGCTATCTATCTATCTATCTATTATATTAATACGCTTAATTTTTTCAAACTCAACGATAAAATGACCCCTAAACATGATCCGATCCGTTTAAATTTTTCAGGGAAGGTCGACATAAATATAGCGGTGTGCCTTTGCTAGAAAAATCGGAAAAATTCCACCGGGAAGTACCTGAAACGGGTACCTCAGGTGTTTTCAGTAAAATTTTGTCACGACGCCAGAATGCCATGACAAAATATGTTTATATTGAATCTATGATCATGCGCATTACACCGTGACAATGACAAAATTTATTAAAATTGCCGATGTTTTTGTCATAACACTGTGATGACAAAATGAGTAGAAAATTTGTAATTGAATCTCAATTAAACAAAACAGAGAACATAAAATACATTTTTACATACATTTTGGTGTTAATATGTAGTTGTGAGCGTAAAAATACAATTTTGTCATGACACTATCTATTTAAGATTTAAAAATTAGCCGCGTACCTATATGAATTTACTTTATTTTTGATAATAGTGCATCAAATTTACATCTTAAAAAATCTTCTTAATTATTTCTTAACCAAAAATTCAAAAAAATGTATTCACGAGACTGATTATTCAGTCACAGGTCAGCTTCTATCTATCTTCTATCTTCTATTATATTAATATTCTTAATTTTTTCATACTCAACCCTAAACATGATACAATCCGTTCGATTTTTTCAGGGTAGGTTGACATAAATATTGCGCTGTGCGTGGGCTCGGAAAACGTCCACTGGAAAGTACCCGAAAAGTTTTTGTGCGCGTGACATCTTGCAACATTTGAGAATTTTATGGGACGACCAAAAAGCAAATATTTTTGTTCAAATTAATGGCGCGTGATTCAAATTCAAAGTTGTAAAACAGTTGGTACGCGATTCAGATTCGAAGTTGCAACACTGTCGGCACGCGAATCAATTTCAAAGTTAATAATGGTTGACGCGCGATTTAAATTCAAAGTTAATCATGCCAGGAGCAGAGCTCACAATCATAGACGGGTAGTGGGTGTTCCATTAGCTGGGAAAATCATCCTCATGTGTGGTGACTACCTGAAGACGGGACGCGCGCGAACTTGCGGAGCGACCATCAAGTTGAACCCGCTTTGGAAATTGGTAAATAAGTTTACACTCACCAAGAACATGCGCGTCGATGAAGGTGGGGACGAGTTTGCGCAATATTTGCTCTCTGTTGGAAACGGCAATGCTCGAACCGACTCGATCACACTACCGGTAGATTTCCTCAAAGTGTGATCGATTTCGTGTATGGTGACATCAACACAACACCAGCTGAGGGAACCATCGAGGAGCGCACCATCCTTGCACCCAAGAATGATGAATGCGCGCTAACCAATCAGCAGGTGCTTGACCTCCTGCCCGACGAACAAGAAGTCAAACATAGTGCTGATAAACTTGAGACTGACGACATGCATGAGGAACTCCGCCTACCCGTCGAGTTTCTCAACAAGATTGAAGGGTCCGGATTGCCGCGCCATGCCATACCGTGAAAGGTAAACGCGATCGTTCGTTTGATGAGGAATCTAAGCACTAGCAAGGGTTGAATCAATGAAACACGCATGCGCGTCGCAAAAATAAACCGGTACATTCTGGAATGTGAGGTGCTGATTGGCTTCTCAAAAGGCGAGCGTGTTCTCATCCCACGCATTAAGCTCTCATCCTTGAAAGGCATCTCATTTAAAATGTCTCGCCTTCAATTTCTGGTTCAGTTCGCGTTCGCCATAACCATCAACAAGAGTCAGGGTTAAAGCTTGAAGAAGGTAGGAGTGTACTTGCCGGCCCCCGTATTTACGCATGATCAGATGGATGTGGCCTTTTCACGATGCCACTCATTTGAGGACTCAAGGTGTTTATCGTTGAGACAAGTGATCAATCAGCTGACCGAGATGGGCACATCACAACAAAGAATGTATTTTTTGAAGAGATCCTGTGCATGTAAATTGTAATATATTTTACTATTTTATTATCTACCTTCTACTACTATTTTATTATCCTTTTGTACATTTCTTATGAAATATTTAGATTAAAGTTTGCCTCAGCAATTGTGTGCTTTTCCCTTTTGAGATTTTAACATTTAGTTTAGGTGCGTAAGTGATCATGTGATCCCGAGCGCGCGCTTCCTGTTTGAGGTATGAATATTTGACTTGACACGTAAGTCATACTGTGTACATTTGAGCGCGTGATTGCCGTTTAAGATTTAAAAATTAATCACGCATATGATTTTACTTTATTTTTGATAAAAGTGCATCAAATTTACATCTTAAAAAACCTTTTTAATCATTTCTTAACCAAAAATTCAACAAAATGTATTCACGTGACTGATTATTCAGTCACAGGTCAGCTAGTTAATTATTAAATTTGTTATTAATTATTATTATTGTAGTTTAAACGTTTTCTTTTAGAATAAATAATATTAATTAAACTAATCACTCAAATTTTATGTTTTCTTTTTATATATGAATTTAATTTTATTTAATTTAATTTAGAGTCTTATGACACTGAAAGATGTTGCTAGTCAGAATGTGAATGAAATGCCCAAGTATGGAGCTTCATCAAAATTAGTCAATCCACTTGGGCTGCAGAGAGGCCACAGCCCGACACATAGAAAAACACCAAATCGAAAACCGTGCCCTCATATTTCCACACTTACACTTATTCTATAAAAGAAAGCTTCTCCTATAAAAACGAATTTATTATAAAAACTAATCCAACAAATTGTCCACCATACCAATTTTTAGGAATTTGTACAAATTTTTTGGATTAATTTTGAAAATAAAACCTTAATTTAAGAGTACCCCTATTTAGGAATTTTGGTCCTGTTACGCTAGTGGACCGTAATTATCAAACGTTAAAGAAAACCTTTATCGAAAAAATGATAATCGTTTTTCTCATAAATGATCCTGATGAAGTGAATTGCTGCTGACCGATATCGGCCAAAAACCCTGCGATCTCTGTTTGAATAATATGTTGTATAGTAAAAAATTTGGTATTTATTAAAAATAGTTTAATATAAGTTCGTTATTTATTTATTTATTTATTTCACATAAATACACCAGCGCAGCAACAAGATTGCCATAACAGGTGTAAAAGCACACTAATTAATAATTTTCATATATATAATTTATAATATAATTTATATATTTTTTTTTTATATCAACCTTTATAATTCATTCTTAACTTATTTACACATTTTAATAAAATAGTATAAAACTAAAATTAAAATTAAAGTTAACATTAAAATTAAAACTATAATTAAATAAAATAACAATCGTATCAATATAAATATCAATCATTAATTTCCAAGTTTGGATGATGTATAGAAATCAAAGCACTTCTTCTTAAAACTTCTAGTGGACTCGGCTGAACGAATTTCTAAAAGAAGCCTATTCCAAAGGAGAACACCTCTAACTAATAAGGCATCACTCATCACACGAGAATTATGACTAACCACAATCAATATATTGGTTCTCTTGGAAACAGAGAATTTTAATTTGCTCGTAATATAATTAGGAAAATCATCAAAATATATGGCTTTATAAACAAACAATAAAAGTCTTAATTCAATATAATTTTTAAGAGATAAGCCAAAAATATTATTTTTAAGATGAGAAATATGTATGCAAAATACATTTTTTTACAAACTTCACTTATATGATGATCCCAGCTCAAATCGTTGTACAATACTAAACCTAAATTCCTAGTAGACTCCACGTAAGGAATAAGATTTGAATTCATGGCTATCGGAGGAAATAAATTGTACTCAATGACTTTACCAAAAATAAGCGCATGGGATTTAGACGAATTAAGTTCCAATTTATTTTCGGCAGCCCACTGCGATATTAAAACTAGATCGTCATTAATATTCTTAATGTCATCACTAGAGTATTGGATTTAGAAATTCTAGTAAATATTTGCAAATCATCTGCAAATAGATGATGCCTGCAATTTAACGCTAGCTTTGAGATATCGTTGACATATAGAGAAAATATTAAGGGACCCAATATTGATCCTTGCGGGACCCCAGCGAAAAGCGGAAGAAGCATTGATTTACCATTTGACGAGATTACATATTGAAATCTATTAATTAGATAGTCAATTAATAATTTTGTGGCATCAGAGGACATATTAAATTGATTCAATAGTTTGTGTTTAAGAATTCCAAAATCAATGGAGTTAAACGCCTTCGAGAAGTCCAACAGAACCAATCCTGTTAACTCACCTTCATCAATACTCATTCTGATAAAATCAGTGACGTCGGATAACACTGTCACTGTGCTATGGGATGGACGAAATCCCGACTGGAACTCAGATAACATATTATTAGTACGAATATGAACCTTAATTTGATCAGACAGCAACCTCTCCAGAATTTTAGCGATACATGGTAGGAGGGAAATCGGACGCATATCAAGGGGAACCTTCGGATCTTTGACTTTTGGGATGGCGATTACTTTACTTACTTTCCATGGGTCTGGAAAGGTACATGACCTAATAATACTATTAAATAAATGGCTAAGAAATGGTAAAAAAGCCGGCATACAAGCCTTTAAGACTTTAATAGAAATTTCATCCGGCCCGCAAGAATTGGATGTATATAAGAAACATTAATGCTTCAAAAATATGGTCTTCTGATATCTCAATAAAGTGAAATCTAACCCTAGAGTCAAGAGACGATGTTTCAAAGTTATTATAATCATGAATCCTACCTATGTTGATATCATGTGCTGGAACCATTGAAACAAAGGCCTTATTTAGATCATTACAATCAAAAAGATCATTATAATTATTATCAGATCCTTTGAGTAATCCTTCATGTTTAATATTATTCCAAAGCTCTCTAGAGCTTAGTGCTAGATCTAATTTGTATTTAATGTAACGCTTCCTAAGACCTTTAATCATCCCCATTTTTAAAATTTTGAAACATAATGAATTCAGGTTCACATAAAAAATGAATGTTAAACTGACCGGCAATAAGTTCGTGATCAGCAACTCCAGGGAGCTGGGAAATTTTTTTAAGTAGCCATATTGGACACCAACACGTCAATAAGAGAACCACCACTATCATTAATTCTCGTAGGGATAGTTTGGGTGTTGTAAGACCATAATGCAAAAAAATATCTTTAAGGTTCCTAGAATCAACTGGATCTTAAATATTAACATTAAGGTCTCCCATAAAGATAATAAATCGATAATTCTCAAATAAAAAGGAGCTTAAATCTTCAAAATCGCCCAAAGGTAGATTTTTTTTATGCATATAGCCCACACCAATGGCAAATTTATTATTATCCAAGCAAAATTCAATTTCTAAATGGTCAATATTATAATTAGTACCTTTATTGACAACTTTAATCGTGGCACGCTTAATAAAATCGTTCCTAATGTAAAAAGCCACACCACCTCCACCTCTACCAAATCTATCTTGTCTAAATATTTTATAACCTTCAATTTTTACTGACGCATTTGCGTGATGAGATTTAAGCCATGTTTCTGATATGCCAATAATATGGTATTGTCTTCACTGAAATAATAACTGTAGTCTAGCAAGCTTATTCGGAATCGAGCGAACATTCAGATGGCATACCTTTAATTCGTGCAACACCGATCCACCATGGGACAAATAGTTAGTTATATTCATTCAAGTTGGTTGATAAACATTGTAAAGTGATTTGACCTACACAATCATCAGTAATCCTTAATAACCTAGCAATATAAATCAATAGTACATACTCCAAGAACTTAAAGACTGAAATTCTAAATAAGAATATAAACATTAGTAATAATGTACATAGACATAATAAAAAAATTAATATTAAATTTAAAAACAAAAATAAAATTAAAAATAAGAGAACAGGTAAGAGAAAACATAAGTAAAAGTAAAGAAAAAAATAGAAACATAAACGTAATAATATATAACAATACAATTCAAATTCACCCGCCAGAAACATCAATAATATAAATGTTAACTTAAAAAGTGACAACAGTAATTAAAAGATAATCAGATACTTAGATATAAAAATAATAATACAATAAATAACATACTCATTTTCAGTAACAATAATTACACTCCATTACACAGCAATATTCATCTTGGATTTGATCTTCTCCAACTCGAGAGATTTAATTGTTCTTAACCTTTCTAAGGAAGGAAGTTTGACCATGACCATACCTCTACGTATAATTACACGTTCAATTAAATTGGCGTTATGAAGCTGTCTCGCAATATAGAAAATTTTATTGGTAATTCCATTTAGATGGTCGTTGACGTATAATCTTGACGCTGGATAATCATTATTAAAATTTTTTATGGAAATAGTACCATCTATAATGACTCACAAGTAATTGATAAAGAATTCAACTCTTATAGATTTTTTAACAAAGCAGATGACAATAGGCAAAGCGTTGTTATTTTTATTCGCATTAATCACTCGAAAACACTTGTAAATAGTATTATTAGTACAATTAGGCATATCCAATACTAACGAAAAAAACAAAATAAAATCGTTTGCCGAAATATTTACATCGTTGGGCACACCTTGGATCACCAAATTTTTGGATCGCCATTCTTTATCATAATTATCCTGTTTCTTCTCAAGTTCCAATACACGTGTTTCCAAATTTGCAATAATAGCATTTTGACTTGACACAACAGCTTTAATTTTACCATCCACGAAGCTTTCCATTTTTATCCATAAATTCTCCAGCATAGTGTCAATCCAGGTACTAGGGTCAGCCTGATGCAGAGGGTTATTCATTTTAGTCCATTCATTTAGTACGTTATTGTGCGTACTTCATACTATAAAATATTAAAAAAAAAGGTTTACAGCAATCTAAGACAGATTTATATAAAAATTGTACATTCATTTTTCTTGGATTATTAAAAAAGAATTGTGTGCAACAAGCTAGAAAATAAAAAATGTAAACTAATTTAAATTAAACTAAAATGAAATTGATAATTTAAAACAACAGTTTGTTTTCAAATGTTTATGTGTCTATTTTTTAATTTAACTCGAGCAAGCAGGCTTACCCCGGGTAGTGTACACCGAGCAAAGGTTGTACTGGGTAAAATTATCCGGTGCGCATAGAGTAAAAAATTGTTTTTTACTTTGCACACTCTTCGTACACTGACATTAATTTCAGAGTAAAATTTGAAGAACTGAGTAAGCTCGGTGTAAGCACAGTTCACAAATAAAAACGCAGTGTGCAGAGTAAAATTACTCAGGTTGAATAAAAAAACACAGAGTATTTTTTGACAGCGCACTGCTTGCTCAGGTTGAATTAAAAAATAGGCCCTATATGTATATTGTGAAAACCAAGACAAACAATATTGTTAGTACATCAAAGATGAATAAACTTATAAGAGATGCAATCAAAATTTTTACACGCTGGTAATAAATTCAAATACCAAATACATATACCATACACATATATATTTGTGTTGCAAACTCAACCACAAAACTAAATCAGAAAACTACAAAAATTAAACTCCAACGCAAAACAACAATCTCCCAATTTATGGTAAAAGCTTAAATATGAGTTTCACCTGGATCAGTCAATCCATCCGGGCTGTACAGAGAAAAAACAACATTTAATTTGCACGACACACACAGATTTTTTTAAATACCCCTATTGCAGTTGTGTAGATGTCAATTTTCCGTCGACTGCTAAAATTAGTGTTGTGAACGTCGTTATCAATCGCCGCCACTAAAGCTCCAATAAAATATAAGTAAAAATATATTTTTAATATTAAACATTTATTAAATCAATTATGTGGTATACATCGGTTCGGTACATAATTCAAAATATTGTTATTGGTAATTTCCATATCCAACAGTAGTATAAAGTGGCCGGTTCTGGATTATTCCAACCCCAAAATGATGTCATCGATTATTGATTATTGGTTATTGATTATCCAAGGTCATAAGTCTCCTGTACATGACCGCATTTTTGTGGGAAATAGTTTATCACCAAAAATCGCTTTATGGTTAACACTTAATTATTAATCTATATAAATGCAAACTGGATGGTGCCAGATGTGCACGCACATATGTATTTAATTTAACAATGAACATAAATTAATCTAACTAAATTAATTATTTTCTAAATATTGTACTTGATTTAAATAAAAATAAAATGGCTCAACAAATATATCAGCCTTTGTCGTTGGCAGCCATAGCGAGTACTGAAGTGTTATGGAACCGATAACAACTAGGAACAACTTTGTTACAACTGATTAATGCGTAATCTAACTTAATTACTTTACAAAGTTCAAATGTCTCAACTTGACTTATATTTCACAACTTCGTTGCAACTAATTAATGCTTAATCTTACTAAATTACACATGTCTACATTCATTATTTTTATATTACAAAGGTCGCATGTCACTTGACCCGTTGTGCCGTTATACAGAAATAATCTACAATATTCCGTGCCTGCCTCGGCGTGTGTTTTATTAATTCGTTGTTAAATTAATCTAGCTAAATTAATTATTTTCTGAATTTCATAACTTTGTTGTTAATGATTAAAATTAATTACGCCTATCTTTAGCTTATAACTTTATGCTTTTAACACTATTTGCCGTAGGCACTTGGTGAAATACACTAACATCTAATAAACACATTTCAATTATCACTTGTTTTTCTATTTCACAAAAAATTATTTTTGAATATTTTAATTAAAAAATTGGTTCAAAATGTTTAAAAAATCATTCGATCGATTTCGACTTGTAAGGTCATCATCAGGAATATATACTGATTTGTAAAAGTAAAAATTTTGTTATATATAGAAGCCAAAAATAAATAAAAGAAGGAGGGACAAAAAATAAACAATTAAAATGAATCTATTGATCGTCCTAACCAACTGTTATTCATACGTAAAAAAGGGAAAAGAGGATAGCAAGTAGGCGATTAGTCATCGGTTGAGTAAAAAAAATTCAAAGTATATTGAAGTACATTTACGTTTTTCTTCTCGATTTTTAGGCGGAGCCTTCGGTAATGGCCTTATATCTTCGATGGATATATAGGAATTTAGAATTGACAAAGATTCACTTAGATTGGACGAAACGCGCCCCACCATTTAATCATTGCAAGATATATTACTCTGTATAACAATATTTGTCGAAGTATTACTATGACACTCTGCAGCAACACTTTCAAAAAATCCAACATCTCGTAAATCCAAATTATCTCCTTCTTGAGTTATTGATCTATCTGTTACATAATTCATTTCAAAACCGTCCTCAGTGTAAGCAAATGCATTTACTTTACAAATCCCAAATTTTTCAAAGGCTGATCTGAGGTTTGCAACAGTAAAACTGTTTTTAAAACCTTCATTTGCCAATTATGGAATACCATAAATTGTATAAAGTTTCCCTGGGGATGTGACCATGAAGTTATTAAAAGCCGCCTTCAGGTAATTTTTAAAAGGTCCATAAACGCCCACGTCTAGTGGTTGCATAGTATGAGTGCAATGTGGTGGGAAGGAAAGTTCGATTCACGATTTCAGACCCAAGTTTTTAATAAAGACCGTATAATCTGTTATCTACTAAGTGCGGTTTTAGAAAATAAAAAAAATTGAAGTAAATATGAAAAAATTGCCGGGAACAAACATTTCTTGTACATACTGAAAAATCCTAATCCCTAGCAAAGCATTGTGACATATGTATCAATCTATTAAATGGGAATATGAAAATTCCCAGTCTCATTAAAATACGACTGAAAAAGTATAAAAAGGCATTGCATAATCTGGGGCCGTATTCTTGAAACCGGTAGAAATTTCCCCAATCGGAACACAATTTGTTTTGAAATTTTTCCCTTAGTAGGGGGAAAAAATTATGTTATGTTTCTTAATTTAAAAAAAGAAAAGAAATTTAAAAAATTGATTAAAGTAGTCGGCGAAAAATTCGAATAATATGGAGATTTTCAAAACAAATTGTGTTCCGATGCGGGAAATTTCCACCGATTTCTAGAATACGGCCCCTGGTTTCATAAAAGGTAAAGTTTACATGAAAGCATGACATACTTAGCCAAAAAGGCGGTTTCGTCCCTGTATTATTAGGTTAATTACTAGCAGGCGCTGTTGGAAAATTAGTTGCGCATTTTATACAATAAATATGAATCAGGCTCAGGAACGCAGAGCGAAGATGACCGGATAATACTAAAACGTGAAATTAAGGTTATAAAAAGAAAATACAACAGTCGCAGTGTTACAGAAGCAAAAATACCGAAATTGCCTGACGAGCAATTTTGTGAAAATAAACCGCAAAAATCTCAAAATTGTGGAAAAAGATAATTGGATTGTTGAAAGATGATAAACCTTCTGACATAATAATACTCATATAGAGATAATATTTAGAGTAATGATAGAGAGTAAAACAACCAATCAAACCACCATATTTTGTCAATAAAAAATTGACCACACTCACTTCATGAAAACTAAATTTTTTTTATTTCGCATCAAATTTTAACGCAGGTACCAATCAATACGGAAATTTTTGTATATCATTTTTTGTTATTTAAAAAAAGGCAAACTTACTTTTAAAAATGTCGATCTGGTGCTTGAGGATTTTATTAAATTTCATTAAAATACAGTTTTTTATGTATCTAAATAATAAATAACAATTTTCACAAAAATTACCGTGAATTTAGGAAGAAAATTATTTTTTGCTTTGATTCACAGTTATTTCTAAGATACTTTCTAAAGTGAGTAGTACGAATTTTCGGAATTTTTATGTTTCTGTTCAAAGAAACAGTGTCGTTTATGCACGAGAATGTACACGAAATTTAGAATGACGAATGTTTTAGTCTTGAATTGCTTTGGTTGTTTCTTGGTTTAATTGATATGCTTAATAGATTCGATTGTGATAAAGTTTTGGAATACGGCTCAGTTCCGCCTTGAGAATTAAATTGAGGATTTGTTTCAGTTCTTAACTGATTTAAATAAAATGCCATTCGTTTGTTGGTATTAGGATTCTAAAATAATTTTTGTGGGCAGTTTTGTAATACAAGTTCATGTTGGCCCTGCTATCAAAAACTCCAATATTTTAAAACCGATTTAAAAAAAAAATCAGTAAATTTCACGTTTTCTCCTTTAATCAATATTGTTTGGATTCAGTTCGCAAGATGGTATTAGAATTCGTAAATTAATTCTCATTCCCTAACTTTTACATGTTGTCTGGGTAATTTTACGATACAATTAATTAATTCGATTTGCCGTTAATCCCATTTCTCCTCACACCCCCAAGTTTATCAAATAAATAAACTAATTTGATTAAATGTCTGCAAAAGTTGATCATTTTGTTAGATATAACTATGAGAGACCAAGCGATATGTACAGGTAATTTTCATATTTTATGAAACAATAAAATAAAATTTTATTGTAAGAACAGTCCCCATAAAAATAAAACGATTTTATTTTCGTTCATTTTAATGAATCAACCGGGTTTATACTAATTAAAAGCATTCATTCTATAGTACATCGTATCCTTTTGTTGTTCTCCATTTTCGTATGTGCCCAAGAAAACTCAAATAAAACGGTTAAACGAGTATAACCCAATTTTTTGTACATTAAATTTACTTTTATATTTTTGGGGTAATTTTCATAAAAAGTAAAATAAATAGAATCTATTCCTATTATACTTATTTAGATCCAATTTTATTCATTTTTTTGTCGGGCAATGTCTAAGTCCCAATTTTTGTTTATCGTAGAATTAAATACGGATAGTAAAATATGTATGTGTCACGTTAACGAATAAGTATGGCATGAGGGGGAAACTGTTGCCGGGTTCTGCTACACTGTATAACTATCTAATCTTTCAGATCTACCTACTAAATAGTTTTAATGTTCTAAACAATACATATTGTAGGTAAATTTATGTTACTCGTACAAAAAAATTGTAGAATCCGGTTTTACAATTTTTCAAAATTAATTAAAGAAATGAAACTCAAACAGCAAAGTAAATCTAAAAAGAAATTTTGAACCCTGAATTTGTATTTAATTATTGTTTGTATAACTTTTATTTTTCGGTTAATTTATTTATTTTAACTTATTTTGTAGAAGTTGTTGAATGTGTTTTACACACAACACGTTTCTCTAGAAAATAAAAATAAGAAATGTTTTGCACATTTAATTTTTCCACCGTTATTTTAGGTAATGAGCAAATATTAAATTGATTAAAAGTGGAATACGGAGTACCTTTTAGACATTGTAAGTTCGGAAAAAAACGTCAAACAAAATGTATGGCTGACACATTTTTTTTATTTATTGTCCGTGTAAACAAGGCCTAGCCGTCTTACAACGGCCGTTGAATAAGCATAATTTCCTTTCAGTTCCTTTTACCATTAAATATACGATAAGGCTTCATTTTCAAATCGTGAGCTTTTTACTAATGCTGTTGTTACCTTCGTCTTTAACTTGATGGATACTCAAGACGCCATTTTCGTGGTAGGTGATTTAATTTCCCCGGCCTGAAATAAGATCTTTCAGAAAATAACACTCATTATGTTGCTTCAAAAGCGCTAACCACTAATGAAAATGTATTCACGGACGTATGTTTAATTCTAAAAATTTCAGATCACCAATATTTTAATCCACTTTTTGTCACGAATAGGGTTACCCTAATGTTGACTCTGTAACTTCACCACAATTCAATTTTCATAAAGCTGATTTTGTGAAACAGTGATTTATTGGCTAACATCAACTTTCACATTATTTTAAATTATAACAAAGACATAAAAACTTAAGCTAGTATCTTCTGCTCTGCAGTTTTTGAATGCTTTGAACAGTCCAAATCGTATACTCGCCAAAAAACTATATTACCATTTCCATCATTGTGTAATAGAGAATTTTGAATGTTGCATAACCGTAGAAACAAACTATGACGAAGATTCCTAAAAATTAAATTGAACTCTGATTACTCTCATTTTCCATCTTCTTTTTACAAACAACGATTTTGTATATTTACGTAAATGACGACGTTTAAACAACCTTTACTTCCATCAATTCAATTATGACTCCGTGGTTCAGAAGATTTTCTTAATTAAATGTGATTTTTCCGACGGTCCTGACAGTATCATTTTAAAAAACTGCAGTGACACTCTGGCCCTTTGGTATTTTTCAATCCATTTGGAAAATTTCCTTTATCGGTCGGACATTTGTAATTAAGACTGATTGCGAAACTGTCTTGTATTCCTAATAAGATGTTTCGTTTATGAAGTATCGTATATGATCCAATATAGACCTTACTGAATTCACTTCACAAATATTAAATATGCTATGGAGGCAGGAAATGTGATTGTTGATATTTTTACCGATTTTAGTAAAGAGTTTGACAGGATTTCTCATAAAGATATTTTGTTTAAACTTAGAGCACTTGGCTTCTCATCCAAAATTCTTTGTTGCATGAGCTCTTATCTACGGGGCTGTATACGAGTATATTTGGGCTGAGCAAGTCAATCATAGCATGATATGTGATTTTTATAATGGGTTTTGCGAACATACTGAGGTTGTATGTAATTTTTATTTTACCGATCGATGTTCTAAATTATCGTCGTGTCCTTGTCCGTTAATTCATCTATGTTTTCCGTTTCAGTGTATTAAACCAGAGTTTGTTCGTATTGTGCGTCTTAGTCCGTTAGTTTCTCGTGATACTGTTGCAGGGCTGGATCTTCTACGAACTATTCGTAGTGGTGCATCCTTTGATTTTTATGCGGGTGATGTTTTTGTTGAGATTGATTGAATAAAGGTATTTTTATGAGGAATCGGGTATTTAGCGGGCAATTCATGTAATTCACATGTTTTGATTGGCCGCTACTACCTATCGATATTGGAGATGGTTTTGGTGTTGGTTTGGGAGGATATCGAGGTAAGTAACTTAAGATTACGGTCTAAAATGTTGTTGCGCTAATCTTGAGAATTTTGGGTTGGAATACCCAAATTGAAGTCGATTAGGTTGGAGTATATCTCTTCGGTCGAAGGAGCTGAGAGGGTTGTGTAGGGGTTATGGGAATAATGGTTGTGTCCCATTAGATAGTATGATATGATTCTTTTGAATGAATGGAGTTGCCGGAGCAGCCGATTTTCGTTGATTGTCTCAAGCATAGGTGTAGTGCTTGAGGTTAGTCCGTATTTTCTCTAATACTGAGGAGTCGCGGTAGAACTCCTATTAGGGCCCTGATGAATGTGTCGAGTGCCTGGTCTTGACAACTTCCTGTTAAATTATTTAAAGATTCTTCATCGTTCAAAATAAATTTTCTCGGTTCGGCTGAGAATTCGCGTAATAATTTTACAATGTCGGGAATTTTATTTAAATCTGTGAGATGTGTTATGTTTTTGACGTCTACCGTTTGATCGGTATCGTTGCTAGAATCAAGTTTTCAAGTTTGCTCCGTCACGATTTCGGATAAAATTTCTGTTAGTTGTGTAAAATCAAATGCTTTAGAATTTGTTTGGTCCATATGTGAATTACCCATTAAATTTTGGGGTTATTGCTCGAGAAAATAAAATTTTCTACTACATACTTTAATTCTATAACGTGCGTAATAAAAGTTTAGCTTAATTGTGAATATATTCCTGTATCAACTCTTTACCACACTATACGATCATATTTGATATTATATGGCCTTGTGTTTTAGTTTCTATATGCTATTTTAGATAAATTTAATATTGTGTTGGCGATTCAAATAAATATACACTTCGTTACAGCAGATTAAATCCACTAACCAAAAAAATGTAATTCCCAATTGTAATTGTTTCTATACTGAAAGGTAGATAATTTCATCATTAATGAAATTACTAAAAAAATATTTCCTTATTTGTCTTTAGAAATGTTCCTTTTTTGTTTTTCATCAAGATCTTGTAAAAAAATTTCATTTTTATTGTTACACGTGAATAAATCCACGCTAGAATTTGAATAAATATGTACACCAAATTTTTTTGAAATTATATTTTTTTTAAATTTTTTATATTACTTATTCATAACAATATATTTTTTATTTTATTTTAATAATGAATGATGCCTCTATTTTTTGAAATTTCATCAAATATTCTATTGAACATTGAATCGTATAGCGACCGATTTTTCATAATATTTAAATCAGGAAAGTTCGTGGGCAATTTAAGTAAATCAACGTGCTTCTTATGGAAATCTGGGCTTTTACAATTCTTGCGGTATGAATAGGGGCGTTATCTTACTGATAAATCCATTTCAATGGTCCGAACAAATGTTGGAACTTTGAAAATCTAACTATCTTTAGAAAATCTAAATCAATCCCGCCATAATATAAAATAGCTACCCAGACCAGCACTTGAACCGGGAGGTACTGGGTTCGAATCCCATCAGAGGCTAGATGCAAATCGAATTTTCATCATCGATTACAATCGACGATGTTAATAAACACAACTAAGACCCTCTGATGGAGTGCAGAATTCAGCGCCGACCCACCGTCCATGTCAATGTACAGGTTGACATGGAGCTTGCAATGTGCAGGTGGTATACTGTAGTTGTGTGAGTAGGTGAATAGGTGAATGGGTTAATGATGTGGCGTGAATGCGTGGTATCACAATGGGCCAAAAATGGCCTAAGTGTCAACCACTGAAACCTACCAAGACCATAACTCCTCTTTAGCTCTTTTGCATAGTCCATGGAAAAAATAGTTATAAACATCGGTCTGCATCGGCAAATTTAATTTTTTTTTCGAAACCACGACTTGTACCACAGGTTTTTCAATGTCATTATGCTCCTTCCTAAATTGAAGCCGATTGTTCTTTCGGGCTTGATTTAATGACGGTTTTTTTTAATTTAATCCGTTTTAAATGTTTAGCTTTCTGCATGATGCTACGAACGGTTTATACAGAGACATTACCACTGCCTTGCACCTACATTCTGCGATCAAATAGAGAATTGGAGACAATACGAATAATTTTACGTTTATATACCGGTTTTGACTCTTTCAAACGCGATTTTTAAATAAAATAGCAAAAAATATTTGGGCTTTTTTGGAGTACTTGAATAATTTTGAAACATTCTTTAAGAATTTCATTAAGTTTTTTGACGGCCTAATCCTTTTTCTTGGCCCCCTGAAAATGTACAATATATTGTACAAGGAGTTTCAAACAGTGTTTATTTGGTGTAAAAAGGAATTCTTTATTGCACATTTTATAACAGGTACTCGGTCAATATATAATAAAATAATTTTAATTTCATCATAATTTTCATTACATTACAATAAAAATTATTCAGTCGAGACAATGAACATTACATTATTGTAGATCACAATTAAATTTTTGTACGAAATTGTTCAAAACACTTTTGTACTTTATTTATGCAAAGGTGAACTTTACACTGTTTAGATAAGAAGAATGTTCTTCTTTTACAGTTTAAAAGTTTGCAGAGAATAAGTTCCAAGTTTTTGTTGAAGTTTCGGTGAGTATGTTTTCCATAGAAGAACTTGGACCTCATCGTTTTTCGTAGTTTACCGAGTTCCCCGCATGAACAAAAAGAGTTGCTAACTTCAAGGCGAAATTCTAAAAGATCTACTTTCTTGATTGAATGAACACACGGTAATAGCTAATAAGCTGGTCGATCAGATCTACGCCACCCACGTTTCTGTTGTATAACCGAACGATTTTAGGTCAATTGTGTGATGGTGTACTTACAGAAATGTATTTATTTCCAAACTTTTCTCATCTTTGAGCCGTATCGGTGAAGCGAATTCCAACAAAATTCGATTCAAGCTTTATTGCTTTACTATCTCGCCATTTAACTTTGCCATCACGACATGTCACCGAATTAAAAAAACGTAGTTGTTTCTTCATAATGTCCTTGTCGGACGTTATTGGTGGGTTAGCAAATCGGTTAGTCACCGTGCTCGCTGCATTCATTTTATAGCTTCTCAAAATTTCAAATAGATTATAAGAGCTGAAAAAATTATCAAAAAATAAGTTGTGCCCTTGATCTTGTAGTCTCTGCTAGCTTGAATACTACGCTGGCATCTAATCCGAAGCAGATAATATATATCACTGGAAGACCTGTTTTAGCTCCTTGATATATGAAAAAGCCGTACGTAGTAGCTTCGCTTATGCAACATAAAACATAGACCGGGATGCCATACAGATTTGGCTTGGACAAATGGAGAAGTTCAAAAAGTAATAATGTATATATGTATATATATATATATATATATATATATATATATATATATATATATATATATATATATATATACATATATATACCATACACACACACACGCCACATACAAACAAAAGCCACATACGCAAACGCATTTTTTTTTCTTTATGTATATTTTAATATTACATGCACAAGGTAAAAATTCTATTTTTCTCATTTTTTCGGGGAATAACGGTAATATTATGGGATTTACCGTATTTCATTTGTTGTTTTTGTAATTTCTTGTTCCTGCGCGCAATTTGTATTATTTAAAAGAGGGAAACGTGTATGGTTTCTAATTAAAAAGTGTTCTTTAAATCAGTGCAATAATAAATTATTTATAATTATGGATATTCTCCTAACAAATAAAGGAAAGGAGAAGTTGATTTATAATGGGTATGAGTACCATCTGGAGAGAGGTGGGAATACATTTCAATGAGCGTGTGCCTCCAGAAAATAACTTTTTTGCAAATCACGGGTTTTAACCAAGGTGATTGAAGAAGTACACGTACCAAAAAAGGGTCCTTCGGAACATTTATTTATTATTTATTTATAATGACATTTTTTAATCTTATTATTATCTTGAATTAATTAAATAGAACACATTTATTATACTTATTACTAGCTAAATACTAATTCTATCTTTAATAAATACACTCAATAGTCCTAAAAACTGATTGTATTGTAACTCTCGTAATTCTCCCAACGTATAGAAATTGCTCAGAGAATTATATAATTTGACTCCATTATACTCTAAAGATCGCTCCGAAAAAGATTTACTATACATTGATAATCGATAATGTGTGTTTCTGATATTATAGTTATGAACGTCTCTATTAGAGTCCAAGTATTTTGGTAGAGCTCTGCTTTCAAGGCGAAACATCAACTTCAAAACGTTGTAGTGTATTCTTTGGTTAATAGACTTCCATCCACGATAGTACTACTTTAAGCATTTCACTTATATGTTTCCTAATATCTGCTCCTAAAATACCTCGCATGAATCTGTTCTGAATTTTTTTGGAAACGATATACATATTTGTGATTGATTCATTATGAATAACACTGATGAACAATAACCAATACGTGGTCCAACAACATTGGCACGAGCCACCGGCCCATAGTAAGACAATAAGTGGAGCCAATTGTAATTTAGAGCGAGAGGCAAAAACAACCACAATGAAACCATCACAAATAATTCGTAATACTGTTGTTGATTATGTACCAAACCTTCGCATTTATTTGCCAACTTCGAATGCGCAACAACAAAAAATAACACGTGTAAGATGCACAGCTTGTATGAAAGAGCCCGACAACATCAATGATATAAATATACCGGAAAGCCTAAGATTAATCGAAGGCGAACAAATTGTTCTTTCTGAAAAAATATTTTTCGAAACAATGCGTCATAGTGTTAGCAACACATTCAAGCCTCTCGTTATTAGCTGAAGCTGATTGCTGGCTAATGGACGGAACATTCGAGGTGGTTCCAGGATTCATGCGCCAACTCTATACCATCCACGGTAAAATCGGCAACGAGATTGTTCCACTTGCCTTCGGAGTCATGAGCGCAAAAAGTGAAGCAGCATATTTTTTTTACGAAATATGCAAATGGGCATGCGAATGGAATATACAACTCCAACCAAAATTAATTATCACGGATTTTGAGATGGCAAGTGTATCAGCTTTAAAGCAACTATTTCCTGCAGCTACGTACAAAGGTTGTTTGTTCCATTTGGGACAAATTATTTGGAGAAAGATGTAGGCCCAAGTCTGCGCTGTGAAATACGTTAACGATGAGAATTTTAGCATACAAATTAGAATGCTAAAAAGTTTAGCATTTCTTCCGTCAGATGATATTATACCATACTATGATGAACTAAAGCAAATATTGGATCCCGATGCTAGGAAGATAGGGAAATGGTTTGAGCAGAATTATCTAATTGGTAAGGCACCAAATAAAACAAAAATGCCACCGAAACCCATATATCATGGTAAACCTCAAATTGGTCTATATCGTTTAATTTCCGAACTGGGGAAAGAAGTACTAGTCGGAAAAACAAGAATAATGCAAATGCGAAATGGAGTTCCTTCCAAATTAAAAAAGAAATCCATTGAAAAAAATTGTAAAATAATGAAAGTAATGGAGCAACGGAGTAGCATGAGCAAAATAGATTATATGAAAAATATTGACCATAACGTTACATTACATAAAATATTTATCTATCTAGTAATAACATGAATTATTTATTGAATTAATTATTATTTATTTTACATTTTGAATTGTTAAACGTTCTTCTCAGAATGACCACAAAATAATTTTATTATAAGGATAATTTTTAAATATTTAACTTTAAAAATCTGAGAAAACAAATTTTTAATTAACAACAAATAAAAAAAAAATACAAAAAACCCAGGCAAAACCGAGATTTAAAAAAACCTCGCTTTTGAGAAAAAGTCATTTCAATACCAGCAGTGGCCCTATTCTGGCTTTCCCTGGGAATAGGGAATTGGGAAAAATATTTTCATGCATTTTTATCTAAATTGTATTTTTTTGGCCTACTAAGGGAACATGTTTGGTGTTAATATTTTCGATACAAAGTTAAATGGGAAAATATTTTTCCCTATAAAAATTTTGTGGAACAAAAGTTTCCCAATTCACTTGGTTTTAAAATTTTTTACACTAAACTTATTCCTGTAGTAGGCCAGAAAAATATAATTTTGACAAAAATGCTATGAAAATGTTTTTCCCAATTCCCTATTCCCAGGGAAAGCCAGAATAGGGCCACAGGCAATTGAAAAACCGGGCTTTATGAAAAACCAGGCTTTTGATAGTACCAGTCTTTTGAAAAAAAGGATTTAGTATGGCACCCGCTTTTGTGAAATGAAAAAGTCATAAGGTTTTGTATTGGGATTGCTGTCAGGTATGTCCATAATTACTCGAATGGTTGCATTTGTCAAAGCCTTGAACACACACACACACACACACACACACACACACACACACACACACACACACACACACACACACACACACACACACACACACACACACACACACACACACACACACACACACACACACACACAGGCATACACACACACACACACAGACACACACAAACCGCTATCTTAGCTCTCGAAATCCTGGTTTTTGAAAACTTCTTTATTTTTATGAATTCGGGCGGCCCGAATTCATAAAAATAAAGAAGTTTCCGAAAACCAGGATTTTGAAACTAGGATTTTGAAAACCAGGCTTATGAAACCAGGATTTTGAAAACCAGGCATTTGAAAACCAGTCTTTTGAAACCAGGCTTATGAAATCAGGCTTTTGTAAACCGGGATTTTCTACTACAACCAACGGTTGAATGAAAAACAAGCATAGAAGAGCGATAGAATTCAAAAGAGATGAATATAGGGAATTTAATTTTTTTGATTAGAGGATTTAATCTGCTGTAACGAAGTGTATATTTATTTGAATCGACAACACAATATTAAATTTATCTAAAATAGCATATACAAACTATAACACAAGGCCATGTAAAATCAGATAATCAGATCGTATAGTGTGGTCAACCAGGGATATATTCACAATTAAGCTAAACTTTTATTACGCACGTTATAGAATTAAAGTATGTAGTAGTAAATTTTATTTTCTCGGTTACAGAATGACCTCAGAATTCAACGGGTTCAACAGAATTCGACCTCAGAAACCTCAGAATTCAACGGGTAATTCACACATGGGCCAAACAAATTCTACACTATTTGATTTCACACACCTAACATAAATTATATCCGAAATCACAACGGAACAAATTTGAAAACTTAATAATTTTAGGAAGGAAAAGAAAACAAACTTGATTTATTCACGTGTAATACTAAAAATGATTTTTTCTACTATATCTTAATGAAAAACAAAAAAAGTAACATTTCCAAAGCCAACTAGAAAAAACAAAATTTAGTCATTTGTTTAATGATGAGGTTATCTACCTTTAAGATAGAAAAAATAGCGATAGCATCCAAAAGAGATGAGTATCGGGAATTCCCATTCTTTTTTAGTGAATTTAATCTGCTGTAACGAAGTGTAATTCTAACTACATACAATATGATATAAAATTATTTTAAAAATTTTCTGTAAATGCAATTTCAATTTTTTCTTTTGAAATTTAATACAGTTTTCCTATAAAATATTTGGTTTCTAAGGTTTATCGCGTGATTATAATAAACATAACAAATCGAAAGGTATTGCTTCTGTAAAGATGTGTCTTATTTTAACTTGATATTTTAGATTAACAAAAAATATTATTACGATTTTCTGTTGAGATTCTTACTGAGACTTGTTTTTATATTGATTACTTTACTTTAATAGATTTACTTGGTTTTCCTTAGATTTCTCAATTTATATAAACATTTCTTTCAAATTCATTTAAAATATAACTTACATAATAAAAACAAATGAATGACTGTCATTGTAAATGCATCGCAATTGGTTGGTCCGCTCCTTAATGAAAATCTCTCTTGGTTATCCTTCATTCCGTTACAATCAGCTCCTCTATTTGGAGTTTTCTTCGGGTCTTCTTTTCCCAAAACTTATATCACAATGGCATTTGTGGTTCCGTATTAAATCATTTCCACTTCCAATTTTCACAGTGTGTTTAACTTTGAAATTCACAAGAACGTTCCCGTAAGGAGACTTTTTTAATGAATTTATTATTAATTTATTGGTTGAAATTATTGTATTAATCCATCAAATTTTATTTCAAACTTTTATTTGTCGCCTTACGTTGTTGCATTTATCACAAGGGTCAATGTTTCGGCGCTATTCAATTAATTAACACTCGAATTGATTAAAAAAATCAATCTGATCAATCAATTCTGATTCTTTATTTCTTAGTCTACTTTGAGGTTACAACTGATTTATTATTCTAGTAGAATCATAAACCAAGAGGTTGTAGGTTGAAGAATGTGCTGAGTTGCGATAACGTGCCATTCAACTTGCCAGTGTTGTTACCGAAAGCAGAGGAATATGATCATTCACTATAATGTGAGAACCTAGTTGTTTGATGTGATAACTTATATATTCATTTCCTATGTAATTTTGTTCAAAATGAACTGGGTACTTGTATCAAACAATTTTATATACAATGAAGAAGTTTCGTTGAAATTGGTTTATTGATTATGAAACTATTCAACTTACACTAAAAATACCCAAAAGTTATGTCATAGAAGAACGGACATGCTTAAGGTCAATCTTGTGAATTTGGTACCTCAAACTAAATAAACATAAAATATACCCCAGTCGTAAGCACATTCTAACATCTAACCCAAATATGAAGGTTTCAAGTATGGGCGGGTCGATGTTAGCAGCCTGTGGCGGCTATGTTGTTTTGATTGCGTCTGCCTAATCTGGTGTATTTTTTTCACTCACTGATGCCAAATTACCATGACAAGTTACACGATTGAGCAGCACGTTCAAATGATAAAACTTTATTATCAAAATGAGTGTTCATTAGTGCACCGATTTCTTTTGGCCCCAAATTGACCGATAGCGCTGATGTAAATGTTTAAGAGCGATTTCAATACACTGTTGTTCTGATTCTCTACTAACACAAAGAACTGGAATACAGCAAAATCTTACTATAAATCAGAAAATATTAAAATTAATTTGAATCAGGAAAATTTTTTATCAACGTAACAATAAAGCAAGTAATTATATAAATAATGTTATTTTCTAAAAATAAGGTTGTGTGCAACTGTATGTAGTTTAATTTAATCTGAAACTATTGATGATAGTTTACCCATAATAGTTGAATGATTAACCTTGACTTAGTTTATTTTTAAATATGATTCTTTCACATGATTTATTTCATTTTCCGCACAACTAATCAAATACATAAATAATTCAATTTCTCTATCAACAATCTTCGTTTGACTCGATTATGAAACTAAATATTCTACCCAAAGAACAAATTGACATTTGATTGACCCAAGGTTGGCATTTAATAAAGAATTCATCAGAAGCTAACATCAGCAATTAAACATATTTTACCATTTTGATTTGAAATGTTTTCTGTTCCATTGTTGAATGTAATTATAATAATTTTCATTATCTTGAGTTCAGAAGATAAACGATAAATTAAAAGATTATCTAAATTTTGGGAGCAGTTGTCAAAAACTGTTTTAATACGTGACTATATTGTACTTATATTTCAGAACCAAATGAAGTAAAAAGATTTTATGATTTTTTTAAATAAGAAAACTGATTGTTTATCTCATCTGCCTCTCATCTGATGACGAAACCACTTATCTAAACAATCGAGAAGATGAAAAATCTTAATATTTTTTAACAAAATTAAAATTATAAGGTAACTCAATTTAATTTATGTTGTATTATTATTTAATTTAATTTTTTTCTAAATCAATTGAAATTTTACCGTACTTCCAAAATAGTGACATAAAAATATTTAATACATTTTATTGATGCTGCAAATAATATTATTTAGTTTATTTAGATAGAAAGCAAACAATTAATTATAAATTTAATTAGTTCAATACCACACCATATTATGTTACCACCCTTACCAATATAAGGTACTAACGCTCTCAGAAAATATTTATACAAAGATCTACCTTATCCTTTTTCCCAGTTCAAAGTATCGAGTGGCACATTTTTATTGATTTTTACTCCTTTGTCACACTCACCTTTTACGAGTGTTTTGCCTTCCATATAAAGTTTCTTTGGGATTACCCATTCACCTACTCACACAATTACAGTATATATATTGCACCTGCATATTGCACGCACCAAATCAACCTGTACACTGACATGGATGGTGGGTCGGCGCTGAATTCTGCACTTCAACAGAGGTTCTCAGTTGTTTTTATTAACATCACTAATGGACGTAACATTATCGACGGAGAAAATTTAGCATCCAGCTCTCTGGTGGGCTTGGAACCCGATAAATTGCTCATTTGAGGTTTAGGACATTACTAATATTTTTGTGAGATTGGTGATGGTGACATCTTCTTTGTATAAATCAATGTCTGGGTTGTATGTAGAATCGTAATTGAAAGAACTGTATCAGAATCCTTTGAAATAGCATCTGGTGTTTGATATGGAGATGCAATCGGGCGTGAGCCGTTCAACTTGGCGCTTGAGTACGTAGTGAGGAAAAGCAACACGTGTCAGCCTTCTTGAATGCAATGCAGACCATCACGGCTACAAAAGCGTTGAAAACAACATTATTATTGCTGGTCTTCCTCCTCAAGCAAATGTAAACAGCGAGGATTTTTTTAAAATTATACATTCGATTAAATCCAGAGTATAACCTGAGGATGTAAAGGAGATTAGTAAAAATTACGCTAAAGCCGAAAGAAGATGCTGTATAAGATAGCGGAATTTTGACAGCGGAAAATAAGAGATTGCTCTACTCGCCGCAAGTGGCAGCACTATCACTAAAGAGAATTAATTTTGTTATGTAATTACCAGTGGAAATTTTTCATTCATTATGTACCACTTTTTCACTAAATAAAATATCTCAGCGGAATAAAATATTAAAAGTAAACCTTAAAATGGCAAACTAATTGATCTCCGAAGTAAAGGAACTTGGTATATGAAATCTTGAAATTCAACAATAATCCGTCTTTCCGCCATTTCTTCCACTAGTAACCTATACTTTCGGTTGTTTTTCTAATAGCTTAGGTCATACTGAGACCATATGGAAAATTTGGGAAAAATTCATGGACTTGAATTTTCACTAGAATTTTTTGATTTTCTGCGGCCATATAAGTGATTTTCAGTCAAATCAAAAAATTCTAGTGAAAATTCTATTCCATGAATTTTCTCCAAATTTTCTATATAGTTTCACTATGACCTAAGCTATTAGAAAAACAACCGAAAGTATTGGTTACTAGTGGAAGTTTTTGAGATATTGGTCAAAAACTGAAAATCACTTATATGGCCGCAGAAAATCAAAAAATTCTAGTGAAAATTGTAGTCCATGAATTTTCTCCAAATTTTCCATATAGTCTCAGTATGACCTAAGCTATTAGAAAAACAACCGAAAGTATTGGTTACTAGTGGAACTTTTTGAGATATTGTTCAACAACTGAAAATAACTTATATGGCCGCAGAAAATCAAAAAATTCTAGTAAAAATTCTAGTCCATGAATTTTCTCCAAATTTTCCATATAGTTTCAGTATGACCTAAGCTATTACAAAAACAACCGAAAGTATTGGTTACTAGTGGAACTTTTTGAGATATTGTTCAACAACTGAAAATAACTTATATGGCCGCAGAAAATCAAAAAATTCTAGTGAAAATTCTATTCCATGAATTTTCTCCAAATTTTCCATATAGTTTCAATATGACCTAAGCTATTAGAAAAACAACCGAAAGTATTGGTTACTAGTAGAACTTTTTGAGATATTGGTCAAAAACTGATAATCCATAAACTTATATGGCCGCAAAAAATCAAAAAATTATAGTGAAAATTCTAGTACCTGAATTTTCCCCAATTTTTCCATATGGTCTCAGTATGACCTAAGCTATTAGAAAAACAACCAAAAGTATTGGTTACTAGTGGAAGAAATGGCGGATAGACGGATTATTGTAAAATTTCAAGATTTCATATACCGCGTTCCTTTACTTCGGAAATCAATTAATTTGCCATTTTAAGGTTTACTTTTAATATTTTATTCCGCTGAGATATTTTATTTAGTGAAAAAGTGGTACATAATGAATGAAAAATTTCCGCTGGTAATTACATAACAAAATTAATTCTCTTTAGTGATAGCTGCCACTTGCGGCGAGTAGCGCAATCTCTTATTTTCCGCTGTCAAAATTCCGCTATCTTAAGTGGGAACTATAGATAGAATAAAAAAAATAACGTAAGAGAGCGAGAGATAGGATTCATATGTATTCGACCATACTCAGAATAAGAAAAATAAAAACTATAAGAGAAATTGCGTTTTATTTTGCTGTCATTTAAAAAAATAGCCGAGCGAAAATTTTCGTCCAAGAATAAAAAACTTAACAAATACAACAACAAAACTCAAACAAATTTTAGTGCGTTGAATGTAATATGCATGTTTATTATTTTATATATGGGAATTTGGAATTGTTCGTGTATATTATCTTTTCTATTTATAAAATATTCATGTACACATATACAAATATGAATATAAAATCACAATTACACTGTAGAGTTGTATTTTTCTAAACCTAACTTAAAAAAATATTTTATCGAATTGCGGTAATTTAAACCGCATATAAATAATTTTTATAATCTTAAACTCATATATTTGTTGATATGTAATACGTTTATACTCAAAACTATTGTAGTTTCACTCAAGATTTTATGAAATACATCAAAAAAATATTACATGAAAAATATGAATAAACTTAATATTTTAAGTAATCTATAGCCGAAAATTCAAATTGGAATAATAATTTTTTGTCTTCGTTTCTTACGTTATTTCTATTATTTTTTTTATTCCACCTATAGTTGGCCCATTATGCTGTGTTTTTTTATTAGCGCCCGATAGCTGTATCCGGAGCAGCCAATTTTCTATGTGAAAACTTATATTTAGCGCGCTATTATTGCATTTAATTAATTTATTTAAATCTAAACTAAGATTTTTCATTCAACTTTTTAATTAAAAATCGATAAAAAAATATCTCGGCTCACTTATTTATCGGGAGCCGCTATCGGGAGCGCTATCCATTTCAATGGGAAATTTGAAAAGGCTTTTAATTTTGTAAACCCCTGAAACCATTAGAAACTAAATCTTACAATAAAAAATTAAAACGCAGCAAAATGAATTTTTGTTTATAACGTCATGTCAAAATAAATGTCAATTAATATATTTCAGGTGATAAATGTTTGTTTTATTGATGAATTTAGTTTTAATTTTTAAAGTACAGCGACACCAGTGAATAATAGCTGCAGTTTCAATAGAAAATTGCCATTTGGCTCCGGATAGTGCTCCAATATTAAAACACAGCATTATACAGCATCAAAAGAAGAAGCATATTTGCAACTAATGTTAGTTGCTTTAAATAACCAGGAGATTAAAGCAGAAATTTTAGAACAGGAAAAATTTGTTCATGTGTTTGCTGAAGACTTGGGTTATTTGACACCAGCCAACAATGAAGTTTTTATACGCTACCATCTAACACCATTGTTGGTCAGGCACCCAGTGAGGCAGACAAAATTAAAAAAGAAAACTTATTTCGTTACCTTTGGGTCAAGGATGGAGCAATATTTTTACGGAAAGATATCGTATACAATCATTTTCTGATATCCAATTAATTAGGTCTCGTATGCAAGAAACAATCGCACATTAAAACTAATTTTTTAAGTATTTTATTGTTATTTAATTATTTGATTTTGTGTTTTGAATGTTACTTCAATTTTTGAATTTATTCATTCTCATTGTCACAAAAACCATATAAAATTGCATTCAATTTATATATTTTTCTAATCATTCACATGTCATCAATAGTTAAAATTATAATTTCTCTCACATTCCAGAAATCTATTAAACTGAAAAATAATAATTATTTAAATGAGTACAGATGATAATAATTTTATCGGATATGCACAAAGAGTAAAATATTCAAACATGGTAAGCGATAGCATTTCAACAGAATTTTTAAATAAACTAAATATTTTAGAATCGTATAACCATTCATTCAAATTCGAAGTTCATTGTGTTGTGTTGAGTGAGATTTGGTTAAAACAGTATGAAAATAAGTTTTTCCAATCCAATTGGTTTTTCAATTGATTGGGTATTCGTTGTATTTTTCGAATATAGATACTGAATACGGGGGAGTAGCAGTTTATATTAAAACAGCATTAGCATCTTCTATTGTATTTGAAGAAACTTTTAACCTATCGAACCTATTAATAGTAAAAGTTTTAGAACATAATATTAATATAATAGGTATTTATATATCGGAACACACTCGGAACACAGATTTCATTAGTTTAATTGATGACATTACTTCCAGAATAGGAATTCTATAATAGCTGGTGTATGAAACACCGAGATAAAAAAGTATGTTGAAACAAATACTTGTAATGGATATTCTATTCTAAATAAAATAGACAAGGCTTATGCAACAAGAGTTCATAATGATAGTTCTACTATAATTCATCATATAATTAGTGATATTTATTCTAATGATTTTTATGTGGATCGCTTGAATTTGTATGTTAGTATAGATGATTTAATTCATGATTTATCGATATAATTGAAAATAATCGAAAAATTATCCCAATTAAAAATAAAATATTAAAAAGAAAGCATGGATGACTCAAGAGGTCCTCCAAAATATTAATTTACGAGAATCATATTTTAAACACAATAAAACATACTCTGAAGATAGATTAATAGCAAAAAGGTATTTATTTTACAAAACTAAGACTAGAGAGTTGATAAAAATTGCAAAAACAAAATACTATTCTGAGACATCTGAACCTGTTAATGGAAAGCGTTTGTGGAATTTATTTAAGAAGTTCATGTTTAACAAAGATCCGACTGAGAAGCCAGTTGTTAATTCTATTAATGTAGATGGTGCATTAATTACCTGTAATAAGAAGATTGCAAACAGTTTGAATTTTTGAATTCTTTTTTTATAAATGTTACTGATGAAATAAATTGCCCATCAGTTATTATGGACACAGAATATATTAATTCATTTCAAAATAATATTATTGTTAGCTTAGAACATGTTCCACTTAACTTACAAGAAGTTCAAGCTATCATAAACCAATTTAAAAAAAGTGCAGCAACCGGCTATGACAATATTTCAACAAAATTTATTTTGAAATATATGAGGCAACTGTCTCCAGTCATATTAAAATTTATCAATTTATTTGAAACTGGGTTATTTCGCAATAGTCTAAAGGTATCGATAGTAACTCCAATTTACAAAGATGGACCTGTTACTAATATGTCCAATTATCGACCTTAATTAATTTTGAATAGTTTTTCAAAAATTTTCGAAAGAGCAATTTAGATTAGATTAGTAGAATTCTGAGAACGTAATAATATTTTACATAAACAACAATTTGGATTTTGTAGATCATGAAATTCTTATAACAAAATTAAAAAAATTGGAGGTTACATATATTCAAATTTCACTGTTTGCATCTTATTTGGAAAATAGATTACAAGCTGTATGAATTAGAAATACTACCAGTGATTTACAAAATCGGTCCCTCAATGGTCGATTTTAGGACCGGATCTTTTTAAGATCTACATTAATGATATAGCGAAATTAAATTTAAAATGAAATATTCAGCTGTACGCGGATGATGCCGTCCTTATGTATGCATGTAATGGTGAAACAGTACTACAAAATGATGTAAGCCATGATTTAGATTTGTTTAAAATATGGCTCTATAAGCACACATTTATGTTAAACATTAGGAAATCAAAAATATTGCAATTTAAAAATAGAATCATCTCAGAAAAATGTTAAGTGTTTTTTGATGGGAAGAAAATTGAAAACGTCTCTAGTTATAATTATTTGGGTTTAGTTATTGACAACATATTTACATGGAACAGCCATATTGACCACGTTAACAAAAAATTATGTCGGTACATTTTCATTTTAAGACGACTAAATAAATTCTCACTGAAAAATCAATGTTCATATATTATATATTGTTCGTTTATTTTATTTTCACGTGATTTATCTCAACCCAATATGGAATGGGGCTTCCAACTATGAAATTCAAGAATTAAATATGTTGCACAAAAAGTACATTAAAATTATTTTGAAGCTTCCCATACGACATCCTACAGAACAATTATATAGTGATAAATATAGAAGTTTAGAACATATAAATAAAACTGAACTGATACTTCTGATTTATAAAACTGCACAAAATTTAATAAAACATGATTTTAATTTGACTAGAATAGACGATGTTCATGAATATAATACAAGGAGTTCTACAAATTCAAATTTTTATGTTCAATTTTTTAGAACTAACAGGGGTAAAAATAATTTCGTTGATCTTAAGAATATAACAAATTAACCCATTCAATTGAAAAATTGTAATAAATACGGTAGTTTTAAAGTTTTAAAGCTACTTTAAAAGAATATGTTTTAAAAATGCAACTTCATTGAAAAAATTTAATATGGATTTTGTGATTGAAAAAATTTTATAATTTTGTTGATTTGTTGTTGAAGTGCAGGTTTAACCATGAAAACTTTGTGTACATATCTGTTGAATATTATTATAATATTGAGGGGTTTGAGAGAAAATCTTTATGAAATATTTGTAAATAATTTTATTATATGTTTATGTTAGTGATTAATTATTTTATATAACTTGTATATATGTTTTTAAAAATTATGAATTTAAATTATTGGATCAAACAGTATAACTAGGTTCCCAACAATTATGTTAATTATAATAAAGAAAAAAAAATACAACTGGAACAAACACAATGAATCAGTTTTGGTGCGGCATTCAAGAAATGTGGTACGCGAAAGATTAAAAGCGAAAAGGAATAAATAATTGTGAAAATTATTGGTTGTTGTAATTTCTAACAATCTCAAAATAAATTCTCAAATAAATCTCAAATAAATTAATATCAGGGACGATTTTAAAATAACTTCTTAAATCAATTAAATTGGAAAATGCATTTTTTGTTTTAATCTGCTTAATACGTCAAATAAGAATTGATATTTTATTTAATTTTATTAGTTTCAGTTATTAGACTTTTATGTTGTTACTATCCTTTAAATTTTTTGGTTATAGCTAAGTATATAATAAAACACCGTTTTATTCGAAGGCCGACGTTTCGGATGTTAATTTCCATCCATCATCAGGGCACAACTATGAATGTTATATTTACATTTAATAAAAGATTACTAAATAATAAAATCATATATACAACTTACAATAGTTTTAAAAAAAACACATTTTTTGTCATAAAATTCTTACAAAAAAAAAAAAAAAATTAATTACTTGTAAAACTAAAATGTATACTCCCCGACAATGAAATACGTTCACCAATGTTTTTTAGGTCTTATTGAAAATAATCAAATATAGCTAAAATTTCTACAACGGTTATTTATATATTCAAATTGCTAAATGATCCTAGATGGATATTGGTACCCATCTCTTTGTTTACCTCGTGTTACTGTAGAACATGATTTTCGGGGTGCGTCAATGAAATACATTCATTTACGAAAATGTCAAATAACACTAATTTTGCGTATTTTAATAATGAGTAATTTTAAAATACGCAAAATTAGTATATTCCTTTATTTGCAAAAGTTTGAAAAATTTGCTTTGGTAAAGAATTATACAGGTTTTTAACGTAACTGGGGTTAAGTTGGAGGCTTGCATCTTCTATTGCCATTTGCAAGTCATTTAATGAATCATATTGCCTACCTTGACCGTATACCATTCTCGATAGGCCTGCCCAACAATTTTCTATGATGTTAAGATCCATCGACTTTGCTGGCCATTGCATAACTTTGATTTTATTTGCTTCAAACCACTTTTGTACTATGCCGGATCTATGCGGTGGTGCATTATCCTGTTGAAAAATCAAATTTCTTCGACGTAATTGCTTATAAAATCGTAAAAACTTATTATTTAACAACTCTTTATATCTTGCACCAGTTAGCGATCCCGCAACAAATTCAAATTTCCACTTGCCGAAGGAAGAAATAATACCCCAAACCACTACCATTAACCACTCCCACCTTTTTTCCGTCTCATTTGTGTTAATTCAGGAGTTCTGATATCGTGAAAATAGTAGTTATAACAATCCGGGCCATCGAGACAAAACCGTTTTTCATCAGAAAATAAAATATTGTTTCATTCATTTTTCCAGCTCATGTGCTTCTCAGCAAATGCCATTCTGTCTTGACTGTTGCCTTTACTTAACGAAGGTTTACGCTGCATTTTTCTTCGTTTGAGGAACGCAGTTTTTTTAAATACCGTTGTACTGTTCGTATCGTTGACGTGACACTGGCTGAAGCTGCTATCTGGCGTGCCATTTTGCTGGAAATTCTAGGAATTCGTACAATTTTGCGTTTTTCTCGATCAGTTAATGCACATTTTCGACCTTTAGATTTTACTCCATAGTTGGGGTGTTTTACAATTTTATTGATCACATCTAAGCTACGGTTAACTTGTGATAGAATTTTTCTATTGCTTAGTCCATTTCGATGGAAAGCCAACACCTTCTCAACTTCGTGATATTCAATTTTTTTTCCACGACCCATTTCCTAAGGTTGAATTAATATTATTTAATGCAGATGAAAAAACTGTATCTAAAATACTTACAAAAATTATAATAAAATTAACTTTGCAATAAGACGATAAATTTCAATAAATTATTGAACTTATTTATTTATCTATTATATTAATACGCTTAATTTTTTCATACTCAACCCTAAAATGACCCCTAAACATGATCCGATCCGTTTAAATTTTTCATGGTAGGTTGATAGAAATATAGCGGTGTGCCTTTGCTAGGAAAATCGGAAAAATTCCACCGGGAAGTACATGAAACGAGTACCTCAGGTGTTTTCAGCAAAACTTTGTCACGACGCCAGAATGCCATAACAAAATATATTTATATTGAATCTATGATCATGCGCATTACACCGTGACAATGACAAAATTTATTAAAATTGCCAATGTTTTTGTCATATCACTGTGATGACAAAATGAGTAGAAAATTTGTAATATTGAATCTCAATTAAACAAAACAGAGAAAATAAAATGATTTTACATACATTTTGGTGTTAATAGTTGTGAGTGTAAAAATACAATTTTGTAATGACCCTCTATCTATTTAATATTTAAAAATTAACCGCGTATATGAATTTACTTTATTTTTGATAAAAGTGCATCAAATTTACATCTTAAAAAATCTTCTTAATTATTTCTTAAACAAAAATTCAATAAAATGTATTCACGTGACTGATTATTCAGTCACAGGTCAGCTAGTTTATTATAAATGTAATTAAGCTAGGAAGCTTTTATTTACAAAATAACCCAAAACATTAAAATACATACAAAATTAAGAATATAATACAAATATTTACAATACATACATTGAAAATAATATAAAAATAATAATTTAAATTTAAAAATTAAATAATGAAAATATTATAATAGTAAACATAAGGCATTTTTTTTTTTTTTGTAGGAAAATACAACAAAAATTAGATTATGGAAAACAATAAATGCAATGCAAAAACTTCATAAGTGGATTTCAAATCCTAAAAACTTTTTATAATTATTTATAAATTTTTGCTGCGTATCACTTAAGCGAACCGACAAGGGTAATTTATTAAACATACTCATACCGAGAACAGAAAATGAAGAATGAAATATACGATGGTTATTATACGGTAATATAATATGCTGTGTGCGATCAGAATTAGAAAACTTTATTTTATTATACAAATAAGAAGGTTTCTTAATAAGCAAAAGTTTATGAATATAGACGCAGGTTCGAAAATCGAAATAATTTTTAATATCACAACCAAGTAGTAGATGGCTAACCATAGAAATATGGTCAAATTTTCGAAGTGAGAAAACATATCTAACGCATGCATTGAACAGAGATTTTATTCTATCCATACAGTACCCATACATACCGAACAATACAACATCACAGTACAAGAAATGTGGTAAAACATAAGCCATAAATATTTTATGTCGGAGTCTAGAATTTTCAAAATCAGTCAATTTCCAAAAAGAGCGCAAAATACTATACACTTGACTACACATTTTGTCAATATGTTCGTCCCAAGTCAAAGTTGAATTCATAATGAGTCCTAAGTTCCTAACTGTATCCGAGTAAGTTATTAACTCATTACCCAGAATCAAATTTTGGAAATCATTCTTGTTCAACTTTCGTTTATAAATTATATAGCTTGAGTTTTCTTTGCATTAAGTAATAAATCATTTTGTATCGACCATTCTTAATAAATCACTGTTTAAGTTTGTTATACAAACATCTTTATTCGATATTTCACTATAACTATAAACCTGCAAGTCATCAGCATAGAGATGAAATTTTGAAAACCTAAAGCAAGTAGAAATATCATTAATGTACAACGAAAACAGTAACGGACCAAGCACTGAACCTTGTGGAACTCCACAACTTAGCTCCATAATATCAGAAAATATTCCATTAATTTCAACAAGCTGTGATCTACAACTTAAGTATGAATAAATAAATCTACATGCAGATCCTGAGAAGTTAAAAAACGACGACAATTTAACACAAAGTTTATAATGATTTATTGAGTCAAACGCTTTAGAAAAATCTAAGAGTGCTAATGCGGTAAATTTATTAGAATCAATATTACGCCGAATATCGTCAGTAATATTGAGCAAAGCAGAGGTGGTGCTATGCATTGGTCTATATGCTGATTGATTTACCGAAAGTAAGTTATTTTCCAGCAAAAAACTTGTGATTTGATTTTTAATAATAATTTCAAAAATTTTAGAGATAGAAGATAACGCACTAATTGGTCTTAAATCAGACATCATATTAACATTCTTAGTTTTTGGCAATGGAGTAATTTTAGCTAACTTCCAACAACTAGGAAAATAAGATTTAGTAATAATATTATTAAAAATATAGAGTAGATATTGAGAAATATAAGGAAAAAGTAATTTAATAAATCTAATGGAAATATTATCCATTCCAGAAGCTTGAGATTTAACAGAATAAATTGCTTTAAAAAGTTGGTCTTCAGTGATTACACTAAATGAGAATTTTGAAGAACTAAAATTAGGTTGAAAAATAGAACAATCAATTGTGTTAGCTCCAGATGATTGACATTTAATAGATTCACAATAAAACTTATTAAGATCGTTAGGAGTAAACGGAATTTGTGCCTGCTCAATAAATTTTTCAACACCAAGACTTTTTAAATTATTCCAAAAGATTTTAGGTGGAAGTTTAGGATCTAATTTATTCATTAAAAAATCATGTTTTGATTTACGCTTAAGTGAAGTTACCTTATTTCTAAGAAATTTATATTCATTCCAACTGTTGTCAGTTCGAAGCACTGTCCATCTACCATAAGCCCTGTTCCTCTTTTTCATGAAATCCGAAATTTGAGGAGTAAACCATTTCGGCTTCGATATATCAATTATAAAAGATTTTACAGGGACAAATCTATTATACATTTCAATAACCATACCATTAAAAAGTGCAACTTGATCATCAATCTTTACTAAATTGCGTAATAGGTCCCATGGAAGAGAATTACAAAACGTCGATAAACGATCTATATTAATGTTATTAAAGTCTCTATACTCAAAGAAATTTTTCTCAAGTTTAGGAGTAACATCATAAGAAAAAAATATTAGATCATGATGAGAAATTCCAGGTATCGAAATTTGATTAATAAAATTAATTTTATTTGAGTTACAAAGAACTAAGTCCAACAGTGATGATGAGTTTTGAACAAAATGAGTTGGTTCATTATTGCAAATACTAACATTGAATCTACTAACAATATTTTTAAATTGGACTGTTGAAGAATTAGAAGAAAGCATATCATAATTGAAATCCCCAACAAGGATAAAGTCAGAGTAGCAAATAGAAAAATTTCCTAAAATTGTTTCTAAGTCATCTATAAAATCAGATCCAGGAGGATTATAGACAACACCAAGTATAATTTTACTATTTGCTACAATCATTTCGGTTAATAAGACCTCATAAGCTGAGTTCGAAGATTTATATATAATTTTAATAGGAATAGACTTTCTTACGAAGATACATACTCCACATGGCATGAATATTAACATTAGAAAAGATACATTGAATTTCATCTTTTTTAGGTAAAAAACTTTGTGAATTGAAGTGACAAATATTAAATGTACATTTATTATTTAAGGCTGATTTAAGAATTACGTTAGGCATATTAAAATCGTTCACAAAATGAGTATTATCAAACTTCTGTTTTTCTTGATTTTGCAATCATTACTTCACCATATTAACATGACGTTTTGAAGGCTTGTAAAGTAGACCATACTGCATATAAATAAAATAACAAAAGATTACCGAACGTATTCTATTGTCGCACTCTTTTCGTTAACTATTTCTATTTTTTTGTTTTCTCTTCAATTTCGTCTTCAAAACGAATGTTCGCGGTGCTACACATAATTGTGTTTAGTTAAAGTATCGTTATTATACAGTCAAAATATGTTTACTGTTGCCACTATCAAATAAACTGATAATTTAAAATGAACGTATTTCATTGTCGGGGAGTGTACATAGCAAATTAAAATACATATACGTCATAAACAAGAAAAAACAAATTGAAAATGAAATGAAGTATTGTTTTGGAATTTAGAAAAGGGATATTGATATACTAAGGCTAAAAAATGTAGAACCATAAAAATAAAAATGTTTCTATGCTAATTATGGTTCAATGAAATATGTATGTTAATTGTAAATGATAAAACTAAAATCAAATTATTTAGTATAAAAATAAATTGGTTTTTGTTCAAAACATATATATAATTAAAAATGATACATCAAAAATTGAAGCAAAATTCTAAAAAATCGGCCCATGCCACACGTAAAAAAAAAATGCGGCATTTTTCTTCGTTCCTTTGCCCGTTTACCTATGATACAAGTTTTAATTGCGACTTAAACAAATTTTCTGTTCAACCACACAACTCAAACATAAATGAAATAAAAAATATTTCAAGGACATTTTTTACTCATTTTAGTTAAAATTTTATTTATGAGAGAGCAGAACAAAACATTGGTAGAAAAAAAATGCCAAAATACAAAAAATGCTCGTGTGGCTTAGGTGATAAAGCACAATCTAATCATTTTTAATTAAATGATTGTACATATCTTGGAGGTAATTACAATCTGATTGATTTCTAAAACTCGTCGAATTGCAGAATTACTTTCACGCTCCAATATCTTAATATCTTCTACAAAAAACATCATGTTTAAAAAAATATAAATGACTATACAAAGCACTTGCATTATCAACATTAATTTTAGCCTTAGCTATATTCTGAGCATCTCTCTTATGTTGACAGAATATTGTAGACAATAATTATTTAGTCTGGCCAATGTATACTTTATCACAAGCACATTCAACTTGATACACCACATTTGTATTATTACCTAAAGCCGTAGGATCTTTTAATTTAGAAAACAGTGATCTACCAAAATTATTCTGTGCTTTACCAACTAATTTAATATTATATTTATTCATACAAAAACTAATTTGTTCGTGTAAGGACTTGTCATATGGGATTGAAATATATCTCGTTAGATTTTCGTTTAGGTCCTTCTCAACTATTGGTTGTAAATCTAAAGTTGTATGTAAATGACTTTTTAAAATTGAATTTATTATTGAATTTGGATAAATATTTTTTAAAAGTGTGTTTCTAAGAAGTCTAAAATTATCTTTATGAAAAACAGGATCTGATAACTGGGTTATTTTGTTTACTAATAAGTTTACTGTATTGCGTTTGTATGCCAAAGGAAGGTGGGAATCGAAATTAAGGTATCTACCAGACCAAGTAGTTTTATGGAACCAATAAGTAGATAATGTTCCATCTGTATTGCGTATTACAACTAAATCTAAAAATGCTAACTTGTGATTATTTTCTAATTCCATTGCAAATTTAATGTTATTATTAAACTGATTAAAAGTTTGAAAAAATGTCAACTTTATCAAATGGAATAGCCGTAATTATATCATCTACATATCTAAAGAAAAATATTGTTTTAAAATTTAACAAATTTAATATAGAAGACTCTATAAATTCCATCACTAAATCTGCAACTACTGGACTAATAGGAGAACCCATAGGAGAACCAAATAGTTGTTTATAAATTTGTTTATTAAATAAAAATTCACAATTTTGAAGAACTAATTTTAAAGCACTAATAAATTATGTTTTATTTAATTTTATCGCGGAATTTGTCTTAATTTGATTCCATCATTTGTTAACTAGGTACAATGCTAATTTATTATCTATATTCGTGAATAGGGATATTTTTTTTTTTTTAATAACAACTTTATTGATATGGCTACTACAGTCTTATACATTATTAATTCATTAGTAAGGTTGACATTAGTACTTATGAGATAAGCATAAACTTGTGTGGGTCTGCTGGACCAATGTCCAGTTCCCTTGGTTTATAATTTTCATACGGTTAGCTCATGTGGTTTGATTCGTTTGAGCCGCCTTACTTCGTTTGTACTGTCCAGTAGTTGTACGGCCTCAAGATTGGTGTGGGTAAGAAGTCTCTTTTCATGTTTTATGGCACATTCGCGGATAACGTCGTCTGTCAATTGTATTTCTAAATCATTGTGGATTTCCTTGTTAGTCACAAATCGGTAGGCGTTGGTGATCATTCGAAGAAATTTATTTTGGCTTCGTTGTATAATGTCTCTATTGGATTTATGTGTACAGCCCCATAGCTGCGCACCATACATCCATATTGGTTTGAAGATAGTCTGGTATACCAGTCTTTTGCAATACAGGTTCATTTTGGAATGATGTCCAATTAACCAGTTGACGTGAATAGGGATATAACATCTAACGACAAAATTATATGATCCTCAGGTAAAACAATATTTTTAATTTTTTCTTTGAAATCTACCTTTGAATTCTACAGCACTAGAAGATTTACCAACCATCATATTTAAAATTTTTGATAAAAAAGAGGCCAAATTATACAATGGAGTTCCAATTGAGCTAACTATAGGGCAGTATGGAACATTAACTTTGTGAATTTTATGTAAACCAAACATTTTTGCCAAAACACCATTGTAACATCGTAGATGTTTACCTTCTTGAACAGTTATTTTATTATTATTTTGCCATAAAGTTATCATTTTGTTCAGTTTGTTTTGAATAGATAGTGTATTATCCCCATCAACAATTTCGTATGTACAAGTTTCTGCTAACATAGATTTAATTTTACTAACGTAATCATTCTTATTGATTACTATAGTGGTGTTACCTTTGTCTGCTCTAGTAATTAAAATTTCCGGATGATCTTGAATGAATTTTTTTGTTTTTGAAAGATTTATTTTAAACGTTTTTTCAACCGATGTTAATAAAGTACGATGACGGTTTTTAAAATTAGTCAAAATATTAATAACTTCATTACGTAAAGTTAGTTTATCTAAATTATCATCCGTAATATTAAGGCTTCAACATTTCCAATTATTCGAACATAAGGAACCGATATTTTAGATATTGGAGGGCAAAATTTCTCACCCAATTTTAATATGTCAGAAACCTCCGGAGCTATTTCTGTATTAGATACATATATTTATCAACCATTTATCTGTATCAATATTTGTATTTAAATTTATTACCTCAGTATCTATGTTTATATTGTCTAGTAAATGTGGATTATTGTCCGTATTGTTATTAGTGTTATCATTTATTATATCAACATTTAACATATTATTAATTTTTTTAATATTAATAGCCTTGATAAATTCATACCTGTTTTTAATGCTACAATTTAATTTTGTTGTGAAATTTCTAAAATAGTATGATGAGATGGTATTATTTATTTGACGTGTTTTATAGAGGTGATCAGTTTATCGAGATGGTTAATTTTAGAATTAACTTCTGCAATTTCTTGATTTATTACAGAGAACATAAACCGGTTTTTCAACTGAAGAAAAACCGCTTGATTAATATGTGTTATATTCTTCAATTTACGATTATTTGCAAAAATTCGTTCCTTCCGACATCTTAGAAGAAAAATTTTTATATTTTGAAACTTAGCTAATTTTAATTTATTTTTGAATAAATTCTTCATAGTTGTTACTAAAATTTCACCGTGTTTAATACGCATGGTTTCAAAAAACGATTTCTTTGACATTTCGTAGATTATTTCTATGTACTTTACCCAAATTTAACTAGTATGGGTAGAACTATTATTAAAAATTAATATAATAGAATTATTTTATTTATTTGTCGTTACAACGAAAGAATGTCAGATCTTAAAGACAATTTGGCCCGTTGCACATTTCGGCTAAGCTAAGCGAGAAACGTAGTTTCAATTAGCATGTAGTTTCAAACAGCTCATTCCGAAGTACATTTGAGCTAATTACATCGCTCACACATACATTGCAATACAAGTAAAATACTATGTCTGCCAAAATATTATTAAATTCACATAGGCGGCAAATACCAATGTATGTGTGAGCGATTTAGCTGAAATTTGTAATTTTAAAGGCAACCCGAGCTAAGTGAGTTTGCATCGCTCAAAACAGAGAAACATAGTTCGCATAGTTTAGCTCAAGTGTGCATCGTTCGATTAAAACTCTTTATTTACAACCAAGTGCGATGAACGTAGCTCACATCGCTTAGCTTAGCTGAAATGTGCAACGGACCTTTGTTTGCTGTGATGCAAATCAAAATTTGCTCAAATTTCTGAAACCAAACACTACGATAATTGTTGTATTTACAAAAACTATTTTATTAAACAGTTAAAATAAAAAGGTTAAAAGGTATGGATCCAAATTTCTGTGATACTTCAACTAAACTACTTATCTCGTCCTCACTCACTTTTCTGGAGGTCCGGTAAGATTAAGATTAGATTCGCCACCCCGGTGGCAAAGTGGTCAGTCCCGGGTTCGATTTCCAGTGGTGACAAGGAAAAAATGTCACGGCTGGTTTAGGATTCAATGAATTAATCACTCATTATCTGAAACTAAAATATGATTATGAAACCTCATTTGAGGCGGCCAAATCACTTGATGGGATATAGTGCCAGAGAGAGAAAGACGTAAGATTAATTTCTTCCTTTAGAAATTTAGCGTATTGTATTCGAGATCTATGTATACATTCGTTATAAAAGAAAGTCGGATGTTGACCACAATATATTCACCTCTTCATTTGTGTGTAGTAAATACACGGCTTGTTGGGTACTTAATTATAAATATCACTCCTAAATGCATGTAAGTTTTTTTCTTTTATTTAACACAAGAAATTTAATTTATTTTTAGTCTTAACCGTTTTATGGCAATACGGCAAACAATACTCTTGTTAAAATCCGAATAAAAAGTTTTGAGTATTTGAATGGGCAGTTTTTAAAACGAACCTAAATGAAACGGACTGTTCGGAACGGAACCAAAACGAAATTAAAAGTTCGGAACGGAACCGAAAACTGCAACTACGAAAAATTCGGTTTCAGTCTCCGATCTGGAATGACCAGATATGTTTTTAGATACCAGTAAAAACTAGACACTTAAAGTTTGGAAAGATCCGCTTTTGAGAATACTCAGGTATACCAATGTTAGTTGTTTCATAAGTATGTGAAAATGGTTATATAAACTAGTGGTCATCAGTTACTTTAAAATATACGTGAGGTAATCAAAAAATTCATTAATTCGAAGAAACTTTTTGTAGAAAAGATGTGGCTAACACCTGACTCCATTTTACGGCAGATGTATTAATCAAATAAACCGACATAAGGCTAATATCTGATCTAAAATTTACTGTAAACTTTTTTCGGAGATGAGCTATATTGAAAGCCTGAATCCCTTCTTATTCAGTATTCCCATTTTGCTGTCTCACAATCGTTTGTCACGAGCATTTAAATTATGAATTGAATTACGTACAAAACACATACAGAATATTTCGAGTACTTAAAAAAGCAATATTTCTTGGATTTACATTCCATGAATGGCAATTGATTATCCTCCGCAAATATTTTAAAAATAATTATGTTTAAGGTATATAATATGGAAACTACCGAAACCTAATTTTTCCTTATAATTGGTTAATTTAATCCTACAGTATATCCGTACAAAACAAATTTAAACCGATTATTCTAATTTTCTTGAAAAGCCTTACAAATAAATGGCATATATGTTTACTAATTAAACAACATAATTCTTTAAAATAAATTGTTACTGTTTTCATCTATCATACGCCTAACATACATTCAACAACATTCTGTAACAGTAACGGAATAATATATAACCAATTGTTTTCTTAACATCAATCATATTTTTTTTATGTTCCTCATTCGCTTGTCTCGAAGAAAACGTTTTTGTTGTTATTTTGTGGAAAGAAAATGTCAAAAAATTATCCTTATATTTTATTCCCGTCACTTTTCATTTCTATAATCTAATGTTACATTTTACTTTCGACCATATTCTATCCAATTGTATTATACATATATTGCGCTCATGTACCTCAATACAGGGTGTACTACATACATATGATTCTTAACCTTCAGTGTATGTGTGGAATACCAGATGGCTATAGTGGCGACCGTATCATATTTCCTCAATATCTTATTATTTAGTAGCCGTATTTTGTTGAGAACTAAGATACTAGAGGGCAGTTTTCGAATAAGCAGTGTTTGTATTCTAATTGATCTAAGTAAAAGAAAATTGTTCATCATAGTTGGTTTATATACCAGTAGTAGTAAAATTCAAGGTTGCATTAAACAAAAATGAAGGTTAATATAAAATGAATTTGAATCATAATTACTACTGATAAAGAAGCCAACTGTGATGAACATTTTTCTTTTGCTACGGTAAACTTAGATACAAACACTTCTAATTCGAAAACAGATTTCTGATAATTTAATTCTCAACAAAATACGGCTACCGTGAATTAATATTGTCATTTCAATCTTATTGGCTGATAGCGAACATTTAGACATTTTCCAGTTATTGTTTCAAGTTCCGAAATTATTTGATAGATCGGGAACACTTAGTCGAAATTTATATGTTACCCTGTAGATAAAAGTATAAGTGTTTCTACAATATAGGCTTGTAACTTAATTTTTGTTTGTTGTAACACACCAGAATATTTAAGTCGTGAGCAGAAGCACAAAATCATATATTTCGTGTATTGTAGCATGTACATAATCAAAAGCAACTCTATGAATGATAAATAAACGACGAATATTTAAGGAGCGTGTCTTCATTTATATATGTACTCGTACATATTATGTATGTATGTGTAGTACGAACATTCATCGACTTTCGTGTGTACATCATATCTGTCTATTTAGAGCACAGCTGCTTTAGCTTGAAAATTCTTCCTTTTCTACTCGGTTGAATAATGAATTTATATAAAATAACTGTCTTGTGTGGGAAGAGAATGTATCATGCAAATCCAACAATTAAATCTTAATCTAAACTCTGATAAATGTAGTACACAGATTCAGTTTGCTACAATTTTTTATTTTAATTTACTGATTTAGTGATATTTGGTTTTGCTTTTTGAACACAGAAATATTATGTTATGTATAGATTACAAGTTTTTAATACATATTTCAAAAACACATTATACATGTTCGGTACGTACATAAATTTCTTTCATTGGGTCATTTAGATTAGAGCATCATTCCTTATCTCTGTTTATGTTCTTTGTAACATACGAGTTAGATTTTATTCTAGGAAGTAACGACAATTCGTGTATAAAATATTTTGTAAACATTCGAAAGTACTAGACGTATTAACACTTGAGAGTGCAATACAAATAAATAGGTAAGTAGTTTGAACAGCATAATATAGAAAATATTTGCCGAAAACTAAAAAAAAGTAATTTCTCAATACGTGACCAAATTTTTAATTCAAGGCATATCGGAACGTACGGATGTGATATGGACTGTACATACATATAGAATATTAAATTTGTAATCTCTTCTTCTAGTAAAATGCAAATAACCTAAATATAAAATCGATTTTACAATTGCGAATTGATTTTGCTAGATTCCTAGTTAGAAATGAAATTGCATCGTTTAACGATGTTTTGGGCAAATTAGAATTAGTAGTTGTAGTAGACTTCATTGGGGTAGATACTTGATTGGCTAGCTAGCTGCAATTTGCTAGCCAAAATCCTGGATACTCCATCAATTTTACCAAGAAAATTTGAATTTCAAATTATATTTTTTATAAAATTTTTGTTTAATTTTGCAATTGCACAGTAAACCACCACAAAAATTTGCTGTTCATTTTTTGAAGCCGCAAAATTTATTGTGCTATCGCAAAAAACAATTTTTTTTTTGAAAAACATAATTCAAGCAGCCATGATTTTGGCTAGCAAATTATTTGCTTGCTGATTGAGTATCTACCCTACTCCATTATACCTGTAAAATTAGAATACTAAAACGTAAATATATTATAATTTTGTATTTACTTTTAATAAAAATGACGGTGAATAAAATTTAAAAACCAACCCATAACCATTAAAATTTGGCTAGTATATTTTTTATATACACGCCTTTACATATCAAGCGAAAAATGAAAGAATGTTTTAATAACTGCTGTAACGAAATTAAAATTACCAAGCAATATTGTTTTAACTTTTTAAACTGTTCGTATTTCGGCAGTTTTCACAATTTTCGTATGTATTCAACTACATTAAATTGCCAGAATTGTATATCGATTGCTAGACCTTTAAAATTTCTGCAAATTTGACAACTATTTAAGAATTTAAAATGAATTTAACACAAAACTTTATTAATTTTAATTTAAACTGCATATTTTAAACGAAATGTAAAGAATATATCTACCTCTATAATCCTTAAAAGATGAATCCAGTGTGATCGGTTATGTTCATAATCGAATCGATAAACGGTAGAAAGACTACAAACTTGGTATTTGCCAAGTAAAATCCTCGGAATTTAACTGACAATATTTTAATAATCGTTTATGTTAATCTTAATTGTTTATTCAATTCTTATTATTTTTGCAAGAAAATATTTAAAAATTTTAATGGATGTGATTGCTGCATTTCATTTAAACAATCATGAAACTTATGTTTTGTTGACTTCTAATATTGCGTAAATAGCCCTAGTGGAAAAATTGAAATTTTTTATACTAAAAATAAACTTACGATTTCATAGAAATTTAATAATAATTTTTGTATAATTTTAGTAGGTTATGGCAATATAATTTTAGTATAATTTTAAAAATTAAACAGAAATTATACTTTCGCAAATTATCTAGTTAAAAGTATAATTTTTGTATATTGTGTTATAAAATTAATACCAATATCAGTGTATTTTAAGTATAATTTTAGTAGGATATGGCAATATAATTTTAGTATAATTTTTAAAATTAAACACAAATTATACTTTCGAACATTCTCTTTCTAAAAATATAATTTTTATATATTTTGTGTTATAAAAATTATACCAATATGTATATTTGCATTTAAGGTGTTAATTATGATAAAAAAACAACCAAATTAAGAATTTTTTAAGTATAATTTTAGTGGGTTATGGCAATATAATTTTAGTATAGTTTTTAAATTTAAACAAAAATTATACTTGAGATAGAATTAGAATATTATGAGAATATTCCATTCATTGTGACTGCCGATGTATGCGTAGCGTATTATAATTTTAAATCATTTTTCCATGTGGTTGTTTGTATTCGCGGACATGCCACGTCATCAGTTCCTCTCCATTGATTATTTCACGCCATTCTAGTATTTTCTAGTATTTTCAGTCAATTTTCAATCTGTGTAGTGAAATACTTGATCCGATAACATCGTTGCCTAATTAGAATAAATTTTGGACTCCGACTGGACTCGAACCGGCTTACTTTTGCGTTAATAAACACTTAGCGGTGTACTACTTAACCACTGCACCACCAAAGCAATAACTATGTAGAGTTTAATTCTTAACAATATAAATCAATATATTTAAATACACAATTAAACTTAAAATATACTTAATTTGGTTTATTTCATTTGGTGCAAACTAAACCAGCACACCAACATACAAAAGACCGTGAAATACGATTACTACTAAATATATTTTTTCAGCACGATAGTATTACAGCACGATAGTATCAGTGTTGCCAGTTCGTGGGAAATTTTCCTTTTTGCGGGAATTTCATCTCTCGTACGGGATGAAAAGTGATGATTAAAAAAAAAATATTTCTCTAAAATGTGTAATACAATTTTCGATTCCAATAATTCGCTTAAAAGAATTTTTTAAATTTATGTTTAATTTTGACTAAATTTAAGTATTTGTTAAAAATGATTTAAAATTAATATTTAAATTTGTATAAAATATTTAACCATAATTAAACTTTTAAACTGCCGTATTAAGTATTTATCTCAAATATACTTAATTTAGTTTAAAATTTGAATTTAAGAGTTAATTTTAGGTTAAAATGTTTTATGTATATTTATGTTTAATTTTGACTAAATTTAAATATTTGTATATACAAAAATCATACTTAAATTTGTATAAAATATTTATCCATTATTAAACTAAAAAACTACCGTATTAAGTATTTATCCCTAAAATACTTAATTAAGTTTAAAATTTGAATTTAAGAGTTAATTTTAGGTTAAAATATTTTATGTATATTCATGTTTAATTTTTACTAAATTTAAATATTTGTATATACAAAAATCATACTTAAATTTGTATAAAATATTTATCCATTATTAAACTAAAAAACTACTGTATTAAGTATTTATCCCAAATATACTTAATTTAGTTTAAAATATGAATTTAAGAGTTAATTTTAGGTTAAAATTAACACTTATATGTGTATAATATTTAAAATCATATTTTATGTATATTTATGTTTAATTTTGACTTAATTTAAATATTTGTATATACAAAATTCATACTTAAATTTGTATAATTTTTGAGATGTATAATTTAAGTAGTATTTTGGTTTAGAAATGTATTAAACTTTAACCAATTTAAAGTATATTTTATATTTAAATTAATCATTTATACAAAAATAAATTGATTTTGGTATTCCTCAGTATAATTTTTTGGTATAAATATTTGATTTTTTCCACTAGGGTAAACTGTTTGAAATTTGTATTAAGTGTGTAATGCACTATGACCTTAATTTAACTGGTGGCCATTTAAGTTTAAATTAATCATACTCACAATGCAGATAGAAAAAGAAGACATTGAGTGCCGTGTAATTATCGTCAATAAATGTTATTTTCTAGCAACGGCTTTATGTAGAGCAAAATAATAAGCTACAAATGTACTATTCAGAATGCGGAAGAAATACTCAACAAAATTCCTAGTGATATTAGGAAAGGCATGGACGTATTATGGGTAGTGTTTATAAGTAGATTCATCTGTCAAGATAAGATTGGTTCCTAAATCACAACTGCTTCTACAACTACATAACTCGTTCATTCATGTTTCTCATTATTATACTCCACAGCATGGTCATTGGGAATCCTCCCGAAAGAGAAGGAAATTTTTTAAGGAGAGCCATAATCGGGTCTACAGCGGCCTAGTCAAACTCAAATAAAGAACCGCTAACAGTCCCATCCTAAAAATTAAATCCAATCATAATCTCGGTTCAGAAATATACCTATCAGAAAGGTAGCATATATTTCCTACATAGGTAATTCTTAAGTATTTGGCTATGGTCGATTACGTTATGTCATAGTCGATCTACTTTTATCGTGGTCAAATTCTAAAATCTCCAAAATTCGTTGGAAAACTCCGAAACTTTTATGTTTTTATATATTTTTGGAATATATATATATTAAATTGTAATTAATTTCTTTTATTTAATTTACCTTTAGCCAGAATATGAGGAATAACAAAAAGCGGTAACATTCAGACGCTTTAAATAACTATAGACGACCCAAAAAAACGATGCAACAATAAAACATCTTACATCCTTAAAATCAAGTATGTCTAAACGATTCAATATTTTACGCACTCCATCAACACTTTTTTGACGATAGCCATCACCCCACATATTCTGGTGAAAGGTATGTACATTAAATAAAATAATTTAATTACAATTTAATACCTATATTATTCCAAAACTACATAAAAACTTAAAACTAATTTTATGATTTAATTATTCCAATCTTCCTGCATCATAAGATGATGAAAACTAGGTTTCCTACCACTAAATTTTAACTTCCAATAGCAACACACATCAAACGAAATATCCTGTAGCGGCCTGTTTCTTCAACTACAAGAAACACCGCACAATATACAGAATTACAAACGGACAATTCTCCGTAGTCTGAATTATTTATTAACAGACAATTCTCCGTATAAATAAGCATATTCCAAAAGAATATGCAACAACAGTCTCCCCATGCATAATCGGTACATGCAACAAAACAATTTTCTACACATTACAAAATTAACAAATTTTATTATCACACCGATTTGCATGTCAATCAAGATCGTTACCAATCATTGAAACGAACAATATTGCAATTGCATCATAGATGCCACCATCATATTTTATGATAAGCGTGACTAGCTGAAAACAGATTTAGTGGATGCAATTCAGATTTTTATTGCATCCAGATTGCATTAAAAATTTTGTAAAAATGTTATACAAAATTTTGAATTTTTCTTATTCAGTTTTGGAATTTTGGAGAAACAGCAGCCGCTGATTACCACCACCAAATTTCTTAAAAATTATTTTTTTAAATAAATTTTTTTTTAATTTTAAAAGTTAAATTAAATTTGTTTTTTTTGTTTATTATTATTTTATTAATTTACCAAGTGCTTCGCCTTTTGCATCCTCACTTCCGCAAATCAACTTATCAACAATCCTTTATTACAATTCGACCCTTCTTCTCTTTCAAATTATAGTCTGACTGAAACAAAGTAGGACCAATTTGCACACAAAATGGAGCCATATGCAGATGAGCATTCGGCGACAACAATAAACTCAATATCGATAAATCTTTATCTTTATGAAACAACAAGTCGGTTGACACCGCCCGCATCGCAGGTACATAATTAAATTTATGTACCATCTTTTTCTGCAAATAATGCGGTCTTACTTCGCAATTAATAATTTCATACGCATTTATAGGATCACTCTTAAGTTTAGACCACGGGGCGCTGGATCATCCTCAGTGCGATCAGCAAAATAATAGTACTTATTTATATCTTTATAAACAAGAAACTGTAAATCAGATGATCGCCAACTAACATCACTGCCCTTAGCATGCTTGCTCAGGTTTTGCATATGCAAAAACATTAGAATCAATACGAATATTTTTCACATAAAGTACCACGAAGTAATCCCACTTTACTGAAATTACGACATAATTCCTTCAACTGATAATTTCTATTGCTCGCAGACGGTTGCTCATCTACACGAACTTTACCTTTCTCAACGTAAATAGGCTCTACCTCAAAAAGCGAGGAATATAGTTTCAAAAACTAATAAATTTCAAATAAGATCGCTTTTCACCGCCACCAACAAAAAAACGGTCAGACAAGTGCCTTCATGACGATTCAACGTATAAACCGTTTTCCGAGCGAGTAAAGATGAGATATGTTAAGTTTGTCGCTTTCTTCTACTAAAACGACGTAGCAATCGTTTACGAACAGCTCTAAGTTCATCCCTCTTGTGTAGAACTCGTTTTCGCCCTGGCCTTTTGTATATTCAACGCTGCCTGTTTTATTGAATGAGGCTACAATATGCTGGATTGTTCACTTTAATTTGTTGACAATTTTCGCAATCTCAGCCAACGAATGACGTTTTATCTGTAACTTTATTACAAATTCGCGAAAACCAGCACTTGTTTGTTATTTAGTCACTTTTCTCCGTATTAATGGAGAACTACTTTATTAGAACACCCTTATAATAAAACTGATTTACTTAGAGGAATTGTATCGTGTTAATATATTTAAAAATCTAACGGTAAAAACAAAAACAAACAATTGATTTTTATTTTTCTATTGTGTACTTGAAAAAAACACATGTATTGCTATACTATAATATATTTCAGGTGATTTTAATTTTCTGCGTATTTTGGGAATTAACTGATTTAATAGCGAAATTTGTTTTTTTCACACCGTACGTTGATTTATATCGTAGAGTGTATATGTATATACACTATTTACATTATAAAAACAGATAAAATATTAAATTAACACACTAAACAACTATATTTTATTTATATCAATACACAATATTAAACTAAAACAAATTAGTAATATACGAGTATTATTCAAATAATATTTTCACAGGAAGAAAAAACAATTCGATGACCGAGCGGACTACTTCAACAAATCATCTTTTACCAAAAAGGGCGTAAAACTTGTTTCCGAACTTTAAGAACCAACTCGGTAAATTTTTTACTCTGACAATCAAACCATCACTGAAGCAAATGCGAAGGTTTAGTGTATTTCTTTGATTAAGGGGACAACCAATTAGAAAATCAGTTTACTACCAAAATAAAACTGAAAGGAGTAGTGAAACATAAAATGAATTTTGCTACTTTTTTATAGTCGGGGCATCATAACTTCTCTATTTTATTAAAAATAATTAATGTTTGACAGTAAGAAAATGAATTTTTTTTAGAGAAAACTAATTTGCAGCAGTTGATCAAAATTTACAGAAAAGCTATGCTTAATAGCCGTAAACATGTATTGCAATACCAATAAATCTACTCAGGTTAAGTTTTATTTCTGTTAGAATTCAAAATCAAATCATAAACACAATCTCTATGCTTCAAAATAAACTAGTTCTGGTTCTATCTACGACAATCTAAGCGTTTCAACAACAGGAAATATTTAATCAATTTTCTATAATACAATTAATATTTAACAGACTTGATACTGTATATTCATTTTTCTTGTGGGTTCGTTCGATTACCAACACTAAAGATAAGCCTAATTGTTTTATCATTTACTACAGTAACAAAACAGAAATGTTTATTAATATTTTTATTTTGACTTATGTTATAATTTTAAATGAAATATTGAATTGGCTACGTGACAATCTTGGTATTTCTGAGATTTATATTATACACCTTCATTGCAAAAAATATGAAAACAACAATTTCCATAGGAAAGGAGGAAAATCAATTTTTTCAGCTAAAATTCGTGTGATTTTAATTCATAAATTGTGGGTGTAAATAATTTAGAAATTTTCAAGTTATTATGGTTCAACATAAAAAATTATAAACGCTTAAAGCTATTAAAATTAAAGGAATTTGTTAAAATATTCGATCACAAACAATGAAAAGAGCAATTGGAAAGGTGAGACAACTATATGAAGGTGTGATTAACCCAATTTGGGAGCTTTATGATTTGGGTTTTGGTCCTGTGTCGGCCTGACTATTGTCCAATAGATTTTACAAAAAAGAAGTAGAATGGGAGACTAGTGAGCGAGTTGAGATATTGCCCTGAATTAGGGTAATACTATGCTTCACTCTCCAATTAGCGATTTTTCCAAATGAACATTTCGTATTTGACACCAGAGGCTCCACTGGCGCGAAAAAAATACCACAACAAAAAAAAATTTACACATGCGATTAGTCAAGCCATTTGGTTTGAATTTATGCGCTTAATATAATAAAATTAAATGTTTTTATAAAATTAAAATATTACCTTTTAAAATTTATATATTATTATGTATTAAGCTTGAAGTGAAGTGTTGATAAATTTTGTGTGTTGATAAGTGTTTACAATAGTAATGTTCGTAAAACATTGTGCGTATGGCGTATGTTCATCAGATTCGCGCTATTTAAAAGACGAAAATATTTCTTTTTTGCACTTTCCGGACCCCAAAAAGGAAACCGAACGGTGTAAAAGATGGATAGCGGCTTGCCGAAGACCGGATTTTACATTAAAAAAGGTAACGCGGTATTCATATATCTGCAGCCTTCACTTTATAGGTGGAAATAGTCCTACAGAAGTAAATCCTAACCCTATTTCTGCAACTTTTTCTCAGGTATCTCTAATTATTTTTAATTGTATTATTCAAATAGTGTAATAAATATTTTTGTAGCTTCCAATGGCTCGAAAAAAAAACATAATTGAGGATTCCATTTCCCAAGCCGATGAACACATAAATACCAGAAATGTACGTATACCCAGAACATTAACTTAATGTTAACAATTATTTAATTTATTTATTTTATTGATTCTAGAATTTGGAAGAAAACAAGTTCCATCCTGTGCAATACCTTGATGAAATTACTGATCCTTGCATTGAAAATATTCTAACATCATCAACGACAACAAGTTCAAAAATGCCCTCCACATCTATAAATAAATTATCGATGATCAACCGACAAAAGAAACTTCGTCTTCTGCTGAGAAAATATCGTTTATGTAACAACAGAAAACAGAGGAAAATAAATATTTTGGAAATCAAAATAAACTCACAATCGTTCAACATAGATGTTGTTAAACAAAATCGAAAACGATTTAAATTTTATTCAGGTCTTAATGTTGAACAGTTTGATGCCCTTTGGATATTTTTATGTGAAGAGGCGCTAAACTTGAATCATTGGCGAGGTGGAGGTATAAAACAGAAACGCAGACAAAAAAAGGACAGATCATTACTATCACCCCAAAACAAGGTGTTCCTGACGTTGTGTAGACTCCGAGTTGGACTACTAATCCAAGATTTAGCTTACAGGTTTTGTGTAAGCATTTCATATGTCTCTCGAATGGTCAACACATGGATAATGTTTATGTATGTCAAGTTTAAGACGCTCAACATATTTCCCTCAAGAGAGCCAGATAGATTCAAAATACCTAAAATTTTTCGGAAATTTAAAAATATCAGATGCGTCATTGACGGTTTTGAAGTAAGAACTCAAAAAGCTGAAGACTACCGGGAGCAGGGTATTACTTACTCTGCTTACAAAGGGCAAGCCACTTGTAAATTGCATCGTGTGGAATGCATCCGGCGGGTGGTGTATGCTTCTTATCTGATGCGTACGAAGGCGCAATATCAGACAGAGATATTTTTATTTCTTGTGGGATAACCAGGCAGTTAGAAAAAGGTTATTTAATATTGGCAGATCGTGGGTTTAATGCTGCTGATATATGTAATAGCCTGCACTGCCAACTATTAACGCCACCATATTTAGCTGGAAGAGATAAATTTACAAGACAAGAAGTACGCACCTCAAAAGACATAGCATCGGCACGTGTTCACGTAGAACGAGTTATAGGTAGAATAAAGGAGTATCGGATCTTGCAACGTGTATTGCCTAAAACTTTAGTACCTGTGGTATCACAAATGGCGTTCGTAATTGCGATGCTAGTTAATTTCCAGGAACCAGTTGTAAAAGATTAAAAATTACTCGATACATTTGTATTTATTTACTTCTTCAATTTTTTTATATACATATGTATTAATTATAAAAGTTAATGTTAATAGAAATCACAAATAAAATAAATGCCAGCTACAATAAGTATACTAGTTTTAATTCATTATTTTATAAAGATGATTAGTTTTTATATCACAAATAAAACTATAATCAACATATTTTTTAAGGCACTTATAAGGAACAAATTATATACCTATTTCAATATTATATATATTTTAAATTAAAATTAAAATAATAAACTATCACAAAAGTAACCATACCATTTTTCATTATACAAAAAATAGTTTTCAGTCTAAAAAATTGATCAAGGATAATCCACGAGGTAACCTCATTTCGAAAAACTCTACTAGTAAAATGTTCTCGTGAATTTCCATCAGTTTTGGCATTAAGTGCGAAATCAAACCATCATTTCGTTCAATCGTTTCGATTGCCATACCAGCGTTTGACCAAATAATAAAATCACAGTATTTTGAGTTCATAATCGCAAGGCTAAATTGTATCTGAAAATAATACACATGATTTCGTTTTAATTTTAAGTTTTTAAATTCGTCCATTGTAAAGCACAACGTGTTTGGGTTTGGAACTTTTTCATAATCCAACGGTGCTCCATTTTCAAGCCTTTTTGGACATTTTATTTCTAAAATAGCTTTAATATTTCCATTATTATCGTATATTATGCCATCCGGACTACACCCCATACATGTATAGCGAGAATTATTAAAAAACCCAGTTTGTCGGATATCGCCCCCCTTAAGAATTTTATATTCTAAAAAAGCGTTGTGTTCATTATTGCGACCATAAGCAATGGATGGTAATTGCGAAATATCTATATCTGACCACAACTGATTATTGATCAAATTTTGGTAAGAGGTTGCTGTAAAATACGCTTTGGAAACTGACGCAGTAATCCTTAGTCGTCGCGCATTTTTCCACGCAGGACTACTGGCTCGAATCCTACATGCTCATTTAAGTTTTTCTTCATCTGCTTTACTTTAAACATTAATATTTCTTTTGATTCTTCGTCCAAAACATAATCATCGTATTGAAATTTTAACAACTTCATAAACATACAATTTGGCAGCGACGTCTGTAAGTCAGAAACAAATTTGTTGGTTGATTCAGCTTGTGTTTTAGTGCAATTTTGTTGCATGGGATTGTATTTCAGGAATCGTTTTCTATTTACAGGATTTTTCGAAAAAGTTTCGTATTTGGCCTCAGTAACTATTTTTGGATTATTACCCTTTTACTTCCCTGGTTCTATTTTTTGATCAATGATGTGCAAGAGATAATTTGGTAGCCAAAAAGAATCGTGTAGTCCTCTAAGGGAAACAGGGTTCCAAGTATATGGGAGCAGCAGCGGCTTGTCGATGCCTTACACTGGCAAGAACCATCGAGAATTTGAGCATCTGATTTATTTAAGGCTAAAAACACTTTGTAAATTGCTCCCGAATTTGAGGCGTAGACGTCAGATTTGATGTAGTAATTCCGTTCGTCCCCATTATCTTTAATGTTTGTAACACTACCACTCGTAAAACAAATACGCGCGCGGCGTAGTGATTTCGAGTATTTTGTGGTAGGCTGATACTCGTTGTCCTTACTATCCTCCCGATATGCAGTAGTTCCCATTGAATTGACATAATCCGTAATTTTTGAATAGCTGTACGGTTTCGGAATCACAACGGAAGGGAAAATGTTCCATCCACTAGTTGGCATTGGTTTATTCTGCGACTTTTTAAATTTTCGGTAATACCATTCGGATTTGTCGATTGAAACTATTATATTCTGTTGCTGATTATTTGCAATACAATCTGTTACCCTAAAAAAAACTTTAGAGTCTCTTAATGTAAACATGACTAGAATTTTATTGTAGGTACCTTTTTATTAATTCCGGCTTGTTTGCATTATTCGAAATGCCCCTGCACACAAGCCATCTTTTTAAGCTTTCCAATTTATTTAATTTTATTTCCGGATTTGGAAGTTTGGCTCCAGGTACGTCATCTTCCGTTAAACTCATCATTACAATACAACTAAATCTAGAATAAATAAATGCATAAGTAAAAAACGTCAAAAACATAACCTGTTATCATTAAAAACAACACCATAAACTACACTTTTGTCACAAAATACATATGGAGACACAACCTTTCCGATTAGAAAAATTTAAATAAATAACAACAATTTTGATGTTTTTATATAAAATTTTTGCCAAACGAATTTTAATGTCCCCGAGTATACCGTAGCGCTGTCCAAGCGAGCAATAAAAGAAGTAAAAACTGTTTTTGGCAAATACCTCATTGCTTACGAAATTTTCTGTCAAGTATATTATATCAAATAAACCTCCATAAAATACTTATATCGACGAGAAGTTTTTATGTTGCTATCGATTTTTGATTGAGAATTTGTTTTGATGTACGCTCCCGAGCATTTGATTATAACCACTTTAAATTTTGCCCTAATTCTTCATGTGGTTGTTGCTTTGCTATAATGTTTTTTTATGTCTTTTCTCTTGTTGTGTACTAGCTGATGAGAGAGAAGTTAAAATAAATCAAAGGAACACGGTCAATTCAAATTTTATATTTTGCGAATAATTAAACATATAAGCACTTGATTATAACCATTAATTGTTTTTAAACTTTGAAAGACTGAAAATTATTTCAATTGTTTTTTTCTATTGCTGCGATTTATTTCCCGTCATTATTAATAAAAAAATTCCATTTTTATAACAATGGGTCGAGGTAAAACAGAGGAAGAAATTGGTAAAATTGTTGCATTTAAGCAAGAAAATTATTCTAATCGGCAAATAGCGATTAAAATTGGTCGAAATCATGTGACAATCAATAATTATCTAAATAATCAAGAAAATTATGGGAAAACCGTAAAGGGCGCACATCAAGAGCAACAACAGAACGAGATCGTAGGCTAATTGTACGCGCTGCGTCGAACTCTGCTGCTACCGCTCGCAAAATAAAGGATAAAGTCGGAACTTCAGCCAGTATCTGGGCAGTACGCAGAGTAATTAAACAGTGTCTGCATCTTAAACGGAAAAAACTTATGAAAAAACCACATTTACTTCAGCGTCATAAAGATGCTAGATTAGAGTACTGCCGGACACATTTTAATTGGAAGGAAGAATGGCACCGGGTGATATTTTCTGATGAAAAGAAATTTAATTTTGATGGACCTGATGGGTTTCAGTATTAGTTCCATAATTTGAGGAAATCTGAGCACTTTCTGTCTTGTCGTCATACCGCTGTTGGTACCGTCATGGTATGAGCTGCAATTTCATTTCATGGCGCCATCGATTTGGTTTTTTGGAAGGTCGGCAGACCTCAGCGAATTACATTGAACCATTAGAAATACAGAAAATTAATTTTCAAGAAATGTTCAATGGCCAACGATGGATTTTTCTACAAGATGACGCGCCCATTCATACAGCAGGACGTGTTAAACAATGGCTTGCACACAATAACGTGGAAGTTCTGGACTGGCCAGCTGTATACTCCCGTTCTCAACATAATCGAGAATTTGTGGGGATGGTTATCGCGCAAAATTTATGCAGAAGGAAGGCAATTTCAAAATAGGGATTGGCTGATTGCTGCAATTGAAGATGCTTTCGAGCAAATACCATTAAATTATGTACAGAGCCTGTTTAATTCCTCATCAGATAGAGTTTTTGAAGTTGTACTCAAGAATGGGGGACCTACACATTATTAACAATAAAAAAAATTAAAATCAATCGTCTACAATCTATAAACCAATTACTGGTTATAATCGAGTGCTCATGTTTAAATATTCGCAAAATATAAAATTTGAATTGACCGTGTTCCTTTGATTTATTTTAACTTCTCCCTCATCAGCTAGTATATAACAAGAGAAAGACATTAAAAAAAAAAATTACATATAATAATACAACAACCACATGAAGAATTAGGGCAAAATTTAAAGTGGTTATAATCAAATGCTCGGGAGTGTATAAGCAATTTCATTTCAAGGAAAAGATAGCTGAAGATAAATCGATTACTACGGTAAAACCCGGTTTAAACACAGATTTTTCGATTTTGAAATTTAGATTTTGAAAAATAATTGAATTTATCGAAAAATTTACCTAAAACGGAATTTTACCTAAAGTTTCGCACAGAGCCCTAGTAACTCGTTTTATTTAGTTTCTAGGTAGTAAAATTCACCAATATTGACAAACAGTTTGTAATTTGTACTGTGCTATAGTGATGCGTTTACTTTCGATTTTTGAACAAATTAAGTACTGCTTTTTTGTGCTTTAGTTATTCAGACTACAGGTTTCAATTATCAGTTTGGTCATTGAAATATAAACTTCTTATAAAACTTGCTACTTTAAACAAAATTGTTACACTTCAACTAACTTGGTAGAATATTTACTCAAAGTTCGTTGGGTTCGGTTTCATAGCTATTAACCAACTAACCAAATGTGATTCACACAATCACACTCCTGTAGCAAATTGAATAGAAAATTCTAAAAAATCTGAAAGAAACGTTACAGAGAAATGAATTACAATTAGTCATATTCTTGTTATAACCTTAAATCACACATTTAATACCGCTCAAATTTACCATCAATGTTTTGAGTTAAAATTCGTGATCGATCTACAAACTATGGCGACTGATGAGGATCTGATAAGGAACAATTTCTTCTAAAGCTATGTGACTCAGTGTGCTACTAACATTAAAGTCCTTGCTATATTTATAATGGGTTACCTTCGACTGATTTCAAAATCCCGGAATACAGAATCCCAGAAAACAAAATCCCGGAAATATTATTGGTGTTCTATTATAAATTTTGAACGTGCTTTTGGAAGTTGCTGAACTAAGCAAATTCAATAAGGAACTTTATCATGATTGTTTTGTTTGCCATTCTTCATCGGACGACTACCATACAGTTTAGGTGGAAGAGAAGCCCACATGAAAGTCAAACGATTATTAATTATTAAATTTACCAAAACGTAAGTTTTAAATTAATTTACTAGAAATAATAAATGTTTTTATAATAGTAATATTTATTATTTATTTTAGGTCAACAACCATCGGACGACAAATTGGAAAACTTCTAAGTTTTATGGAGGCAACTAAAGGGATTGCCAAATTTTTTTTAAATACTCCGCAAATTAAAGAGTCCACAAATCACTTGTGGAGTGAGTTAAAACAAGGTTTAAATGCTTTTGGTTCACCAGAAAGGACAGTAGACGGCTGGAAGAAAGTAAGGGCTTAAGTGTTTATCTTTCCTGTATATTAATTTGTATCTACATAGTTAATCTAGGTTTGAAAAGATTTTAAATACAACGTGAAAGGGGAATTACGGAAAAATAAATTGAGTGTTCTGGTAGTGGAGGGGGCCCCAATAGGGTTACGGTACTGGGTCCTCTTGAAAACAGAGTAGATCGTCTTTAAGATTTAACAACCGAAATCAACGGACTTAATGTTAAAAAATTTAGTTGTCCCATCGTCTCAATCCGAATATACCAGTTGATTATGTGGAAATTTATACTATTCTGTTAACCATCAATGACAGATTTTTAATAGGTCACAATTCCCTTTCCGTACAAAACAAAAGTGTTACGCCATCTGCGAGTACATCCACCTTACAAAAAAATAGAATCAACAATAATGAAATTCCGTCCACAAGTCTAAATATCCCATAACCTGCAAGCTACACAAATTCATATTCAGTAAGTCGACCAGCAACCAAAAAAAGGGGACGGCCAAACTGCTTTTAAAAAAGCAAGTAGAAAGGCAGGAGGAATATTATGACTACAATTTTAAAAGATATTCGCAAAATAAATTAAAATTTCAAACTGAAAAGTTGGTAATAATACAAAACCTGTTACTAGAGAAAAATAAATTGAAAGCAGAGGAACTACAATTAAGAACAATTCAATTTTTAACTTGAATTAAAATAAAAAGAACTAGATCTTTACCGTCAAGTAAAAACGACTTATTTCAATTTTTCTCAATTTTCAATAGTGGGATTTAAAGATTCTTTTACCAATGGTAAAAAACCATAACGTTTTACTGGACACTTTTTTGACTATATATAGAAATAATTACTTTCTCTTTCAGACCCAGCACTTTATATAAAAGCAATTGTAGTATTTTTCATGAAATTACGTTTTATTTGCTTTAAGGCGTTTTACAAAACGGGAAAAAATTAAAAAATCAAACTTATATTGTTTAGGCCACTTTACCAAATTATTTCTATAATATTTAATGACTTAGTTACAAAGAAGTCATTTTACTAAATAAACAATTTTAAAAACTTCACTTTCAAGTCGAAATAAGAAAAAATGTATGTATTATGAAAAACTAAGAATTTATTGAAAGAAAACAAGAATAAAAGTAATATAATTCAAATTCATGTGTATCAAAATGTAAGATATTATTTTATGGCATCTCTTTCCTTGAATGGCTGTCAATCTGCAACTTCGGTATCGTCAGTATTTCCATGGTCGCATTCTTCGGTTACATCCGGATGAAAATTAGGCATATTTTCTGCAGGCAAATTTTTATAAAAATCGTGGAACTGTGGATGAATCAAATCAAGGAGACTCAATAAGTCCAATGTTTTGGCCTCACTTATTTCATTTCTTCTGCTATAGCACAATGGTACATGACATACTCTTACATTATTACGACCCCGTTTTTGAACGTTAAGGATTTTGAACGGCTCTTCGTCGTTCAATGAATTTTTAAAATAAATCTTTCCAAATTGTATTTGGAAATCGGAACCATCTAATCTCACGCCAATTAATTTTGTCGCCATTCTCGTCAACTTTTCTAATTGTAAATTTATTTTTGGCTGCTACACCAAAATCTTTGAAATCAGTTTGAGATATCTCGCGTACGAGAAACGGATTTCTTACACCAACACCTCTAACGAATTGATACCAATCATGCGGGTGGTGTATTTTTATAGAAGTTCTTTTCTTTTTCCGCTCGATCATGGAATAGTCTACATCACATTCCATGTGTGTATGCCCCGGCTCCAGAAACTTATGGTCGATACATTTCATATTATCGTTATTTGTGGCATGAATCACAAACATAGCAACAACCAGCGAATTTTTGTTTTGTCCAAAACAATTATCACTGTAGTAAGTAATACAATCAATATCGTTCGATAAAGAGCCCATCGTTCCCTCCACGTTTTACGGTTGCTTCGTCCCACATAAAGCAGGTTGGTATGCCAGAAGTACAATAGTAAATTGTCAAATTGTACACGTTCAATTGTCTTTTGTAGTATGAGACATTAGATTGTATGTAAGGAGTAGGAAGAACTTGTTGTAAATCGAACGTAAACACTTTGGTTGATGAGGATCCTTTGGTTTTAGCTATATCGTTTTGTTTGTATTGGTAAGCCAAATCAGCAGCATTGTGGTGTTGTTTTTGCTTCTCTTTTAAAACGGCTAACTCCTCTCTTCCAGCAAGATTAATTTTTAGTTTAAACATATCGCATTTAGTGCAAGTATCTATTTTTGGATGCTTAAATTTGATATTCTGACTTTTAAAAACCTCCGAATATTTACTCAACGATACTGGATTTTAAATTTTTTGAACATACAGTTTGTACACCAGTGATATATTTAAGTCACAATGAAAATATTTTTGGGCTGATTTTTTTCGGGTGTAATGGCTCTCATACGCCGGAAAGGTGTTTATATGGTCCGTGATTTCTTGGACCCTTCCATCTGAGATCTTATTTGGCGGTACAACTTTTTCACAAAGATCTAGTGCCGTTACTGTTCCAGGAGATTGGACTTTCTTGGCAATAACCGTTCTTAAGAATCGATCGGACTCGTTCAAAGTGTTTTTAAAACATTTTTGACATACTAATTTGTTTTTACCATGAATGGTCAAAAAATATTGGTAGGAATATACCCGGGTTCTAGGTTTTGTACTTTTATCTTGAATGGCTGTTTTTTTGTTAACAACATCTATATGACCTGGTGCATAGGCAAGTCTAAAATTAAAACTACCAAGACCCCAATATTGCTTGAAAATTGATTTTTGCTCAAGCGGAGAAATTTTATCCTTACATTTTTCTTGACAAGTTCCAAGAATTTCCATTTTTTTTGTGACACAACTTTTCCTTTCCGAGTTTTATAAGATTTTCCCAGGTTCCGATCTCGCTGTATAGATTTTCTCGAATAGGATGCTATATTTTCTTCATTTGTGTCACACTGCTCTTCGTCGCTCATTCAATGTGCTTCTAATTTTCTGACATGTACATCAATATCTGGATCCGGTTCGCCATCACTGGTCGATTCATTTAATGCTACATAGTCTGGATCAACGTCACTGTCATCGAACTCACTCTCTTCGAATTCTGCCAGTTCAGTTTCTGGTGATTCGTACGGTAATGGTTACAACGACGACACATCAAACAAAACTCCATTTACCATGCTCGAATATGTTTCTTGTTCTACTACTGGTAGAAAGACGTTTGAAGTGTTGCTGTCGTTTTGTTAGCCCCTAGTTTTTATGTTTCTACTTCACTTAAAGACATAGGAGTCAGAGCAAAATATAAAAATCGAAATTTTAAGTTAAACTGTGCAATTAACTCATTTTTGACTTAAATCGATTTAAGTCACTTTAACTTGAGAGTAAAGAGATATAAAACAATTTTACTTGACGAAACAAAAAATACAAACAATTTTTATTTATTTAAATTATATGATATGAATTAAAACTGAATTTAAAATTCATAAATTGTTTTTTATTTGATCTCGGAAGTAGTAGTCTATTCTCTTGTTAAATCTCTCATCTCAACTGTTGGATCTTCATTTGGGTTTGTTTCGACTGGATCCTCATTTCCAATTAATTGCTCGCCTAGTGGGATGTTGTACCTTATACATAAATTATGCAGAAGGCAGCACACATTAACTATTTGGTCTCGTTTTTCATAATAGCATAATATAGAATTTTTAGATATCGAATTTTTCGAAAGCGAAGTTATTGCTGGAACTTGCGGTCACCAAACTCTTACTCATACTCCGAAAACTACATTTGTATATTCGCAGTGTCAGTCAACTTAACCGCCGAACTTATGCTCACATTGAATACGAACTACTGCCTAGATACACAATTCGAAGCTATTCACTTAATTTATACATCTTGCAGGGTCAAATTAAATATAAACTACTTCCTAACTTATCCATCTTGTTATTTATTTCAAGAAATCTATTATGTAATATACTTGTATGATTTCAGGTTATGCACAGTTAAACAAAAATTATATTAAAACAACAAAAAACTTTAAAACAGAAAAAAATATAAACCAAATTTTGGTTTAAACAATTAAAAATTTTAAAAATAGTCCTTCAGGATATTTTTAAAGTTGTCCTTTGATAAATTGAAATCAAATAGGTCGTCGATTATATTAAATGATTTAGACATCTTATTAATGGGATTGTTTTCTCCGTAGTTATTAGAATGGTGCTCAAGTGCTAAAAATTCATGGTTTCGAAATGTTCTGCATGGCACGTGAATTGATATGTTTTCCAAGATGTAAGCTGAATCAACGTAACCAAGCAAAACGTTACCAATAAAAGCCGCACCCAAGAAAAGTCGTCTATTTTCAAGCGTGCATATTTAATAATCCGTGCATCTAGTTGTGTATGGAGGTAAGCGAGCCACATTTTCATGGAATGGTAAGATGTGGTCGTAATCCCAGTCACTTTTCTTTAACAAAAAAATCAGGAACTTCTTTTGAATGCTTTCAATTCTTTTTATGTGCACAGAATAGTCTGGATTCCAGACCGTTACAGCGTTTTCCAGTTAAGATCGAATATAAGCGAAATAGAGTGAACATAAGGTTTGAATATCCTTAAATTCATCTGTCCATCTTTTAACAAACCCGAACATGGCATTCGCTTTCGCAATACAATTTTCAATATGTCTATTGAAACTGGTGTTTTCGACAAATGTAACACCTAAGTCTTTAATCTCATTGACTCTTTGCAGTACTTCGTTGTTGACTTTCTATGAAGTAATTACCGGATTTCTTTTACGATGGAAGGACATGATTTTTCATTCTTAATATTTAAGTATAGTGAGTTTCGATCACACCATTCACTTAATCTATCTAAGTCTTCTTGAAGTTTCTCCGTATCTAACAGTCCATTAATAGTATTAAAAATTTTCACCTCATCTGCAAATATGAGCACGTCTGAGTTTTTGATTATCTCGGTTATTCGGTCTATGAAAACAATAAAAATACAAGGCCCGAGGTGTGATCCTTGGGGAACACAAAAATGGAAAAATGGGTACTTAAGGAATGATTGAATAGATAACATAATGGAATTGTTAAAATTTCAGCGTACTCCTTCAGAATAGAAGAGGGTATATCGTCAAGACCGCCACCATCTCCAAACCCCCTTAAAGCCAATAAAATGTTGTCCTAAAAATAACAGGAGGAGTTAATGATGTGTTGTTGTTGCTGGGTTGTTCGTACAATCCACTAGTAACGCTTGGTCTATAGACTGATTGAAAAAATGATGCGAACATGTTAGCTATATCTTTGGCGTTTGAAGAGCAGGTATTGTTGTACGTCATATTAGCAGAGTATCCTTCAATTTCGAGTTCATTCCTAAAGTATTTCCAAAATTGTTTTGGATTAACTTTGATTTTGTTTTGTTGATTTGATCAAGATACGACCTGTATTGTAGGGTCAAAGTGAATACGAACTACAGCCTAACACCAACAAGCCAGCTAATCAATAACGAAAAGGTAAATGTCTTAAGGAACGGATATTTTTCGGTATCCCATTCAATCAAATGATCGCACAATCAATCACCAATTAATTCGTAATAATATGATTCGTAATCGATCAGCTAATCCTATGATACTAAAAGATAAAATATGATATCAACAATGGACAGACGCCCAGTCTTTATCGTAGTGAGCATATCGACAGATATCCTTTGGTATCATGACAATCGCTTTGATCGACACTCATCTGGGGGAGGCGATGTGGCGGTTAGAATATTGCATTTAAAATATTCTAATCGCACATATCGTAAACTCATCACTCGACGAATACAATGCAAAGAAGACCGAACAAACCAATTTAATGTGTAAAAATAAATATTTTTTAAACAGTTCGTCTCCAATCAGCCCTGCAACCAAGTCGCTCAAAAGCCTGCCGCACACCACGATATTGCCACTCCATATAGCCATTACAAGTGGCGGATAACTATATAAATTTAAATTTAATTATTTAAATAAAATAATAATGTTTTAGAAATAAACAATTCAACTGTAATAAATAAATAATAAATATTATTTAGTTATTAAACAAAGCGAACGAGGGCATGCTGATACTACAGGGGAAATACAAAATAAACCGATAAAAAATAATTTCGATTTGATAACTGGAAAAAATAAATATCAGATGCGCTTGGCAACGATGAAATTTTTATTCGGGTCCAATATTTCCATATATATGATAATACAATTGTAATAAATAGAAATTGTTGTCATTTTAAATTATGGTTGAATTTTAGGAATTTTAGCAGTAGTTCTGTGTTACCCATTGTTCTGGGAAGAAATACGGCAAGTGATACGAAAATAAATGTAACGAAGCTTAATAATCCTGTGGCGGTTATCTAAATTTAAAAAAGTCAATTTCAATAAATCATTTTAAATAAAAACTGACTTTGATTTGCCCGAGTCGACTTTTATTTTTGTTCAATATTATTGTGTCATGAATAATGCAAAATCGAAAATAAAAAGTTAGTCATGATTCTTTCTTTTGTTGGTGGGTATAAAAACGTTGTGAAAAAACAAATATGTAATGTATGTAGAATACGCACGTTCAGAGAAAAAACTAAACTAAAGTTTTCCGATAAAAAATCAATTATATTACATGAAAAGTAGAAGTGAATTTCTTTATAAAATATTGAAACCAGTAAATATTTTAAATCATAAATTAATATAAAAAATAAATGTTATTGAATAAAATTAGTAAATAATTATAAATTCAGTGTATAAAGGTGATCCCTAATTCAACTTATAAAGCTTAGGAGAGCACCAAAACCCCTTTACTTGGTGATCCCGACGTGATTATATGGGGATCATACGCAACTTAATATCAGTAATTTAATGCTTATTAAAGCATTTTAAATCCAGGTCATTAAAGACGACCACCAAAAACTATCAAGGTCTGTTTCAAACACCACCAGTTATTTAAGAATTCGTCGTAAATTATGGACATACATATATTGGAAATATCCATACAAGCATGGCAATGTTGTAAGGCGTTAACCAGCAAGATCCAGCGAGTTTCTGGCAGGATTAAGTCAACTTGTAAAATAAATCAAAGTCAATCCAGAATTTGGGAGCTCAAGAAAAGGACCATCGGTAGTAACGGTTACCCGAAATTTTATCAGTCAACCAGCAATTGCAGCCGTTCGTTTCGTAAATTGGGACCAATCTATTGAGAACGGGGCCCAGTATTAAAATAAAATGGTAAGCGAATTTTAAGTATTATATTATTGCTTCCTTCATTCGTTTCGCGTTAAATAAATGGTAATAAACACATTCATTATTAGTTTTTCGATGAAAACGAAGGTGGAGACTCAAGTTCCGACATGACACGAGTTTACAAAGTGTCCATTAAATACGCGCCTTCCAATCGGGATGATCCTGAAATATGGTTCACTCAATTGGAGGCGCAATTCCAAATTTATGCCATCACCTCAGACGCAACTAAATACGGGCATTTGATTGCAGCAATTGATCCGCAAACGGTTAAATGCATTCGCGATCAAATGCTGAAGCCACCAAGAGACAACAAATACGAGTCTCTTAAATTACTAATTATCGAAAGGTTGAGTTAATCCGCGAAAATTAAGTTGGATCGGTTACTCTCAGGTTTGCAATTGGGAGACAAAAAACCATCCCAATTGTTATGCGAAATGGAAACCCTATCCACCGACCAGGTTACTGAACCGGTTTTGAGAAACTTATGGATGCAGCAGTTACCAACTCAAACCCAGAAGATTCTGTCTTGTATGGATGAGACCAATTTAAGACGGTTGGCGAAGGCAGTGGACAAAATAGTGGAAGTCCAAAACCGGAACCAGTCCGAGCAACAAGAAGACAATTTATTCGTTCAAATAGGCGCATTGACTAAACAGGTCAATGAATTATTTAATAAATTTAACATGGTAAACTCTGGATCGCTACGTAATCGATCTAGAGATTCACGATCGCAACGTAGTGATCGACGTCGCAGACTTTCTCGTTTTACGGAACAAGAAGCTAAGCATCCAGTATGTTGGTACCATTTCAAGCACGGTAACAATGCGAAAAAATGTCTGAAGCCGTGTAATTGTAAAAATGGTAGTTTAACTGTTAACAAAACGGAAAACCATTGGGCACTGCCCTTAACGCGACACGTGTCAGTAGCCTCTAGTCACTAACAGTCGGTTCACAATTTTGGATACTCAAAATAAAATGCAATTTTTGGTTGATACGGGAGTTGAAATTTCAGTAATTCTCCCTCCACATTTACAGATAGCTAATCCTTCGGATTTTAAATTATTTGCTGCAAATGCTTTAGAAATCGACACATTCGGAGTTAAAATTCTCACTCTTAATCTTGGTCTTCGTAGACCATTCACCTAGAAATTTGTCATTGCAAAGGTCGATAGATGCATTTTGGGTGCGCGTTTTTAGCACATTTTGGTTTAATGGTCGATGTACTATAAAGCAGAAAAAACTGATTGACACGAGTAACAATTGCAAATCATTGGGAAGTACCATTCAAATTCAGTCTTACGGTATTACGACCATTAAAGCAAATATAGTATGTAAAACGAAATTTTAGAATTGTTACAGGAATTTGTTTCGGTGATACGAGCATCTCCGCAATTAAATTCTGCAAAACATAACGTAACGCATTGAAAAACGTTTAAAAAATGTGGCTAGCTCAGGGAGTTTGTAGACCATCCAAGAGTAACTGGGCCAGTCCACTCCACATGACACCTAAAAAAATTGATCGTAGCGATTATGCAGTGGTTATAAGGCATTAAACGCCCGATCCCTTTCGTGACCAATTTCACCCGCCAATTACACTCATGTACCAAGTTCACAAAAATAGATTTGGTGAGAGCCTATCATCAGGTTGCTGTCGAGACTAGGGACATTGAAAAGACTGCCATAATCACTTCTTTTGGATTGTTTGAGTTCCCACGAATGACGTTCGGTTTGAGAAATGCCACTCAAACTTTTCAAAGGATTGTACATTCGCTGTTTCGAGATCTTCCTTTCGTTTTTCCTTATATCGATGATATTCTCATTACTTCAAAAAATTTGGAAGAGCACTTGAAATATTTACGTATTGTCTTACAGCGTTTAAGCAAAGCAGGTTTAGTGGTTAATCTATATAAATGTGAATTTGCAGTTGACGAGTTATTTTTTTTAGATTTTCAAGTGGGAAGGTATGTGTCCGGACAAGCAAAAAGTTGAGACGATTTTAAATTATCTACAGCCAAAAATAGCAGATAAGTTGCTTAGGTTTCTGGATATGATTAAATACTATAGAATTTTCATACCAAACGCAGCTAATGTTCAGACTCCTTTATACGAGTTTTTCAAAGGAAATAGAAAGAAAAAGAAGGACAAATCGATCATTGATTGGACAGACGAAGCAACTCAAAAGTTTGAGTTATGTAAAACGAAATTGGAAAATTGTACGCAATTAGCGTTTCCTATTGCGAATGCCAAGTTCGCAATTTTTGTAGACGCATCTGACATAACTGTAGGGGCTGTTCTCCAACAACTAACGGAAAATGGTTGGCAGTCTTTGTTTTTCTTTTCATAAAAATTACACGACGTAGAAATTCGCTACAGCACGTTTGATGAGAGTTTTTAGCAGCATACTCAGCAATTAAACATTTTAAAAATTTTATCGAGGCAAGACAGTTTATTTTATACACCGATCACAAACTTTTAACTTTCCATTACATCAAAATTTAGATAAAGCTTCACCCAGACAACAACGACATTTAAACTTTATGGCATAGTTTACGTCCGACATACGACATATTTCAGGTAGTTCCAACATTGTAGCTGATTTTTTATCACGAATGTAACAAATAGATATCGGAACATCGATCGACTATGAAGCGATGGCGGAAGCACAAGTGAATGATTAAGAACTTAAAGCACTTTTTCAATTTTTGGAACCGGTCAATTTATTACGTGCGAGATATCAAATGGTAATCAACGACCATTTGTGTCAAAGCAATTTCGTAGCCAGGTTTTCATTGCCTATCATAATATATCTCATCCCAGCATTTGATCAACAATCAAACAAATCACCAAAAAATTCATTTGGCTATCAACGTTGAGCGAAATACGCAATTTAGCAAAATGTTGCATAGAGTGTCGGAAGTGCAAAGTGACGAAACATGTATCGAGTAAGATCGGGTCATATGGGACAACAAACGGTCGTTTTGAAAAACTTCATATTGATCTTATTGGTCCTTTATCACCTTCGGACGATAGAATTTATTCTTTGACCATGATTGTTCAATATGCGCGTTGGATTGAAGCGATACCGATATTAGATATTCGCACTGAGACGATGTTTTAATAAAAAATTGGATCAATAGATTTGATGTTCCTTTAAAAATAGTTACGAACAGAGGCGCACAGTTTGAGTTTGCACTTTTTGACGAAATCTCTAGAGTTTTGGGTTTCTAGCACAAACGCACCACAGCTTACAAGCCAAAGTATGCAATGGGATTATAGAGCTGAAAAATATTACTTAATTAAAAAAATAAAATGTTCTGGAAGACACAATTATTATTAATAGTGGTTCTCACAGAAAACTGCTACCTTAAATGAGAACGTTATTTTATCAGATATTGAAGTAGGTCATTAAAATGTCTCGGTGGATCAAGTAGTGGGATGCACTGTAGTTTGAAAATGATTTATCAACATGACTTTGTTTAAAGTGTTGAATGCATGTTTTATAAATTATAAAAGGTTATTTTTATTCATTTTTAATTTACCAAATTTTAAAACAAGCTTATTTTAATTATAATTGTCGTATTGCTCTAGGTTAGTAGTTCAGTTGCTTTATTAGTTTTAAAATTAAGTTTTACGCAAGGAATCGTACTCGGCTGAATAATTAACATGCAATACATGTAAAACATCGCCTGAAATGCACCTGGTCTAACAAAGAAAATACAATTTTTTGATGCATCGACATAATTTCTTTCTAGAGCGATACCATCAGTCCAACGTCTCTCTAACATTTCGATGCCTTTTTTGTAGGACGATTTGTCTTCAAAATAAGCTTCATTTTCATTGAAGCCAAATCCAATCGTCATTGCAGCCGAATTTCTTTCCCTGGAGTTTTTTGAAAGTCTGTAAACAAGTAATAATCGCTGGCGCCAAATCTGGCGAATACGGTGGATACGGAAGCGAAAAACAGCGCACGGAATCATCAACGCGTTGTCGTTTTTAATCCATTGTGAGCAAATGTGGTACCCACTTCGAATAAAGCTTTCTCATTGACAAATAATCATGCAAAATATGACCAACACATTCCATTGATACATTTACAATGTCAGCTATCTCACTCAACATCACTTTACGATCTTTCAAAACAATTTCTTGGATTTTTTTTTTGTTTCTGCAGCTGGATTCTGGCTTTCATGTAAGGAAAAGGAATTAGGAAAAATATTTACATAGCGTTTTTGTCAGAAATATAATTTTTTGGCCTATCATGTTTGATCTAAATTTTTATAATTTAGGAAATATTTTTGCCGTATCGAAATTGAATAGAAAAAATATTCCCAATTTAGTTTTGTTTTTGAAAAAATGTACACCAACTGTTTACCAAAGCATGCCAGAAAAAAAAATTATTACAAAAATACTATGAAAATATTTTTCTTATTGTTTTTCCTATAGGAAAGCCAGAATCGACCTACTGAAGCCACAGCCTCATTTGGACGTTCAAAGCGTGATCGGTGGTTGTACAACCACGTTTAAATTCAGCATACTAGTCAATGATGGTTTATTTTGTTGATGCAGAGTCCGAATAACACTTATCAAGCCACTGCTTTGCTTGAACGGTATTTTTCCCCATCAAAAAGAATATTAAATATTTAATCAACGCACGAAATTCTTTTTATTTTCAATGTTTTGAAATTAACAAAAGTAGCGTCACTAAAACAACTGTAACTCGTAAACGTAATGATCGAAATGTCATGAAATTTTAACAGTTATCATTTCAAGGTTTTTAGAATTTAAAAATCATATGAGTGTGAAATTTTTGGGGCCATCTATGTCTCACATCGGGAACTTTCCAGGAGATATAATAAATTATAATATAGTAATCTGTTATATTATTCACTGAAATATGCAACATCATAGAGTTTGTTAGATAGGCATTCCCGTACGTCTTTTATTTAACAGTAAATTAATTAAACAATACAATTTGAAATAGCAATAAAGTTTTGTGTTGCATTCGTGTAATATGTGGTAACCGTAAAACAGTAAAAATACCAAAGCACAAATTTTTCAAACTCGTAAAACATTGAAAATCATTTTTAAATTTATTCGTGTAGCTGGCAAACCACACCGTTAACCACAAAACAAACAATACCTCACTAGTAAAAATAATAGATTTTGACATTCATTTTGGTTATTACACAACGTTTCTGTTATTTTTGTTCAAACCAAATATAAAAATTATGAAAATTATTGTTCTACGCTTTATATAAAAATTACAGCAAGAACTGTACCAAAAAAAAATCGATTTAGTAGCTGGAGCGCATACAGAATGCTGCCTCGTTTACAATGCCAGCGCAATGTTTTCCGTGTGTTTGTTGAAATGTAACATAATGGAACGAAATATTAATTTATGTTGTTGTGCATAAAATTGACGTTTGCTTTTGAAAATTTTCATTTAATTATTTTCACATTTTGTTTTTATTTTTAAATAGCAGTTCTTTTTTTTGTGTTTTACTATTTAATTATTTTTATAACAGTAATAATAATTTTTAATTTTCGCTTTTAATTAATTTTTTTTATTATTGTTTTATTTTTAAATATTATGGTAGTGTTCCAGATCTGTTGTACAGTTCGTTGAAATGCGATATGCCATTATTAATTGTTAAATAATTTTCCCGATTTGTGTGAAATCAAATTACAGTTTGTAATGAGCACGCTCTGGTTACAATTTATGAATTTACTATGTATTAAAGTGGTTAAGTGTCATGCTATTTTTTAACTCTCCACGTAGTGTGTGTGTGTATGATGATAATAATATTCTAGTTTTTATTACATGAACATAAAAAATTATCTTCATTTAATTTTGTTGAGCATTAAAAAAATTATTTGTTTTTGTGGCATGTTACAACAAATTATTTAGATTACGATTTGATCATGTGTCTCATAATTTTATGTTTGTACTTTATTTAAAGTGGTGTGGTTTCATAAAGGCTTGATAAAGTTGATTAATATTGGTAGGTTGTTTACTTTGTAAGCACTTGTATCCTGACCCTAACATATACAATTGATTGCTTATAGATTAACAAACATGAAAACTGATAGGTATCCGTTTTGTGCAGAGAGAGGCGTTTCCGCGTAATCCATCTAATAATTTGTACGTAACCTCGACGACTACTTGTCAACAACGACAACAACTACTCGTAATTCCGTTAGTGATTATATTGAATTTCTGTTGCTGCAGATTTAAGTTAATGCAAATTATTATACCTATAAAATATACAGTAAAGCTTGTCTTAGTTGACCACAAAAAATGGTTTCTTGTTCAATTTACGGGCGTGATTAACTTAAAAAATTATGGAAAAAACACTCGTAAAATTAACATCATCAACAATAACAACGATGTGTAGCTCTAACCTGCTTGCAAATATGCGCAGTTCTACTCTGTAAATTTCTGCAACGTAACTTGCTGATATGGAGACTACAAGGTTTACTGATATGGAGAATACAAGGTATGAGTTCTTAATAATTCAATATCGACGTACTTCGAATTACTGTACTATACGGAATTAAATACTTGGATCTCTGCTCCGTAACAATGCCATATTCTTATTGGTAGTGGAATCGTATTACGTTTGGGAAAGGTAAATGTTACATCGGCATGATGTGATTTGGAAATTATACTTAAGACGAATATATTCATACACTACACATTTTATAGTCCCAGTTTGTACATTATTAACACGATGTTCATAATATTTAAACTTAAACTATTCTCAAAATTATTTAAACACTATACAAAAACAAAGAGAAAATATCAAAATTGTGCCGTGTGGAGGTCGATGGAAATCTTTTATTACGACAGGTGTATTTTTGAGAAAAAGGGTCCTGAATCCAGCTTGAAAGTATTTTCTGCACCTCTATCTACTCAACCATTATTTCAACAACTTTCCAAACGAATTTCAAGGCAAATTAGTTGAAGTCTGATCGGACTCATATCAAAAGAAATACTATATCGCTATTTTAATTAATGCATTCTTGCACAGCGGGGATTATGCAGGATCAAGTTACCACAATTCACGAACACAAATCTTTCGTAATTTCGAGTTATTTGGATTCTACGGATTTTATATCAATGTAAACCATGAACAACCAACATCATAATTTTAAAAGTAGTATTTAATGATCCACCATTTTTTGTTTGGCAAGCATTCGAATTTTGACTGTTGAGTGCCCCTGATGCTATTATTGAAAAAGTTTCAAGAAAAATTTAAAACTGCAACAGCCGTAACACTCGATTTTACTTGGGGAGTTACTGAAAGCTTTTAATTGGGTGTGTGTGTGTGCGTGCTGACGTACATCCACATTGCTCGTTTGGGAATTAAACCTTCTTATTGCTTTATGTTAAAAGCAATAAGATTATTATTGGAACCTGGGACTGTAAAAAGTGGTTTTGAGTAAAGTAAGTCCTAAGTAACTATTGAATCGAATTGAACACTCAATTCAACTGTAACTATGATGATTTTTATATATATTATAGTTTTAAAATCAATAACATACTTCGAACCCCCGCTGGCTCGATCTCAGCGGATAGCTTGGAATGATTAGTTTAATGTCAATTAAACTGAAACTATCATCGATTGCCTAGGAAACTGGAGATGATATCGAAATTCGAATAGGTAATAATGCAGCTTTTTATGAATGGAGAGGCAGTCTTTGACCATACTACAGAAAAAAACATGGTAATAATGTGCATTATCTTGATGGAACAGCACTTTTTTTTCGCCCAATGCGGTCGTTTCTGCTTCAAAACAATACCGAATCTGTCTAAATTTTTGAACAATAATATAGTGTTGGGTATATATAATCTTTTTATAAATGTAAATTTACACTTATCCAACAATTAATAATTATTTTATTTTATTTAAAAATTCTCTATAACTACACATAATATTTCGGCTCCTGAGCCATTATCAAATGTTAAAATATATTAAGAAATATTAGTTTCATAAATTAATATATTTAAATAGAACAAAAAGCTACCATGTTGGTAACTTTAATTGTTCGGTAAATACAATCATGCACGGACAAAGGTAAATTACTAATTTACCTTTGTCTGTGCAATATTGTATTTGTCTGTGCAATATTTTTTTTAATGTATTTTAACATTTGATAATGGCTCAGGAGCCGAAATATTATGTGTAGTCATAGAATTTCTAAATAAAATAAAATAATTATTAATTATTGGATAGGTGCAAATTTACATTTATAAAAAGAATCTGTCTAAAAGCTCAAAATAATATTCGCAGGTCATCGTTTTACCCTTTTCAAGATAATCGATGTGAATGTAACCGCGTGCATCCCAAAAAACTATGACCATGACCTTGTGGACCGACAGACCCACTTTGGTCTTCTTTTGTGCACGTTCAACCGTTGTCTTGATGGTATTTTAGCCTCTGGTGTGTTGTAATGGATCCATGTTTCGTCCACGATTACGACACGGCGCAAAAACTCTTTCGGATAGCAGCTGAAAATCGCCAAACACTCCTTTGAAGTGGTCGCAGGGTTGCGTTTTTGTTCGAGTGTGAGCAATCGTGGTTTTTATCGCGTGAATAGCTTTCTCATGCCGATATATCATGTAACATGTGTTGTACCCCCTCAGTTGAGAAACCTCAGCCACCTCACGCACTTTCATTGATCGTCCAACATCATCTCATGCATTTAATCGACTATTTCTTGGTGTGACGACATCTTTTAGACGACTTGAACGTTAGGCATCACTTGTGCTGGTACGACCACAACGGAACTCAGTAAACCACTTCTTTATCATTGAAATTAATGGGGAAGAGTCCAGTATTAAAGGTATATAGGTATTCCGAGATCCAGTGCTAATTTTTTTATATTAAAGAATTTGTCACAGCTGTTTAGAATATTGTGGTTTAAAGCAAAAAATGGTTACCAAAGTTACCTTGGTAAAAGGATTTAATCTCCTTAATTATCCGCACTCTTATGCCCAGTTAAAAATGTGAGGTTGACTCGAAAGAGTCTGCTACTTATTTATATTTATGGTCATGGGTAGCATGTGATCCAGTATAACATGATAATAATTGCTTTCCAATCGACCACCGCAAGTACATACTTGTAAGTGCGGAAAACGTGTATTGGCGAAAGTGTCGATTGGAAAGCACAAAAAATGACAAAAGCAAAACATAACCTACAAATGTGTAGGTTATGTTCAAACATTCAAATATTTTTTGACAGAAAAATACTACACACAATCACCTAGCGGAAAAATATATCGTAACTGATTGTAGCTACTTATCAAAAATATGTAGAGCAGCTGCGAGTAGCTAATTTATCGGAGACAAAAACCATTAGTACTTACAAGTACTTGCGGTGTGCGATTGGAAAGCAAATAATATATCATCATATCAAACTTCAGGTACGGAAATGTTAGTCGATCTAGTTTTCCTGTTTTCTAGAATATTTAACGTATCCTCGAGTTGTGACGGTAATTAGACGACGATGACTACAAGGCCCACATTTTTAATCATATTACTGATGTACATTATGCTGGTTAAAGTATTTTGGTATTTAACTTTTTCGCTTCAGTTATTCCAAAACTTTTTTAGTTTATTTTATCCTTAACATTTGTTTTATATAAAAAAAAAAACATTATGAATGTGTTATTTTTACTAATCATAAGCTATTAAAACCTATTATTTAAAAAAATATTCTTAAAGTAAATAAGTTTTTCTAGATTCTAATATTTGAAAATTCTATTATATAGTAAGCTAGTTATCTCGCATCCATATTTTTTTCTTTATTTTTTTTATTTTGTTTGTTATGATAAATTCCTATGATCAAATTAGTGGTGTTGATAGCGAGCGGGTGGGTGTACTGCGAAATCTCGGTTTTCAAAAAAATCTCGGTTTCCAAAATTCCGGTTTTCAAAATCTCGGTTTTCAAAATCTCGATTTTCGAAATCCCGGTTTTCAAAATTCCGGTTTTCTTTTCTTCTGGTTCTAATTGCACAAAATAATTAATTAAGTTTTTTAATTGCAAGATTTGGTACTTCCAACATTTTGTGGTAAGATTAATAAAAAAACAATATTTTGTTAATGTAACATTTTGAAATGCAATAATTGTAAAAAACTTTATCGTAATAATTTTCTAGTACTTTATCGTAAACTCATTTTTGAATTTTGTCAAAAAATCATTTAATAAGTCCCACATGCCAAAATTTAAAAATTCAAACCGGGATTTCGTAAAAATCGGGGTTTTTCTTATACACAACCGGACCTTTTGAAAACCGAGATTTTGAAAACCAAGATTTTAAAAACCGGGATTTTGACAGCCGAGATTTTGTAAACCGAGATTTAGAAAAAGACCGAGATTTTGAAAACCGAAATTTTGTTACACACCCGTGATAGCATTGTTGATACTTAGTTTAGTTGTGGATGGTTGTATGGGTGTTCAAATAGTTCATCAGAATATTAGAAGTCTACGGAAAAATTTAAATCTTTTTTCGCTCATCTTGATTATTTATTATTATTATTTATTTATTTAAAAAAAGCGAATTTTGTGTCGAAAATCGGCAGAAGCAAATTCGCATAATACATACAAAATTCAACAAAATCGTAATATTTACAAAATTTAATGTTTAAAATAAGAATGATAAATGTGATAAAAAACTAACAATAATATGACTAAGATATTAATACTAATACTACCATTAACATACCACTATTTACAACAGTAAATATAATAAAAATAATAACAATAATATTTAAATTTCAACTTCGTATTAGACCATTCAGCGTGTATGGCAACGAATGTTAAAATTGTATTTGATGTTTACTGTTTATTTTATAATAAACGAATTGTTTTCTTGTGTATTTTACAAAAAGTGTATGTTAAAGTGAAATAATTTATTATTCTAAATAAATTTTTTTATAAAACATTCTTTATTGCATTAAAATGTGCATGACATGTTCTGTAACTGTCAATCGAGGATTTGGGAATAAAGCAATTAAGGATTCTGGAATAAAGTTTTTTAGATTTCCCGCTGTTTCAACACGATGTTTTAAGTATAAAGTTCATGCAGAACAATGGCAACGAGCCTGGTTGAGTGCAATCAATCACTAAGCTATAAAAATTAATTCATTAAAGTATGTGTTTGTTTGCTCTACGAAAATTTTATCGGGCAAAAGCGCTCCTCGTATTAAATCCCCACTGGATTAATTCGGTTGAGTTAGGACATAAGAAAAACACGAAGTGCTCCACGGCTAGATACGACAGAATGAAGAAAAGAACCTCAATGATAGTAAAGCAAAATCAGATTGTCACAAAACCAGAAAAAAAGCCATCCTTGAAACCAGAAGTTAGTATTGACGAAAACTTGGACGATGATTCAGGAAAAAGCATGTCAAACTGAAGGTAAAATAATATAACTGAACTTAACACATTTATCATTTGTTTCGTAATTCGTAGAATTCTCTTTTGAGTGTGACAAAAATGGTGAAATATGTAATTTGAAACAAAAAATTACTGCATTGAAGGAGGAGGAAGATGCACCACTGAAGCATACAAATTTAGGAACAACAACCAAATCAAAGATGGATGATCTTGGAAATAGTACCAAGAAAACCAAATACTTTACTGGCTTCTAAAAGATATAATCGAAGTAATTTATAACGATGTCGAGCGTTTTCTTCCTGTTAACTTCAATTGCAAAATGACCAGCAAATAAATTTTCTTCATTTCATATAAACATCACCAAACTCTCAAATACCTCATTTGCATTTCATCTTTCGGAAGTGCAGCGTTTATCTCAAAAGATTACGGTGGACGATGTAGTGACAAATTTGTGTTCGAATCCTGTGAAATATTATATTAGTGAAAACGATATTATTCTTGCGGACCGAGGGTTTCTAATCGAAAGCGCTATCCAGAAAAACAAATCTAGATTAATTATGCCAGCTTTTAAAAATGAAAAAATTTCAAATGGAACCTAACACCATAGAGAGCAATAGGAAAACTGCCAGCATTCGAATCCACGCAGAACGAGTTAAAGGTGTTTTAAGGCAAACAATTCTTATCACAACCAACCGACAACGCTAGGATCTTCAATAAAAATGCAAATGTTTCATTCAAAATAAAAATTTAATTCCATATTATAAACTAACTAATAATTAAATCACATTTCATTTAATTTCAAACTGAGCAATTTTGCTCTCGTATCGTCGTCTTTCGGCTCCCGATAGACCCATTGCATATTATTTTGATAGCATGGTGCTGTTTATTGTCTGTAAATTTATATAGTTTCATAAAAATAATTTATTTGGTGCAAAAACATAACCGAAGTTTATTTACAAAATCATGTTAATACCTTACTTCTCATATAAATTTTGAAATATGGTATTCAAAATTTGTTTTTGTTAACTTCAATAAATTATGTAAACACAAAAACTAGATTTTATATAGCCTAATTTAATTAATTTAGCCTAATTATCACAGTATCAAAAAGTACAGCACAAAATTTTTGTTTGCCATACAGCATCAAAAACAGCTGATTGAGAACTGTAAAATTTTTTTGAGGAAAATGGTCTATATAGTAAGTGACTAAATACAATACGTTTTATGTAATAACTCTGAACAAAAAGGTGATATCGGTGATATGTTCGGGAAGGTATATCGATCGATCGTACATGAAGCTTTCACAGTTATACAGATAGATACATATTTGAATTGACGGCTACTAATAAATTTAAAATTCAAAAATGTTTCACCATCCGAGTTGTGAGGATTATAAAGATTTGATGTTACGAAAACTAGAACAGATTCGTCAAGTGGTAGGAGAGAAAATTCGGATGGGAAGTGACCGAATAAAGGTCCGCTACCAAATAAGAGCAAACATTGAAGTTACGAGTATGGCTGGACTTAACAGGTTTATCGCCGAAGCTTAATGTCATACGGATGGGTGGATACACTATTAGCATAATGATAAAGGACGTCGTTTACCGAATATAAAATTCAGGAGCTGTTAGCTTTTGGTCAGCACTTGTTTCGGCTGCGGGGCATAGAAAGATCTTCGATGCAACGACATTTTAAAGTTACTAAAGAAAAAACAACGGTCTTTCATTTACCAGGAAAAATTGGATAAAACCTAGAGGGTTGATGGTTCTTTACTTCTCACCTCCCCTCTAGCATCCTGGCGATTTTACAATGCTTTAAAACGATGTGGCAACCCAAACTGATTGCGGCGGGAATTAGAAATCGAAAGTAAAAGAGATGTCTACACAGAGGATGTAAATAAAACCAAGATGTAACTGCAAACCTAGAAGTTCTGTAAACGGATTCACTCGGCGATGATCAAGTAGGATTTTATGAAGAATTGCCTTATAAAATGTTTCGAATACCAGAAACCAGTCTCAAGCGTTTAAGGTAGATGATGTCGCCATCATACAATGTTCAGATAAAACAATACTAGGAGGCGAGACTAGCCCCAGTGATCAAGTAAATTAGGGACAACGCTCAAGGATGGAAGGAGACTTCTCTTCATCGGTCGATTATTAACACACTGAAGTTGCGTAAAATACTGAAGTGCTGATGTATTGGCAGCGGGATGAATGTCACAGTACGCGTCGATAGGGAAAAGTAGGGACGAGTTATACCGGATGCCAAAAAGGGAGCTTACAACCACATACAAAACACCATGTATCAGGAAAATGATCAAGAATTCACCAAAAACAGGTGGAGAACGTAAAATAAGAAAATCAGAAAAGAAATAATTATAATTACTTACATACTTAAAAGGGAAAAACCTTTCGTCGATATTCAAGAAGTAAGGGTTTAGATAATCACTCTAAGAAAGACAACGGCGGTTGACCTCATGATCCAATTGAAGGGTGGTAAGAAAAAAGCAATCTTTGTCGAAATTTTTGTAAATTTAGGTGACACCTTGTTTTAAATATAACAAATACAGACATTTCGCGAAAAACCTTTTCTTTTAAATGAAAGAAATTGAATCGATTGTGTGTGTAAAGTGTTTTGTACGCGATAATTGAAAGCGAGTGAAATAAAAATGAGCAGTTTTGGAAATATTTAGTGGTCAGCTCGCAAATAAGTGGGACTCATAAAAAGTTTATAGGACAAAAGTCTACTTCTTTTCGTGTTTTTGTTGTTTTATTCAAGAATTAATTGATTGATGTTTCTCAAAAAGTATCCCACTCAAAAACGGTATAATAAACATTTCTTATAATATTATAAAGTTAAACTTTTCTTTATAATTTGCATTGAACAGTCTAATTCTGATACTACATTTTCTCCGTTGCTGTGGAAGTAGACGTTAAAATAAATTTTCCAATTTTACCATCCATTATTGCAACCAACAATACCTGCCTACATACCCACAATCAATAAAGAACTTCTTTAATTAAACGGAACTCGTCAACTGTGATACTTTAAAATTAAAAGTTTTTGGTGAACATTTTTTGTTTGTTTGTTAGAATTAAAAATGTCACTTCGGTTGTTTGACAGAACCTTTCTCAAAATTTTGACAGCTAAACTTTCTAGAAATATATACTCCTACATATACCTGAAATTCATTACAAGTATGTAGATTAAACATAAAAGATAGAATTTATTGACATTTAAGTTTCTGTACATTTTAAAATATCAATATTTTTTTAGTACGAGAATGCGACGATATCGAAAAATCTATACAGTAATTTGATTTATTTAAGTTATTTGGATATAGTCAACCAATTATAAAGGTATGTCCTCGTATATACGAGTAAAATATGCAAAACCTCGTGATTATAATCATTCGTTCTAAAATTGACGTACATATTTATACACGTTACATTCTTGTTTTATCATGAACTATTTTTTTGCTTACATCCAGAACAATATCCCATAAAAATCCATAAATTTGGTATCGAGAAACCAGGGAAAAAAATTTCGCTTCCTTCCATTGGGGAATTTGAATTTTTTTTTTGTGTTTTCAGTCATGCAAAAAAAGGATATGATATAAACGGCACGTCGTTATGTCTATAAAGTAGCGATATGTACATATGTTTAACGTTCGATTGTTTCTTCCCCCTCGGTGTTCACCGTCTTTCTGTTATATTTGTCTTAAAGGAAGTGTTTATGTTCTTTAACTGGTGTGAAGTTTCATCGTCACGAATTTTTCACGAGGGACGAATAACATTATTTGTCACTTTTACACATCACATCATCAAGATGACACACAGAACCGAAAATGTTTATTTTTGGAAGTATTTTTTTTACTTCTTTAATAGTTTGAAAAGGTTTGTGTATGTGTAATGGAATTTAGATATAGGATTAGAAGATTACTATCGGATGTGTGTATCAATATTGATGTTTACCCAGATAATACATAGCGTTTTGTGTGCCATATATCAAAATTTTGGTTGACAAAAATACGTTTTCATTAGGAACCAAGGATATAATAAACTCTACTATTATTTTCCGAAGTATTTTGGTTGATGTAGGTTAATATTTTTTTTTTTTTTTTTTTTTGGTTCGGTACAGTTTTTTTTATTCCGGTGTGTATGTCGTTTAACTTTCGCATTTAAGAGATCATGATTGATACGTTTTGGATTAGAAAAGATATAAATTTTGTATTTTATGAATTGGTAAATCCTCTTTCCGTTTTGGGCTTTTTAAATAATACATGTTATCAACCTTAAATTTTCTGAGTTATTAAGCAAGATGAATTCGAATGGAGGGAACCACCATAAAAAACGACGAAGATAAGTTTAGTTTTTCTAGTTTCTCGACTGGATACATACTCGTATATAGAATATATTTGTACGTTTGTATGATACAATATAGTTTAATATCGACCAACCTCGAAAAAATTGTTTTAGATCTGATGTAATAAATTATATTTAGGGTTAATATGCTTAAAGCTGAACGACGATTCGCATTTTTCGTGTTTTTTTTGTTGTGAAATTGCAAAAGATAATCTCAGTAGTATTTAAAATTAGTAAACTTCATAAAACAAAATGGAATCCGCAACAATTTTTGCTATTTTAATATCATGCTAAACCACGAAATAATATTTAAAATGGAAAATAATAAATACTAAATTTCTGGTAATTGAATGTCGTAATGGCTGAATTTAAAATTTATAATTACAAAATAATAGTTTTTGACTGATCCAATGTTCATTAAACATTTCCCGTACTAATTTTCCCGCTATATTTAGATCCAACTATTCGCATCTATTTTTAAACATGTTTTGGTTTTAGAAGGATATTGAAATAATCAATCAGAGATAATAATGATTTTCAGTATTTTAATACGAGTAGTAGACTTAGTAAAATACAGATTCAGATGATTTAAAAGAGAATAAATATATTTCTCGATAGATACAATTTAGAAAAAACGCAGTTTCTATGGAATGAAGTTCGTTCTGTGTAAAGAACAAAAGGTAACTTTTGAAACTGAGTTCAGGGGTGGGATGTTGTAACATCAGTTTTTTCGATATTTATCGAATATTGTATCTCTTTTTCCTAAAATAAAATTGCTTGCCATTTCGCTTTTCAATTTTGCTTTCAATATTGCGATCGCAGGCTACTAGAATAAATTGTTTATTTATCTCTTTTTTGTTTTTCGATGTTTTCTTCGATTAGGTAGAGATCGCATTGGAAACAACGTAATTGATAAATGAAAAAACGTTAAATTTTATTCATGATGAAAGAGATGTAAATTTCGATAGTATCGAAAAAAGTGATGTTGCAATAACCCACCCCTTTTTGACGAACGACGAAACGGGATCTGAATTGTTTTGATATTGTATATGCAGTCGATGTATCTTCTAAAAATAAAACAAAAATCAACCCAAATTCAAGGCAAATGGCAACCTAAACACCATGTGTTCCACTCACACTTTTGATGTGTGTATTAAATTTAATTAAATTATCATAAATAATTAATTAAATAAAATATATTGAAATAATAATAATTAAAAATACAGTCAAATCTGTTTTTGAGCGACCTTTTTTGTACGATTTTTTTTTGTGCGATTTATTTGTGAATTTTTTTTATGCTGTATGAAAAAAGTGTATTCAGTACAATCTACTTAGGTTTCAGTGGTTGCTATCACATACTTTGGCCCATTGTGGTACCACGCACTCACGCCACATGATTAACCCATTCATTCACCTATTCACGCAACTATAGCCACATTGCAAGGTCCATGTCAACCTGTACATTGACGTGGACCAGAGGGATCAGAAGCTTTAACCACTGCACCGCTTGTCCGTTTACAATCTACTCAAGTTCTTTTAAAATTTCCATCAAATTAGGACATAATTGAATGTGATTTTTTTCGAGTTTTGATATTTCATCACATTGCGTAAGTATTGCGTCAAGTTGCGTAAACTATTTTTTATACCTACTCGTGAAGTTTCGGAAGATTATTTAATGCGGTCCCTGTCCCTATTACTGCACAAAAACAAGTTTGACTGTATATGTTATACAGTCTTAACACTAGATTGTCCAAAAATGACTTCTTTGCCTGCTTTTTAATTTCAATTAGTAAAAAACAATATTTATAATAAAACAATTTCTTTACACCCCCCATCCTGTTATACATGTATTGCCCAAAAGAAGTCGATTTGACTCCTTCGGAAATTTAAAATAATTAAATGACTTTTATTATCGTTTGTTCCATAATTACTATGCTTTTCACTTTTTGTGTACGTTGTACGTTATGTCGTTGATATGTTCTTTGTATCTTTCTGGAAAACTTCTACCTTTTGTCCTGTCTTATGTAAAATTTTGGACATTCGTCACATGTTAGTTTGTATAATCCCGCACCTATTTTTGAGGGTGTTGCATTCAATTTGAGTTTCTGTTGTTATTTATTACTGTTTTTGTAGGCTGTCGTGTGCCGAATGTTTTGAAAGTCGTTTCTATTATTTTGTGAGTCATTTTATTGTATTCTATACTTATGAATTTTTTTATCTGTTGGTATCTTATTGATGTTGGTATCTTGTAATTATGTGGTTAAGTTCAAATATAATATAATATACTGGTACAGATATGTAGATGACGTAATACTAGTGTAGATTACAATAAAATGATTCACAAAATAATAGCATTTTTTCAAATTATTCGGATAAACGACAGCCTACAAAAACAGTAATAAATTAGAGCAGAAACTCAAATTTAACGCAACACCCCAAAAATCAACACCAAAAACAATATAATTTACGACCTAATAATAAAAATACAGAAAGGGGGAATCCAAATGTAGAGTAACCGTAGTATATAAAACCAATGTAAAATTAAGAAATGAAAATATGCCCAGATAAAGTTGAAAGATTCGAATTAATTCAGTTTCTGATGAAGAAACTCCTTGTATTTTCAAGGATGTGGAAGGGCCAACAAGCTATGCACATTATGGCAGAATATGTTATCAATGCATTTTCGTTGATAATACATGACAAAATTATGAAGCATATAAGAATGTGCACAGAAGCAGGACGCCGAATTTTGAAAAATTATTGGATAATATAATTCCCGGAAATAGGTGCATTTATTGGGATTTTATATGCTCGTGGAGCTTACGAGGGAAAAAAATGTAAAATTGAGTTATTTATGGTCAGCAAACTGGGGTCCCGAATTTTTAAAAAAACTATGGACAGAGAAAAATTTAAGCAAATCCTACGATTTATTCGTTTTGACAGAAGAACCGAAAGAATAAGCGCCTAAGAACAGATAAATTTGTCTTGGTTTCAGAAATATGGAATAAGTTCATTTAAAACAGTAAAGTTTGCTATAAACCAGGGCAAAGTAAAACAGTTGACGGGCAATTATTTCCTTCAAAAGCCAGGTGCAGGTTTACGCAGTAAATGCCTGATAAACCCAATAAATTTGGCATCAAATTCTGGCTTACAGCAGATGTCAGCAGCAAATATATGTTGAATCTTTTTCTTTATGTGGATAAAAATGAACAACGACCATTGTGTCAATGCTTCTAAGTGAATACGTTATTCTGACACTTGTGCAGCCATATACAGGATGTGGAAGAAATGTTACGATCGATAACTTTTCACTAACATGTAGCTAGCGACAAAAATATTGGCCAAAAAACTAGTTGGCACTATTAGAAGAAACAAAATGAAACTATACCAAAAGCAGCCAAACCAAAGAAGGATAAATCAAAGAATCGTGTTCTTACAATATATAAAAGCAAACCAAACAGTTGTTGTTTTAAGTTCTAAGCATAAATTTGTGAAAATTGATAAAAGTTATAAAAAACGTTTATCTATTTATTTTTATAATAGCACACAATTTGGAGTTGATATGGCCGATCAAATGGCGAGAAAATATACAGTGAAAGCTAGTTCTCGTAGATGGTCCCGTCAAATATTTTTCAACGTTTTAGATTTGGCTGCTATAAATGCTTGAATACTTTATAAACAAATAAAAGGAATAAAAATACAACGAAAAGAGTTCTTGTTTCAATTAGCAGAACAGCTTTCAATCGAAATAAAATATATTAATGCAAGAGAGAAAAATTCCACCACACCCTAAACACCCACAAAGGTCAACTGCAACATCATCAAATACGAACCATCTTAACAAACGCAGAATTTGTCAAGTACGACTTTGCCACAATAAGGAGACAAATAATATTTGAGAAAAATGGAAAAAGTATGTTAATGGAAAACACGTATGAAAAAATTTCCACTTTTATGTGTAAAAAATATACACGTAATAATAATACATAAGGTATTTTTGTTATTTTCCAAGTGCAGCAAATTTTTTTTATACCTTAATATTTATAATAACATATTATATAACTCTAAATATTATAAAAGAACATTAAAAATTAATTTTAAATAAATTATTTTACGCATTAGTTATTCTTTCACATAGCAGACATATTGACTGCTTCTGGGCAATATAGATGTATACTAAGCGTGAATCTTTCTAGTGTTAAGGTCGTAGTAGCAGACATAACGTCTCTTATTAGTGTCAGCTGTAAACGGGGCCGTTTTAAATACTTACGGTACCAATTTACTAAACGTTGACACTGGATTAAAACGTACATTTAAACTCGCCTTAATCCTTGCTAATGTCAATGGTATATGGTTTCGTAACGAAACTCGGTTAGCTAGTGTATCTGAATACACAACAGCAACATGCGTTGATACACCTTCACCATTTTTTTACCGTCAACAATTACTAAGGAGCATTGTTAAAGAAATTGCTTTCTGTAGCAGTCCTACCAAACAACAACTCTCTGGTTAGGAAAAATGTAGCACACCACATCGTGACTATATGCCATTTACTATTTTCAAGGTCAGAAGACTTGATTCAATCCGCCACAATGCAGCTTTCCTTAAATTTGAATAGATGATGGAGATATGAAACTGCCGACCTTTTAGCAATATCATGTCCATTACATATGGTGAAGAAGAAAGACAACGACTACAGACCGTGAGAAGACTACAGGACTACTTATCCTACCCCGTACATAAAAAATTCCTCTATGTGATTACATGGTTGCAAAATTTTCTCTAAAATCAATCTCATGAGAGCATATCATCTCATTCCAATCAATCTCGATGATATTCATAAAACCGCAATTATCATACCATTTTGGCTTATTCGAATTCACCCGAAGCCATGTGGTCTAAGAAATGCTGCACAAATATTCCAGGTTCTAAATTTTTCTTGGACTGAAGATGTTAAAATGAATTCCGTCAGCGCAAGAAAAGCTTAGACAATATTGCTCTTTTAGCACATCCACTAAATGCTACAAAATATAGCATCACCACTGATGCATCCAACACAGGAGCATTCATGTTCTTACAGCGATTCAATAATAAAACCTGGGCGAACCTTTTGGATTTTTCCCATTGACACTATCAGAAGCCGAAAAAAAATATTCCGCATTTCATATTCGAAGGTTGTTTTAAGGACATTATGGAATTGGACCGAGTGGCTTTGCTGATATTATTTTCAGTGGAGTATAATGAGGAATATATTGGGGATTTGGTGATGAATGCGGTAATTAAAATTAAAAACCGAACTCTTTATTTTCATTTTGCCACTAAATTAGTGTTTTAGCTGAAAGTATCAACGTATTTCAATTTAGGTTATTAGAAGATAACCTTGTCTACTAATTAATCACTAGGGAAGAAGAAGGGTTATTGCGGGAATCGGGAAAGTCTCCGTCAGAGACGGGGTATTCGGGGAACACTTCAGAAAGGTGTCCACTCTCCCCTTCTTTGGAATGTTGTAATCAACGAACTACTACTGGAGCTGGAAGGGAAGCAAAGGTGTAGTTGCTTGTGCCGATGACGTAGTGATAGTTGCTACAATTAGGGATGCGATGTAGAATGCGCTATCAATCACTGCGGGTTGAGCCAGCTGATGTGGTTTGGGGATCAACCCATCTAAATTAGAGCTGGTTCTTTTCACTAGGAGATATAAAATTCCGGAAGTGGTTCCACCAAGACTCAGAGGTATTATGCTGGTCTTTACTGATAAGGCGAAATTCCTAGGGATTTCTCTGGACAGTTGGTATAGAAATACGATAGAAAGAGTGAAGAAGGCCATTGTGGTACTCTACTTGCAAAAATACCATCAGAATGAAATGGGGTCTGAAACCGGAGCTGGTCTCCCGTTGGATATTATTGGTAAGCAAATGGCGGTAATAACGGCCGTCGGCTATCAGCGGGTCCGAAGTGGTCCCTTTTGTGATTTTGCAAGCGTTTTAAGGTGATTCTCGTAGACGGAAAGGTGGTCTTTTCAAATTGCTATGAAATTCTTTATAATACTAAAATTTTTCGCCGGCTACTTTAATCATTTTTTCAAATTTGTATGTAAGTTTTCTATTATTTATTTACCTACTAAGCGAATAATTCCGTATCGATTTACCCAGTCGGAATTTTTCCTTAGTAGGGGAAAAAATTATGTTTCTTAATTAAAAGAAAGATAAAAAATTTAAAAAAATTATCAAAGTAGCCGTCGAAAATTTTTAGTAATATAAAGAATTCCATAGCAAATTGTATTCCGATTACGAAAATTTCCATCGATTTCAAGAATAGGGCCCCGGGACAGTTAAATTCTTCACCTACGGCTCTAAACTCGATGGTAGGGTGGGAGCAGTTGTGTTTTGTGGGGAATTAAATGTGAGTCTATCCTTTCGTCTGCCTGATTACTGCAGTGTGTAGCAGGCCAGCGATTGAAAAGGTCATAAACTGGTTGAGGCATAACAAAAATTACGTTGACTGATATTACTATTTATGTGGACAGTTGGGCGGCCATTCTTTCACTGAACTCAGGTTTCTTAGCGTCAAGGGTGGCGTTGGATTATCACAAATCTCTTAACGAGATAAATGAACTATTCAGTATCCAGTTGGTCAGGGTTCCGGGCCATTTTGATGTTGAGGGAAATTGCAGGGCAGATGAATTAGCAAGGTACGGTACGACTCTCCAACTGGAACAAGTGAAAGAATGTGTAGGTAGGCCTATGTCTGTGCTAAAAGCAGCAAGCCATACTAAAGCATTTGCCTTGGCATATCCTAGGTGGCTTGCCAGTCCGACTAGCAGGGTAACGAAACAAGTATGGACTGAGCTGAACTTGAATCGCTCTAAAATCTTAATCACGGAGGCGTGATTTAGGTAGAATTATAAGCGAACTTATTTGACACTGTCTCTTCGTAGATCATGCGAGAAGGCTGGGTCTGGATGCAAATGTAGCTGCAATGACGAGGAGGAGGAGACTCTTGTTCACTTCCTAGTTCCTATCACTTGGGTCAATACATTATGGACAGCCGAATTCGAAAGCTATAATAGCACTAAATGGTTTTAAAAGGAGTTTAATGATGTCGGATTGGTATCATAATGGGCCATAATTGGCCTAAGTGTGCGATAGCAACTACTGAAACCTAACCTTATACTGTCTACTGTGGATATAGTTTCATAAAAATGTTACTACACGTGTTTAAGGTTTTAGTTTAGTTATGTAATATAGTTTCACTTATAAGTTAATAATAAATTGAAATTTATTAATATGCGCTTAGTTTTGCATAATAAATACAAAATTCATAATCTAAACCCTTTTATAGGGTTAATACTTTAGAGTGATCTAGGTTAGGTTAGGTTAGGTTAGAGTGGCTGCTATCGCACACTTAGGCCAATAATGGCCCATTGTGATACCACAGGATCCAATCTCCCCTTACTCCCGCTGAAACCAACCAGAGCTACTGATGTAGCGTAAAATATCTCGCACCCTACAGTCCGTGAGTTCAGAAAGGCTGTCCATGTTGTACACACCCAAGTACTTACGTCTTTTGTACGATAGTGCCGGACATGAGCATAGGAAGTGAACTAGCGTCTCTTCCTCCTCTTCGTCCATACAACTTCTAGAAAAGTCATTCGTCTCTAGACCCAGCCTTATCGCATGTTCCCCAAAAAGGCAGTGTCCTGTTAGTATCCCTACGACCAATCCTAAATCTCGTTTTCCCAGGGATACAAGTGCCTTGGAGCGCCGCAGGTCCAGTTTTGGCCAAACCTGTTTTGCTACCCTGCACGTGAGAGTGTTAGTCCACCTCTCATCTGTTAAGGCGATTGCCTTTTTACTGAGCGTCAATTTGAGCGCTGCTATAGGCCTCCCCAGACATGCCCTTTCCGGTTGCATCTGGAGAGTCGTACCGTACCTAGCTAGTTCGTCTGCCCTGCAGTTTCCCGTGACGTCCGAGTGACCAGGGACCCAGATCATCTGGATACTGAAATACTCGCTCATCTCATTAAGAGATGATCGGCAATCCAGCGCCACCCGTGACTTCAGAGAAACCGCCTCTAGTGACCTGAGTGCCGCTTGACTGTTCACATAAATCGCGATATCCCTAACAGATACCACGTTATGCTTCAACCATGTCACGACTTCCCCTATCGCCACCACTTCAGCCTGGTACACGCTGCAGTAGTCAGGGAGACGAACAGAAATATTAACATTGAGCTTCTCACAGAAGACTCCAGCTCCTACTTTGCCGTCTAGCTTAGAGCCGTCCGTGAAAAATGTCAGTGCCTCGTTTTCCCGTATTGATCCATTCCTCCAGGATTCCCTAGAAGGACAGATGATCCGGAAACCTAAAAAAGTGATCTAATAGAGTGATCTAATAACTAACACATTTTCAATTCGTAATTGTGTATTAGGGTTTTGCATTTATGAGCAAGACTAAAATAAAATTCATTTTAAGCCAAGAGACAAACTTGAACTAGAAAAATGGCACAGTGTCGAGAGTTGCTCGACTCCAGTCGTCTGGACATAAAAGTGGAATTTTCTCTTTGGTGGTTTGAAAAACACGACATATGACTCTTATGGTGTGCCGTGTTGGACTACTAGAAAAGCAAATCGTCCACTTTATATTTCTGGATCTATACCTTTGAGAATTGGCCTCACCATTAACGCCCGGCTGTTATCCCAACAAATAAACACGTATTGCTCAATTTTTCGTTTTATTGAATTTGTATGGAAAATTGATTCATTTTTTCCAATGCTCTTTGGTATACAACATTTTTTGTTGTTTTGTTTCCTACACGTGAGTATCCAACATTTAGTTGATGTGAGAAGCATGGATATTCCAAATTTAAACCATAAGCTTGAAGTGGCTGACCGTGTGATTTGTTAATCTTATGGAATTAAAGGAATGCGTGGGATTAAAATTTCTTCACCTTTGTATTCGCCAGTTAATATGGTTGCTCTAATTAAATTTGTCATTAGTTTTTTGACAGCAAGTCTTGTACCATTCCAAAGATTTTTGGAGTTAATATTTCGTAATAAAATGATTGGCACACCAATTTTTAATTGAAGAATATGTGGTGGTACTGCTGGCAAATCTAATGAATAAAATTCTGTGGGATAATTTACCATTTCGTCTACCATTTCGTCTATATTTTAAATTTACTTATAAATATTTCTTTTTAAATTAAACCACAAATTCACTAATATGTTTCTGTAATAAAAAATATGATTTATTTCGAGCATACATATATTGATTAGAATAAAACTAACTCCAAAATGTCAAATCGAAAAATTTTTGAATTGAAAACTATTTTAGCGACGTACCTGTTTGAAATTTTTGGTTACTCAAAAGGGGAAACGGTTGCACTTGAGAAAATTTTATTTCCTAGAAGCAGAACCCCGATAGACATATCGACTTTCTACCTATTCGTATACCGATGGTACGAATCATCATCGTAACAAAAACGTTATCGCCCCCACATCTCGACTTGCGAAAAATAGAAGCCAATAAAGTCATCAGTACTCCGACAATGACCTCCATATCGATATTATAGGTAGATAGTAAGTAGGTACCAAAATCCACCATCTCGACCTACAAAAACAAAACTCAGTAACGTAATCTGTACCCCGAAAATGACCCTTCATGTCAGCATTATTGGCCTAGATAGTAGGAGGTATGAGTGCCGAAATTGAAACTAGAATAGAGCACCAAAGAGGACACCATCTCGAATTCAGAAAAACAAAAATCGACAACGTAATCAGTACCGCGAAAACCCCGAAAATGACTCCCATATCGGCGTAGATAGTAGTTAGGTAACAACACAACACGGTTGCTCCGTCCCTTCATCACGACTTGCGAAAAACTAAAGTCAGTAACGTAATCAGTACCAAAAATCTCGCCTTGCATAAAACAAGATATCGCCATCTCGGATCTGAAAACGGATGCTATGTTCCTAAATAACAGTGCCGAAAACCACGAAAAGGACATCATTGGAGAAAACCAAAATCACGGGCCGATTTTTTGTTGAAAAACAGGTTCTTGTCAAAAATCATCATTTCCGCTTAGTTTGTGAAAAACCGATTTGAACCGGTATCATTGCAAAATTAATTTAGAATCTCTTGGTTATCAGTAGTTTCTCTTGTAAATGATATCTTTTAAATATAATTGCAAAAATCGAAAAGCTTCCATGGATGATGCCACTTCCGATGGACCGTTTTCGGCAAACAATACAGAATCACCCCTCACGGCTCATATAGAACATAATATCTAAAAATATTTTTTGAAATCGGTGCAGTAGTTTTGAGTTTATATATCAAAAATGATCCTATGGAAGCTGCAACTTCCGGTGGACTATTTTAACCATTAATGGCTATAAACGAATGGCTATAAACCATTCTCATCACTCATAGAACATATACACGAATTTTTATCAAAATTGGCACAGCGGTTTTTCAGTTTTAATATTTCATATACACGTCATGTCATTTTTATATATTTATTTAGAGATGTAAATTCAGCTTTAGTTCGAATTATTCAAACAGGAGAAACCGAAAAAAATGCTCGTTACATATTTAATGAATAAATCAATTAAAACTAAAACTACGACATTTTTTCGTTAGTTTTCTTTGTTTTATATACCTAAGTAAATGAGACACGAGTATCAACCATAAATTGTATGTCATAGCACTAATTTCATTATTATCCGTATAATTTTTTCAAACTAACACACACATACAGACATCTTATTTTTTCTTATTTAACTAATTAGAGCTAAGACATACGCCTTTCTTGAATCCTTTTTTATTTAATCCAATATTAATTTCTCGGCTGAGAATTCTATACAACACACTAAGCTGCAATAAATTCTAATTTGTTGTACGTATGTATACTACAGTTTATGGCCTGAAACTAACAATAAAAAATTGTTAAATTAATATTTTGGGACAATAATGTGGGAGTTAATTACTTTTGTTGTTGTGTGTTTTAATTATGATTTGTTGTTTGTTTGACATTTTATTTTTTCAAAGAAAAATTTTACTTTAAAAGTCAATTACTATTTTACGGATCGTTTCTAATTCCTTATTTTATGTATTATCACAGATAACAAAAATTATCACACAAAACTCGACGCTATATTTTTCATTTTGCTACAGTATTAAAATTGCTAGTAAAATATAAAGATAAGGAAAGCTTTAGACAATGTATGTATAACTTGTATATACGAACATCATAATATACGTAAATAAATTAAACAAGGTTCAACTACTTTCGATTCTTTCCTTCTTTGTTGAGTTTGCGATTGTGAAAAATAAAAACATCTTAAATTTATTATTCATATATTTATTTGGTACAGCTTAAGATTCTATTTATAATTTTATTTTATATTTAAACTGACATTTATGAAGTAGCTAGGTAAAGACCGGAGTGAAATGTTTCCTAAAAAATCCTAAATAAAAATTGTGTATTTGTATTAGTGATTAATTATACACTAAAATAGAAAACATTTAGGCGGAACTACATTTAAAATGTAAAAAGATTAAAATATTTGTTAATATATAATATTATTCAAAAATCAAATAACATATATGATTTAAATTATATTTTAAAATTAATAATATAACATAAATTTAATATAGGTATAGGATCAACTTAAACTTAAAATTAAAATAACGTTAAAATTTTGTTCGATTTCATCTAAATACTAAATGAGATTTTGCGAGTTGATCATCGATCTCACTGTGTTTTTATATTAGATCTATCAAATCCCATGTCCATGACGATTTTCAGAATTTTGTCATAGTTGTGGAATGGCCAAACATGTCCCAGAAGTATATCATTAGTGTTTAAACAGTTTTACTAATCTAAACTAGTACTCCGATGAAGTCGTAAAAACTCTTTAAAGAGTAATGTTATAGTTCTGGACCATGTTTGGCCATTCCACACTAGTGACAAAATTCTGAAAATCGTCATGAATATGGGCATTTGATAGCTCTAACATAAAAGCACAGTGAGATCGATGATCACCTCGCAAAATCTCGACTAGTATTCCAATGAAGTCGTAAAATCTCTTTAAACAGCAATGTTATGCTTCTGGGCCATTCCACAACTAAGACAAAATTCTAAAAATCGTCTAGGATGTGGACATTTGATAGGTTTAACATCCAAACATAATAATATCGATGATTACCCCTCAAAATCTGGAGTAGTATTCCTTGAAAATCATTAACGACATTTACTCGAATTGTACTCAAATTAATTAATTTTATTTGTTTTCTTTATAAATTTAGGATGAATTGATTAAAATAGATATTGAAGTAGGTACTCAATCGGCTAGCAAGTAAGCAATTTGCTAGCCAAAATCCTGGCTACTCAATCAATTTTACCAAGAAAATTTGAATTTCAAGTTATACTTTTTTATAAAATTTTTGTTTAGTTTTACAATTTCACAGCAAAACAACACAAAAATTTGCTGTTCATTTTTTGAAACCGCAAAATTTACTGTGTAATCGCAACAAAAAAAAAAAAATTTGAAAAACATAATTTGAAATTCAAATTTCCTTGATAAAATTAATTGAGTAGCCAGGATTTTGGCTAGCAAATTACTTGCTTGCTAGCCGATCGAGTATCTACCCTATTATTTAACTAAACAAATAATTTTACTTTTTGTTTTGCAGAATTTTTGTTCTTATTTTAAAATATGTTCGCCTAAATGTGTTCTTTATCGACGTCTTTATCAAATTACTAACACACACAAAATTTTTACTTAGGATTTTTTTAGGAATTATTTCATGTTTTATGTACCGGAACATACAATTTTTTCTAAATCATTCCTTTTTTTACTTAGGATAGAGTTAGGAAGTATTTCAGGTAAAGTGTTGTAACAGTGCAAAAATTCGATGTTAGAATTCCTGTCATTTAAAAAAGCCAGCTGAAAATATTTAAACTATCCGGAACATTATCCCAAAAATGTATGGCACATTTGGATTCACTTAGAGAAGATATTATTCAAGAGCGAAAGAGAGAAACAGCGCTCGAATGATAAACCACATTTAGTTGTGAAATCTAAGATTGTTGTCATCAACGAAACATGCCGACCTTTGACCATACCTATTTCTACCGACACCAGTCAATATGAGTCTTAGAAAAAATGATTAGTGGGGTTTCAGGTCTTTATAGATTTTTAGAAAAATGATTAATTACTTTAGTTAGGTTAATTGTAATATATTATATTAATTATAACTTCGTTCATTAGTTAATTGAAACATAATAATATAAAAAAATAAGGTGAAGTAGTAATTTGAAAATAAAATTGTAAAACCAGCCATTTTGACTGGTGTGGTACATCTGGTGTTAAATATTGGCCAAATGTGCCTTTCGAAATGAGCCTTAATTATAATATACCACGACGTGAGACACGATATAAATCGATGCATGAATGTAAGAAAACCTGGCAATACGGAAAACTTAACGGCTTTCTTGACCCTTAATTTGATTTGGTTGAGTTCTAGTTTCGTCAAACAACAAAACAGCGCTCACTAGATTTCGAATCAAAATGTGTGGTTTAAAACTCAATTATGTTCAAGCTATGCATGTAGAATGCAAATATTATAAAAAAAAAATTTTAATTTATATTGATAGTTACTCAAAACATTTATTGAAGCTATGAAAACCATTTCACTAAACAAATTATTAAGGCTTTAAATAATGTTACAAGTTATAAAAACAAATTTAAATTTTCGGTTACTTTTATAATTTAAAATGCAACATAAGGCGCCTTTAAGGTTGGTGTTCATTCGTTCATTCTGACAATTTTTTCGACCAAACATATTGCTTAAAAATGACAATTTTTTTCTTTTGGATTTTTCCACAAGAGATGATTGGTCGAAAAAATGACCGAACGAACACCAACCATAAAGCCGCATGAAGTATATAATTCAATAATGATCAGTGTTGTGCATCTACGTACGTTTTGCGTCCTTTTTCAACAAATTTTATTTTTGCAAACGAAAGAGGTGAAAAATAATTTAAAATCTACAAATTCTTTTTCAAATTTTTTATTAGCAATGAATCTGGTTTTGTACCACAAAAAACGTGAATGCCACAGCATATTAGATAATACTATTAGACAAATGGGAAACTTCTTTCGCTTAACTGCCAAATTTCAGGACCAAATTTTAGTATACAGCGATGCCATTAAAATTCGACACACTAGGTTAAGAGGAACTGTCAAGAGTTCAAAAATTATTTTTGGCATACCACTCGGTAAATTAACGTACGTCGGTAGCTCACGTAACTTTGTTTCCAGAAGATCCTCCAGACTAAATAAAATGTCGGTATCTATTCATAATGCCCTCTCATGAGCTTAATCGATAATCATAACGCTGTACGAGGTTAAATCCATCTACAAAGGAAATTCCCTATACAATATACAACCTGACATGTACAGCTTCGAAACAAACACTGTATACCAGTTCATTGCCAAGTTAGTTTTTTGTGCAACACGATGACATACAGATATCGCGGTCACACTATGTACAACCGATTCTTTCTTCCACTATAAATTTTGGGTTAGGTATTATTTTACAAAATTAAAAATTAGTATCATGTGTCAGCTGTGATTAATATTTTCTTAGAAAACGAAATTTTTTATAATGTCGGCGATACCCACTTTTTTCTGATCAATTGCTACTAACCGCACTATAGTCTTCAATCGACGTTTGTTTTTCATATTTATTTTTCACTATGAAGTTATGTCGCGAGAAATATCTAGGGAACCTTCCATCCAACTTTCGCATTTAGTAAGCCTGATCCACACGATTGGGTATTTGTCTCAATGTTAGTCGACTTGACAAATGTTGGTTGTACCAATTTTCGCCAATGTGCACTAATATTTATAAAAATGCAAAATAATTTAGTGCATTGTAAAATATTGTTTTGGCAGTATATTGAGAAAATGGATTCGGATGATGAAGTTATTGGTGTTGGTGCTATTATTTTAAATAATTAAAATATTTGGTAATTACTATATTGGAAATTATACTAATTACTCTGCACAAATATGGTTCCTAAACTTTAGATAGCGCTGTAGTAGTTTACTTTCTTGTATAAAAAAGTTAAAGTGATGTTGCACTAACATTTCAATCAACATATGCCAACCGTTTGTCAAATCGTGTGTATATAGCAGTCAATATTGGTCGTTTCCTTATTTTGTGTTTATTTACCGCCTATTTGGCGAATGTTGACAAATGCGAATAGTGATCGATATTCACCAACAAATGTTAGTTCACATTGATACCAATACCCAATCGTGTGGAGCCGGTTTTAGGACTATGAACCGATAACCTGCTTTGATCATTAAATATTTAGTTGTCTGAGAAACTTATTTATGATTTAATCACGTCGATTATAGAATTCGTGGGAGTAAATGGACTGCGGATTCAAAACTGCATATAAAAAAACAATTTGAAATCATAGAAATTCCTATAGAGAACTGTTTGTAGATCTAACGGCCAAAAAATTAAATTTATTGGGTCTATTTTTGTATGTTAATTTTTATTTTTATAAAATATGCCGTGCTAAAATTTCATGTAAAAAAGACTCAATCAGATTATTCTTAATGCGCTAGATATTACATTCCCTACTTTAACAGTCCTCAATGGATTTTTAATAAATTAGTATAGTACAATTTGTTTAAGATCCGCAATTATTTTATAGCGTTTGTACGAGGAATGGAAAAAAACGATTAGTATGTATACTTTGATTTGACGACCTCCCGATTACCTGCCACATTATCTTTTCAATGGTTTTGTGTCATAGTTGTATGACATATCTAACACAGAAGAGAACAATGCTTCTGTCGAAGATGTATTGGAACAACCTCGATCCAGACTTAATTTCTCATGAAATAGCTGTTTTCAGTCATTCCGGCTTCAAACGACAAATAATCCTCTTCGCACACAAGACATGTTCAAAGTCACAAAGAAGTTGTCATCTGGGTACTACCTCGATTGCTTGATTCGAAGGGTTTAGTATTTATAATCGAAACGCTTTTTAAATGCTGCTGTATCATGACGTTCATAATACGCAGCAATTTTCACCTAGATGTTACCGACTTGTCAGAATTCTATCGCCTTCAGCAACTCTACAAAGTCAAATTTCGATCAACCATTATAACATTTTTTCAGTGGAGGATTCTAACTTCTAAGCTATTAACATTACTGGAAGATTCATTTATCGTCAAATTGTTCGGCGTCGAATTGTCGATTAAATATGAAAAATATTCCTCGATCTATTGGCTCAGGTGGCTTGCAAGTATTTTTAACATCCACTCAATGGAAGCTTTGAATCACAAGATAAAAGATTTATCTGTCATGAATATGACAATATGTTCTATTTCGCCGATATTCACTTATGAATCAAAACGGGATTAGCATTATCAAGTGTAGTACATTCGGTGAGTCTAGTCCTTAACTGTCTCATCATTTAAAATCATTATTTGACTAACTTAATTCTGATTTTTCCAAATTTGATATTTTTTTTAATAACCCTGTTATGGTTTTCGCATTTTACATTCCCGGCGAATCCAACTCGTCAAATATACAATTTGGTATTATGGTTTTCGCATTTGATATTCCCGGCGAATCCAACTCACATTTTTGGATTATGATATTCACCTAAACGAGCTGAATTGTCAAAATGATTCGCCATCTTCTTGTAGGCGAATCTTATAAAATTGGTTTTCTGTTTTCATTTCTCAGTCAAAATCAAACAATGGAGGTTCACGTGTAAGTAATTATATTTTTATAACATGTAGAAAACAACAAATCCCAGCCAATTTTCGAAATTAACGGGAGATGGAGAAAAATACCGATATTGCAATGGGAATTCCCAGCTTTAAAAAAATAGACAATTCGTAATCCTGTTTTGGAAGGATTTGACCGTAATGTTGAATAACTTGGGGCCTCTTATAAAATAATGTACTAGCCAGAGTAAACGGATGACATTGGTCCCTTAACGATTTTCGCATCTGTGCCATGTTAATATTTTCATCTGGCTTATTAGAAAAAGATAGAACGACACTAGATAACATAATTTTAAACTGATTTTAGATTAATTGAAAAAAAAACGTAATTTATAAACCCAAAATCTGAATCATATATGATTACAACAACATAATTATTGACAAAAAACAACAAACGTCAAAAAAAAATTGTTATACAAATTATTATTCGGCTAGTGTTACTAGATGTGCACTCGCCAAAATAAAGGCGAAACCAATAATACGAAAACCAAACTCACACGGATTTAAGATTCACCGTGAATCGTTCGGCGAGGCGAAAACCATAATAGGGGTATAAATTATTTAATCTTAGTACACTATGAAACAAAATAAAATGATTGTTTTAAAATTGCATCAACAACGTTTTAGAAAAAAAAATATGGCTGCAGCCCATGGGTATGAACCACAAATTCAAACAGCGAATAATGAAAAAGTACGGTAAAACTAAAACAAAAGTCGGAGTTTTCAAGAATGTGCGCACAAAAAAATTTGTGAAAACTATACGGGAACAAATTCGAAGAAATCCTGTGGTTTATATGAAAAAGGTATAGCTGCCAGTTTAAACGTGGGACCTTCATCACGATTGTGATGAATTTTTATTTTCAGATGAAAAGATGTCCTTATACTACAAGACCCTCATACCAAACAGAATGATCGGTGTCATTGAGGAGCATCTACCAAATAAATTAGGTGTGCAAAGAATTCAAAAAGTTGAATCAGCTGTGATCGTTTTGGGATCAATTTCATAAAATAGGATGTTACCACTGCTTTTTATCGAAAAGGGTATAAATATCAACATATTGAAAATGTTTTTAAAATTCCAGAAAGAATGCCTGCTGCATCTCTGGACCTAAACCCTCTGGATTTCTCAGAATCGGGATATAAGCGTGTCAGAATTGACGAAACAAAAAAATATAATTTGTGTTAATTTAAAAATCTAATATTTGAAATATGGAATGAAATACCACAAAACTTTGTCAATGGGACACAATCTCAAAAACTCTGTATACGGCGAAGTAGTGTTTAAAGGTAGAATCGACAGAGATGTTTTCCGGTTTGTGAGAAAATATTCGACAAGAAGTCACAATACCCCACCATAGCTTTCCAAGATCTGATAAATATTGTGACCGACAATTTTCCTTGCGACTGTATTTATGGACTCTACCATGAAATAATCTTTTCGTCAATGTGTCAGAACAGGTCTCTTATGGATGGATATTAGGCCTCCACTCACTCCGCATCTACTGAAAAACTTTGAACAACTATCCCAATAAAAGCCTCCAATAAAATTAGAAGCCGCTTTGACCCATTACGAGAGCTACAAGAAATCTGTAGAAGTCCAATAAGTTGTAAAAAGTGGTTTTAGCGGTAGGCGAACAACCTTGTCTCGTAAAAAACAGCTATGTTATGAACCCTAAACAGAAGCGAAGGATTACCATATCGGATTCATCACAAACACAACCTCGAAGACTGTACACAGACAACGCTTTAAAATTAGGAACATGGAGATTTTAAAACATGGAGATCCCCAAAACGTGCTGAACCAGGCGAAGATTTACCCATTTCATGTATACTCGCATTACAAAAAGTTCTATGGTTTGGAAGTGGAAACCATGACACTACCAATGGTTATACACATTCCATTTCGGCGGGTTGGCTCTCTTCCATCGGCGTGTGAACAACACATCATAAATCAGATGACGTCAATTATTCTATTATAGATCCATTATTTGTCGAGTTGGAAAAGGTCATTAATAACACCTGACACTACGAGATTAAAATTATCGTGGGTGTCTTTAATGAAAAAATCAGTAGGCGTGCAGAAAATAAATCATTTATTGGTTCTAACAGCTTACACCTCATCAGTAATAACAATGACCAACGCTTCACTAAACTGGAAATAATGTACAATTTAGTTTTATCAAGTACGTTTTTCCTCATATGACAATGCACAAAGTAACGTGGAGATCGAATGACGGAAACCCTAAGAGACATTCTACCCGCATATTTGAAGTTAGATCTTAAAGAATTGCTGACATAGAGGACGATTACAAGCTTGTCGTTTTCTAATACATGTGCAAATTGTCATCTACAGTCAATAAATAAGCACAAAAAATCGTGCGTTGGAATGTCCATCCTTTAAAAGATCAAGTACCACTGCAGAGTTATAATCAGCAATCACTGACTATTCAGACTGACACAAATAATAACGAAATTAAAAGACAACCAGGAGTATAGTGGCTTGCTATACATTTAGTCATAACCATCGCGGCGCAAAATACAATAATATCGCCATAAAAAAATAAAAACATAAGGAAATACATCGAAAACATCAGCTTTAAGCGTGAAAATTACTTCCACAATTTGCTAAATCAGTCTGACGAAGTAACCCCTATTAGAGCAACTGTTACGTCGGATCCCCGCAGAATTAAATAAACTGGTCTTGCGTTAAATCTATACGATCTCATATTCGCTATTTAGGGGGAGCATTAGGATCAAGAAGAGCTGCCAAAAACATTTGGCTCTCGAGAAACTTGACAATCTCGTTAGCAGTAGCCGCTGCTTAAAAGCCGTTGCCAAGGTCTAGTTGTGGAAGGAAGAGTACATCTGGCACCTTAGTTATTTTACAAAACTCACAAGCAGATATAGAATTGTGAACGTCAACAGACAAGGTGGGCCAGTAAAAATATCGTTTGAAAATCTCTTAAGATGCCCAAATGCGGCAAAGTTCGTGCGGAATAACCTACTTCCAACAAGGAATTTCATTTTCGACGTGATCAGAAGAATGACGTGTAAGTTGATAAAAACTTTTGCATCCAAGGTTCTCGTGTTGGTTGGTTAAAAGTTATTAAAAAAACATCGACCTGGAACATAAAAACCATCCTGTATATTAAAGTATCAACCGCGGGAACCTCTACGCTCGTTTGTCTATAGGTACTAGAGAAACTCGTTTATATGTGTAAATTAACAACATCATGCTGTCGAACACCAGATTTTATTTCAAAGAGATCCGATCTTTGAAATAACATCTGGTGTTCGACAGGATATTGCACTCGCGTCCGTGCAATTTGGTGCTAGAAAACGTAGTAAGAAAAAACAAAATCGAAACTTTGCGCTGCATACTTAAAATGATTTTGACACCACGGCCCCTATTTGGGAATTCGAATTCGAATAAACGAAAAACGTTTTCGAATGATTGGTATTTGTGAATTCGAAAACGTATTGATCTAATCGAACGTCACAAAGTAAAAAACGAAAAACTAATAACCATGAAACGAACGAAAATTAGCCCTTATCGCGCAATCCGTTTTCGAACAAGAATTGTTTGTTCGTGAACGAATTTTTCTTCGTTGATAATTTTATTGACGAATCCAAAGAATAATTACGATTCTCTATAATAAATTAATATGTAATGTTATTTTATTGATGTAAAAATTATGTTGGTAAGTTGTTAGGACAAGTTTCAAACAAATATATTTATTATTTTAGTATAATTTTTATTAAATCAAAAAAGTTTATCTAAAAATAATTTTGAAATTACTATTGACAATTTGGAACATACATTAAACGAAAATTACAATACAAAAGCAAAAAACTCGGCTGATATATTTAAAACTTTTAACACAGTAAATACCCCGAAATAATTTTATTATTATGATTTAATATTTTTTATTTAATGTATTAATATTGAAAATATTAATTACAAATCAAAGTGAAATTAATGTGTGTTGTTTGCAAAAAAATAAAACTTTTGTTTTGGTCGTCAAACGTCAAAATTCCATGACCAAGGCGGGTATTTTTCGAACAGGTATAACCATAAATTAAAATTTCCCTGCTGTTTAATTTACAGTGTACATTTTTATTTACGTTCGAATTCACAAACACCAAATCATGCTCGATTCGAATTTATCGTTCGAATCGAATTGTCGTTCGAAACGGATTCGCAAATAGGGCCCCAGTTGTAGAGACGGTGGTGTTTTAATTGCTATAAAGAATTCAGCCTCAAGAAAGCAGTGACTATCATCGAGTACTTCGCTTCCATATCAACAACGCAGCTTAACCGGTTTAGCAACAGTCGAGAGAAACTCCTGGACCTGCTATTTGCCAACGATGTCTTGCATGCCGATGTTGCTCCGTGCTTGGACTTCACTGGACATGAGAGCATTTACCACACACTAATTACAATAAATATTACAATTATGTAATTATTTTTCTAATGATTTTCACTTTAATTTTAGAACAGCCGACTACGCATCCATGAATGAATTTCTCAGCACAACCGATTGGGACTTTTTACAGCGCGGTACGGATTTGAATGACACGGTGCACAGATTCAATGAGCTTCTCGGGAGTGGTATCTAGAGACACGTTCCGCGGGTTATCAATAATAAATCCGGCTTTCGTGAGCCATGGTATAATACCGAGTTGATGGTGCTCGAGAAACGACACAACAAGTTTCATTCCCTGTACAGGCTTTACGGCGTAGATTACTATCCCGATTTTGTCAAAGCTCGTGAGGAATTTAAGACTCTCAATTGGTTCCTTTACAATAATTACATAGTGCAAATCGAGCAAGTTTTGAAATCCAATCTCAAACAGTTTTGGAACTTCATTAACAGTAAGAAAAAGGTATCTGGTTTTCCGTCGAATATGTCTTACCAGACCTCCACCGCCAGTCAGCTGTCTGATATTTGCAATTTGTTTGCCAAATTCTTTGCATCGGTCTACAAGCCGGTCCGATCGATAGACACCGGGTCTCCTACTACTTCCACCTCCATTGTAGTTGATCATTTAAAATGTACCGAGCAAGAAGTTCAGGATCAACTACTCCTTCTCGACGTTAGTAAGGAAGTGGGTCACGACGGTCTTCCACCAATCCTATTCAAACGTTGTGCTGTAAGTCTGAGTTCCCTTCTTGTATAACAAAAGCCTTCGTCGTCGTCTTTTTCCGGATCCCTGGAAAATCTCATGTATTCATCCAAGTTTCAAGGCGGGTAATAGAAGTGAGGTTAGTAATTATCGTGGGATCGCCATCCTCTCTTTCTTACCCAAACTGTTTGAGTCCATAGTTCACAGAGTATTGCACTTCCATACCAAGAGACTTATTTCTCCTTTTCAGCATGGATTTTATTCCTGCAGGTCTACCGTGACTAACTTGTCCTCTTTTGTGGTCATTTGTTTGATAGTCTAAACTCGAAGCAGCAGCTTGACGTTGTCTATACCGGCTTCGCAAAGGATTTCGATGTGATTGATCACTCTATTCTTAGTCATTTCATTACCATCGACTGGTTGCGTTCTTACCTCTCAGATCGCTGACAATCCGTTAGGATTATGGATTCTTTCTCTCCATTATTTCGGGTGCCATCCGGCGTGCCTCAGGGTAGTCATATCGGCCCACTGTTATTTTCATTATTTATTGACGACGTTGTAAAATGTTTTAAGTTTGCCAACTGCCTCCTCTTCGCGGATGACATGAATATTTTCGCCCGGGTCTCTAGCGTGTTGGACTGCAAATTGTTACAAGATGACTTAAACCGGTTCTGCAGTTGGTCAATTATCAACATACTTCCTTTATACGTGAGAAAATGCAAAACTCTTTCTTTCTTCCGTATCTGTTCGCCCGTTTTAATTAATATCAACTGTACAACGAAACCATTGATCGGGTTGAGTTCATCTCGGATCTTGGCTTAATCTTTGAATCTGACGCTACATTTACAAGACATGTTAACGCCATTATTTTAAAGTCGTACATTATGCTTGGTTTCATTAAACGAAACTGCAAGGACTTTAGTGACCCGTTAACTTTGATATCATTATACGTGTGCGTTGTTCGCTCAATTTTGGAGTATGCGTCTCCTGTTTGGTCACCGTCCTACCAATGTCATTCCGAGAGGATTGAGAGTATCCAGAAACAGGTTATTTTGTTCGCGCTACGGTGTTTACCATCCATGCGTGCTGTCGATTACGTTCTTCCGCCTTATCGGAATCGATTTAATCTTTTGAAACTGCAACGTCTAGATAATCGCCGAGATGTAGCTTCCGCGCTGTTTGTGCGTGATATTATTAGTTCCCGTGTCGATTGTATCAAGCTACTAGCACGTATCAGCTTATATCCTCCCGAACGTCGGATGCGTCAACGCGAAGGAGCTTTATTCATCGACCGAGCGGTAACGAACTACGGTATTTCTGATCCAATTCCGAGGGTATCGCGGGTATTTAATAAGGTCTACGAACCTTTTGATTATAACTTGTCGAGAGATTCATTTAAGAAAGCTGTATATAATCTTTTGTAGTCGAGCTTATGTAATGTATTTTTTTTACCAATTGTTTTGTTGTGCCGATTGCAGTTACTTTAGGCACCATTTATAAATAATAAATAACTAAAAAGTCGTGCCAAATTCTTGGATATTGAGATGATATCGTGCTTCTTTGCCGAAGACCTAGCGATAAAATAGCTCTCTAAAGCAAATATCGAAAACGGCGACCATAATTTTGATAGTGTAGAAGACTTTAAATAACACGGGTTGGTAACAACTTCATCAAAATGCAGGCAGTCATAAAAGTCAAGGTTATTTCGATCTAAAGATCTATCGCAGTCGTTTAAGCTCGCACTTATGTTGGCTTTCCGAAGTGCGAGCTAGACTTTCTCTTTTAAAGACTGTAGAATGTTAAGTACTTTCGAAAGGAATGTCATTTGTACCAACCATCTTTGGTCGAATAAAAGATACGGAAAATGAATATCGGATTCATATGAATCATAAGATAACACGACTTCTCAGAGACCCCGATATCTTTGTATTCATTGAATTCAAGCGAATTAGATGGAATGGAAACATATTGTGAGGTTCACGCAACAACGAAAGGTTAAAAAAGTGTTGCAGCAACAAGCAGTGTAAGTCGTAGAGAGAGATCCCAACTGCGCTGACGAGACAATATCGAACAATGCCTACGGATAAAAGCATATCAAAATTGGAGGATAGAGACGGAAGAGGAGGACCACCATGCAGGCGGCAAAATTATTTTACAGGATGTGAGAGAGAGAGGAATTTTCTTAATCATAAATATCATAATTTCAATTTTTAATTATAATTATTTAAAGAAGAAAAGTGTTTACAAAGCCTTACTCCATACATTATTTTTCCGTACATAATTCCTAGAACATTGCGCTTTACGGTTGCGTAATTTATGAAGAACAATACTGAAGAATTATACATCCAAAAGAATTCATTATATTTTTTTTCGAGAATGGATTCCTTACATTAATTACTACAACAACAAAAACCAAAAAATCTTATGACTGGATAAATACGAGTAATTTCACTGAACACTTAAATTAACAGAACAAACTTGATAAAATTTACATAAAATTTTAACTGTAAAAAAAACTTTTCTAGGCATCTAAATCTTAAAAAAATAATTATTAGTGTTATTCGTTTAATCACAAAAAAATCTTTTAAATTTCGACTTATCTAATTTCTAGGAAATATAAAATGTTGTTTCTTAAGAAAAACCGCGAACAAAATTATTATTTTGATTGTGTTAGTAGTTTTTTTAACCTTTTTTTTCAAACAAATTTGTTAAACTCAAATCAGAGATATTATAATGTAAAATAATAAAATTTTTTGTTTGTATTTGTTTTTAAGTTGCTTTTCAACTTTAAAGAACGATAAAAAGTTATAAGATTTTTTACCTTACCTGAGACTAAAAGTAATAAAGCTGGTAGCAGGAGATATATTTTTCTCATTCTAATTTCCTTCCACATTTTAGTATTTTTTGTGTATTTTTAATTTTGCTCCTTAAGTAGTAATAATATTTATTTATTAAATATTTATAAAGATTTTTTTTTTATTATATTTTTCACCACCCACCAAAACAACAATTAAACGTTTTACTTTTATATTTAAATTTGAATTACACACACAGAAATATGAAAAAACTTTATTTTTTTTTTCACTTTTTATTTTTTTGGAAAACTTAAAATATAAATAAAATATATATTTATAATTTTTTAACACTTCACTTAGCACACAAAAATAATAATGTTTTGTATTTAAAATTATAAACAAACAGAAATCATACAAAAAATATTTTATTGCCTTTTTATTCAAATAAATTTAATTAAAATAATTTTTAATCTCATAATTGAATTTAATGTAATAAACTTTAAAGTACATAAATTTTTTATTTTTTCAACAACACAAAAAAATGTTTAAATTAAACAATACAAAAAAAAATTAAAATAAAAAACAGAGTTAAACAAAAAAAAAATGTTTGTATTTGTTTCAAAAATTAAAACATTTATAATAATTTAATGAGTGAGATTATTTATGATAATAATTGTCTCGCTCATATGCAAATTTACGATGGAGAATGTTGATAAGAGCAGTCTGAATTATTTATCAGTACTACTCGACAGTTGATACAATCGGGTTGAATAATGTTGTCGCACTGTAAGAAAAGAAAAAAAGAAAACGTTGATTAATTATTGTAACTGTTAGAAACATCATTTCAAAAATATGATTAACAAAGAACAAAAATAAAAATAACTGATCTTTAGAGGTCAGACAGTTTCATTTTTAATTATTTTCTATTTCATGGCGTGAGCAACCTGATAAGGCGATGCACTTTTACAAATGAGATAAGATACATTTTTAATCTGTGTATTAAAAATTTGTAAAAAATTTTAGTGTTTGATCTAATTTCTTGGTGATACTGTTTATCAATCACTTGACTTCTATAAACAAACAATTTGGATCAAAAATATTCTTAATATTAAAACATGATTACATAAAATATGTTGTAATATTGCTTTGAATAATATCGCTTAATAAAAACCAATTAAAATACTTGTAATAAAAATGATTAAATGAAATTTGAGCAGCATAATGTTACATAGCAGTTTCTAAACAGTTCATGGTTAATAGTTATTGATAAGTAAACAAAAATGTAGAAACGTGTACTTGAATTGATTGATTGATGTCATAGGTCAACACTATGTATATAAAATCGTTGTAATTCGAACAACTATAAGAAATTGCATCTCATCTTAAATAATTTCTAATGTTACGGGAAGTGTGATAACTATTGTGGTATAATGCTTATTTGTACAGCATAGAAGTAACTATCATATACAGTCGATCCCGCTTAATCGGGACAGCCGCTTAATTGGGTCGAATCATAAAGGACGGAAAGAAAACCAAGCAAATATGTAACACAAATTTACTTCGCTTTGTTGGGACAGTATTTCGTTTAACCGGAACAGTAATCATGGAAAACAGATCGACTTTTGTAGAATTTCGGTCAACCGGGACAGCCGCGATTAAACGGAATCGACTGTTTATGTATATTATTTTGATCGGAGACTATTAACGCGAGATTTTACGAATCGGTCCGTCGCTAATCTCGTTTTCGCTACTAGAGTTATCTTACACATATGAAGTTATGCGCGATTCTATTCGAGAAAATAAAAAGAAATTCAACATTTAACAGTAATCAATAAAATACCCGTTTTTAGCAATATTAGCGATTTTACAACAATCGCGATTTTAGCAATGCATTCGTTTTATCTGTACAACTCACATTTTAACTAAAATTGCATTTAAATTTGTTACGTTGAAAGTATAAATTTGTCGAATTAAGGCTATGTGGTTTTGAGATGATCACACTCATCGATTACTTTCTAATTTTCCGATAAGTAAGGCATGAGTGAGACCATCTCAAAACCAAATAGGCTTAAACAACCCAAGCGAGTTTATACATGGAAAATGTCGACCAATGTTGGGCGAGAAATGTTGGTAATATGTGAACATTTGACATAATATGTGGTATAAACACGACATGGCAATCATTGGTTGTACAAATGTAAGTGAACGATGGCCAATGTTTGTTTGAATATTTGTTTTTGTGCATTGCAAATTAGTGGCCGAAACAAATTCGATGTTCGAGTCGCTTGCAAATGTCCAAGTCGTAAGAACACTTATAATATTGTTTTGAATCGCGCGTTGCGGTTGTTCTAACATAATCATATAACTATAAATACTTTAAGGGAGATTGTTCATACTAGATTGTCCATAGTAACAACCAGCCTTAACAACTTATTCTTGTTGTTCCCTTTGCAAAATAATTTCAATCGAAAATCTTACGAACTATAATCGCTTATCGGGTTTTACCGGAAAATTGTCCGGAACTGAAGTTTCTAAATTCCAATTTTATTATTAAACTCCTTTCGTGTAATTAGTGTTACAATGTAAAATATATCTTTTAATGAGACAAATATGTATATAAAATCTGAAAGAGACGAGAAATGCTATCCCTTTTTCAAACCCAAAGGATGCCCATTTCCGCGTTTTCTCAAATTTGAATTCTATATAAAAATAATATTTAAAACTAAACATTTTAAAAGCACGTGAATAAATTACTAAAAAATCGTTGTAAAACAAAATTTATTACAATGAGTAAATCCTTGTAATGGCATGGATTCTTCTAACAACTAGAGTAACTTCCATTTTCTTCAGATTACAGCTATTGGGCTAATTTAAATATTGAATGTTAACACAAAGGATTGCCTATTTGCCATGTCCCAGGGGTCACCCAATTCTCAATTTTAATTTAATTTGTATGACATACGAATTCCACCTGTTTGAGTAGTTTATATTAAAACTAAAATTCAAAATTGAGGAGAGCGCTGAGACATTCAAACAGTTACTGTGTCCTATTGACGACGACTTAGAAGAACCCTTGTGATCATCATAATCTTAGTCGACATATAAACTACTCAAACAGGTGAAATCGGTATGCCATACAAATGAAATAAAACATTGAAAATTGGGGAAACCACTGGGACATGACTTAATTCTTTAAACAAATTCTGCTTGCAGAAATTTTTTATTGTCTGGGATAGAATCGTGAAATATCGTCATATCCGTTGGTATCTTAGGATCTAAGTAAGCTTAAAATGTTATGACAAGTCTGTGATTTCTCTTGAAATATGTAAGAATGCATAAGAAATTGGTCTTCATGAAATGACAGATTGGTGGATTGATGTATGATGAAGGATTGGTGCATTTTGTGATTTGCTGCGATGAGTTTGGGATTATCTGGCCAGTCGTGAAACTGGGAGCAATGGAGAGGTTTGCACGCAATAAACGTTGTATCCAGATTTTTTTACAATATCAGGAATGTTATTTAAAAAATATGATTACACCATTTTCCAAAAAATCCCAAAAATGATTTATATCTCATACGCTTAGGAGAAATTCGATATATTTTGAGATTCAATGATTAATCAACGACGTCTATGTTACCATTTTCTTTATCGGTCCTGTTATTGTCTCTCTCAAAGGCCTCATACCCTAAACTAGTTTTGTACCGCGGTTTCTGTTCAGGTTCCATCATTCGTGTTGCATAACCTTTTCGTCTTCAGATATTCTTTTTGGCTCATAAAATATCAGCGTACCATTGTGACAAATACAAATGCCGAGAATGGCTCTATATAATTCGTTCAATCTCTGATAGATCAATTTCAATAGAAGTATTTTCACCATCTGCATCGCTATCCTTCCCCTGATTGATTTTCCTTGGTGATACAACCCCTACCTATCTTTTCTTAGTCTTGCTGCCGATGTGTATCTGTTGTTTGATCTATTTTCTTATCGCAGTGAACAACAACTAATCAACATTTTTCTGGAGTCATAAAATAGCATTTCTAGGTTAGATAAAAGGAAAGCAACAACATCATAAAATCTTCCTGGCCAACAGAGATACAATCCAATAATGTTCAATTATTAAATATATGATTTGGTGGGAAGGTCGAAACTATCTGAAGGGTCCAACTTATTCAATACAAACATTGATGATCGAAAAATGGAAGAAGCAGGCAGCATGGAACGCAAGTTAATAAGTACATTTACAACAAAAGTGGAAAAACACGTGATTGAATTACAACGGCTCATTTTCTGTATTGCGTACTGTCTAAGGTTTAGAATAACGCAAGGCAGCCCCTAAGAATAGCCAAGAAGCCTTTGAAATAGAACTAAAAAAATTTAAATCAAATCAAAATTTTCCAAAGGGCCGTGCAATCCTAGTGTTAATCGGGAATGACCTGTACTAATCAAGGACAAACTAATTCTAATCCCTCGTTTGACGAAAAACATCCAATAATTATGCTCAAAGGCTACAGGTTATCAAGATTGCTCATCAGAGACTCTCGTTTAGAAACACTATAAGAAGGCAATAATTATCCCAACTGAGCCGCAGTATGGGGTACAAAATACCAATAATACAATTCGTCACCGTATACATAAGCGTATAACCGGTACCATAGCAAATAAGTATGCGTCAAGACAGCTAATGGGTATGTTACCAAAGGAGCGATTAATACGAGGCATTGGGTTTAATTGCCATTTTCATATGCCTAGCCACGAAGAAAATCGATCTAGAGCTGTAAAATGATCGATTCTTAACCGGATCCCGACTATACATTTCAAGACGAGGAATTTGACTGAAAATATTCAGTGATTGTGGCATAAACTTTGTTGGAGCAGATAAACAAATACAAAAGCAGATTAAGCAAGTAAATCTGAAATTAATAATAAAACAAAGCAGAAGGGAATTCAGTGGCATTTTTCCCTCGGAAAGTCCTCATTTTGGAGGTTATGAGAGGCCGGAGTCAAGTAAATGAAACAACATCTCCGGAAAGTAGTAGGAACTCACACGTTAACCTTGGAGGAGCTTACAACACTTCTAGCTCAATTAAAGGTATGTTGGAACTCTAGGCCAACCTTAATCCAGGCTTATGGAAGAAATGACGTACGAAAAAACAATCGAACATCTAGGTGGGATAATTACAGGGTGCACTGAAAAAAATAATCGGTAATATTCACAAAAAAGCGGAGTAATATTTACTGAAAACTGATTAAAAATTCAGCCACAGGAGCGCTTTGTATTTACTGCGATGTTAGCAAATCAATTATTACAACTTGCTGAGTAAATTTTGTTAGTTTTATTTCACGGTGGATTAGCAATATTTGCTATTGGTTTGATATATTTACCCTGTAGTTTGTAAAATAATTTAGAAATTCTTTACAGAGCGCATGGTAAATAATGACAGCAAAGTGGATAATGGTTTACAATGCATTTTAAAATTTGCGGATTCAGAAAATTGCAGCGCCTTAATATTTACTATGCACAGAAGCAAACACTCGAAACTTCTAGATTGGAGGAGACAGAATTTAATATTTAACATATTAAAAACCAATTTTAATGAAACACATTCTTTATAGTTAATCTTTTTTATTCACTTTTCACAAAAGGCCATTGATTTTTCTTAAAATAAAGATGATAATTAATTACATCTTCGGATCGACAATAAACTTACGAGTGAATTTTGATCAAACATGTTTTTCCTTTATGCAGCTTTAAAAGATATGGAATTGTTGTAATGTTGCTAATAAATTAAATTCTCTTCATATGAGGAACCATTTAATGTTGAGGGAACTGAGTTGGTCCGGTCCTCTAAAGTTGCTTTATAAAATCCTGAAATTAAAACAAGAAAGCAACAAATATAAGTAAAGCCACATAAAGTATTGTAAATTTAATTTGGGTTTACCATATATCATTTCAGCACTTCTATGGTTTAATCCAGAAGGTTATAGCGGTCATTACTTGTGACGCGAAGTAAGGTTACAAAAAACTGCAAATGAAGGATAAAAATAAATATAATTGATATTTTTTTTTTTTTTTAATAATTACCATTTTTTCGCAACAAATCTGGAAACTATTCGAACTGGCATTTTTGTGGCAATTTGTGTACTGCTTTAAATTCACTTTAAGACTAATTTTTGTTTGAAATTCTAAATAAAATTTGGAGAACAAAATACAAAGTCGGGTTAAATAAATGATTTGATTGGTTATAATCTCCCCGCAAAAATTGTTTTATAAAGTGCAAAGTAAATATTGAAAAGTATTTGAACATTTTAAAAACACTTTGCAATTTATTCTCAACGAAAAAAACAAATTTTTTTCATTTTTAATATGTTTGCATTGAAAATAATATATTCAAATTGCGCAGCTCAAATTTACCTAGCAGCATTGTAATATCGTTAATTTAATTTGTCATCAGACGGTGCTCCGCAATAATTTTAATATTTAAAAATGCACTGTAAATATTGCACTGCAAATTTTACAAGGCTCGTACTTAATTAAGACATTATTGGTAATAATGGAAAATTTGGGTTTACACAGCAAAATGTGTAAATATCTCCGCGCTATTTTTTTCAGTGTGGCTGAGACCAAGTGTTACCAAATGAAAACGCTGTAAATTTTTTTAATTTTGATTATTTTTTATTGAAATTTCTTGGAATATGTTGAAAACATATTACATTTTCTGAAAAACATGTTACTGCTCGATATGACCTCCTTTGGCTCTGATTATTTGATTCAGTCTTCTATAGAAAGCATTGCATGCTGACCGAACGTGGGCTTGCGGAATTTTATTCCATTCTCGAACAAGAGCTGACTTCAATGCATCAACACTTTCGTATTTTTTAGTGGACACCTTACTCTCCAAAATGGACCATATGGAGAAATCCATGGGATTCAAGTCTGGTGAATATGGTGGCCATTCTTTCGACGAAATCAGCCGCGGAATGCAAGTTGTAAAAATTGCTGTATCGCTCGAGCTTTGTGTGACGGTGCCGAGTCCTGTTGGAATGTCCAACGGTTCGTACCAAAGTGTTTACGTGCCCAAGGTAGCAAAGCATAGTTAAGGATCTTTTGGCGGTACACCTCTTGGTTTACCTTGACTCCATGTTCGATGAAAACCACAGGAGTGCGTCCATCTGCAGTCACTGCAGCCCAAACCATAACATAAGCTGGTGATTGCTTGCGCATGGCAACTCTTGTGTCCAAATTATCGTTGGACTTGTGCTCTAATCAAACACGATCATTTTGTTTATTCACATACTATTGAATGGTGAAAATTTTCTCATCAGAAAAGACAATTTTTGGAATCTCATCACGTTCGGCCAAGGCCTTCAATGCTCGTGTTCTTTCAAGCCTAACTTTTTTTTGTGCCTCCGTAAGATCATGAACTTTTTGTATCTTGTAGGGCTTCAAGTGTAGTTCATTTTTCAATATGGTTTGAATGCTGTATCGTGAAACATGTAGACGTGCGGCTAATTGATTGGCACTTTGACCAGGATTTCGTTGGATTTGTTTCTTCACCTTTCGTATCATTTCTTTTGATGTTGCTGTGTTTTTAGGACCGCCTCTGTTGCGTTTAGCGATGCTACCAGTTTCGTTGTATCGAGTTATGGTTCGATACACAAACATTTTATTCACATTCAAATGCTGGAGCTGACGAACTATATCTGTTTGTGAATTTCCACTCAAATACAGTGCAATTACACTATTACGTTTGAATTCCATTACGATTTTTTTATGAAGATATTAATTTAGAACAATTATTTGTTGGCCACATGTAAACAACTAACCAAACTTCAATCTGTTAAAAAATTGACGCGCGAAAATGATAACTACACAAATGACAGCAGAGTGAATTCAGTAACATTTGGTCTCAGTCACCCTGTATTAAAGATTAACAGCTACCCTCCACGCGTTGGCCACTAACCAGTTATCGAACTACATCCTATGCAAGATGAACTAGTCAGGGAAATCGAACTCAAATACAGGAATAAAAATTGAAACGGAATGTTACCAAACTCCGAGAATAATGATCTTGTTCAGTCCGAAATAACCGAAAATAAAGCACATCATCGACCAACACCACTAAATATTAGTGATCATAATTTAATTTTTTCATCTATTTTGTTCAAACCTAAATTTTTCCGGCAAAAATTAGAACAAACAGTTATTGATTTTGACAAAGTTGATTTTTATTTTGATGATTAACTTACTAAAACAGATTTTGATACTGCTGACCCAGAAACTACTATTAAGCAAATTACTGAGAAATACAATCATTTAATCGTAAAATTTACAGTAGTTAAAAGTGTTATTGCAAAATTGAAGAATGATTCTTGTACCTGGATGACATTTAACTTGTGGAAGCTCATTGGGAAACGTAACCGAATTTTGAAAAAGTACAAATTAGACTCTAACGTAGAAAATCAAAATCAACTTCACACTCTTAATAAGAAAATATCATCTGAGAAGTATTTTGCGAAGAAACGATATTATGAAAATATGTTCAGCAATGTGAGTCAGAAAAAATTATGGCAAATATCTATAGAAGCTATCGAAATTAATGGCGATAAATATAATGATAAATCTGATATAGGCAACTTGTTTAACGATTATTTTGTTAATATAGGAGATTCACTTCGGAAGGCGATTGGGAGTGATAGAAATATTCATAAGTTCAATACATTGCGCTCGAAGTTAGACTCAATATTTTTGTCATCAACTACTCCTCTGGAAGTATACAATATAATTTCCATGTTAAATAATAGTAAAGGTGGTGGGCCAGATAATATACGTAATTTGGTTGGAAAGCGTAACGCTTCCCATTTTTCTGAAATTCTGGCTAAATTAATTAATACAATTTTTGAAACTGGTGAATTTCCCAATCATTTAAAAATTGCTAAAGTGGTGCCCGTTTTAAAAAGTGGTGATAAAACTTAATTTCTAGGGCGTTCTTAAACAAATCGGAATTTTTCTATACTCATTAGTATGGATTTAGGGAAGGAACGGGTACTGAAATGGCGCTTGTGGAGATGACAAATCTAATTTATAATGCCTTTGATCGGAAGGAATATGTTAGAGCTCTATTTCTTGATCTCAAGAAAGCATTTCACACGATTGATCATAAATTACTTCTTAATAAATTATATTGCTATGGATTTCGTAGAATGTCTTATAAATTAATCAGTAGTTATTTAGCTAATCTACTACAGTACGTAACGATTGCTGGGATCAGGAGTCATGTACGCGATGTTAATTGTGGGGTTCCTCAAGGTAGTGTGCTAGGGCCGTAATTTTTCCTAATATTCATTAATGATATTTCATTTTTGTCATTGATTGGACAAATTAATATGTTTGCCGATGATACTGCAGTTATCTACGAAACAAAGGATCCTTCTGTTATTATTAATAATATGGAACATGACATGAATATTTTACTTGAATATTTCATGTCTAACATGATTTCATTGAATCCAGCAAAAACCAAGTTTATGATTTTTCATTCACCACATAAACCAACATTCAGTGTAACCTCTTTCAAAATAAATGATGTCGTAGTGGATCGAGTTGAACATTTCAAATATTCTGGGGTAATATTTGATTCTCGTATGGCATGGGATGAACATGTTGCCACAACTTGTACTAAAATGGCTCCTTTGGTTGGGCTTGTGAGAAAAATCTCATATTATGTGCCCAAATATGTTCTGAGATTAATGTATTTTGCGTTTATTCACCCCAGAATTCTGTACGGGATTTTTGTTTATGGTACTGCCAGTTACACTAAGCTAAAGAAAGTTCAGATCTTACAGAACAAAAGTTTGAAGGCAATTTCGAGACTACCTGCACGTTCTCCTACGTTAACTTTGTTTGAAACTGAAGCCGACGGTATTTTACCGAGAGGTGCGTTATACGATTACCAAGTAACATTATATATGTATAAGACATTGAATGTACCTTAAGTTCTCTCTAACTTAAAATTTTATCGTTATAATCATAATTATCATACCAGATTTGCCACTAATGTATCGTGCGGTTTTATAGCTAACGAATTTGGGCGAAAATCAATTAAATTTTCTGGCCCATCGTTATATAACAAACTACCAGAAAGTATAAAAGAATCAGTGAATCTCCATCATTTTAAGAAAAGTTTGAAGCTATATTATCAAACTCTTATAAATAATTATACAGGTTGAATTTTAAATTTTGTTTATTGTTATTAAATTATTGTTTTATTAATATTACTGAATATATAATTGTATAATAGAACTATTTTTAAAATTTGAAATATAGTACATGTATGTACTAATGTATATCTTGAAGCTCATTTATAAAGTTGATTTTACTTAAAAAGAAACGAAATCCATTGGGAATGAACTTTGTAAATTATTTTAAACTTTTGTAATTTTGTAAATAAAAAAAAATAAAAAAAAACCACCACCACAAGATACAGTAATCACAAGCAGACAATGCGCCGTTCCAAAGAACAACCAAAAGATGAGAGAGCAGCGTCAAAGAGAGGCGAAAGCAACTCATCTAATGTTAGCAATACCCCCAACTACCTGCCAGCTATATGGTTGGCGCAATATTACTCTATTAACCATTCGACAGGAATATATTTCGAATATCTAGCCAAACTCGAAGTGGTACATATGAACTGGACTTTAGTATTTTATTATAACATCACTGGCAACATCCGTTCAACAACTTGGTCGCAGACAATCATCTCCCATTAACAAAAAATAAGAACCGACGAAGAGGACAGTGAGTCACGTTTTATTCATTTTTAATAGTTTTTTTTTTTCATGAATAGATGTGTTTTATTATTATGGATAGTGAAAGTGCTATATGGATTTTTCTGCAGATGAAGATTAAGAGTATGTGCCGATTTCGGAATCTTCAGATAGTGAGGATGTTCCGAAATTAACAGGTAAGTAACATTGATATGGTATATTATAAAGTGATTTGCGATAAAATAGGTAATTACATTGTATTGACAAACGTTTTCAATTTGAACCGAGGAAGTGGATCGGAGGTTTAAGGGGCTCCTCTTGTCATTATTAAGATGATGATGATAGTACCATTCAATGAAATATGTAATCCGCACGACAAAAGACACCGCCGGCGTAAAGGTTTAGGACGATGTAATTGGTATTTGGCCCACATATAGCCATTTTGAGATCACACTGTATATCTTAATGGAAGTTGAAATTTTGGGTATTGGTCATCGGTCCCACTATGATTTTCGATTCGTTCTGGTCTCAACCTTTGCTGGTGAAAAGTTTTGGGAGGATGTAATTGGTATCTCATGGCGAGAATGGCCCGCATATAGCCACTTTGAGAACACACTGTATATCTTAATGGAAGTTGAGATTTTGGGTATTGGTCATCATGTGATTTCGAATTAATGTATTCCCATTGCAAATTCGTCGCTGATTCCGAATCTGTAATCAGTTTTACGCTACGTGGTCTCACTATGATTTTCGATTAGTTCTGGTCTCAACCTTTACCGGTGCAAAGTTTTAGGAGGATGTAATTGGTATCTCATGGCGAAAATGGCCCACATATAGCCACTTTGAGAACACATTGTTTATCTTAATGGAAGTTGAGATTTTGGGTATTGGTCATCGGTCTCACTATGTTTTTCGAGTAGTTCTGGTCGTAACCTTTGCTAGTGCAAAGTTTCAAGGCGATATAAATGATAGTTCATGGCGAGAATGACCTTTGAGTAGAGCCTCTTTCAGAACGCATATAGTGCGTAATGGGAGTTGTTGTGTATTGATCAACAGTCATTCGTGGTAAAAGATCGTCAAACGTTGGCGAGGGCGAGGGGTGAACCTTTCAATTTTTTATAAATTTATAAATGTGTTCGTAATTCAATGTTTTGGGTTTTATGTTTTTTATTTTTTTATTATAATTTTTTTATTTTTTTTAATTTTTTTTACAATTGCGCTTACGATAGTCCAGTGTTGGCGACGATGAAAAGTGAACCCTATAATGTTTTATACATTCGTGTGTTTTATACAAATGTGTTTGTAATTCAAATTTACCAGAACAAACGATGACCAATACCCAAAATCCCAACTTCCATTAAGATATACAGTGTGTTCTCGAAGTGGATATATGTGAGCTATTCTTGCCATGAGATGATACCAATTACATCCTCCTAAAACTTTACACCGGCAAAGGTTGGGACCAGAACTAATCGAAAATCATAGTGAGACCGATGACCAATACCCAAAATCTCAACTTCCATTAAGATTACAGTGTGTTCTCAAAGTGGCTATATGTGGGCCATTCTCGCCATGAGATACCAATTACATCCTCCTAAAACTTTGCACCGGCAAAGCTTGGGACCATAACTAATCGAAAATCATAGTGAGACCGATGAACAATACCCAAAATCTCAACTTCCATTAAGATTACAGTGTGATTTTAAAGTGGCTATATCTGGGCCATTCTCGCCATGAGATACCAATTACCTCTTCCTAAAACTTTGAAAACACTGACAATCTTACGACCAGAACTCTTTGAAAGTCATATTGAGACCGATGACCAATACCCAAAATCTCAACCTACATTAATTAATTTCGGCTTACTTCAAAAATCTATAACGAAAAATATTTTTGTATTTTGGGCTGACATGAGTAGTTATAGTTTTCGTGTTGCCGCTGCATTTTTTCGGGTTGACATTTGAGCCAACTTCATATACATAAGGCAGGAAAATCTGTCAAGTCACTTCAGATGTTGGGACAGATTGAACTATATCAAATGCGTCGTCCAGTAACTATAGAAAAAAAGCGACATGATGGATTTGCTCAAGTACATACCCCCAGTTTACCATAGGTTTTATAAAAATTTGCCAGTATAGACAACAGGCACCATTACTGGATAATGATGATAAAATGTATAAATTTTTAATTTTGTTTTTAAAATTTGAATTTTCATACATTTTGAATTTGTTTAAAATTTGATTTTTTTATTTTGAAGGCAAAATTGAAAAAAAAGTTCAGAGTAAAAACGAACCAAGACACAAATTTTCTTTTCACTTCATTATTCTACGCTAACCATAAGATTTCGCCAAAAAAAATTTTGCACTGCTTTAATTACACTGTTAACCTACCAAATGATGTACAACTTATAAATAAAAAATCTTATTTTGTAGATTAAAAATATGCCACGGACTTCTTATCGTTATATCTCGTAAAGTAGGTTTCATGACTTGGTTTAGTTCAGCTATAAGCCCTCCAAATAACCAACAAAAATGTTTAGGTCGCTTATGATTAATTAATCCAAAATCCCACCCAATGAGGACCAATAAAATAAAAAATAAATTAATTTAGTTTTTCTTGTTCAAAATGTATCTATAGATTGTATCTGATAAACAGAAGAAAGGGTCGTGTTGAACCGGATCTGCTATGATTAACACATTACAAACATATGCGCAATATACACGAGTATACATAATTGTTCCTTTGGAAACACCGCAATTCCGACATCTTAAATGCATTAAAGAGTTTGCGAATTCAAAACATGTATGTTGATGAAACTTATTTTTTAAAATTAGAAAACAAATAAATGTTTTAAACAATAAGTTTTTATATTCCTCCATTGCCTTTGCGATGTAAGTGCATGTATATGCATACAAATGTACTCTGTATACGAGATTTGTTTTACTTCCTTTATTAAAGAAATTTAGTAATTTTCAAAAATCTATTGCAAATCTTAGTTAGTAAGAACAAAAAAATAAATTGAAAATTGGTCTTTGCGAACAAAACATAAAATAAATAACTTTATCTTTAAATTTATATTTGTATGTATATGTGTGTGTGTATTATGTACATAATTCTATTGAACTAAAATTGTAAAATTAAGCAAAACTAAAATCCAACAATATAAATAAACTAACATCTCTAAAATGGTTTTGATGAATAAAATAAAATCTAATTTTTCGATCTGCAAACTAAACCAAACCAAAATTGTATGCTATGAATATAAAAGAATTAACTATACCAACCAGTGTACCATACATACTCACATACCTACATACCATTCAAACACCACTATAGCTGGGTAAATGAATATGCTTTATAAATATAGATTAACCTTTTTGGACTAGTTTTCATGTTACTTAAGGATTTTTGGGGATTGTAATTTAATTTTAAAGTGGAAGAAAAAATAAAATTTGTTTTTATACTTTTGCTTCAAAATTGTTTATATTTATGGAAATTAGTATAAAAAATAGAAAGTTTTTCTTTTATGCTAACGTATTCAAAAAAAAAATCTGAAATAAACCAAGATGGTAATTGAATTTAGGAATAACTTAATTTATTAAAAATGTTTTTTAAACGAGTTATAATTTTTTTTCCTTGTTCACGCTTCTTGTTCGAGGGCGTAATTATTGCTAAGCTTCTGTTGTGACTATATTTAGAACAAAAAGAGGAAATGTCATGCCGAAATCAGTATGTTAAAATTCAAAGATAATTAATTTTAAATATCTTTAAGAACAAAAGAAATTTGAAACGTAACACCACCATTGATCTGGACTATGACATGACCATGAATTTTTCTTTGTATTTAAGGTCTACCAGTTTTAACTTAGGATTCATAAAGGTATAGGTTCATTTTTATTTATTCTTGTAAGATGCAATCGGTATTAAAAGAGACATGTTAAATGTATAATTTCATTGTATCGTAATTTTCAGATTAAGCAAAATCAGTACCAGCAAAAATGGTTCGCTATTTCCTTAGAAAAAACAAATGAAATTTTAAAAATTGTCGACGGTAAGACAAAAAAAAACTACGAGCAAGTTTCGCAAATGATGAATTTACCAAGATTCACGGTTGCGGAAAATGTGCGCAAAATGAAAACGAGATTAGTGAATGCAAAAAACGAAAGAAAATGCGTTTAGCAAACTACCCAGATCTGGATAAGGTATTAATCATATGGATAAAAACTATGAGACACGCTGTTTTGAGCGCCAATGACGGGTGGCTAGATCGTTTTAAAAAACGGAATGCCATTTCATATAAGGACATAGTGGGTACAAATTCATTTGTACCACCAGAGCATTTGTGACGATTGGATAAAGAATAAATTACCTTTGATTTTAGAGGGTTATGAACATCGAAACGTGTTCAATTTATATGAAACCTATTCTACAAATTAATGCAGAGCAAACTGTTAGGTTTTAAAAACGAACCTTGCCGTGGAGGAAAATTGAACTAAGATCGTGTGACTATACGTTTGGCGCAAATTCAAATGGTTCGGAGAAATTGTACTGGTAACTATAGTTGTACTGGAAAATTAGTAAAACCACGTGCTTTTCGAAATTTAAGAACGATTTCACTTCTCTATGCTACTAACAAAAAGCATGGATGGTTTCGACAGAGTGGAATAAATACATTTCTACGTTAGAAAATAAATTCAAAAAACAACATCGTAAAATAATGTTTATCATAGATAATGATTTACCACATTTGCCGATCGAAAACCTCCATATGAAAATTCGATTGATGTTTTAGTCTAGGAAAAATTGAGTATTATAGAAAAAATTACTTCGTATTCGAAAGAAGACTAACACCCATATTCCCTTAGTCTCATGATACACATCTTCTTGGTTACTAGATTATTACATCGAAACGGCTACCCGAATTAAGAAAAGTTGAATTAAGAAAAGTGAATTAAAAAAGTGGTATTTGTATGAAAAAATTCCACTTATTTTAATTCGTATTTTAAACAAATTTCCTGAATTTAAAAAAAAAAATTACAACAAAAAACGCAGTTCAAAATGAATTAAAAAATGCACATCTTATTTCATTTTTTAGAAAATTTATCTTAATTCATTTTCAAATTGATTTAAAATACGTTTATTTTATTTCATGTTTTGCCCACTTTTCTTAATTCATTTTCAAAATAAATGGAAGATTATTAGGCTAAAGTTTACTTTACGTATATATCGATAAAATCAGGTTAGGAGTATACATTTTTAAAATTTTTGAATGCAAGATTGTTTATTAATAGTTATTAAGAGGGAAAAGCTAAATTTTTCCGAAAAATTTTTTGATTTTCCTTAAAATTTTTATTTTTTCAATATTTTTTTTTTGTTTTATTTATTTCTATTAATAATAATTGCTTTGTCAGGCTCCCTAAATTAACAAAAGCTGAATTAAGAAAAGTGAATTAAAAAAGTGGTCACCGCGTTAAAAAAAGGTTTGGGTGTATTTTTTTTCACATTATAAACATAAAATTTAAATTTGTTTTTAATAACAAAGAAATGCATGCTAAATTTAATGTTTTGAAGAATGTATTGTGAGAAAGATAAAAAACATGTATTTCATAAATTTCATTTGTAAATTATTATTTGTGTATTAATTGTGAATTAAAATATGCATTTTTTAATTCATTTAGAAATTTGCGTTCATACAAATTTTATTAATGAAAGGATTAGTTGAAAATTTTGAATGGCTTTAATTTTTATATTACAGTAAAACCCCGATTATCCGATGAATTATTCAATTAATCGGAACACTCAGTTAACCAGAGTTTTAATTTTTACGATTTTTTTTTGCTTTTTTCTCTTTCTTTTCTTTTAACAAATGTTTTTTGCATATTTTCACCAATGAAAGCATTAGTTGAAAATTTTAAATGGTTCTAATTTTCATATTACAGTAAAATCTCGATTATCCGTCATCCAAATAACCGGAATACTCAGTTAATCTGAATTTAAATTTCGAGGAAGATTTTTTTTGCTTTTTTTCTCTTTCATATGCATTTTTTAATTCATTTTCAAATTAGCAATTATTTTTTGCACATTTTGATTAATAAAAGAATCAGTTATCCGGATTTTTTTTTTTGCAAGGGATAATTTGCTTTCACAAGGGAAACTAGTTTTGTTATTATTCGAGAATTCACAGAAAATATACTTTAGTAAAAGCTCTGTTATCCGGAATGATTGGGGATGAAAGCTTTCCGGATAATTGAATGTTTCATTAAAACTAGAAATTTTACAAGAATTTCGCTTGATTTCATTAATTTTTAGGATTTTCGCAAAATTTTTTTCAAATTATGTACCAGAAAATATTTTTTTATACAACAGTTCATTGAATTTATTGCAAATAATAAATACATACATATTATGTATACTCGTATGAGCGTAACGAGTACGCAAAATTTAATAATATATTCAATATTTTACTAACCTAACTATAATACAAATTTACACATTCTATTCAAATAGAATAATGCATAAAACAGAAAAAAAAATAAAGGGAAGTATATTTTCTGTGAATCCCCGAATAATAAAAAAAATAATTTCCCTTGTGAAAGAGAAAAAAGCAACAAAAAAATCCTAAAAATTTAAATTTCGGTTAACTGAGTGTTTCGGTTAATTTGATGCCGGATAATCGGGATTTTACTGTAATATGAAAATTAATAAAGCCATTTAAAATTTCCAACTAATGCTTTCATTAATGAAAATGTGCCAAAAACAATTGCAAATTTCAAAATGAATTAAAAAATGCATATGAAAGAGAAAAGAGCAAAAAAATCTTCCTCGAAATTAAAATTCCGGTTAACTGAGGGTTCCGGTTAATTGTATGCCGAATAATCGTGTTTTTACTGTAGTACATTTTTACGTTTTATTTCGATTTTAAATAAACATTTTATTTCATTTTCAAAATGACTTATTTATAATTTTAAAGTAAGTAAAAAATAAAATTGAAAAAATCTCAAAATTTTCCGGCAAAAATTTAATTACATATGTTTTGAATACTTTTCTAAAATCATTTCCGAAATAATTAAAAAAAAAACATATTTTATTTCTGTTTTTTTACTTTTTTTAAATATTTTGAAAATGAATTAAGAAGTGCACATATTAAATCAACTTTTATTATTTCATTTCTATCAACTTTTCTTAAATCATTTTCATAATGAATTAAAAAAACACTTATTTAAATTCAGAAAAAAAAGCTTTTCTTAATTCAACTTTTCTTAATTCGGGTTGCCCGTCTAAACTTACAAAATAATCGTTTATTTACTTTATAAATATTTCTTTGCGACTGATATCACTTCAAATCACAATTTCTATCACTTTACATTTTGATGCAACTAATAAATAGAATTTTTTTCAAACTAAAACAGCCAACTAAGATTTAAAAAACATTTACTGTGAGTTTTGTTCAAAATTAATTGGTAAATTTTGATTTTAAAATCTAGTAACCAAGAAGATCCATAGTCACGTTGCATGAAGTGATACCATGATTTGCCAAGGAAATACGAAATATATCGTGGCCTCGGGTCTGCGTTACCAGGTACACAACCAGTACATAATTATATTCCTAATGCTATTTTAATACAAGAAAATTATCATTTTTGCCTACTTATTCTATGGTATCACTTCATGCAACGTGATTATGGATCTTCTTGATTACTAGATTTTAAAATCCAAATTCAAAAGCTAGCAGAACCTAAATAGAAAATCGGACCAAAACCGAAATTAGAATGCAAAACAAGATCTATTGACATACCTAATAATTTAAGGCTTTTTATGGCATAAAAAGTGATCCACTAATAATTGTTGGGCTCTACTAGTTCTTGAACATTAGACTATTTAATCCAAATCTAGAATCAATAGAAATGTTTAGCGGTGTTATTAGGGGTTTTCACTATATTATTTATGATTAACTGATAACACTCACTATATTTTTATTTTAGAATATAATTTTTATTTATTTATTATTAAGTATAATTATAAATCTTCACTATAATATATTATGTATAACTAGTTCACCAAATGGTTTGTGTGAACGATTGTTCGCGGCACTATTCACTTTTATTATATGTAAGAGACTGTGTCTCTTTTGACTTCTAAAACGCGACTAATCCTTTTTCGTTTCTTATTTCTATTTTGCTTCGTGTAATTATTTGAAATCTCGATATTTATCGATACTCGATAAATATCGAGATTCGCGTATGTAGGTGGCGAAATAGCTATATTCAGCAAAATGAGCAATGCCTCGTAATTAAGCGGCGCGGTGTATAAATAGTTTTGCTACGAGGAGTGCCACGAAGTGAAAAGGATTCTTAGGATTTTGAGCGTCTACAAATGAAACAAAAGATCTTGTTTGCTTGGACGAGTAGAACAGCAAAGTTTTTAATAGGTCATTTGATGAGGCCATAATGAGCCTTTAATTAAATTTTTTTCAATAGAACTTATTTTGCGTTCTAATTTCGGTTTTGGCCCGATTTTTTAACCCTTTAACTATTTAATTTTGTTTCGAAAAACGTTTTCTCCCTGCTTAATTATTTTTCAACGAAGACAATATAAGTTATTGCGAATTAAAATAAATGAACTTACCAGAGTAACAAAAATTCTAAATTGTATATTTTTTAAATGATCTATATATGACCTTCTTCAGGAAAAAAAATAAAATTGATTCGTTGAATAATTATAGGAACGTAATATTTTTTGTCTTTAAACTTTTTTTGTTTTCATGACGAGTATACACGACATTATGCGAAAATTTTTCGTTTTGCTTTGACGAGTATACTCGACATAAACGTTACGTCGTTAAAAGGTTAATGTTCGTAATTTGCGTTAAATGAAATAACCCAAAGCATGGTCAAGAAAGAGAAGAGCCTAACATTTTTAAATGGGGCATTTTATTAGGCCATATTGAGCATACAAACATTTGTATGTTAGTAGATATTATTTGGCGCTCCAATTTCTGTTCTGGCAGATTGGTGATTTGAGTTCTGATAGCTTTGAATGAAATAACCGAATGGGGCATTTGATTGGAGGCAATAATTTCTGCTAGTTTTGCAATGGAAAAACCTAATGCTTTATCTAATGAACCGATATAATGGCCGTGCGTAACAAATGATATATGCGACGAATATCGCAATTAGTAAATGTATTGTAAGTGTATAGAAGTTAAAAATGGAGTCCAATAGTGGAAAGAGTAAAACTGGAATCAATTTTTACTCTTTCCACTATTGGACAATCAATAATTTTATAATTGAACGAATTGAAGTTCGAATTGCCTCCTCATCCGAACTAAGCTAACTCGAATTTATTACATTGCAGTTTGTCTAGAATGTATTTTTTATAATTTTCCAATTTTGAACCGAAATATAATCAAATTTTATACTTTTGACTTGACTAAAATATAACTGCAATAGAGCGCCTAAGTGTTATAAATGAGTAATAGGCCTAATAAGCTACTATATAGTTAAAACGTCTTAGCTTTATGATTGGGGAAGATTGCAGCCAGATTTGTAGCAGTTTTTGCAGATAAAACACTCAGCGTTTAAAGTTACAAACTTTATTTACACCAACATCTATAACTTCTACAACAAACTCACAATATATCACTTCATTATTTCACTTTTCGCATACTGTACTTTTTACTTTTTAACTTGCACTGTTCATTGATTAAATTACCACTAGCTGTGCGTACCAAATTGATCGCACATCTATTTGTGCATCGCTGCATATCTGGTGATGTATGCGTAGTGCAATTATGAATCACTTGCATGTAGTTGTATTCGCGTACATTTTAACGCCACCAAAGCGCCTGTCTTGATGATTGATGCCGTTGTTGAATCCAGTATTTTCATAAGTGACTGATTTTATGGAAACGACGTACCTATTTAGTTCAATAAAGGTAAAAAACCTATCGCTGTTTTTGCAGAACACTAACTCGACCTCTTTTGCCGATACACAGTGAACTTTGCGCATTAGCTATTGCATTTGTCAACGACTGACATTCGCAGAGCGTTAGGCTATATCAAATGATACCTAATTAACGAATTGGTTTTAACCTGTTTTGTGTATATTTTATCTACCGATTTATTATACTTTCATTGGTGGTTTCCGAATGAAAAAATTTACAATTTTATGTTTCTCTGGTGAACAAAAAAATGTTTACTGATTTATTGGAAAGCCAAAAATCACTACCATTATCTATCAAGTGTTAAGGCAAAATGATAGATTATACTGCTCTCTCCCTAATGAGTTAATTGATTTTTGCTTTGCTGTAAATTTTTTTCACACATAAGGAATACGAGCAGATATTTTATTCATATTTCAAACTTACAAAAAAAGTTAAATAAAAAGAAATAAAAGTTATTTGTTAATTACCTCTTGTCAGTGCTTATATTCAACCCATTTCTAAATTAATCTGAAAATACTCAACAAGAGATTTCAAATCGATTTGGTTATATTTTTCAGCAACTAATTAAAGCGTAAATAATAATGATTGCTTAATTTAGTGCCTTCACGTAACAACTGCTAACTATATAATGGACCATGCGCCAAAGTGCATACCTATATACATATTGGAATTACTCTAAGTCTAGTCTTGAGATTATCATTATATTTCTTTTATTTTAGTTATTTTTCCTATACAATTTTACGCCAGAATCACCACCATATCTTTCCAACTACAAAATGTTTAAATAGTTTGGGAAAAATAACCAATTGCAGATACTATCCTCGACCTCAAAATACGTATTATACGAGTGTTTATAAAATTCTGCTGTTCTACACTATATAAATCGTATGTAATTTTTCTTCCTGCAGAATAAATTAACTTACTTGAATTGGATTCGTTGAAAAATAAAACGATTAAAAGTATTAAGAGAATTATAACGGGAAATTCTAAATAAATTTATGTATACACATACGAGTATGTCATTGGATTAAATTTTTATTTTTCTGTATTTAAATAAATTTTCCCTAAAATTTAAATCAGGAAGACAACAATTTATTTAGGTTAATTCCTTGTTTGTTTATAATTTACATTTATCTGTGAATATCATCCGCGTTTCATATTGCTCTCTTCTAATTGTAGAAAACATAAGTTGTTTCAAAATTTCAATCAAATTAGAACATAATCGAATGTGATTAATCTAATTAGTTAATTGACGTTGGCCATTTTGTTTTTTGATATTTCATCACATTGCGTAAGAATTATGTCAGGATTCACCGCATAAAAATACTTTTTTAAATGTGTTGTGAAAACTATTTTTTATACCTACCCGTGAAGTTTCGGAAAATTTTACCGCACAAAAACAGGTTTGACTGTATTTGATCATGATTACTAATCTCATAATAGACGCAAAAAACTCAGAACAGTAATTCATTTCGAAATTATTGAAGGACACACCAATTTTATTTATATGTATAGATTCAACATAATTCAATTGCGCTAAGTACATTTCATAAATTTAACAATGTTTATAATTGGTATAATAGGCCATTACGCAACTCACCCACACGTAACAAAATTAACAACCACTTGATAATCATTTACATGAGTATTGACTCATGTAAATGATTATCAAGTGGTTGTTAATTTTGTTACGTGTGGGTGAGGTGCGTAATGGCCTATTATACCAATTATAAACATTGTTAAATTTATGAAATGTACTTAGCGCAATTGAATTATGTTGAATCTATACATATAAATAAAATTGGTGTGTCCTTCAATAATTTCGAAATGAATTACTGTTCTGAGTTTTTTGCGTCTATTATGAGATTAGTAATCATGATCAAATACAGTCAAACCTGTTTTTGTGCGGTAAAATTTTCCGAAACTTCACGGGTAGGTATAAAAAATAGTTTTCACAACACATTTAAAAAAGTATTTTTATGCGGTGAATCCTGACATAATTCTTACGCAATGTGATGAAATATCAAAAAACAAAATGGCCAACGTCAATTAACTAATTAGATTAATCACATTCGATTATGTTCTAATTTGATTGAAATTTTGAAACAACTTATGTAGATTGTACTAAATAAATTTTTCATACACCGCATAAAAAATCGCACAAAAAAAGACTACTGGATTGACTACAACGAGAGCAATCTGCACGTTTAATCTCGAAATTATAAATACTTTTCAAGTTATAAGATAAAGCATAAATATTTCAATTATGGAAAATTGAAGGGGCTTTTCGATCCGTTTTTGTGTCCCCAGTTTATTTTCATGCCTAAACAAATTCTAGCCAAATTTATCGTGATCTGTGCATCGATTTTGTACGAAAACTGACAAGCCAGGTGAGATGAACCGGAAAATATAGTATTGGTAAACGAGCGTGAGTTGGTGAACAAGCACATCAAGATTTTTTTTTTTTTAATTTCGCATTTGTATATTTTTTTTTTACTTTGGTTTTTTGAATTGTAATGGTGTTAATGTGATTGTTCCGTATATTGGTCTATTTCAGCACTCTCAATAACTCAAAAATGCAAATTCGCATTTGTACCCAAAATAAAATATCATTTTCAAGTGGTTCATAACTATTTAACTCTAAGGCTGCGTACCAATCCAAAGGTAAATCATTTACTAAGGCAAAAATCGATTTTAGTATAGATTTTTCGATCAGTATACCATAGAGTTTTTCAAAAATAATTTACCGAAAAATTTGCTTAACATTGACTTTTACCCTTGGATTGGTACGCAGCCTAATAAGTAAGTAAATAACTAAACAATATTTAATGGTGAAGTATTTGATTGTGATTTAAATTTTTAAAAAAATTTATTTTGTTTTACACTTTTATTGGTTAGATTTTTATTATTTAGAGGTGTTGGCTGCTCTAAACTTTTACGCCAGTGGTAGCCATCAGCTGCCCCGGTGGCAAAGTGGTCAGCATTCTTGCTCGTCCGACCGGAAGTCTCGGGTTAGATTCCCGGTGGCGACAAGGAACTAATTGCACGGCTGGTTTAGGATCAATGAATTAATCACTCATTATCCGAAATGAAAATATGATTATGAAACCTGATTTGACGAGACGTGTTGGCTTAAATGCGTTCGCTACAATGAGCCAAAGGAAGATATAATCTAGAATAGCCAAGTTTAATGAAGTATTTGGGAAAAAATTAGTACACAAATATGTTGTGTGCAAAAAAAATGGGGCGGCGGCTAAAATAAAGAAGGAGGAATTATTCAATAAGGCTGTGTGCTAAACTTAATGTAAATCGTTTACTACGGTAAAAACCGGTTTTAGGACAGATTTTTCGATCAGTTTGCCGTAGAGTTTTTGAAAAATAATTTAATTTACCGAAAAATTTACTTAAAAATGACTTTTATCTTAAGTTTGGCACACAGTCTAAGAATGGAATTCCAGGATTAATTGACAGTACACTTAAAACATTTTGTAATTTATTCCTTATAGTAACAATATTTGTTAATTTTATTTTTGAAAACAGATTTCGGAATATAATTTCATCATCAGTTCTAATTACAACAATTATAAATTGTGTAATGCCAGCGTTTGTCGTTCCTGGGTGATTTGCAAGCCCTGGTTATATTTTTAATTTTTTTTTTGTTTTAATTTTAATTTACCGAATTTCTAAATTACTGGAATTAAATACACACATACAACGTACACAGAATGACAAACAAAATCAAACAAAAATATAATAGTAGAAATCGGATGATAATTTTTGGTTAACGAGTCGTCGAGATAGGATAAAAGCGCATTTTACGCCGGCGGCAGGCGTATATGAAAATACCAGTTTGGTATTTTTATAAGTCGGTCAGTCAGCCGGGCAATTTTTATATTACATTTTGGTGGGTTGTGCTAAAAGTTAAAGCACTTAAAATTAAAGTAAAAAAGAAAAAAAAACTCAGTTTGAAAAATAAAAATGTCATTTTCATTTAGTTAATAATTAGTTTATTAAAGTGTACCTAAAGTGGATGTACCGAGCAAATAAAAACGGGCGATACTGGTACGATATTTTTACAGTTCGTGCAATGTTTAACGTACAATAGAGTACATGCAAATAAGGCTGTGTGCCAAACTTAAGGTAATAGTCATTTTAAGTAAATTTTTCGGTAAATTCAATTATTTTTCAAAAACTCTATGGCAAACTGATCGAAAAATTTGTCCTAAAACCAGTTTTTACCGTAGTAAACGATTTACTTTAAGTTTGGCACACTGCCTAATAGCCTGTACAGACTGTGGATTAGTTAAACTGGTTTTGTAAAATTCGGTCAAGTACTCTAAGAAATAAAATTCAATTCAGTTTGACACACTACGGAAAATTAAAAAATCAACTAGCCAGTTTTAGATTTTTCATAGGATACTTGATTTAAATTTGCTAAACCAGTTTAACTAATCCTCAGTATGTACAGGCTATAAGGGTCTAATAAAAATATTTGCATGTAATAATTAAAATATAATAAAAATAATTCCTATAAAATGTAACAAATAAAATATAAGTGAATTGACTATATAGTTAAATCTATAAAAAAAATCTCTGACTGAACAAATGATTTCAGTAAAATTGCCTAATTTGAGTCGTTTTCCGCACGTTGTTAATTTAAATTTCAGAATGTGGTAAAATAATAAATTGGAAATTGGTAGGTACAAAATACAGTCTGGCATCAATTTGCTTTTATACAATGTTGAAGATATCCTTTCTTAATCCATTCATCTTACTATCGAACCGTTTTTTTCTGCACAATTATTTTGCTTTTCTTATTTTCGTTACGGTCAGGGTAAATTATTTCGAGTAATTAATTTGCTATTTTTTTTAAGTAATTTTCAATGAACTGCGGTCTAGCTAGATTGAACTCGTACCTTAAAAACCCACTCCACATCTCCTGAGTTAAACCGCGCAAGAATATGACAGCTTAAGCGTATAATTCAATATTTCTGATTTCTGATAACGATCTTGGCTATCCAAAAAATCAAAAAAGAAAATTATTATTTTTGTGACATCTTGGCCCAACTAAGTGCGGATCGTTACAATTGTTATAGTTATTCTTCTTATATACTAAATATTTTTCTAATGGTTTAGCTCCTCCTATTATAAGATCCTACATTTTGTTAGTTTTAGTGTTGAGTTTATTGTTCATTAGTTGGTTGTTGTCCCTTATTATTGTATATTTCAAATTTCTCTAATCGATTAAGTGTTTGCCCTTTTCTAACTTTATGTAAAACTGTTAAGTTGGTGTCAAAGTCTGTATAGTTATGTTTTCAGATTTAATGTGTTGTGCGTAATTTGATTTTGTTAATTTTTTTGTATTATTTTGCTGGTTGTTTTGTTATATTCTACTATTACGTATTTCTATTTTTGCTGTCAGTCCCTGTTAGTGTTGTTATATCTTGTCTCTGTTTATTGTTAATTCTATCGATGAATGTTTTACTAAAGCCGTTCGCAGCTCCAAGGAGGGCAACTGATATCTCCAAAACGGCTGATTATTTGGCTGTCAAATTTGGCGCGTAAGAAATCGATTGTGGGTCGGTTTATAAAGTCTCTGTAACGGTCGCCATTGAGGGTAACGGCGTTTCCAGCAGTGTTTCCGAAGAAAAATGGGCCAAAATTTACACTTAACAGTCACTCTTGGTGAATGCATTGGTTTCTCTATGAGTATGTGTGGCTGTTTCGAAGTTCAAATTCTTCAGCTCTGCTTTTGTTTACATAGCCCCCGAAAATTTAAGTTTTTACAGTAAAAAATGTGTTTCAAAAAGTATATCGCACCTAAAATCCTTTTAAACCTTATTCAAATGTAGTAAAACTAAAATCTACGAGCAAAATGGAGTTTTCAATATCGCGTGTTACCTCCTCTACCCCACATGACTTCATAAATATCCCATGGCCTATTTAAAACATTATGTATTTGTTGCATGGTGTGTGTTGCATCCCTTGGCATATTTAAAACATTGTGTATTTGTTGCATGGTGGTTTGTTGTATAAAACGTAAAGCATCTTGGAGTTCCTGCAATTTTATGAGAGATGAGATTGCTTAATTTGCAAGATAAAAAGATGTACTTGTTAACGTTTATACGCCTTTTGATACTTTTCTCGCTAAAACTTCAATAAATCGACAAGGTGTGTTGTACAGAAATTTCAATGTTTCTAAATTCTCTATAAAACAGCTGCTTAGGATTTGGGAATGAAATATCGAACAAGTTCGTTTGTTTTTATATTTATTGTTATTTTACTCAAAAAAGACATAAAATAATAAAATAAAACGGATTACAGTATCGAAGAAAAAACAAAATTCCCTTCAATCAAAAGCAATTTTTTTTTTGAAAAGTGTTATAGCACCAAGGTGCAAGCGTTCAAATCTGTATACCAATTTTGTCCCGAAATGTGTGAAACGAAATGAGTGTAACCGGAATGATATAGTAGTAGCATATGTATTTGTGGTAGTTTCGTGCGTATGATTGTTTTTCTGCATATGCAAGTCACGTGTCATTCTTTTTTTGTTTATTCCTATTAACTCTTTGAGTGCAAACGTGGTTTCGGCTAGTGTATTGAGGAACACGATTGCGCTTTTTGGCACTCAAAAGGTTAACCATTGTAAACGCCATATTTTTGCGTTGTTTATGTATTTTCGATTTTTTTATAATTTCTAAAATTTATGAAATTTAAAATAAATTTATCTATAAAATTTTATTATTAGATGTAAAATTAATTTATGATAATAGATAATATAAAATATATTGGCATGTTAAATAATGACACTCCACAGCTCGAGAGCAGACGTAATGTGCTGAGAAAAGGAAGTAAACACCATAAAAATTAAACCGATTCGCCCGGAACGCGTTATTTTGGTGCTGTTCATCATACAAATGACACAAATACGAACAAAAGAAAAATACAAATACAAGAACATAATTGTGTATTATACACTGTGTACGTATTCGATTTTTATTGCTTCACTCATTTTAAATGAGTAACTCACGAGACAAAATCGATACCCTGGATATTTTCTCGATAAAAAATATAGAAAATTTTTTTTTAAGCAGAAACACAGAAGTTGTAATATTATTTTGAAACTAAACTTAAATAATTAAATAAATTAAGTTTTATAGCATATTTGCATTTACAAATTTTAAATTAGAAATGAAAATGTCATCCAAAAAATTCAAATGGCGCGCATTCGCACTAATACAAACACTCATACCACTACTATTTACTTGCGGTTATTATTTTGTCAAGCCTCGGATTTCGAACAAAATAGATCCTTCGATTGTCTGTGGTATTAGTTAACTGCTGCATTATTTGCGAGTAGGTACTCTTCTCTGTTCCTATGGACTGTGGTTGTGGCGGCACTCTAGTTATTGGAATCAACTCGCTTGAAACATTGGAGTTTTGACTCGATTGGCACGTGTTTTTTCTTAATATTTGCAGTTGTAACGCTACTTTGCATCCTCTATAGTTGGCCAAGGATTGCCCTTTATAGATTCTTAATCAAAATTATTATCATAAAGCGGATACAAACTATTTTGGACTAATTTTCCGTCAAATTCCGCGATTGGAACACCGTCTTTATATTTTTCATTGAAATTGGTTTACAACGAGAAGAAGCACAACAAGTTAATATTTTGTCTAATTATAATAATAATAATAATAATAATAATAATATTTATTAAATGTGTTTAAGCTAATGCTTTTATACACATGAATATTTACAAAAGTTATACATGAATATTTACAATAATTATATTATTAACTTATAAAATTAACACAAAAAAGAGAAAAAGTAATTAATCAAAGCAATAAACTAAATTAAATATCTACAAATATGTACATTAATTATTTACATTTTGATTTTCCATAATTAATTGTAAACAAGATTTCTTAAATATATTAAGAGAACTGATGTTTTTTAGTTCTATTGGCAAACTATTCCATTTAATAATTGCATTTACTAGTACAGAATTATTATAAACATTTCTTTTACTAATAGGCAAATTAATGTTTCTTGTACGTAAAGACCTGGAAAAATTTAACTTTTCATACAAATATAACGGTAAACCTGAGTTAACCAGTTGAAAAATAAAGACAGATGTTCTATAATCAAATAATTGAAACAAATCATATCCAAGAATGGAACACCTAAACTCCGAGATATGATCAAACTTCCTAAGGTCATGAACGTATCTAGTGCAATTATTATAAGTAACTTCAAGTAAACTTTTAGAAAAACTGTCACATTGATTGTAGATAACATCCCAATATGTGAATATTGGCAAAACCAAGCTTTTAATTAAATATTTACGAAAGTTAACTGGACAAAATTATAATTTTTCTTCTCTAATATAATGTATACTATGACGTTCGGTGAACTTCCGAAACGTATTCTGATACACTTTTGAGATTTCATAGTCTCCTGAGAATCCAAGCCATGTTATAACTAACATTGGTCTGATGAATCAGAATATGTCGTCGAAGAAAGGGAGATTTGATCGTTTTAAACGTGAGTCTAACCGCAATTCGTTTTTTTCGAGTACATTACTGGGGCCAGAAAACGGATGGGCTTTGCATTGCATAGATCCATTTTAAGGGTCATTTCAGGGTTCTAGTTATTTTAATTATTTTATTTTTTTAGCTTGTAATCAAGTGATCCCATGCTCTGTCTAATTCAGACTTCATAACGTTGGCCCGATCTTTTACAACAGTTCTGATGCCAAGGTTAGAGTTTGCATTTTGATTTCTCATAATATCAGTGCAACTCTTATCCAGGAATGTATCAGTGTAACTCTCATCCAGGAACGTTCCTAGATATTGCAGGTGCTTTCAATAGCACCTCGTTTTCTACCATTATCGAAGCCTGCATTAATTTTTAAAATTTTGACCAAATCATCGTTGCTTGAATTAAATTCATGCTCAGGTCTCGCATTGCTGAGGACTCACCTTCAGCTTCCGTTAGGGTCTACAAAAGTTTCCAAAGAGCTGTTTTGTCACGTCTCTTGTATCTCTTGGAGATTGATGAATTACTTGTTAAACAAAGCTCAGAGTTATGCTGATGATATGGTCATCACTGTCTCAGTCAAACACTTAAGTTGTAGAGATGTGTTGCCTTGAGAAGGGTTTGCGCGTTACTCGCCATGTAAAACCAGTGTATTGGTCTTTAAGAGACGAAGAAATATTGGTGAACTGTCTGTCCTTTCTGTTTTTGTGAAAAAATCACCAGATGAGATACCTTGGTGTTACCTTCGACAATAAACTTTTCTGGACGCTTCTCTTTGAAAGTAAAATTCAAATAGCTCCTGGCTTCCTTTGACAATGTAGAAGAAGGTTTGGGAAGTCCTGAGGTTTGACTTCCAAAATGCTAACGTATCTTACGCTTCTGTTGCTTGGTGGTCGAATCAAATCCCGGTTTAGCTAAATGTAACAGTCTACAGAGTGAGCCATCCAGGGCTATTGCCCATGAACTAACTATCCCAATCCTCGCTTTGCATACGATTTTGTTCCTACCCCCGCTGCAGTCTTTTAACAACTTAGGTTTTATTGCAAGGAATATAAACATTTCAATCTTTTCTGTCCATCTATACCAGAAATCATTATGGTTAATGACAAACTATTACCAGAATTCAACTTCGATAATTCCTTCTCAGTGGTTTACCCTTTAACAGACCTTTCGTTGTATCAAGACTAGAATAACCAGCTGGAATCTACTGCCTTTCACTTGATCTACAATATTACGGCAGTCTGCGTTCAACATGTACATAAGTCGCGTTTGTTAAAAGTTCTGAAATATTTGTATTTTTACCCGTATAATATCCTATGAACACAAGAGCTGCTGGAAAAGGACCATGAACGGCGGTAAGATTAGAGTGCTTAAATTTTACAGCGGTATAGACGACATCCATTTTTGGCAAAAAACTCATGAGTGGCGAAGCACCTTTCGACTGGGCTGATTTGTTAATAATTATAATAGCCGTTGTGTAAATGTTTCTGGTGACCGCTATCGGGACTTGTTGGAAAACTATATTGTGCCCGAATTGGATCAATTAATCCTACAGATTCTTGAAATCGGTTGAAATTTCCGCATTTGAATATAATTTGCTTTAACATTTTTTTATATTATTCGAATTTTTCGCCAGCTACTTTAATCATTTTTTCAAATTTGTTTGTAAGTTTTCAATTATTTATTTCCCTACTAAGGGAACAATTCCGCATCGATTTACCTAGTCGAAAATAATCAAAATTCAAAAAATATACTTTAAAATAATATTTCCAACTAATCATGTAAACGAAAATAGACGTATTTTATTGTAAGGGTAACCAATATTGCATTCATTTACGTGATAAAGCAAAGTTATGCATTTTAAAGTGTCAAATAGCTCGACATCTGTAAATTCATCGTCTAAACATTTTTTATGAATAATGAAACTACATACTACATGCATATGCTTGAATTATGGTACATTCTAATTTGTAAAAAACTGGGTTACAAATAATTGTAATCGGAAATTCAAAAATAACAATTTTTCCTTAACTCGCCGAAAACACTGTATGTACCAAATTCAAAACAAAATGTACGTAAATGGACATTAAAAATTAATTCATTTACATTTAGGCCAAATTTCGTACACCTCATCAACTTTTATAAAGTTGTAAACTTGTCAAATAAATGTTTCCAAATTTACTATTGCCATAATAAAGTTAAAAAATTTATTTTCTTGGATTATTGTTGTTGTTATCATCGAATTAATATTTTATACTACGATATTCAATTTAATTTTTATTATTTCCGCTGATTATCTGATGTTTATTTTCACAACAGTGAACGCGCACGAATTTCCTTTTTTCCCCCGCTTTCATTACCATTTACCATTCTTATGTTATTCAGGTTTGATAAGAGTTTGGAAAGGGAATTTTTTTAATTATCAGGTTTCTGTTTATTTTAAGTTAAATAAATAATTTTGTGTAAAACAATGCGGTTATTATGCGTTAAGTAAATTTTAATGAAAACGTTGGAAAGGAAATTTAACTGCACATTAATTTATCTGTTAGATAAAACATTTAAATGATATAATTGTACAAACTTAGCCAAAGAATTTGGTAACTTAATTTAAACTAAAAATAATTAAGAATATTAATTTAAACGAGAGACTTATTTGAACGAATAATTCTAAAATAAGCCATTCCGTATCCGTAGCTCATTTCAATAAAATTCCTTATCAAAATTATTGTGTATAGAATTTTTAATTTTAAATGAATATAATTTATAATTTGACCGATAATTTTCTATATTTCAACAATCTAAGTAAGAATTACAGATTTTCCAATAAACTGATTGAGATAATAATAACTAATTATCTTCATTTCATTCTATTTAGCAAGGCTGCTTGATGATGCTGCTTAATGAAAGTTTCAATAGAAAAATGAGCTTGGTCAGCTGGTATTAAAAAATTATACATTCGTGTGTTGCAGGTACGTTATTGTTCGTCTTTGGTAACCAAATCGCACGAAAACACAGAACAGCTTTGCAACTGGCTTATTTATTTAAAAACACCTAAAAGTGTGATAAATTTGAGTATTAAAAAATTCGATCTATTTGCCTAGAATTGGACCAATGAAAGAAGCATTAAAACATAAACAAAAAACAAGAAAAATCGACAAAATATTAAAATATAAAAAATACGAGTAATTTAAAATTTTCACTTAGACTTTGTTTTTAATTAAATTTTTGTCCGAATAATAAATTGGGATAAATTTTCGGCAACTTTTTTATTTTAATTAATTATTATTTTTCCCGTTTTATTCTGAATTTATGTCTTGTGATATTTTATTGTGTTAAGTTAAATATAAATAAGGATATTTTTATAATTTAATAATACAAATTTTGAGTAGGAAGGAGGATTTTGGATTGTCATCATTTGATTGTCATCAAATACTTTCCATGTATTTTTACATGTTCAATTATTGTGCACAAAAGTGGTCGCCTAATAAAATTTAGGTGATTTTATTACTGTATTCCAGTCGTTAGATTTTTATTTAGCAACAAATATTTTTATTGCCTTAGAACATTACAATTGCTCTTTCAACTATGAATATACTTTTTTAATTTACAGAATTAAGCACAGATTGTGCATTTTGTCGCCCACTCGTAAACGTTACAACTTCAAAAGCTTATTGTGTGCCTAGACCTTTTATGTTTCACTTTGTTTCTATGTATAAAATCATGCAATGCAACATGTTCTCAAATATTAAATTTCAAAGAGAAAACTTTTTCAAACTTTTTTGTTTGTGTACAATGGGTTTGAGGGATATATAATATAAACCTGAGTATGTGTAAAAGATAATGTCTTGGCAGAACTTATAAAATATTTATTTAAGCTCAGATAGTTGCACAAGTCAATTTCTACATAACTTGTGATACGCAGATGTATTTATATTTTACTCAGACTGCCGTGGTTGCGAACTTCGGTAATAGCGTTATCAGGTACTGGTTATTGTGCTAATAACATTTCTTTTAGTATAAGATATTATCTTAAGTATTATTCAAAATTATTATTAGCCATTCAGCCATCGGTTTGGTAAAATTTATGTCTAAATCACAATACTTACTGTAAAAAGTATAGAAAGCCAATTTAATAGATTCATTAATTTGCTGAGCGGATATACTAATGAAAGGATTGTCGGCTAGTGTGAACTTTTAATTCTGATTGGTATATACGCCCAATATGTTATAATGCTACATCTAATCCATTTCCAAATGGTAGTTTACTTTTCTGATTACAGTGATAATTTGAGATGTCAACGATGTATTTTAGAGTGTTACTTTCCCGCTTCCAATCAGCTTAAATTAAACACCTACGAGTAGAATACATTTTTCTTATTGTCACGCGACTTAAACTTTTCGGTGTTTAGTTTCCATAATTTATAATTACTCAGTAACACACCAACAACTCAGATTAATCCATTAAGCCAGTATAATAATTCTAAAAATAAATACAATAATTTACGTACAGAAATTAAATTTATTTATTATTTTCGATGGTTTTCATCTTTTGGACTTGTTATCACGGTTTTATATATATTATTTTGTGATAATTTATATTATATAAATTTTACAATAAGTACCTAGTTTCGAGCATTCGCTCTATGTCAACTATAACTATTGTAATTTTTGGATTCACACATTGTCCTATACGTAGTTATGCGGCATCCTGTTGTTCAACAAATATGGGCTGTTCTTATATTTCTATGTTCTGTAATGCTCTATAGTATCCATCCTATCACTTTTTTTCTTGCTGTGTAGTATTTCGAAATTATTGTCGTATCCTATGTAACTGAGCAGAATAAGCTAGTTTTGAGGAGATTTAATCGAACTTGACAAATACAACTTAACACCAAAATAATTTTATTAAATGGATGTGCACAACTAATAAAAACACAATATTTGAAATTAATTTATCAAATTTATTAAGAAAAATAAAAATTTGAATTTTATAAAATAAGGTTCGTCGTGTTAATTGTTTCATTTCATTTGGAATATTAATTTAAAAAAGTTAATTCATTATACGTAAAAAAAATAATAAATATAAAATAATTAAAATTTATTAAATTCACAAAAATTTAAATACATATAGTTTCTAAAAAATAACAAAATTTCAATTTCATAAATTCATTAAGCTTAATTAATCCAAAAACAAATTAATTTAAATCCTCGACAACAGTCGTCTTTTAACTCTTTCATTTTTACCTTGAATGCGCATTGTCAATTCATTGGAAAATGACGACTGACCAGTTTGAGGCCATTGCACAAAATCATTGCTCCACGTGCCTGCGAATGTCCGTAGTAGACATGAATTGTCTTCTAGTATTTATGGTTGATAACAACTTTTGATGCTCCCGAATTGTATCGCAGATGTGCTGGACGTTGGTGTCTACCGCAACTTCTGGCAATCTCGATTGTTTTGATGCTGGTGCACGTCCAGTGGTTTGGCTTAGTAACGGCCTACCATTTATTGTTGTAGAGCTAATTGGACATCAACCCCCATATCGGATGTGGTTAAATCTTCAACAGTCTCGTTGAACAATTCTTGGAACTTCGTAGGTCTAGAATAAAGAAGAAAAAGTTAGTTTGTCTCTAAAATTAATAAAAAATTCATAATAACAAATGAATTTTAATTCTAACTATCAAAGCTCCTGTTTTCGTTCCACTTTGACAAATGAACTTCACATAAATATGCAAATATGAATATATTAAATATTACACTAAGATGAAGTTTTCTGGAATATTGAAAAATTATATTTTGAACATAAAATACACTTAATTTACAAATATAACTTAAGTTACTCATTAATTATAGTTCGGATTTTAAAAAATCGAGTGCCTTTAAAATCCATTGATTTGAAGGGCCTGTAGCACCTCCACTTTTCGCCTGTTTCTATAGTTTTAGATAGTGCACCCGAAGAGCTTTCCATCGCTTCAAGAGCCGATACTCAAACTGATTTGGCAATTTCTTCCCAAATAATCTTTTTTAGGCGAGTATTTCGGTAATTTGCGTGGTACGCTCGTATAAAAATTGCCTCCCTTCCAAGCGGACTTCCTCAAACATTTGCTAGTCAATTCTCCTATTGTGATCTAAAATATTGAAATTCCATTAGTCATCAGGAATTTTTTTTGTTTACACATTAAAAAATTGAACATAATGAAATCGTAGTAATTTATCAAACCATGTAGATAATAAATTACATGATAATTAGTAACATCTGTTTTCAGTATTAAATTATTATATTACTCACCGTTGTTATTTATTTTATATTTTTAGTAATACAAATTATTAAGTTATATTTCAATAATATATATTTACTGGCGTCAAAACAAACACAAAAAAATGTTGCTTGTTAACAAAAAGCAAAAATTTTTCACGTAATTTGTTATAAGCTAATAATAGACCATAATTTTTATTTCTTTTGGATTTTTGTTGGTACCCCTGCGCTATCTATTGCTCAAAGTAAAAACTTTTTCAACTCGAGCATGGAAAATGCAGGCGGAGTTTTTATATTTTGAAGCGTTTTGGTTAGTGTAGAGCATAAATTTCAATACCATGATAATTTTCCCGATGTTATGAACAAAGCATGCGAATGACCACAATACTATGCAAGCATGGGGGTTCGTTACATAAACGTAGGATGTATAATTTTTTTGGATTTTGAGCTCTTAGGGTGTGTTCCAAACACCGACTTATTACAAACTTATTTGCTTATTTGACGCCATCTTAAATAAGTCGGTCAAGTCGTTCTAATTCATTATACCGACTTATTTGTGACGTAATATCAAAAAAAAAAAAAATACAATTTCTGTTATATGGAAGAAAAGATTTCCTTGACATGTTGGTCGTTGCCACTAGATTTGAAAAAAAACTGCATGATTACATTTAGTCAAGGCACATTTTTGGAGACATTTCTGTGTAGACATACTTATTCAAATAAGTCTGCTCGCGAGGTGACTTATTTGAATAAGTCGGTGTCCACAAATAAGTCGGTGTTTGGGACACAGCCTTAAAGTTTTTAATATAGATGTGTAATTTTCATTTATAACTAAGAAGTCGGTTTTATAATTAATTAATCGAGATTTATCGATCAAGGTGTTCGTGGTCTCAATAAATTCTCGTTTAAGAGTATTCTGGTCTCTGTCTAATATTTCTATCTTATTGAAAATAATTTTGTGTTCCTTGTCTATTGCATGTTGTGATAACGCACTACCTGTTCTTACTAGTAGTTTCTTATTCATGAAATATTTATGTTGTTTTAGTCTACAATGAGTATCTTGCCGTTTGTCGTATGTATTTTTTTATTGCAGTTTGAACATGGTACGCTGTAGATAATCCTGCACATGGATTCTGTTGCCTTTTCAAATTCAATTCAAGTTGAATTTTGTGTACGTATACAGTGTATAATATACACTTTTAATATTGTGTGCTGTCATTTTGTATCATTGTGTGTGTGCAAATCCACATGAAATTTCGCCAAAATGTTGACCCGATTTTATAAATGATACTATTGGTAGAGAAAACAATATATTTCCTCTGCTCGCTAGCAATGGAAAAAATGACAGCTAGATATTAAACATTCAATGTTTGTTATTCATTCGAATAAGTTGAAATTAAAAATTAATTTAACTAGCGTTTGTTTGATATCTTGATTTATAAAATAATATTAAAAAATGATAAGTACAAATTCCTGTAATTTTTAATTCTAGTGAAAAATCTTGAAATATTAATTCCGCTTGTATATGAGTAATGTACAAGCAAGCCGGGATAATTTTATCAATAAAAATCAATTAGAAATCTAAACAAATCAAATTGTATGTGGTAATTTTCTAATAGTTATGTTTGGTGCGTCGGATTAAATAAAAAATCCTATCATTTTTAATAATTTCCAGTGAAAAATCTTGAAATTTTAATTCCGCTTGTATATGAGTCATGTACAAGCAAGCCGGGATAATTTTATCAATAAAAATCAATTAAAAATCTAAACAAATCAAATTGTATGTGCTAATTTTCTAATAGTTATGTTTGGTGCGTCGGATTAAATAAAAAATCCTATCATTTTTAATAATTTCCAGTGAAAAATCTTGAAATTTTAATTTCGTGATTTTATAAATATTTTAATTCTTTTATATTTTATTTAATTCTAGGCCCGTATGACACCGCAGCAACGCACAATTTTGGTGAACTTTGTCGAGGAGAACTTCGAAGTACTTTTTGGTGTAGGTACTTTCGAGGGCAATAGAACTCGAACGGCTCTTTGGCGGTCGATTACAGTCACGTTGAATAACGCTGGCGTGACACGGACCGAAGACCAGTGGAAGCGGGTAAAAATTTAATTTATATACCTACTTAATAAATTTTTTATTAAACAAACATTTTTTTCCATTTAGACTTGGCCGGATTTAAAAAAAAGCCGTCAAAAAAAAATATCAACGGAGAAGAATAGCTCAAACTGCTACTGGGGGTGGGGTTGTACCAGATAATCTCGAGTTATCTGATCTCGAGGAACAAATAGTTGCACTGTGTGGTCAACACGTATTTGATGGCGAACCAGCAGTCAGGGAATTTGGAGGCAGACCTGCTGTAAGTACATATATATAAATTTTGTAATGAGTATATAAATATATTTAACTTTTAATTTTTTTTTATATTAGAATTCACAACCCACACACCAACAGTCGCAGTCTACGGCAGGACTACCGACACAATCTTTACCACAATTACATCATATACAAGTAATTTTTTTTAATTATTAATATATTATATTTTTAATTTTGATTTATGTTTTTCATCTTAGGATTCTCAACAAGCCCAGTCCTTGGCGTGTATTACATCAACACAATTAGGGCTTCATCGTTAGAAGTAAGTAAATTTTATGATTAGGTATATAAATATTTAACTTTTTATTATGATTATTTTTTCAATAAGAATACTGAAGTCACACAGCCGGAGGAGCAAATGGATACAGAATCATATTCAACAACACAATCGGCGCTATCGATCCCCGAATTAAGAAGCGATAGTATAGAAGTAAGTATACATAAATTGTGTACATGTTTAGTTAAGTGTATTATTAATTTTTATTTGTAGATTTCACAACCGAGAGTCGCATCAACAATGGAATCAACACCACCATGTCCAAGATTCTCACCTTTAGTAAGAGAATCTGAGGTTCATCGACCAGCGCCTTCCAGTGAACGAGCTCGACAACAACGTGCTCGTATAAACGAGATTCTACCACCTCGGGACCAACGCCACATGAATAACGACCCAAGAAGCGTAAGTTAAGTAAAACCAATGATTTATTCAAATTTTAAAGCTATATTTTTGTTTGCAGAGAAGTTTGGCAGCAACATCTGTGATTCGATCTATCCACCTCCAAGAACGCACAGTTGAATTAATGGAAGGCATGAGGGCACAAGGCGAAAGGACCAACACGTTGCTGGAGGAAATCAGAGCACAAGGACAACGGACAAACATGGTGCTAGAAGAATTGAGAGCACAAGGCGAAGCAACAAACCGCTTACTACAGGACTTTTTACGTTCACTACCAAAATAGGATTATTTTTTTTCTAATTTGGTAATGTAATTTAAAACAAATATTTAATTTCTTTTCTCTTTATTTTTCGATTTCCGCTGCTTCTCTTCAATCAACATAAGTCTGCGATATGGCCACCAAAATTATTAAAATGAAATGTACATATATAGTATTAAGTATTATAAGTATATTATATAGTATTTAGAAAATAAACGGTTTTGAAATTTTTAAATGAAATTTATTATGAATTAAATTTTTTATTAAATACAAATAAATGTTTCATTCAATAAACTTATTAGTGTTATTTTAAGATAATAAATTAAATGAAATTTCTTAAAAATTAAATTTTTTATTAAATATAAATAAATGTTTATTATTAAATGTTCTAATTTTTAGTTGTTAAATACTAAATAAAATATTATTAAAAACATATTTCGTCTCTTTAATTGTACTTTTTTATATAAATAAAATTGATTTTATTAAAAGAAAAAAATAATTAAATACAATTTGACTTTTTGTTTCATTCACCTATAATCATCATTCAATAATATGTTCTTCCTGTATTAAATTGGCCAAGAATTCCCTATTGCGCTCACCAGAAGTTGAGTTTTCTTCTGATGCACGAATTGGAACACTATCATCGTCGTCAATAATCTCAAAATCATCTATTGGATAGTTGTGGTCTATTAGGAAGTTGTGTAGAGTGACGCAAGAGTGTATAATTTTGGCGGCTTTGGCATGGTCGTAATGTAAATGGCCGGATGTTCTTTTGAGGCACCGAAAACGAGATTTTAACAACCCAAAGCAACGTTCTATGCCATTTCTGATCTTGCCATGTACGACATTAAAACTTATTTGGGCATCTGTTGTTGCTTCTTTGTAGGGTACCATCATGTATGGTTTTAGTGCATACCCACTGTCACCTGTGTAAAAATAAGAATAATTTGGTTATTTAAATAATTTTGAAATATAGTAAAAGGTTAAATTACCGAAAAGCCAAGTCTTACTATCCTGCAAGTTGAGATCCTTTATTATAGGGACGATGGTACTTCCTCCCCAAATAAATGAATCATGCGTCGATCCGGGAAATCTTGCATTCACGTTCATGATCCGCATGTTGTAATCACATATCTATAAAAGAATAAAAATTCACGTTAATACTCAAAATTTAAGTACATTAACAAAAAAGTTAAAACATTACCATTTGTACATTAATCGAATGGAAATTTTTACGATTAAGGTACGCATATTCGTCTTTTTTATTTAGATGAGCAATTGCGATATGCGTACAATCGATTAGACCCACAATTCCCGGAATTCTGTATTTTCTAAAAAATTCGTTCTTTTTATGATTGGCGTCTGCCAATGTATAGGGAAATTTTACACGATCTAATATTAATTTAGAGCCAATGACCTCACTTATTTTTGCTATCGTTTTGGAAAGTTTGCTTTGGCTCATTACAGCGAAAGCATCCAACCCCACACGACGCTGATGGCTCCCACTTGCAAAAAAATTTAGGGAAGCCAACACCTCCAAATGTAGTGGGACCGCAGAAATATTTCCTGTTGGTTCTTCAATATGTGGCTTGATTTCTTCAATTAGCTGCATAACTAAATGTTTCGGCATCCGATAATTATCGATGAAACTGTAACAATCACATACAACTTCGTATTAAAATTTCCTTCTATATCTCATATAATCAATGTATGATTCTTATTAATTAAAAATATAACCTACCAGCGATCCGAAATATCAAAAGGATTCAAAGTATCTCGTAGATACTCATTATAACGAGCCGTTTTAATTTTTCTGTCGTAGTACAGAAACGGAACTATATTGTTCATTATTATAATTTTATTTTACAAATTAACACGGCGGGTCACTATAACTTTGAAATTTAATAGTCACGGAATTTTTAACACAAGAAATCAATTTAACAATTTTAATTAACACAAGAAATCACTATTATTATTATTATCGTTTTTTAAACACAAACTAAGGAGAAATACGCGCTCGAAATAAAATGACAAATGGTGTTTAAAATGTCAAAAACAAAGTAAAACAAAGACACTTACTAACACGAACACGACACCACTACTATTACGTTCCGGTAAAATTCAAGATGAATTTGAAAAGGCAACAGAATCCATGTGCTGGTTTGGTCAACTATGCTGATTTTAGTTGACGTGTTTGTAAAAAGTTTCCTATTGTGTTGTGACATTTTGAACCGAATTTCGAAAATACATTTTTTAATTGTGATTTTGTTCGTCCTTCATTTAAACTCCGGACACAAAACGAATATTAAAAATTGGAATTAAAATATAGAAAGCTTTCAAGTTTAGTTGTTAAAACTTTTTTTTTACGTTTGAGTTAAATTGTTTAAAGTAGATCACTAATGTAATACGAGTGTAAGTATATTTTTTATTTGCTGGGGGAAAAAATCAAAAAATGGGACAATACTATACTACTCGCACAATACCTCAGTAGCATTAAATCCGATCATACCAGAAATATAGTAAGTATTTTGAATGGTTTACTTACTTTGATCATTCCATCATTAATGTATGCTATAAGATTTTCAATAAATTTGCATGGTGATCGAAGGTTTGGCAATACCGTGTCATGTTCAAAAACTAATGTTTATGAAGAATTATTAAAGTCGTACGTGAATTTAATTTGTTTTAAGATTTTTTTTCGGCTTTTCGGACAAAATATCATTTTAATACAATGTTTACGACAATTTTTGTCGCAGAAAACAAAATTGTCCGAAAAGCCGAAAAAAAATCTTAAAACAAATTAAATTCACGGACGACTTTAATAATTCTTCTTAATTATATGTGTTGGCTTGTTATACACACATACATAGTGAGAATTTCCTGTGGTTTCTGATTTAGTGATATATAATTCGCTAAATCAATATGTTCTTGTTTTGTATTATCGGTACAAATCAAGAGTTGGATTTTTGCGGTTTGGTCGTTGCAACCTGATGAGTAGACCAACTTTTTATCAGTACGAAACCAAGCTGCCAAGAAACTACCTAAGGGAGTTCTCATTTTTGTAAGGGTTTGTGTATCTTTGTGTACACAAGTGCCCTGGGGTTAAAACGTGGGGGATGGGAGTGCATTTTTTCTACTTTTGTGGTAGAAATATTGTTAATAAATGGCCTCTTTGTTTTCTGCGACAAAAATTGTCGTAATGTCCATTAAAATGATATTTTGTCCGAAAAGCCGAAAAAAAATCTTAAAACTAATGTTTATGTTCAATAAATATTATTTCTAGAAAAAATGTCTTTAAAAATAAAGGTGGAGAGATGAAACATAAAATGAACCCCAAGATTTACTGTTACTTTCATAAAACAAATTTAAGTACGAGCATATAATAAAATTGCAGGGTTAATTAATTCATTATCTTCAATGATCTTCTAAAATCATCATGCATTTCCCAATCTCCATTTGGACGTAGTTTAAACGATTTGTAATTAATGAACAATGCTGTATTGCTCAAAGGGCTGTATCATCCTGGTTTTTGTGTTGTAGCTGTCCATGTTGGCGAGTTGAACATTCGATAGCGTCATATCACAGTTTACGCTGATCGTGCCTTCAGTTAACACGTCCTTACAAGTACGGCAGTTTACTGTTCTAATATAACAATTTTGGAAATTTCCACGATCTTTCTTGAATTTTGGAAATGTTTATCGGGACCTAATATTTTTTTCTCCTTAACACTACCATAGAAAAATAAGTTTAACTTAGAAAAATAAGTTTAACTTGGTTTTATGATACTACTATCGTTGTTAAAACTGACTCGCATCAATTTTGTCGAATTACTTTCGTTAATCTCCTTCCGAGGAAAATTGAACAATAAATTTGTGTGAGTTATGTAGCTTGAACGGTTAGCACCAAAATTTATTAAATGCGCAATATATTTAAAAAAATCATCGTTGAACTTGTCAAATTTTTTTTAACTACTCAATGACTTCCAATTATTTGTCCAAACTAATCAAATGCACATGTTTCAGATATTGATATTAATAAATCATTCTCCTTGTGCGAAAATCCATTTTTTTTTCAGATTTATGGATGAATTAGTCACTGAAAATGTCGTTTATTTCTTAACTATTTTAAATAATATTTATAGTTAGAACAATACTCTTAAGGTGTAGCCGTGTAGCGCTTAATTACTCTTTGTCCAATATGTTTTGGTGTGTAATTCCCTTTTCTCCGCTTTTTCAACCCTTCCTCGTTTAACAGACCTTCTGGATCTAGATCGGACTAGTTGCTTAACGTTGTCAATTGCCCAATTTTTATTTTTTCGGTAGTTGAAGTATTTGCAGACATTTCTGTTGCCTTATAAAGACAGCTTGTTTTATTTTTAATTGTTTCGACAAACCTTCCGACCTACCTCTGATATGTTTTTGTTTTTTACGAGGTTGAACCAATTTTCAGCGTTCGAATTTGATATTCGAACTGTCACACCTTGAAGTACAATTATGTTATAAGATAAATAGTGTTTATGTATATAAAGTTTTTATTTTTATTAATTAGATATTTGAATATACCTTAAGGTTTTGATAATATATGTAGTTGCCTACAGTGAAAAATAAAAAATTAAATCCGGATAAAAAAAAATCGTTTACTCCAGTTGCTGATTTGTTATTTGCAATATTTTTTACTTCATCGTAAATTGTAATATGCAATTAATACGTTCTGCAATCCTCGGCTTTTAGAAATATTGTTAATAAATATATTACTAAACTTTTTTGGAAAGCAAGAGTTGCATTGAGAATTATTTCTCTCTTATTAATCATCGCATGCCTAATATTTCGCATTAGGTAAAAAACGCGATCACAGGTTTTAGGATTACTAAAAGAAATTAAAAAACGAATGGCTACGGATTTTTGACAGATACGCGCTGAATATTAAAAAGTTACATTACTAATCAAAAGAAGCAGAGCAAGGCGGAGACAGATGAAAACGATCATCAGCCGTTAAAGAATTTAAGCAAGAAAAAAACGAAAAAAGAAAACAAATTTTGACCAACAAATAATTAGATCATTAAAAGCCGATAAATCCTTATATTAAAGGTTAAAGACAAAACGTTGTAAAATTTGTGATAACGGCAACTCGTCCATGTGTTTTTTGCTAATTAGATATAAACTAATGAAAACTATTATTATACATGCGCACTTGATGGTTCACGTCTTGTGTAATTTTAAATATCAATAGCTTTAAAAAATGTGAAATAGAACCATATTGTTTTCAATTAATTGAACCATTAAGACTTGACTTGTAAAAGAATTTCGTTTCAAAGTCGTTAAAAATGTAACATTGCTTACCACGGCGTCAAATATTTTCATTTGTATTAAAAACTCAAAATTATTGAAATGCTCAATTCGAAAGAACGCCCTTTGAGTAACAACACGGTGATTGTTCGATTAAATTAGATTATTTAGGACCACTTCAAGTTAGTAAGTTGGGAATTCAAAATTTGGAAAAAAGTGTGTGGAACAGAATTATTTTAGTCGTACTCAAATTGTTAAGTCGATTCAAGTAGGAGTAATATTTCGACAAGCGGTTGCATATTTATAAAATTCGGACTATTATTCGACCCAATAACGGTAATTGCATCAGTTACTAATATTTCGATTAAAGCTCTAAATTACTTGAACTTAACAAAGTATAAATGTTATTATTTTTTCAATAATATAATGAGGGGATATAATGTTCGGATAACATCATACACAATAAAATACATTTTATAATTTTTTTTATCCAAATAGAACGAGCCAACAAGATTTATTTTAAATTTTGCTGAAGGAATTTCACAACTACACTATACCGGTTTTTATTGATTTTTTGTATTTTATTTATAATCCATTTTAATGGAATTAACCCGTTTTTTCCCGCAACAAAAATTATCTGTTGGTGACCAAACGATTAAATTTGGTGACCCTCAACTAAAGATTATCTACCGCGAATTTTTCAAACGTCGAAAACTTTTACCAATCCTGATGAACCTTAAACCAAAAACATGTTTGTATGGGTAACTTTGGAAATGATATTTTCTTTATAGTCACATACGAGTACATACTGTTTACTCAGTCGTTTGACATTTAATCTGACAACATAAAACTAAAAACGTTAAATCAATATTTATTGGCAACCTTTTCCTGCTTGAATTTGCAAAGTGTATCGGATTAAAATAATTGATTTTAATGAACATAACCATGACCCTTATCGGAGTGCACAACTTAAGGGTCGGCCTATTTTTTATATAAGTACTATTATATGCTGCCACAAAACTATGTATTTAATGCACACATGGGGAAAGACGTAAAATACAATAGAAAAAACATATCGCGAAGAGTTGGAAGTACTTTGGCCCGAAAAGAAATTGCAAAGGTTAAACATACAAAAAAAATATTTCTGGAGAAAACTTTTTGATTTAATTTAAGGATTAGCCTTGAGACATTTTAATTAAACCATAAACCAACAATAATAAAAAATTTAATTTAAAAAGTATTTTAAAAACAAATTTTTACCATTCTTTTATAATTTTATGGCGTTAAGGAAAATTATGAATCAGGACGTGTTTATAAACTTCATATAAAAAAATAATTCTGAAAGCATTAAACCTTTTGTTTATTGTTTTCAGAACCAACTCTGAAAAAAATGGTTGAATTGACAAAATCCAAATTGCTTTGTAAAACAGGTGACGTTAAAGATATAATGCAGCATTGTATATGTAAGTTAATTTTCATTTTTACCCAACACAATATAAATTGTTAAACTAAATTAGTACCGATTTATGTTATACTTTTAAAATAATCCATGTATAATAGTCAAGTAATTGACATAAAAAGCTTTTGATGCTGAACTACAATAGATTATTGATAGTACAGATTTTTTATCCATGTGTCTAATTCCCCATTTACACACACATTTGCAAAATTGTATATAAAATACTATTAAAAGTTTTGTGTTAAATTGGAAAAATTGTCGTCTTAAATAAATGTATGTATGTATGTATGTCTCTCTTTAGGTAGGTATAATACGAAGCACATACGATACGAGCTTAAATTTTATCAAAACATTTTGCAGTGCTATTTTGTGTATGTACGTATGTGAAAAATGTATAAAAGCGATAATTCAAAATCGTTACATATAAAAGAAAAATCATTGCGATAAATTTTTCCTCATTTTAAATGGGAACCAAGCAAAAAAGAAGAAAATAATGGAAATTTTCCATTCAATTGAACCAAAAAAAAATGAAAATTCCTACATACATACTCGTACATACACATATACAGTTCATTCATTCATTTTCACTTGTCTTTTTGTGAAATTTTTTGCACTCTGTACGTATGTATGTATGTATATATAATGTATCATACACATAGACAGTGAATTGTACAAAAAATTGCGATGAGATCATTGAATGTAACAGAAATTTTATTACAATTTTATTCTTATTTTTCCCGTTTTTTACCCTTTTTTACATCATCAGTTTTATCATTTTTCCGTTTTTTGTTCGCAATTTTGATCAATCATTTGGGAGTTTTAGCTTTTTTTGTTGTTATGGCTTTTGTCGAAGCTTTTACCATTTACAATTCGAGATACATGTACATATACGCATTACATATGGAGTTCGTTATTTCAGTTTTTTTTTTTTCTATAATTTCACAGTGATATGGAAATGAATATATTTGATATCAGAGTGCGTGTTCATTAGTATCATGAGATGTAATTTAAATTCACATATTCGTAAAAAATTTGATCTCAATTTCTGGAAATTGTTCGTATTGAAAAACAATATTTTTCGATTTTTTTTCTCGCTGCTCGTTATTTCGATTTTATTAAATAGATATGTATTGTTATTACGCATTTTGGCTTGATATATTTATGACATTATTTAAATGTGACACATTAACGATTGAATGGCATATTAAATCAGGGATGAGAAAAGTTTCACGTTCGAACTAACTGTAAACACCGATTCATCCGTTTATTATACTAGTAAAGTCTTGAACAATCACTCTACCACTTGCGTTGTATAAATTATTACGAAATTTTGGAATTTTCCAGTATCGATCTCAGAGTTAAAAATTGTAGTTTCAGGGTTCAGTATAAATAATATATTGAACCATTCTGCCACTTGCGTACTATGAATTATTACGAATTTCTGTAATTTTGGAATTTTTCAGCGTCATTATTTACATTTGGATCCTTTACTCGTATACCTTTCGTTTGCATCTAGCACGTTCTTTGCTTATCATGTTAAAAAGAAAAGTAAATTTTATTGTAGGCTTTAGTTCCAGCTAAAATATTAAAATATAAAATTTTAAAAGCCTAATAACCATAATTATAATATTTCCAAATTAATTTGTTAGTTCAGCAGATTTAAAAAAAAAATAGTACAGTATTATCAAGGTATAAAAGACTTTCATAAGAAAGAGTTTAATCTAGTCTAGTGAAACTAGGCAAACACCAAACAAATTGGAGTGGAATAATCATTAAATTTTGATTCTATAATTTTGCTAGAAAGTGCTAGAATTAGTGCTAAAAATATTTGAATACGTTTCATGGTGCTAAAGTAAACCTAAGAATGCCTGGAAAGGGCTCAATTCGCAGCACTGGCCACTTGCTCTATTTTGCCAATTGTTTTTAATTAATAAACTAATTAATTTTTTATTTTATCTCAATTTAGAAATAATATTTTTGGGGCTTTCTAAAAATTACTATTGGTTAGAGCGAATTGCTTCATGTTTATAAGGCTCTAAACTTGTCAGACTCTTACTTCAGAGTTTCTATTTCTAAAAGAACTAATATATTAATTTTGGCTACCCTTAAAACTGTAATCATGTATAGTATGATGCATTGATGCAAAGAGTAGTATTTTTCTGGAATAGATTTCGTTTAGGGATAACGAAAACCGGGTCTGTTCAACTCTTCAAAAAGTTACGTTTAGAATTCCACACGAATCATTTTTACTACCAATTAACGATTATTTTAGTTTTGTAAATTTTAATTTAATTAATTTGAAAATTAGTTTGAATAAAAAATAAAATTATTAAAAAAACCTATTTAAATATGTTGTTGTTTGTCAATCAGTAGTTATCTATCCTTCCAACCTTTCCTATATAATCTTAGTTATGTATCCACAACAACTGTATCATTGTAGCGAAATAGATAAATATGTCTAGAGCGTAAAAAAGTGTTTTATTGCTCGACCAACAACTACGAAGTGACGTTAGTTCTTTTTTCATTTGGAAACACACATTTTGGGGTGAAAAGTCAAAATTTTTTATTGATAAGGATAGGTGGTTCTATGCCGTTTATGTATGAAAAACAATATCGTTCATATGCCCACCACGGCATTGTCTACAGGTCTACATCCGAACATCAAAATTTTCGATAATTTTGTCCAATAAAAACGGATCAATGACCTCAATTTACAGCTCTGTTGTTTTTAAATTGTTGAATTGTTGTGTTAAATCTGGGCTTTTTAGTGGCCACGGAACTTCACAATTTCTTGAAATTATGCGAGTTTCTTGAAATTATGCGAAAACAAATTTTTTTTCTGTCTTGTTGAAACCAATGGTCGTTGACACACAATTCATTTAAATTGGGCCACAAAAAACCAGTTAAGATTCCTTTCACTATAAAGGAATTTTCCTGTTCGTTTTCAAAGAAAAAAAGGCCCAATGATGCCACCAGCTCATAACCCAAATATTGACTCTTGGAGGATAAACTTCTGCTTTGTGAATAACATGAGGATTCTCCGCTCCCCAAATTCGTCAATTTTGCTTATTGAAGCACCCATTAAGATAAAAATGAGCTTCATCGCTAAAGATGATTTTTGGTGCAAAAACCAACATTTCGTTCAAGCATCCAATTAACAAAACGACGACGATTTAAATGGTCTGGTGGTTTCAATTTTTGAGTTAGGTGAATTTTGTATGAATGCAAATAAAGATCAACACTTTCACTAACAGCTGCCACTGCATCAGGACGTCCATGTCGACCAAAACTATCACGTAATTTACAAAATGTTGTTTCTGAACGATTATTTTCATAATAAATTTGGACAATCAAAATGCGTTGTTGTGTTGTTAGCGACACCATGATGATAAATGGCATATTTTTGTCAATGTCAATGAGTTTTTTTGAACAGATAACATCCAACAGATGGTCCACCCTGTACAGGAGAACATCCTTTGCTCAAACACACAATAATTTTTCAACGAATTTTAATAAAAATTCTCTTTTAGTTATTTTACAAAATTGAAAAACACAGTTAAAACTATTTTTTTTTAATACATAGCAGGCATATCTAAACATTCGAAATCATTTTTTCAAAATATTTTTTAACTACTACCCCCTCTCTCTGGCTTTCCCTGGGAGTAAGAAATTGGGAAACATATGTTCATAGCATTTTTGTCTAAATTATATGTTTCTGGACAATTTTTTGTCTAAATTTGTATTTATTAGTGTAAATATTTTTGAAACAAACATAATATTGGAAATTATTTTTCCAAATTTTATTGAATAAAAGTTTCCCAATCAGCGAAAATATTTAAACCAAACTAATTCCAACAGTAGGCCAGAAAAATATAATTCAAAAATGCAATGCGAATATTTTTCACAATTCCCTATTCGCAGGGAAAGCCAGGATAGTGCCACTGGTGAGAATGGTTTTGAACACGAATTTTAAATTGCAAAACGATTATTACACTTTATTTTGCTCAATGAACTTTTACGCACGTCTATAAGGCATCGAGAGAAACAACTGTACTTTGCAAAACGGCACAAAAATGAACAAGAAACATAAAATGACAATAAAAAACCAGAAATTACAGTATCAGCAAGTAGTGTTACAATAATAATAATACAGATATTTACAGGTGAAAGAAAAGTTTAGTAATTTTAATAATTAAAAGACTTTTGCAATTATTTCTACTATATAGTGATAATATAAGAATTTTATTTTGAATATCGATTTCAAAAAATATAATTTACATCTTCAGTTCAAAATTATAACTATTATGACTTAAGTACTCGTGCACAAAATTATTCTTACATATTGTGTGTTTTTTATGGTTAATTCTCAATTCCCTTAGACGTATCACTTCATGCAACGTGACTATGGATCTTCCTGGTTACTAGATTTTAAAATCAAAATTTACTAAATAATTTTGTGCAAAACTCTCAATGAAATTTTTTTAAATCTTAGTTGGCTGCATTAGTTTGAATTTTTTTTTAATTTATTTGTCACGTTAGAATTTCAAGTGATAGAAATTGTCGTTTGAAGTGATAGCAGTCGCAAGGAAATATTTATAAAGCAGCATACTAAGATTTAGAAAACAGCTAGAACGACTTTATTGAACAATTATTTTGTAAGTCTCGATTTAATGATCTAGTAACCAAAAAGATGAGCAGTCACATCACTTGAAGTGATGCGACTAGGGGAATAGAGGTGTAAACTCTCATACAGTAGTGGGAAAAAATGGATCAAACCACACCAACACAATCAGTAATTTTCTTATTACTGCTAATTAAAATGTTTATAAAATTTTACGTTTCTCAGTGAATAGACCCTTTATGAAGTCCCAAGAAGTTAAAAGCCCCAAGAAATGATAATAAATAAAATTGTGATAAAAATAGGGTGTGATTTTGGTTTACTTATTTAGCTTCAAAGAAAATTAGGTTTGTGGATAGGTATATGGATACCCTACATCAAATATATGCATTTACACATACACGAATATATTTTAATTTAATTTGTACAGTGTTGATTTGCCATGTCATTGTACATAGTGAGTATGTAAAATATTTCAAAATTTTATATGTATGACTTAGTGTACGTGTATTGTACATATATGTATGTATATTTATTTTTACCCGACCAAATGTAAAATTTCAAAATCTACCAGTGTAATAAATTCTATTCAATCAAACATATTATATACGAGTATGATACATAAAACAATATAACGTACCTAAAACGTACACGTACGTTTACATACTCGTTCATCGTACATGGAATCTTCCAGCGCTAATAAAAAAAAACCTACGATTAAAGAGGATATACTCTGAAACTTTGAAATCTCCTTTAATAGTACGTACGAGTACATTACACAATAGCAAATGAGAGTGTAAAAGTTTGATAATTAGAGTTTTGCAATAAAAACAAAATTTTCCCCGTTTTTCCGTATTTAATGGATCGTCAGACTGGAAACTTTATTTTTTTTTTGTTTATGCTCGTACATGCTTTGAAATGGGGTTTGTTGTTTATCTTATTCCAATTAAAATTAATGAATAAAAGCATTAAAACTTGAGGTGAACATATAAATTAAATAGGAATAGCGAACTGTTTCATCATAACTATACTAAAGTACCAACCATAGACTACTCCACTGCTATTCATCTGCACAATAGAGGTTTTCGTTCGAAAACATAATTAAATTCAATGAAATGTTTTGTAATTATTATTATTATTTAATTTAATTACACAATTATAATACAAAATTAGATTTTTGTGTACGAAAATGATGAAGTGAACATCGAATTTGTTTGGAATAAAGGATTTGAATCAAAAAACCTTTTTGAATTAAAATCTGTTTTATTTTTTGCATGAAAGATTTGGATATTTATGAATTTTTTGATTTTTAGGAGAAATTAAAAATGTATCGAGTTCAAAAATTTGCCAATCAAACATAAAAAATATTTCATAATAAATTTTCATAAAAAAATTCGCTTTCAAACAACGCTTTCAAAACATGCCGTGACCTATTTCGTTACTTTTCTAAATTATTAATAATAGTTAATAGTTTGCTAGATTTGAGGATTTAAGGCCACGTAAGCATTGAAATACGTGACTTATAGTAAAGCACTACAAAAAAGTAAAAGTCAAAGATAAACCACAGTAATTATTAAAATAAGCTCTTCTATGATGCAACATATAAATTAAACGCTTTATTCATCAACAGCGAATTAAAAGTAAGCTTAGAAAAGCATATAAAAACATTTTCGATGAATTGTTCGAAAAGTGATGCAAACCTTAAATTAAGTGCCCAAAGTTGGCCGCAGAAGCTGAAAAATATATAGAGACATTATGCAGAATAATAGGAGTAATTTTCGTAAGGCGGAAAATATATTTGCTCAAGAGAATAAAAACCTAAGTCAAACATTCTGGAATCAAAGATTAGATTTAATTTAATTTTGTTCACGAATTGAATATTATTAGTAGTGATTATTGAAAAACTTTTCTTACATTGGTATTTTTCTGTTAGCCATTATTTAACTGTTTTTGTTAAGTTAGATAATGTTACCACTGTGAAATTAAGTAATAGTTTTATACGCTTCCTGGTCTTGTGTAGTAAAATTCTTTTAATCATAGGTCAATCATTTTTACTATGCTTCGTTGTTGCGCAGGTATTACAGGGCTTGGCTACATTGTTCAGAAAACATTGATTATTATTATTTTACAAAACGTTGATTATTATTTTACTGATGTTGATTTATTTAAAACTAATTTCTATTACAATTAATAGGGTATGATAAAACAAATGCATGGACAATCAGAGACTAACAACATTCCCTCTTTCTGGATTTTTATTTTGTGAATTTTTTATTTTCTGGATTTTAGCTTTTTAATTTTTCTGGATTTTTGTTTTCTGACATAAGTAGTGATCCCATATTACAGTAGTTGAAGTTTTAATAATTTGTGTGATATTATCGTAACAGGATGAAAGAAAACAGGACATCATAAAACAGTGCATGATACCGATTAAAAAAGTACATTACAAAAAGTATAGTACACTAAAATACACGGTACGGAACAGGACATGAGCAAACAGTGCATTGCACAGTAATGGATTATTAGTATAACGTTGCCTTCACTTAAAGTAATTAAAAAATAATTTTGATCAGTTGTAGAAATTATTTCAATATAAATCTCGTCTTTTATTGTACTATGTACTGTTTTGTAATGTCCTGATCTCCTGTTTTGTGACCTCTTGTTTGGCACATGTAGTTCTTTAATGTGGCGTAACATATAGGCTCATTTTTCGGATACGATCTCTGCCTGCTTCTCTCGTTTGCTTTATTGTCCTCCACGTCTAATAAATCCAAAAAAAATGTAATAATATAAAATATAAATAAAGTAAATTATTTAGTTTGAGTTATGGCATCCAAGCGCTCAAATTCTGATTCGTCAAATAAAAATATTGGTTTAAATAATAATTACTATGTGCTTACGTTTATGCGAAGTTACAAGTCCCTTACCTGAAAATAAAAAGAAAATAATTAATATTCCAAGTTTAGTACAATAATTATAATTTAACAAACGATTTCAATTTATCTAGTATTACGGGAAAGCAAGACCTTATATATTATAGAGTTTTTGTTCTACTTTAGTGTAACGGTATTGGTAGCTTTTGGAAAGTATGCTATTAAGAAATTACTAAGCATGGTTTGCAAAATCTCAAGAACTCTTTATAAAAAGTTTTTTTCTCCATATACCACACCTGGCGACAGCAGCCCGCTACAGTTGCAGCCGAAGTGCTGTTAAGAAATGTTGAAAATTTTCACTGGAAACAAGTTATATGAAGAAATTGGAAAATACCTATATCCTGGTGTTTGACAAACTAATTGATTAACGGATAAGAAGGCGTTTATTTGAGAAATTCGTAACAGTTTTTAAATTATGAGTGAAATTCAAAATGATTAAATTTACAGTAGAACCTTGATTATCTCTATACGGTTAAATTGTATTATAAAATTAGTTACTTCAGTACCATCCTGTAACTTTAAAGTATTTCCCTAGTCACAAAAGCTACAAAAGCCAATGGAATCCCAATTCAATCTATTTTAATTAGACTGTACAGTTGATATACTCGTACCTCTGGCAATATTAATTGCAATATAATGATAAACAACTTGCAAAAACGAAAAAATTTGGAGATGCTGGAAATGAAAAGAAGGAGAGAATGAAAAAGAATTTGATGCGAAATGTATGATGCTCTTAAATGTATACAAATATTCTTAAAATTTTAAAATAATAAAAGTTATTTTAATAGTTAAATAATGACATATAACGTTTTAGAATGAATAAAATTAGTTTATTGTTTTTTTTTAATAATAATAATAAACTGAAAACCTTATTAGATTAGTGAAAATTTCGTTATTTACAAATGTGTAAATAATACTAACAAAACGGAGGTTTTTGTGAAAAGCTAAAATATATAACTTATAAAAAACAATTACTTACCCAATAGAATTCCTTATGACTTTTTACTTACAGAAAAGTATGGAAAAAAACTTGAGAATTTTTTTTTCCCAATTTTTTTTTTTCATACTTTTCTGTAAGTTCAAACTCATAAGGTGTTCTATTGGGTATGCGCTGTTAATCTTAAAATACAAATTTAAAACGCAGTAAGATGAATTCTTGTTTATAACGACAAGTCAAAATAAATGTAAATTATTATATTTCATGTCGATAAATGTTTGTTTTATGGACGCATTTGTTTTTCATTTTTATGGTATAGCGACACCAGTGAATAAGAGCTGCAGTTTCAGTAGGAATTTCCCATTCGGTGCCGGATAGTGCTCGAATAATAAAACACGGCTGATGTTAAAAAATAAAAACATAAATAAATATAGTTTTAATAATTACTTAAAAATTAAACGTAATTATAAAGTAAAGACTAATTCGCTTCATAATAATTATAATAATAAAGGAAGTAATAATAATCTACGAAAATAGAAATAATAGGATTCGGTAATCTACATAAGCTGTAATAATTTTACATAGTTATAAAATAAAACACAAAAAAAAGTTAATAAATAAAACGTTATCATAAATAATATAAATGTAATAATAATAATTAATAATAATAATAAATAAAGTTAGTTTAAGTTAATAAAAATGAAAATTAATTAATCAATAATATAAAATTCTATTGCGATAAATCTACGTATGTATTATGGATTACCGCGTGGCCACGTCTTCGAAAACCACAAATTTTCAAACGGTATCATAAAATTTGTTTTGATTTTTCTATTTATGTTCTTTATAGTTTAATAATTATTTTTGTAGTTTTAATTAAAATTTTTTTTGGCTCTAATAATAGCTATAATTATGAATAATAAAAGTTTTTTGGTTATGGTGGAAAAATAAAATTTTTCAATTTTTTTTATATTTCTTTTAATTAACCCATTCGCTGCCAAGGACGAGTATAACTCTCTTTAAAAAAACTTGAACAAATAGTACAAAAAATGTATTACAAAAATTATAATTCAATTATTATGTATGATAATATATGTGCTTTCACTACGAAATAACAGAACTTTGGTAAACAATACCTACAGTTTAAATGGCAATGGGAATAACTTAATATAATTTAGGCTTGGCAGCGAATGGGTTAATATATTTCTATTAAAAATTACTTTTTCGAGTTTTATTTTTAGTATAATGATTACGTCGTAATTTGGTACAAGATTCAATTGGTGATAGATCAACTTCTTCGAATCCGAATAAGTGACCATTAGAGAGGCTGTGGCAAATTTCCAGATTTGGTTAAATCGAAATTTCAGAAGTTCGATAGTTACGAAATGCTTGTTGGCCTTCTGCTCTACGTCCCCGTAGTTTCTCTTAGTTTTTCTCTCCCCATCAAGGGGCTAAGCGTTATGAGGGACACAATAAGCTCCTGCGAGCTTGTAAGAGTCAAGTAAAGCCGCTCTAGTTGCTACAATTCCAAATTCCGATTTGCACTAATACCATAAAAATAACTCCAAATACTACTAATTCCGATTTGCACTACACCATGAAAAAGGGTGAACCATTTCTAGAATATAGGACTCACATTTCATAGATTTCAATAGAATAAAACAGTTTTTTCCTATATTTATTCGGACATTTCCCGTTTTCAGGCTTTTACCGTAACATATACATCAATAATGTACAGTCTTATTTCGAATACCAACAGTGGATGATTGCAAATGAGTCTGGAAGTCAATGCGAGATAGTTTACTATACCGATCAACTAGGAACGCTCAACGACGACTGGGACCTATCCGACGTGATTTGTTGTGCGCTTTAAGGTCGGCCAACTGAAGGCATCATGATTAGACAACAACATTGGCTGTGATTTTACTAACTGTTGTAGGCCTGAAAACGCCCATTGCTATCGCAAAAAAAACATATTTTCATTTGTAGAGAAAAATTCTGTGCGATAAAAATTTGATTGAATTTCATCATCTCTTTGTATGTGTTGGACTTTTGTAGTAAAGCGGGGTTTTCTTCAGATCGTGATGAACAAGATTATTCGTAGTAAACAACCATGAGTCATATTCAGTAAACAACCAACAAATAATGTGTTAATTTATTTTATAATTTGTAAAACGTTTTCGGGTTCGAGTTGCAGCACCACTGTCAGTCCCAGCCCATATTACTAACATCTTGAATTCTCGTAGCTCGTGCTAAACGGCAATTTAATGTTTTTACCCACAGATAAAAACATGCCGGCTTATGGATTAATCATGTGTTTCTGCAATTGAAATGCATTTGGAAAATTTAATTTATTTCCAAAACGTGTTTTCCCAAAAGCTAATTGCCGAAATATGGTACCATCGTGATGAGAACCGTGTGCTCTTATGTCAACAAAAATGAATCTGAGATTCGCATTTAAAAATTTTTTTGTGGATGCTTATACAATTCTCGTACAAGATTGTCTTAAGATCCCAATTTTGCTCTTTGTTGCCGAACCGGATGAACCCAGTATATTTTTTGTGGTTTTTTCAGCTTCATGTAAGCAACGCTAGTTAGTGATAACAGCAGTAAATCTATAGCCATATTTAGTTGAGAATTAAAATATTAGAAGCCGGTTTTCGAATAAACAGTGTTGGTATTCTAACGTTGATTTCGATTGATGTTTCCCTACTCTAAAATAGTTGTATATACCTTCATTTTGTATCAATGGAACAGAAATGAACTACACCACTTTTAAATGTCAAAACAATATTGTTACATCATTACGATGAATAACGGATTAACATGACTTGAAAATATTTTGCTTTGACAAGTATAGAAAAAATGGCGTCCGACAACAACAAAAAATGGGTTACTTGATCAAAAAACCTGGAGTTGAGAAAATTACCCTGGGTGTAGCTAAATATTACCCTTGTGGTATTTATTTTTTATGTCGAGTTCACGTATGCGATCAAAAAATGATTCGCGAATCAAAGGAAAATTAAATCATTGAAAACATATACAAATTTCCCCGTCCGAGATGAAATAATTTTAACTTTGGGAAAATTTTGATCGGAAGCATCCAACATAATAAAAAAAAATTACAAATTATGAGTAATAATGCGAAATAATTACGCTCAAAGATTGGCTTGATTCGCGAATCATTTTTTGATCGCATACGTGATACCGACATTAACACTAGAACTACGAACCGGTCAAAATGACCGGTTGCATCATTTATTTATACAATATAATTTCCTCTTTATCCTATTTAATAATTTACGATAATGTCACGATTTATATTAAAAAGGAAATGTTATAAATAAATGATGCAACCGGTCATTCTGACCGGTTCGTAGTTCTACTGTTAATCGAACATTTTGACAGCAGTTGGAATCCAATTTTTTTTCCCTCAGTGTAACATTTTTCGTTCAATTGAAATCAACATAAGTTATCATAGTAAAAGAAAATTGTTCATCATAGCTGGCGTGTTTATCAGTAGTAATCAAGTTTGCTTTATATAAATTAGTATTCGAGTTTCCTTTATATAAATAAAAAAAAATAAGGTTTATATAAATCGAATTTAATCATAATTACTTACTATGATTTTATTTTGCTATGATAAATTCAGATACAACCGCTTCTAAATCGAAAACTGACCTCTAATATTTTAATTTTCAACCAAATGTGGCTTATATGACCGCAGTTACCCCTCATTTTAAAATTCATTTTCCTCGAAATATAAAAACAAAGCACTTTGAAATATTTAACAAAAAAAAAACAATTTACCACAAAATTAAACGTCAAGATACTCTTGAGGTAAAAGTTTAAGGCAAAAGGTAAGGGCAAACAATTTTGAATGCTCAATATTTTGAGAGCTTCATTGTGAGAGCTCTGTTAAATAATACATTAGAAACTCTCCAAAGACTTTTATAGAGCTGTCAAAACCAAATTTTCACCATATTGTTTCAAATTTCTGAACGAAAAGCGGCAATTCAAACTTGAAATTATTATAAGAACTCGAATCTACGTCTATGCTAAGAGTATATTATAAAAATATAAAATACTATTTTATTTTGAAAAATGTGCGTAAAATACATTAGGATTTTATTTGAACAGTTTGTATCTATTTAACTGTCAAAATTATTTACTGGAAATGATTAAATCTTGATTCCCAAGACCACCTACTGCGCTGATAGTAACGAAGATTTTTTTTAAACTATTGACAGATAAAACTAAGTCCAGAACAAGAATTAAAAGTGTAGTTTTCTGTAGACTAGTCTGTAACTGTACGTCAAAATTGAGGTGCTAAGCTTTAATTCGAATTTCAGATCTACCCATTGTTGAAAGCTGAAAGGCTTAGTAATGACTGCAAATGGTGCTTACAAATCCAGAACAAAACGTCAATAAAATAAATCAAACTACATTATTAGTACAGTTCAAATTTGTAGGGACCTGTATTACCATAAAACCATAAATACCTATTTAGGTAAAGTAGGTAATTTTCTGTTTTATTTTAATACATGCTTATAAAATTGATTACACTTTTTTGAAAAAGCGTTAACTTTTTTTGCATAAATTTAAATTGCTAATTTAGTTTTTACCACTCATCACAACTTGACTACTAACAGTTCCATTGAAAGGAAAATTGTATTTCATTTCACCGTGTACAGGTACGTAATACATACTTATACATATTATATGTACAATGTACGTAGTCTAGACTTGATTTTATATTATCCTTCTTATCTCTGTCATTGATGTATGTGTATGATTTTTTTATTGTTATTCTTCTATACTATAGTACGGCAAGAATGAAGCTAATTAATGTTATTTTATGTCACATGACAATATTTTCAGAAGACAATGATAGTGATTATAATTTATATTGGGTATGGTATGTGAGCAGATTGTAGTGTATCCTATAACTTTATGACCGACTTGGTCTTTGCATGATAATTGAAATTTATGATTGACATGTAATTTATAATTTTGAAACGGGTTTCATTAGACAGCAAATACCTTATTATTAAAAAACAAAGAACGTCCTCGGTCCAATAGAAACTAATTTTAATTAATACATCATCCTTTTTCATTTAGAGAGTTCGAGAGAACAATAATAGTCATAAAAGTAGTAAACAATAATATGTAAACAGTTTTACAGTATGTTACTTTTTTTGATGTAGTTTGAAAATAAGTAACGTGTATGATGCTATAAATTTGAATATGTACGTATTTTATATGTATATTTTTGCAATAATTTTTCGCAACACAAATTGTAGTTGCGAATAATAGTTGTCTTTGAATTGATAAAAAAAATTCAAGTTTAATATTGGCAAAGTTTTTGTATCGTCCTTCATTTTCCAAGCCAAAAGTGAAATGAGCTTTAACCCTCATCAGTATAGGCAGGGTCTCCTAAATATAAGAGCCGTACGATTCCACCATTTTTTTCCAAGTGCTTTCCATAGAGGGGAAGCTTTTTGTACTTTTTCATACCAACCAGTGTATTTTAGTATTTTTTTAGAAGCTTTTTTGTATATAAAAACATAATTTTTTTGAATTTTCAATGTAAATGGTTAATTCAATATTCAGGAAAAGCATATTTTAATATTGAGTCATATTATGTATGTTGAGTTAACGCAAAAACATTTAAATTAGTCTAACACAATTTTTTTTTTGTTTTGTAGAAACAAGAATTTGTTTATGTGTATGTACAGAAAATTAGAAATTAGTATACAGTGTTCCATAAAAAAGTTCAGCATTATTTTTCCAAAACAAACGTTCGTTAAAAGGCTTTTAGAGTAGCAATGTAATATGGGAATAATTGTGGTTTGGGTTCTATTTCAACATTATTGATGACAAACTTCGAAAACTGTTTTTTCGTTACTAACTTGTTAAAAATTTGATTTTTCATCGCAACAAATTCGCAGCCTATATTGTTTCATCTTGTAGAATAAACAAAATAGAATTTCACCAAATAAAAACATTGTTATTTTATAAAGCTTTTCGCAATTACAAAACCAATCAAAAGATGTCGCTAACATTTAAAAAAAAAATAAAATCCAAATGTTCGTTTCGAAAATTTAACAATTCATTTATGTATACTGCCTGGTTCAATAGATTATGGAGATCTCCTGCAACTGAGAAACGCAACACCAGCGAATTAGATTGAAAAAAAAAAAAAGAAAAATTGTGACATTTTTCTATTATTGTTTTACAGCGCAGCAACTATGATGGTGAATATTTTACGACGAAAAGTTTTATTTACGCCAACCGAATAATAAATAAAATTTATAATTGTTTTGAGTTTCATTAATTATGTTAAATTATTGTATTAAAGATTTCGTGCTTAACTTACAATAATAATGGTTTATTTTCGTAAATAGTTTTTTAATTATTTTACGCTTTTCTGTAATTTCAAGTAAATTCATTACAGAGACATCTGTAATCGGATTTTCAAATTAGAGAAAGCTCGGTTATGCAATCGGATAAAATTGAAGTTTTTTACGTTTTGTTCTGTTTTGTAATAATATATAATTAAGAAAATCATGACATCGTTGATTTTTTGTATACAAAAATAATTTTCGTAAATAGATTTTGATGTAAAAATTTTGTTATATTGTTTCTACATGGTGATTCATAAAATTTCGTTTTAGCTCACGTTTTCTCTTTAATTTTGTTATAAATGGGGAATGTTAAGTGCATCGCTATTAAGTGCATCGTTCATCTCAAAAATTCTGATGTGAATGTGACCAGAATTTACCAAATACGTTAAATTTTTATAAAACTAAATTTTAAATTGGATGTAAGAGGAATCCGCGGCACCACCCTTTATTATCTTACTTTATAAACCTACACAACTAAACGGAAAGCTCATTTTTATAGAAAATTAATAAATGTATGCTCCGCTTTAGTTTAAATTTACCAAATAAATACTACATTATGATGGCTGATTTTCAAATATGTGTTCTTAGAATAGTTTATTAAAAATATAAAATTAAAATTTAGATGATTTGTTTAATTTTTTATTCATAAATTCATGTTCAAAAATTTCCCAAATACCACGGTTTCTTATAGTAATTCAATAAAAGCTTCCCCTCTACTGAAAGCTCTCTTTTTAATATTACGGCTCTTTAAAATCATAAATGGCTCTGGTATAGGTCATTTAACCTACGCTAAAGTATGCGATGAGTCTTTCGGACTCATATGGTGTTTTGAAAAAAATATTAGGTTTTACATAGTATTTTATCATTTATTTATATAATTCAGATTATTAAAGCATATTTAACGTATATATATATATATATATATATATATATATATATATATATATATATATATATATATATATATATATATATATATATATATATATATATATATATATATATATATATATATATATATATATATATATATATATATATATATATATATATATATATTATATATAATATATAGTATAATATGTATATATATATTATAACGAAATAAATTTATTTATTAATGCATTTATTGCAAACTATAATTTTCTGCTAAAGTTCAGAGTTTTTGTACAACAGCCACAAAGTTGCCGATTCATTCTTCCACGCTCTGGAGGACAAAATAACATCTACGTTTCTTCACATTGTCGTCTTTTGGCTCCGATAGTAATTCCGAGCTGTTCCTTGAAAGCACTTGTTGTACTACTCCTTTTGTTATTTTTGAGAGGCGTGAACAACTTCGCCTTTGCACATTTGGCACAACCAAATCCTGCACCACTTCTTGCAAAAAAAGTTTTCCCCTATTATTTGGTTTTAATTTGATCCATTCTGGGTACATATTTAGCCATACTATTTTTGCTGCAACACCCGTAACATCAATTAAATTAATAAATTGTGCCATTGGCCATCGGTTGGTTTTCTTTTTTTGCTGTAAAAGAGTGACACATCTGGTCTAAAGTATCTACACCCCTCTTGGTGGAATTATAATATAAGTTAATGTTCGACTTATTTCTGTGGCCACTATCGGTTTTATTGTCGAAATGCATTATTGATGAGAGCAAAATAACGGCCCTATTTTTTTTTTGGACGTAGCTTACCAAACTCATTGACTGTCTAAAGGCAATTACATTTGATTCGACATTCCGATGTCGGTTTGGTAAGAACTCAGCAGTAATATACCTTTTACTGTTACGCAGTGTGCCAACGCAAGTCAATCCTACGTTTAGTTGTTGTTGGGCTAACTCGAGACTGGTAAAAAATTGTCAAATGTGATATTCCTATTCGAATTTTCAAATGGAGTGCTAAGTTGCTGTACTACAGTAGACTTTTGCTACTACTGCGAATATACATACAAAGAAGTTTGAATCTATTGCATGACATGCTCTCTTTGAAAAGTGTATTGCCGAAAAGAAGATGCCAAAATTCTTGCAAATCTGATACCTTTTGCTTATTCAAACCAGCGTTGAACAAGCCGATGAAACAGCGAATTTCTACCTCATCTGTTGGCTTCCAATATTCACCACGTTTTTCTCGAGCGTACAAATTGGTGCATTTAACAATAATATTTATCACTGTTTCATTTATAAAAAGAGAAACGGCGTCACCTGTTGAATCGATCAGCTTTCATGGTGGGAGTTTTACTTTGTGAATAGCACCTCTAACAATATTACAAGCCGTTACAGGTGTTCTGTCTTGTGCAAATGGATTTTTATTCCATTGAGTACCATTCTTGACCATATAATATGAATCGTCAATAGATGGTTCGACTTCTATTTCGTCCCCGTCAGCTAATATTTGTTCGTCCTCATAATCAGAATCAGTTTCTAGCACATCTTCTTCACTGTCAGATGGCTCATTGAGTTCGGTAACGTTATCCTGGCTTTCATCATCGCTTTCCTCTAGTGCGGCGCGAACTTCTTCTTCTGACCAAACACGTCTTCGATTGGTCATTACTAAAAAAAAACTTATCATTACATTTTCACTTCACGATGTCACATAATTATTCATACTAAAATTTACCTACAAATAGTAACACTATTCAATTATTACTTACAAAACCACACGTTCTCTAAAATACTACAAAATAAATACTTTTAGTTTATAAAATATTTACTGATTTACATAGTAAATGGCAACTGGATTTTATAACGGTTCATAAATTAGTTTTCGATGAGAATATGAAGTAAACGAATATAATAAAACAGGAAAATACAGGAACGGCTTTGATTTATAAATATATTTTGTTTTACGAAAATAATTACAAAAGTGAAAAAACGCTTTATTTCCTTGATTTATTTTGAAATTGCACAGTGAGTCTGTTAGACTCATCGTATACTGTTTCAGGATTGTTTTAAGAAAACTGTTACCTAAGGTATTCAGGTACACCACAAAAAAATTAGAACCAAATTTTTATAATTACAAACAATAAAAATTAAAATACATGTTGATAAAATTTGATGAAAATGGGTTTTCATGTAGTTATTTCAAAAACAAACTTAAAATGAGTCTCAAAGACTCAACCTATACTGATTAGAGTTAAAGATTACAACAGGACTAGAAATAAGCGTAAATCTCTAGATAACTGAGCTTATTCGCAGTAAGAAAATTATTTGACTCTGATTGAATTTCCTTTAAGACCACCGATCTTAATTTCAAAACCGAAAAATTGAACCTACCGGATAAAAACTGTCAACTCTCTTATATAACAAAAAATCACTATTCCTGCGTAAATGTCAGAAAATCAATAAGGTCAACTCTTGTTGAAAATTTAATCTTCACTGCAAATTGGAAAAGCTCATACGAAAGCTGCTACTTCCGGTATGCCACTTCCAATTTTATGGAAAAAAACTTTAGTATGAAGTTTGATTAAAAACAATCAATTCGCCGGGACCGTATAGATATGCCGTATTTTGGTGAAATAAAGTGTTCTTGATCAAAACTAGTCATTTACGGTAAAATTTAAAAAAATAATCTGAAAAAAAAAAATTTAATCTAAATGTACAAATTTTTTGTTTTAATCGTTTCTTCGTTAATGCTATTATATATTTTTCAAATCATGTATTTGCAAAAACCGGAAACGCTCCTCATCGGAGAGCTGATCAAAGATCAAAAATTACTGGGATTTCGCAATACCCAGAAAAAGCTTAAGAATGAAGTTTACTCCCGATCAGTCGATCCGTCTGAGCTGCAAAGAACCAACCATATTAAGTCTGCACGGCATCACCCACGCACGAAGTCAAATTTTTTATGGCTCGTAAATTGTTATTACTAACATCCGACTTTCGTTTACGATAAATGTTCATAGATTTCGAATACACGATTCTTACTTTCTAAAACGAAAAATTAAACCTACCTGATTTGTGATAAAAATCCCAAGGCCGACCCATGCTAAAAAATGTAATCATTGTTACAAAAATTTAAAAGCTCCTGCGAAAGCTGTCATTTCTCTGGTACACATCTCGCATGGATCTCTAAATTTATGGAAAAACCTTTAGTATGAAGTTTGAATAGTTTTAAATTTAAAATATGATCTGAACTGATTTTGTTTGAAATTTATTTTACAATCATTTTATTTTAATCGTTTTTTCGTAAACGCTACAAACTTTTCAAAATATTTCAAAAATCCAAAAAGGTCCGACCGATTTCGGCCAAATTTTTCTGGGATCCCCTAATTTGTAGAACAAGCATGTAGTTCGGTTCGGGGGGATCAGTCGATTCGACTGGTTTGTTCAGGGCCTAATTTTTGTCCCGCTTAATTTTTGTAAAATTTTTCTGTTGCCAATTTAATTGAGAATAGTTTAGTTTATAATCGCTTTTCTCGTAAATGACATACTTTTTCAAATATGTGTAAAAAACGAAAAAGTTCTTATGAAAGCTCCTACTTCCTGTAGACAGGTTTCGGCCAAAAATCACTAGGATCTTTATATTTACCGAAAAAATCTTAAGTAATTAGTAAACTCGTCTGGGCTGTGGAGCGCCAACAGTCATTTAGTCGGTCGGTTTCTACAATTCTCTTTCTTTCTGTAGGGGACAAATGTAGTGCCGAAAAGAAACGATTCGACCTGTTCAAATGTTTCATTTTTGCAACCAACGTTTGTATTGCTGGGATCATTATATGCGAGCAGAATTCATATTTGAAATTTTATCTAGTCTTTGCTATGCTAAAGGCAACTACATAATCTCAAAATTTAAATGTTTGTAGTAAATAATGAATAATATTTGCTACTCGTCCAACAAAAAATTGAATCAACCCAAGCTATGATCGGACTTCAGTTGCCTAATTTTGTTTTGACAAAATGTATTATTTTGCTCATGCACATTACCAGAGCCTCCTTAATATAAGAGCCGTAAGATTCCGCCATTTTTTTCCATATGCTTTCCATAGAGGGGAAGCTTTTTGTTCTTTTTCATACCAATCAGTGTATTTTAGTATTTTTTTAGAAGCTTTTTTGTATATAAAAACATAAATTCTTTGTTAGAATTTTCAATGTGAATGGTTAATTCAATATTCAGGAAAAGCATATTTTAATATTGAGTCATATTATGTTGAGTTAACGCAAAAACATTTAAATTAGTTTAACACAATTTTTTTTTTTTTTTTGTGGAAACAAGAATTTGTTTATGTGTATGTACAGAAAATTAGAAATTAGTATACAGTGTTCCATAAAAAAGTCAGCATTATTTTTCCAAAATAAACGTTCGTTAAAAAATGCTTTTGGAGTAGCAATGTAATATGGGGATTATTGTGTTTTGGGTTCTATTTAAACATTGTTGATGACAGACTTTGAAAACTGTTCTTTCGTTACTTGTTAAAAATTTGATTTTTCATCGCAACAAATTCGCAGCCTATATTGTTTCATCCTGTAGTATAAACAAAACAGAGCTTCACCAAATAAAAATATTATAATTTGATAAAGCTTTTCGCAATTACTAAACCTGTTAAAAGATGTCGCTTTCAAATTAATAAATTAATTTAAATTACCCGTATAGAAATTGTTACACAAATTGAAAGGGGGTCTCCAGGTTAGGACGGTTGTAACGGGCGTGTCTTATAGCAGGCAGCTCGTTGTATAAACGAGTTCAAAGTCCGACTTGTGCTTTAAGATTTTGTATCCGTATATGAGCCAACCATGCAAAAAATGGGTAGAGCCACGGGCCATTTATATACTCACAAAAACCATTAAGTTATTAACAGTATACAAAGGCCTTGGCTTATTTTATTGAATTCCACACAACAATGATCCCAGAAAACGTGCACGAACGAAGCTATAAAAATGAAACATGTAACATGCATAGCCTTTCAAGACCAGTAGATCTGCATAATCTATTGAACCAGCCGGGAATTACTACAGTGTATACGAATTGTCTGTCATACACCTTAGCCGAGGGCCTTTAGCATCAAAAATCCTCAATAAATCCTTGTATTAACAAATTCATGTACATTGTAAGAATTCCCGCCTGGATTGGATCGAAATAAAAAAAAAACAAAAATTTGGAAAAATTGTGACATTTTTCTATTATTGTTTTACAGCGCGCAGCAACTATGATGGTGAATATTTTACGACGAAAAGTTTTATTTACGCCAACCGAATAATAAATAAAATTTATAATTGTTTTGAGTTTTATTAATTATGTTAAATTATTGTATTAAAGATTTCGCACTTAACTTACAATAATAATGGTTTATTTTCGTAAATAGTTATTTAATTATTTTACGCTTTTCTGTAATTTCAAGTAAATTTATTAAAGAGACATTTGTAAACGGATTTTCAAATTAGAGAAAGCTCGGTTTTGCAATCGAATAAAATTGAAGTTTGTAATAATATTTAATTAAGAAAACCATGACAACGTTGATTTTTTGTATACAAAAATAATAATAGATTTTGATGTAAAAATTTTATTATATGAATAATATTATTGTTTCTACATGGTGATTCATAAAATTTCGTTTCAGATCACGTTTTCTCTTAAATTTTGTTATAAATGGAGAATGTTTAGATTGCTATTAAGTGCATCGTTCATCTCAAAAATTCTGAGGTGCATGTGACCAGAATTTACCAAATAAGTTACATTTTTATAAAACTAAATTTTAAATATGGTGTAAGAGGAATCCGCGACACCACCCTTTAGTATCTTACTTTATAAACCTACACAACTAAACGGAAAGCTCATTTTTATAGAAAATTAAAAAATTTATGCTCTGCTTTAGTTTAAATTTACCAAATAAATACTACATTATGATGGCTGATTTTCAAATATGTGTTCTTAGAATAGTTTATTAAAAATATAAAATTAAAATTTAGATGATTTGTTTAATTTTTTATTCATAAATTCATGTTCAAAAATTTTCCAATTACCACGGTTTCTTATAGTAATTCAATAAAAACTTCCCCTCTACTGAAAGCTCTCCTTTTAATATTACGGCTCTTCAAAATCATAGATGGCTCTGACATTACACGTTAACAAAGAGAAACTTTATTAAACATCCTGGTACCCAATTTTGGTCTAAAAACGGGATTAAAATTTATGAGTTTTACCTTTGTTTCATATACATATGTACGTACTAGACGTAAATATTGAATTTTTCCGCTGTTTGTATGAAACAGTTATATGATTTAATGTTTTGGGTAGGCAAGTAAAACAAGTGTAATTCGTAATAAACACATTTTTTATTAATCACTTGTTTTTTGTTTCGCAGTTATTTTGAATAATTTTCAAAAAGTTTAAAAAATCACTCGATCGATTTCGACTTGTTAGGTCATCATCAGGAGTATCTACTGATTTGTATTAGTAAAAATTTTGTTATATAGCAGAAAAAAGCAAAATATAAATAAAAGAAGGAGGGACAGAAAATAAGCAATAAAAATTAATCTACGGATCGCGCAGGTAGGCGATGAGTCATAGGTTGAGTAACAAAATTCAAGGTATATTATTGCGTACGTGAGAATAGAAAAGGGCGGGATCTGTAATTGGTGAGAACCGGATTTCTCTCTGTTCGTTAAGGATATTTTGGTTAAGAAATATTGATTTTCTAATTTCGTAAGATTCTAAGGTATCTAAACGTCTGCCTTTGGGTTGTATATGTAATATGTCTAAATTGTTCAAGCTAGCTGTATGATTTTCTGAAGTTAAATGGTTATGGAAAGTTGATTGATTGCAACCAGATAAATGTTCTTTAGCTCTAACTCCAAAATTGCACCCAGTCTGACCAATATAGGAGAAACTACAATCATTGCAATTGATCCTATAGACACCAGATTTGGAAAGGCGATCAACTCTAGGTTTATTGTTAAAAATCATTTTCTTTATTGTGTTATTATTATAAAAAGCAAAACTAATATTGGTATAATTGGACACGATGTTGCTAATCCGTTGGCTTGTTTTTCCTATATACTCTAAGCGACGCCAATTTTCCCGCGTTGGACTATCCGGTGGATAAATACCCGTTAGAGTTTTACGCTTTAGCTTTTTATTCAATAACTTTAATATAGTCCTAGTTGCATATCCGTTATTCGTTGCTATTTGAAGAATTATGTTAAGCTCAGTGTTGTAATTTGAATTTGTCAAAGGGATGTTTATTAGTCTGTCTATGAGTGAGTGGAAAGCTGACATTTTAATATTATGAGGATGGTTTGAAGAACTAGGAATAACAGCGTCTGTATACGTGGGTTTCCGATAAATTTTGAAGTCTAAAGATGAATTAATCCTGGTTATTGTTGTATCCAGAAAATTAATACATTTATTTTCTTCTTTTTCTAACCTAAAATCAATGGTGGGATATTGAGAATTTAACCAAGTAAGGAATGAGTCTAACAGTCTATCAGTTCCATTCCATAGACATAATATGTCATCAACATATCTATACCAAAAGATTATATGACGAAAATAAGGATTGTTATTTGACATGATCATTTGTTCGAAGAAATTCATGAAAATTTCAGCCAACAAAGGTGACAGAGGAGAGCCCATGGGTAGACCATCAGCGAATTTGAAATATGTATTATCAAAACAGAAATAATTTTGTTTAATACAAGTCTCAAAAACTAACTTCAGTTCACGACGTAAGCTCTCATCTACAACATCCCTATCTAAGTAATTACAAACTATTTGGGACAAAGTATTAATCGGAATAGAAGTGAAAAGACTGGCAACGTCAAATGAAACTAGTTTTGAATGTAAAGGAATGTCGACGTCTTGAATTTTGTTAATCAATTCTACCGAGTTCTTAACCGAGTAAGATGAAAAGAAATTAGTATGACAATTGAAAACATTTATGAAACCCTTACATAGCTTGTAGGCAGGAGCATTGCAATACGCTACTATTGGTCTAATCGGAATGCCTTCTTTATGGATTTTTGGTAAACCATAAAGGATCGGGGCAGATGGATTCATGACAGAGTACTTCCAACCAGTTCCATCAAATAACTTCTGGCATTGGGTGATACACTTACTAACCGAAGTCTTGAAAGACTTAGTTGGATCTCTGCCAAGCTCTATTGCTTTGCTTTCTGTAATAAAATCAGAAATTTTATTGCAGTAATCAACTTTTGTGAGCACGGTAATTGTATTGCCCAATTTTGGAGTTAGAGCTAAAGAACATTTATCTGGTTGAAATCAATCAACTTTCCATAACCATTTAACTTCAGAAAATCATACAGCTAGCTTGAACAATTTAGACATATTACATATACAACCCAAAGGCAGACGTTTAAATACCTTAGAATCTTACGAAATTAGAAAATCAATATTTCTTAACCAAAATATCCTTAACGAACAGAGAGAAATCCGGTTCTCACCAATTACAGATCCCGCCCTTTTCTATTCTCACGTACGCAATAATATACCTTGAATTTTGTTACTCAACCTATGACTCATCGCCTACCTGCGCGATCCGTAGATTAATTTTTATTGCTTATTTTCTGTCCCTCCTTCTTTTATTTATATTTTGCTTTTTTCTGCTATATAACAAAATTTTTACTAATACAAATCAGTAGATACTCCTGATGATGACCTAACAAGTCGAAATCGATCGAGTGATTTTTTAAACTTTTTGAAAATTATTCAAAATAACTGCGAAACAAAAAACAAGTGATTAATAAAAAATGTGTTTATTAAGTATAAGTATGTTTCGCCAAGTGCCTACGGCAAATAGCGTAAAAAGTGTAATTCTCATAATTTTTATACCCATTTTTTGACCAAAATTAAGGCCCGATGTTTTGGTGATGACACTGTTAAAAAATGAGAATACTTTATGTTTATTTATAAAGGGTGTCCCAAAATTTACGTAAAATTTGAATTTTGCACCATTTGTGCGGTAAAGTTTTGCCAAAAAGTACACCGTGTAAGCTGGCAGTTCAGGGTTATTAAAAATGTGTTGAGCGTTATTTTAAAAATAATGTAGTTTGGCAGCAATTTTTGTACAACTCGGTGGTTTTGTTAATCGTAAAATTGTCGTATAAGGAGTTCCGAAAATCAACGAATGATTGTTGAGAAACAATTTCATTAACAATTTGAGTTTGAATTACTATTTTATTAATTTTGTTTATTTACCAAAATAAAATATTTTTATGTTACAGATATCTATTGTGTTAACACTGTGATTTTTTTTTTTTATTTATTATTACAATTTGAAACTTTATAATTAAAATTTTAATTTTTTTTTTCATACGAGTAGTTATTTTTTGTTGTCTTGAAAAGGACAGTATTTTTCAACTGTAATTTTTGAAATGTTCTAAATGCATTTCTAGCCAAGCAAGTGGTTAACGTTTACAAAATAATTTGTTCATTCTTTACGAATTTCAGTTACGTTTTTGTTTTCTCTCACTTTTCGAATTGAAGGCATTGGATCACAACACCAATGTTCCTCAGTAATTAGTGCACCTGGTGGTTTCGTCAATCATCCATTTATGTAAGCAGACGGCCGCTTGAATGAATTTTAATACCGTCAATTTACCAACGCATACAAAATCAATCAGAATCTAACAAGAACGTAAATATTCTAAGACCTTTTGTATATGTACGTACACTTGTGGAAATAAATACAAAATCCGCATAGACTTCTTGTATGTAAATAGGTTGTATGAATAGACCCGGTCTTATCCGGGACTCTTGGCTACTTAGTCTTTTATCCTAATGTCCAACCAACCAATTCACAATATAAACGATAAGCAGATGAGCGGAACTAAAATAGAAATTTATCAGCGATTAGAAGCGATCAGTTAGAAAAAGTTAATAATATTGGTTTTTCAATAGCATTCAGTATTTAATATTTATTCTAATTTAATTTAAGTTTTATAGGTTAGTAAATATTTTATATATCGTATAAGTAACCACCTTCAATTAATTTTGTACAAAACAAGACACAGATTTTTTCTTGTATCTGTTATGGTTAAAGTCCGAAATTGGTAAATGTACGAAATTTTTATTTTTAAAATTAGTTTACACGATTAAAAACCAATTGTACAGAGGTGCGATATTATCGATATGTTTGCTGACCTTCTTGTTACATCCCCGTATTTTCATTTAATCCCCATCAGTGAGCTAAGCGACATGAAGTGCGCATTGCTTGTGCGATCCCGAGAGAGTTAGTAAACCCATTAGCCCCTACCATTGCAAATGACTTTCCATTAATACCATAAAAAGTAGTGAAGGACGAATCATTTCGTCATGGAATGAAGGGTTAATAATTTCGTCAAGATAGGTTCCCATTTCATAGATATCGAAGCAATAAAACAGTTGTTTTTTTGAATTTTTATTCGGACCTTTACCGATTTCCGACTGTCGCTGTAACACTTGTACTAATAATAAATCTCGCTGCATTCATCATTTCCGTGTTAAAAGGCGGCTGGGCACCACCTGCCGGTTATCTAACATTTTTAGGGATTAAACTATCCGGACTGAACTCAGTTCTTTAAACATACTTTGCGGATTTTACTGGGTATTCTTCTCTGCAAAGTAATTTTTCTGAGAATAGTAGTGTAATGGAGCATAGAGAAAGGCGTTTTTGAAGATCTTTAACTTCCAGCTTCTTCATCGATCACATCAATTCAGGAACCCTATTTGAATATGATTATAATAAATGACATTTAAGACATTGGAAATTTTGAAATTCAGCAGACTAACGAAGAGTTTTATGTAAAAATATTTTTAGACTAAAGATTGTTTGAACGAACTCTACAATTTTTTTTAATATTCCTCATAGGTTGCCATAATCTAGCAAAATTAATTTTTAGTTCGTCAACATAAATAACGAAAAAATAATATTTAATTAGTCATAAAATAATTCACTGAAATAAATCTATTGATAGAATTCTGATGAAAACTATAAATATTTATAAAGCGTTTTAGGATGTTTTATGAAAATTTTTTATGTTGCTTTTCTGGTACACACCCGAACCAAAATATGTCATCACTTAAAATGCAGAAACAAATCTGTATTTTATAACCAATTAAAGTGATAAAATTTTGCAAAAAATCCAATATTAATAGTAATATATTCTATGTATGTACTCGTACATGGGATGTATACCCAGAAAAAACATTGGAATATGTACTGTATGTTATAACAAAACGAACGAACGGAGCATAATTTGAACAAATCAAAATTCTACAAAAATTAAAATCAATAAAACAAACTTAACATATTTTTTACAAAACATAATTCCAATATACGAGTATATGAGCATTTTTGCGATTGAACACAAATAAATTCTGGGTTTTATACCATTTTTTTGCTACCAACATTTTTCTTTTTGGTTCATGAAATTTATCTTTCTCATTTGTTCTTAATATTTTCCAATATTTTCAATATGGTTTTTATAGTGAAAATTGTTTTCGTTGTTGTTGGTGTTGTTCATTTTCTTCCTCCTTAATTTTATTTTTTCTGGGATCTCAAATCATACAGATTATATTATTTCTTCCATTCCTTCCTCTGAGTGTGTGTGTATAACGTATCTCGTATCATATGTACGAGAGTTATATATATAGCTACATGCGACATTTATTTACATTTTAGTATGTTAGCTTTTAACAATATGACACCAGAACATTTTTTCTTGACATTACCGAAAAAAAAACATAAAAACACAAAAATTTAACATTGAATTGATGAATAAAATGATTTTTGTGCACAAATACAAAAAAGTTAGCAACTCATTTGCCATACAAGTACGCATATAACATATTTACAAAACTACAAATTAAATGCGTAATAATAAACAAAATAAACCAAAGTTCCATCTCGCCCGTTTCAACTTAACGACTGTACATGTGGAGAACGTAAATTTAAGATGTTGATGGCTGTTCGTTCTCGTATATACTCGTATTATTATTATTATTAATTTGTAATAAAACATAAATTGCACCAGAGGGGTTTTGATTTTGTGTGTGCCTAAAGTCGTTCTCGCGTTCTACATATACTCGTATACCAAAAAATCATATTGATTAGAGGACGAGCTATAAATTAATTTATGACTTTGATGGTAATAAAATACGAGAGTATTATAGGAAATAAAATACAAATGTTGGCTTTCGTTCAAACATACATAAATTCAACAAGTTATTTGGATTTGAATGGAATAATAATTTCGAAGAAAAATAAATAATGAAGGCTCGTTAATAATCAATTCAATTATAAGCAGATTTAGACACTTTGGGTCAAATTTTTTAGTAACTAACTGAATTGCTCAATATTTTATCATACATTTTGTATTCTATCAATATTCACTAGTATACAGGGTAACAATCAATTTTCAGTAAACCATCTTTAATACATTGCTACACTTTATTTGCGGTCTTCCCATTTAATTTAACTCGAAATAAAAATCCACCTAAAGCTAAGAAAGAGCTAGACAGGTTAAACACGACCTTTATGAGTCACACACTGCTTCATTTGTACCTAGCTACGGGAAAAATGACGATAAAGTTATTGATGAAAAGTGAATAAAATTATTTAGATTTTTTGCTATTTTGATTTGAATTTTGTCAAACAGTCGCAGCCGAATCGCTCCTTAATGAGAAAATTTGGTATTCCAGATTTTTTATCTGTTCGAAAGTGAAGTTGTAATCTATTTGAATAGGTCTCTATTTCGCTTTTAGCACTTTGTAATCCTTATAATTTAAAACTGTAATCCAATTTAAGATATAGAACAAGACATAATATTTAAATATTAAATAAAAAATATTTATGTAAGTGTGCGCCATTTTACAAAATATTTCTATTTAATCCAGTATTTGAATATTTTATTTAAATTAAATTATAAATAATTGTTGGCATTGGTATGAAAATTAAAACCAAACAATTTATAATTCCAAACAAAGAGAAAAAATATCTATTGTTCGTTCCTGCTTTCTACCTGTACAAACAAAAATTGGCTAATCGTTGTCTCTTCGACTGCACTCGCAGTACGCATACTTTCCTTTCGGCGGTACTCGCAGTGCGCATGTGCAAATTTATTTTGAGTATGCATGTTCGTCCATTCCATTTCCGTCCAAGACATTTTTACTGTGAACCAAACATTAGTTAGCACAATAAATATTTTACTAATACACGCGAGATTATTTTCCTTTGGTGTGGCTTACTTCTATTCAGATCGATAACTAAAAAATTTAGTGTATAGTTAATTAGATCGTGATTTCGCGGATTCAAAGTAAAAAGTTATAGCTTAGTTTCGATATTTGCATTCAACAAAATGCCGGCTGATTTTAAAAATTCCCGCAAAATGTTCTTCTCCCAAATAATTGGAAAATTATTATTTTAAAACATAACATAAAATTAGACTACCATTATTTGTTATTTTCTTGCAAAATACGTTTTAGTATGAGCCGTATTACTTTTTTATTTGAATTAGTATTTCCTATTTTGACAATTTTCTCAAAAAAGATTTGCGTCTATTAATTTGTGTTTTTTTCATTCAATATTCAAATATATTTATAAATTTGAAACCCAAGATTTATTGATAAAATTATTTTATTGATAAAATTAATTTACTCAACTAATAAAATTAATTTATTGTTGTTTAAAATTAAATGTTAGATAATTTTAATTTAACGTCATCGTTATGATTTTAATATTTTTTACATTTCAAGTACCTATCTTCTGTTGGAATGACTGCGGGAAAACCGTGAGTTCCTTTTCTGTTTTTCAATTTTTAAACCAAGCGGCTTCTTTGATTTGCTTGGATTTACGTGCTGCGTCTGAAATCTAAAAATTGTTCTCCGTTTTCAAACTTTAAGCCCATTCAAACAATTCATCTGCATTGGTTATGGTTCCACGCCATTCTTTTGATGGTACTCCATTACATGAATCTTTTCCATAAGCTGTCGGATGGAAATGCCATTCACAATCAACTCTAAAGTCCTCCTTGTCTTTTAAGACGTTCTTAAATTTTTCATATTTTTTTAATGCGTGACTACACCATCGGTAATATGTATAATAAATTTTAGATAAACTGGATATTTTAGTTTTCAGAAACTGCATCAAATTTTCAATGGATACTAGGCGCTTGTTTATTATTCCAATGAAATCCTTGTGACGCATTTTGCATTAAAATTGCATAATTCTCTGCAAAGTCATTCGAAACTATCACCTGAAACTGTTACCAGCGTTAACTTATTTTTAGAAAGCTGGATTGCTGAAGTAAAATGAAACAAAAAGGCAACAAATTGTTAAGCTATTTTGTGAAATAATCTAGAAATTGATGTAACGGTCGTGAAATGGTTTGCAAATTATACCTGTCAGTAGAAATCCACTGACTACATACTAACTCAGCATCCTGCAATCTTGTTCTACCAATACATTTTTCATATTCTTTAAAGTTATCCAGTCCTGAGCAGCTCTCGCAATACAATTCGCAATGTAGGCTAACAGAAACATTAAATTTACATTTTTATTTTATCTACAATAGACTTTTTTTCGTTACTTACAAAATAATTATTCATCGTTTTACAGGAAGTTCGAGTAAAAATATTAAACCTCTCAATAAAGCAACAAGGTTTATTTAAATCTTTTATAAATTTCCATAAGAAATAAATGGCATGCATCGTACTATTATTAACCAAATTTTAATCTATATAAGCGAGAAAGTTAAAAAATAGATTTTGAGAAGATTTAAAAAAACATTTAAGCTCTCTCTATCTCTCTCTCTCTCAACATTTTAGCGGGAGATTTGAAAATGAAGAACATGAAAACTTACTATTTTTATAATTTGTTATTAATCATGATAAAATTACCTTTACAATAAACCCATTTATCATAATTATTTATTATTGTACAAGTAAAAATACATAAGTATGTTTTAGAATTTTTACATTATTCAACACCCTGTATCTTATGCAACATCAACAATAAAAAATCGAGTTCCACGATATGTCTCTTTTACTCAGTGCTGCACATTCCAAACCAAAAGAACATTAATTTAAATGTTGAATATATTGAATTTGTGAGTTAAAGAATTTTTCACCATTTACAAAAAACGACAGAGAATTAAATATTGAAATAAATATAAAGATTAAATGTTCAACAAGGGTTTATCTTGCTGGTTTTCTGAAAATTAAACATTATTAATGATCTTTGGTAATAATTTTTCGCTTGAGAAATCAAGTGTGGTGTATTCGAGATCTATGTTTACATTCGTGGTATAAAAAGTCAGGTGTTGGCCAAATCATATTCAGCCCTCAATTTTTCCACAAATTGGGAGATTTTAGTGATGTTTTAATGAAATCGACCTATCGTAAATAATAGCAACAAAAATTTGACCTATGAACAGCCCAAACGCATTGAAAACAATTTTACACTTGCTGTATCCACAAATTCGGAGGTTCCAGTAATGTTTGGAGAAGTCATAGTTTTCTTCGGACTTCTTCCAATTTTAGCAATTATTTTATTGCTTTATTAAAAAGCGTTTATTATAAACAGTCGTATATAGCATTTATGAAAAAAAACGATTTAAAATCAAAAAGATTGTAAATTCGATTTAATACAAAATTAGTTCATATAATTTTTTTAATGTTTATCGGAAATATAAAATAAATTTTATAAAAAAAACCTTATTTCATTAAGACATCGGCGGTATAGCGAATGGCAAATCTGCAAAAATCTCGATGTCGAAAATAACCAAGATTACTATACTTACTTTTGATTGGTTTGTTAAATAATGTAAAAAGTACTAGACAGGATTATTCATCTGATGAGCATTTCAAATGTAAAATATTGTTACGGTGACACCTAGATTAGAATAGAATAAGTTATTTCAATAATTGTTCAATTGCAGGATCATTCTAGTATATAAAGGCATAAATTGATGTGGAATGCTGAGTCTTATTTCAAACGTGATACAGTGAAGGTTAAATAGATTTATTATTAAAGTGATTATAAAGCGATTATTAAAGCGATTATTAAAGCGATTATTAAAGTGATAATTAAATAGTGTGTTATAATTAGAATAATTTGTTGTTAATTTTGTGTTATGGAAATAAATTTGTGTGAGTTCAAATTGAAGCAGCTTTATTTATTCAGAATTCAGTGATTCGAACCTTGAGTGACAAGGCAAAAACGTAACAATATATTAACAAATTAAAATTAATTAATGACACTATTACTTTTAAAAATAGACAATTAAAAAGAACTTTTAAATTTTAGCTGAATTTTTATTTTATATTTAAATTTTAATTTAAAAGCCCGAGGTATGGTTATAAAGTAACAAACTTTTGGCATAATACATAAAAAATGGTGGGGTGGACAACAACCGATTTTATTTTTCTACTGGATTTTTGATAAAACTGTCTTGTGTAATCAAGAATCATTATTTTCGCTAAAATTTTAAAAAACCAACCTTGTTATTTAAACAACAAAAAATTAAATTATTGTATTTTGAAAATGCTACACTTTTGAACATCATTGTAAGTTTTTAAAAGCTCCTGCGGAAGCTGATTCGATTCCCACCACATTTTGCATGTATATTTAAATTTGTGGAAAAGTTTCAGTATACAATTTCACAACTCAAATAGTAGAACCGTTTGAACTGCAGTGTTGTGCTATAATGTCTACACCGTGTATTTAATTAATATTCTACTAAGTGTAGACAATTAAAAGATGGCGTCCAATGTAGACAATGTCGAATGTTATTGTTTCCGTTACCAATCAGCAATCTTCTATGATTTCTGTTTTAATGGAATCATTTCAAAACGCAAAGAAGGTCTGTTCTACTCAATGTCTGACAATAAACAAAACTGTGTGACAAAGCCTTCATCATGTATGTGAAGTTAGCCCGAAAAGTAGCCCGAAAAAAATGTGTCTTTGCTACATCTTTAATATTTTCGGGCCAGCCCGAAAATTTTATAAAAACTGCATTATCTTAAGTTCTCATCCCGAAATATTTTTTTTCATCGTATATTAAGCTATTTGATTTGTGGAAAATTAAATAATATAATAAAACATAATAAATAAACATTTTGTTTGCCACCATGCAAATTTATCAAAAATATATTATAATATAATAATAATTAAAACAAAATCATAAATGATCGTTGAAAATCTATACTAAATATATGGTTACGTGGTCGCCCTAACAGAAATTTCCAAAAATTATCTGCAAGTGCTACGAAAAAGTTATCAATAACACGAATATAAATAAAAACATTTATTATCATATCAGTGGGATAGAATATTCTAAATACCTGAGTGCACTTAATGATCGGAGCACAAAAAAACGAATTTTCACTGTTACATTTTATTCTGTAGCAGATTCCACAGGGATTTCCGACTACTTCGGCTACTGTCTGGAGCTAGTGTTGGCCATCAGAAATCTTAATCATATACCCTTATTACCATACCACCAAACCGCGAATTTGTGTTGAGTATCAGAATTCAAAAACATATAACCTTCCTATACTCTTTACCATATCAGTGAGATAGATGGTTCATATGTGCACGAGTCTGTACATGACAATCGGTGCACAAACATTCAAAACTTCTTTGATATATTCTCTACTCTATTTTAATTTCCACATGAATATCCGAACATTTTATTTAATGCCGCTAATTTGGTTATGTCGCATGTAAATATGCAGATATATCCTTTCTAGGAAAAATCCCGACCATTTCTGGAGGAGAACTAAATTGTTTTTGGCATTCATAGTTTGGCACAATTAAACTAAAATGAAACATATGCTTTAATGATTAAACAGATCTGTAGGATTTCTGGTGTGATAATCACGTCAGAAATTCCATTATCTCCGAAAATACATTACACCCAAATTTTACCGTTAGACGCATAAAATAGTACAATCAAATACTACTCGACGTAATAAGAAAACCGTGTGATTACCAAAATGGAATTTCTGTCGTGACTCACACAATTTCGTTTATCTTGAATCTGAAACATGTGCTTTCTTTGTCAATTTGCTGTGTTTTTTTATTAGCGCCCGATAGCTGTATCCGGAGCAGCCAATTTTCTATGTCAAAACTTATATTTAGCGCGCTATTATTGCATATAATTAATTCATTTAACTCTAAACTAAGATTTTTCATTCAACTTTTTAGTTAAAAATCGATATACAAATATTTTGCTCTACCTATTTATTGGGAGCCGCTATCGGGAGCGCTATCCATTTCAATGGGAAATTTGAAAAGGCTTTTATTTTGTAAACCCCTGAAACCATTAGAAACTAAATCTTACAATAAAAATTTAAAACGCAGCAAAATGAATTCTTGTTTATAACGTCATGTCAAAATAAATGTCAATTAATATATTTCAGGTGATAAATGTTTGTTTTATTGATGAATATAGTTTTAATTTTTATAGTACAGCGACACTAGTGAATAATAGCTACAGTTTCAGTAGAAAATTGCCATTTGGCTCCGGATAGTGCTCCAATATTAAAACACGGCTATTGATAGTTTTATAAATATTTTCATATAATTGTGCTTCACAATAAAAACAGATTTTCATGAAAAACAACTTTGTATTGTAAAGCACAATTATATGAAAACAAACTACATACATTATTAAATAGCAGCGAGGCATCATCATTGTATTCTCAGTTTAGTAAATTAATAAAACTGAAATTATAGTTTTAACTAATTTTTTCTTCTATAGTTACACTTGTAACGGGATCCCTATACTATGATAAAACCATCAAAATATTTTTAGTTTAATATTTTGTTGGACACATACAGGATACAGCCAACCCCCGATTTACATGGTAGTTTTTTACACGATTTCGCTTTTACACGGTTTGAAGAAACAAAAAAAAAATATTATATTTAAAGTTTTTATTTAATTTATTTTCCCTAATGCTAATTATATTTACACGTTATTCTGCGGAACAATCTACCGTGTAAATTGGTGAGCACTTGTTTTGTGGAATAGTAAATTTGTTTTTTATAGTTAAATTTTGCACGTGTGCCACTCAATTTGTAGAAATAAATCATTAGTTTGGATAGTAACTGTAATTTCCTTAACATGTTGACGACCATAGGACGCATATATGCGTCCTATAGAACACATATATGTATCCTACCGTCGTTCACATGTTAAAACTGATTTTGAAAAATAACAAAAAAAGTTTTTTAGTGTTAAGAATAAAACATAATTTTTTTGATGCGCTAGTATTAAGTTAAAAGTTAGTATTGTAGGGTCGTTTTGATTTTATAATAGGTTTAGAACATTACGCTTTACAGAACCTATTTTTTCATTAACACAGTGTACATTATGTGAAAATTAACGTAGAAAAGTATGAAAAGTTTGAATTGTGAATTTAAAACATTGTTTGCGAACGTGTGAAAACATTGATTATAAAACTTATTTGAGAATTATTTATGTGATTATTGAAAGTGTTGAACCTGCAGTATTAAAACGTGTTAAAGAGAGTCCATAAAAGTTTTAATCAAAATGAAACAAGTCATTCGAAGGTATAATAACAAAAAAAACGTAGCTTTGTCTCTCCCAAATCGTTGGCAAATGCATTGCGCTCACTAAATGAATCTAACATTAAAATATCTTCATCCGATTCACTACAAATGAAACAAATTTGTAGTTTAATTGGAACAAAAAATAATAAAGGGAATCGAACCTTAATTTATGACATTTGGCGAAAAAAATTGAAAAATAATGTCATTTCAACGAATGAACTCTCACACATGAGTCCCATGGGTAGTATGCAGATTTCACCAACCGAAAACCCTATTATAAATGCATCCGACAATAATTATTTTGAACAAGAGGTACTAAATAGTACAATGCAAAATAATAACCAACTTCAATTAAACATAGAAACGGATCCGGAGTATCTTTATATGTTTAACGACAATGATTTTCTGGAAGAAAATGTTGCTGAAATTAGCCCAATTCGTAATATAGGATTTTGTTCAACAACTGCTGAAATGGATAAAATCATTACAATTACACCATGTGACAAGCACTCTCCAAACCAAAATGTAGATTTGGAGTATTCATATTGTGAAAATAGTTTTGATTCCACTGGTGATATATTTGCGAAAAAGTCTATTCAAAACTCTAATTTAAAATGTACTAATCAAAAAAGTTCTACTAAGTCTATACTTAAAAAAAAAGCATTGAGAGGAAGTACGTTTCATAAAACAGATTATGAACTTAGTTTACCAACTGATGTTTGGGCGCAAATTTATTTGCCAACAGAAAAAAAATTTAATTCACACACCTATTCTTCGTTTGTTTCTGATAAGCTGACGGAGCTAAGTGGGTGCCAAATAAATATTAAAGGTTATGATGTAAGCAAACATCATATTACTATTCGAGCCTATTGTGGCCACAAAAGTGACGGGGTGTCTTGCAGAAAATACAAGCTGATTAACAGTGATATAAAGAACGGTACATTCACCGTGTACACAACGAAATGCGTAATTGTACATAAAAATGCCAAGTTTCGCGAAACATCAAAACATACTCGAGATATGTACAAGAAAAAGCTACTTCAAAACACGGCAGAAACTGTTGGCGAAATGCTAGTTGATGAGGAGAACGCAGACTTTGTATTAAAACATAATACAATTCAAAAATCAAAAACGAGTGCTGTATTACGGAAAATTCGTTCGGAGGCAATCAAATCGCAGGACAACGTGTCTAATGATCTTTTAGATATATCGAAAAAAATGATGAAAACTAATATTGAGAATCGCTATATTCAAAAAATTGGTTACCGACCATTTTTTGTCGTAACGTATAGTAAACAGCAGAATGAAGTTTTGAAAATATTGCGTAACAGAATTGGAACAGACGAATTAGTTGTGTACATGGACGCCACCGGCAGCTTGATCAGAGCTCCGTATAAACCGTGCAAAGCAATATTGTACTACGCAATTGTAGTTCCAGTAGCAGTAAATTCTGAAGAAATAACCACTCCTTATCCTATTACAGATATGGTAAGCGCCAGTCACACTATGGATACAATTGGAATGTGGTTGAGATCGTATCGTTTATATGCAGAGAGATCTTTCAAAAAATGGCCCATCTTTAATGCAGTTGTGACTGATTTTTCAATTGCTGAGATAAATTCGGTTATGGACGCGTTTAACCATATGAATCTAATTGAATATCTGGAAATGGCACATAAGTGGGTTAACAATTTGGAAGCAAGCAAACATTTATCTCAAGTTGTAAAGTTATATCTTTGCTGTTCTCATTTCGCTCATACAATAGCGCATGATGTTAAAAATAGTTTTGTTTCCAGTTCAACCCAAAAAGTAGTACAAGAAATTTTTGCGTCATTTTTCATGATGAATAATTATCAAACAATTAAGCAAATATGGGAATACTTTTCAATTTTACTAAAATCTAAACATATTACCACTAAAGTACAAAAGTCGTTAGAGGAAATAACTAAAATAATTGGAGGGCAAGATGACCCCACTCCGTGCTTTAAAGACGACACTATTGAACGTTTAAAAATTTATAATAGATCAATATATTTACAAAGTCAATTTTATTTGGTGTTCAAAATAATAAGTGACAGGTGCTTTGGGGAAGAGCAAGGATGTTCTAAAGAACATATAATTGGAGGGACAAATTAACTTTTATAATCCAGCATTTTTAGAGTTCAGTTTGAAAAAGTATTTAACATATTTACCTTTGTGGAGCGGTTTGTTGAAGAATGGCAAACGATACAGCAATAGCCATATAGAAAATTACAATGCTACAATAAAGCGTAGGATGAAAAATTCTAAAAATGTCGGCAAACTTCCTACGAAGGTTGGTCGTTTTGTTAGACAAATTAACCATAGAATCAAAATAATACACAAAAGAGTAACTACAAAAATCCCAACTAATACTGTAAGAAAAACTACTACAAAGAAAAAATTGGAATTTTCTTTATACGATGCCCAAGCGAGAGAATCAATATGGAAGGGAAAGAATATAAATCAAAACTCAACTCCGAAGGTAAAAACAAATAAATTTGAGCTGCCAACGTTTCAAAAACTACGCGAATTGTCGGACGCTGATCGAACTAGACATACAATTGGCCTTATAAGCCAATGCAGATCCAATAAAAATTCAATTAACTTTGAGGGAGAGACTCCAAAACGAAAACAACTCTTAGTGAAAAAGGAGATATTGAACATGAATTCAACTTTCCTACCATTAATAATGAATGCAACAAAAACATGCAATTATTTTAAAAATACTTGCTGTCTGGATTCATTATTACAGTCACTAGCACTAGGATTTCATAAACTTCAGTTAACCGACACCATTGGAGCGACTAACTTGTTACAAGGCGAATGTAAGATAAAAAAACTAATTTCTGAACTACTTGACAGTAATTTAGAAAATGTGTATAAGATACGCAAAGAAATACTGATTAATATTTATGGAATATTAGAAGATTGCTACAGCAGTATTTTGGATATAGCCCACCAAGTTTTAAAAAATATGCCTAGTATTATAGTAAGGCTCAAATGCGAGAATTGTGAAGCGGAATGCGTCGAAGAGCGATCACTTATATTACTGGACATGGAAAAATTAAGTTTCTTTGTACTGTCGAAACTGAGTGAATGCTTTCAAGAAATTCCTATAAAAGATTGCCTACATTGCAGAAACAAAATGAGAGTGGAGAAATGCGAATTTCAAGAGCTTATCTGCATATATTCTGAACGAACTACGGTAGAACGAACTAAGCCAACTTTAGGAGATATAGAGCCAATAATTTTACTAACTGAAGTTTCATATCAACTAGTTTCAGTAGTAAGCTATCAGCAAGTGGGGGAAGGACATTTTATTAGTTACGGAAAAGTAAATGAAAAGTGGGAGAAATACGATGACCTTAATCATGTAGCCATAATCCGTAATAAGAATATACAGGTGATTGATCCGCATGTAATAATTTACGCCAAACAAGCTTGAACAACTACAGTACAAACTCGATAATTGCAACCAATTAAAGTTCGCAGGCGTTGCAAAAATCGAAAAGTTGCAAATATCGAGTAAAAGTTAAACATTGAAAAATTTAATGAAAACTGTTGATTTTTCAACAAAGATATGTCTTGAAAATAAAAATCACAGAAATTTATAACTTCGTTCGTATACAATTCAATTTAATTCAGAGACATTCAGAAAACGTCCTCTTTAGGTTCATGTTTAACTTGAACATTTTCCAAATTTTTGATTTCTTTTTCGGATTTCGTTTAAAATTTAAAAATTTAAATTTCGTTAAGCGAAATTTTATGTAGTAAAGTCAATATTGGATTAAAATTGTCTGCACTTTCTTCTGTCGTTCTATTACGGATTACAATTAATGGGATGTCATGTTCGGGGTCATAATCATCAATTCCCGGCATTATTCGTTTCCAGTACTTAGCAACTTTTCGCTGACACGAGATTTTCCCAGGCCCGAGTTAATGCAGTCTCAAAATCGTGTTAACTTGATTTCTTGTGCAAATCATCTACATTTTTTTATATGTTAATTTGGTTAAATTGATTACGTTTTGATACATTGGCTGAATCAATTCGGTACAGTTTGGTGGAAGGCACATTATAAGTCCATCAAAAGTAAACATCATAAACTTTTGGGTGACAGGAAATGTTATCTAACAATAAGAGTGCCTTTTCTTCCAGTTCATTTTGTTTCAAAAATGAGTGACCGAAAACAGCAAAAAAATATATTTTAAGTTTTTGTTAAGTGTAGCAAGTAATCCAAATTACTGAATTTCTTGCATCCGTAATAAAATGTTTTTCAAACTATTTTTTGAACATCTCTAAGGTCATCAACTCTAAGGTTTAGCTTTCCGATTACAGAAGGTTTTAATTTGCGACTGCCCAGGGCCTATGTGTCAACAATTTTAAGGTTTAGGTTTTCTGATTACAGAAGGTTTTAATTTGTGACTGCCCAAGGCATATGTGCATGCCAAAAAATAATCTCTTCGTTAGAGACTTTTCGGTCTGGTGCACAAATTTATTTATGGCGAACAAGCGTTTTATTTGGGAGAATTCTCTAAAATAAACCAGATTCATCCGCATTGTATACCTTATCGAATGATTAATTGAATGTTTCATTTTATCATGCAACCATAATCCTTTTCTTTTTAATGATATTGAACAGGAAAATTTATCGAATAGTGTTTATTCGCGAAATCGATTAATGTTTATTAAAATTGCAATTATCGAGGTAAAATTTTATTCGGTTGCAATTCTAAAGTTTTATAATAGAAAATTTACATTGTTGCAAGTATCGAGTATTGCAATTACCAAAGGTTGCGTTTATCGAGTTTGTACTGTATTATAATTAAGATCTTGAATATTATTATTTCAAAATAGATGTATTATTGAGATTAATGAAATAAAATTGTTGAATTAAGTTTTTTATTTTTAATTTGCTTTCCTTTCGTAAACGTATCCTACTGATATGGTAATGGGGGTATATGATTTAGATTTCTGATGGCCCACACTAGCTCTAGACAGTAGCCGAAGTAGTCGGAAATCACTGTGGAATCTGCTACAGAATAAAATGTAACAGTGAAAATTCGTTTTTTTGTGCTCCGATCATTAAGTGCGTTTAGGTATTTAGAATATTCTATCCTATATGATAATTAATGTTTTTATTTATATTCGTGTTATTGATAACTTTTTCGTAGCACTTGCAGATAGTTTTTGGAAATTTCTGTTAGGGCGACCACGTAACCATATATTTAGTATAGATTTTCAACGATCATTTATGATTTTGGTTTAATTATTATTATATTATAATATATTTTTGATAAATTTGCATGGTGGCAAACAAAATGTTTATTTATTATGTTTTATTATATTATTTAATTTTCCACAAATCAGACAGCTTAATATACGATGAAAAAAAATATTTCGGGATGAGAATTTAAGATAATGCAGTTTTTATAAAATTTTCGGGCTGGCCCGAAAATATTAAAGATGTAGCAAAGACACTTTTTTTTCGGGCTACTTTTCTAGCTAACTTCACATACATGCCTTCATCCACATAATGGGTGAAGTGTATAAAAAAAGTAAATACTAAAAGTAAATAATTTCAAGTAAATACTACCGAGTTAGTGAATAAAACTTACTAGCAAAGTTTAAAGCAAGTACTTACTAATTTCACCAAAAATTTCCCAGCATTTACTTAAAATTATGTGAATGTGATGTCTACCTTCTACTTTTACATGACATTTCAACACTTGAAAAATACAAGTAAATTAGACATCAACTTTTAATGGTAAAAATGAGTAATTTATTAAGAGTTAGAATTAATTTAAGGAAAAAAAATTATCCTCCGCGTAAACATAATTGTTTAGACAGTTATAAAAATATTTATCGGTTTACCATATGAAACGCGATGGGGTAAAATAAACAAAAAATAAAAAATGGAAATATTTTTACGCTGCTTGAGTGATCCGGGTTTTCAAGGAGTAGGGAAGAGGTGTAGTGTATAGAACTTCAGACTAAATATTTTCTCAAGTGTTATATAACGTGAATGCAAAATCACTAAAACTGATCGAGAAATGATTCCCGCAAAAGATCTATGGCTGTTGAAAATGTTTAAGATTCCGATCGTTATTGGGGCCCTCGATTACACGCACGTTGAGATTTTGAGTCATCGATCATTTTCACCATTTCCTCTCCTTTGCCTTTTTTTGTTCGGAAGTTGTGAATTACATAGCAGAATTTAATTGTTTTTTAGGACGCATTTCTCTTTTACAAAATCCACTTCGAATCTATCCATTTTTATACATAAGCAATTATTTTTATATATGTTCAAATTATCACTATAGTTGTAATAATAAAAAAATATGTTGTACTGGTATGTCACTTCAATCAAAATATTTTTGAGATTAGATTTCTTCAAAGTAAATACTAGGACAATTTTAAGTATTAAAATGTCTAAAAAGTAAATACTTTGAATATTTCCCAGTTGATACTTTAAAGTAAAAATAAAAGATTGTTCACACAAATCTGGCAATTAAATTTTACTTAAAAGTAGAAACTTTGAAATAAATACTTTTTTTATTCACTTCGCCCAATGCCTGACTGCTCGCTATGTAACTATTTTAGTAGTTTGCGACAGCAAATAACCTTGTACTTTTGGAAAGAAATTCGACCTTTAAAAACATTTTTATTTTGCGTCGTTTATTATTTTGGCCTATGATGATCATTTTCATCCATTGAAGCGTTTTATGGTACACGCGTTTTACATCAAAATGGAACAGTAATGGTTGGTAGTTTATAAGTAACCAAATTTAATTTATATAGAATAGGAGTGGTTCTTTCTCTGATTGATTGAAATTTTCGTCTGCAAATGTCATCTTTAAGTTCATGCATAATCATGCCACTACCATATTGTGACGAATCTCCAGCAACGAGAGTTGTTTAGTTAGATCGAAAGGAACTAGCAAACTGTGTGCTGTCTTTGACATTTTTACGTTTGCAATCGTTATTTTCAACTCAGGTCGGTGACCCTGGCTGTCGATGACGAAATCCAAGTAAATAATTTCGTGGAAAAACACACTTTTCTTGTATAAGTTCAAATACCAAAAAATATACTTTTAGTATTTCAGCTGGTCGCTTCTGGAAACGAAACGTGATTTGCTCTCTGAAGCTTGGTATTTTAAAGTTTCTAAACACCTGTAGAAACTTCTTGGTTCCCAATAAAGCCGTTTCAGATTTAAGCATTCATGCAAGGTCGTTCGAATATTGAGCACTCCTGAATTGATTTGATATTATTGTGTCAATTTAAATTTTTCATATTATACAATTTTTCCCAATTTCAAAAAAATTAAATTTTGTTAAAAATAATGACGTTTTGTGACCATAAATTTCTTGAAGCGTTTTAATGGGAATTTGTAATGTAAATTTCTAATTAAATATATGTTTTCTGGCAAAATATTGTTTGAATATATGTTATGTGAACTTTCGTCTAATTCGACATGAAGAACATACTCATAAAGACTGGGTCATACATGAAGACCGAGATATTGATTGAGACCAAATCCATAAATTTTATCGTAGATAAAGTGATTTTATCATAGTATTTGCACTATACCAACCACCACCCTTTTTCTTTCCAAAATTCTTTATTGTTGTGTGACGCACGACCTTATGGCCACATGTTTCGAGTCTCGTAGCGTTAGCAGAATCTCTAAACTACTATTGGGGCAGCAGCAGCACATTTGCCGGGTTAGGTGACAGAAATGGGCGTGGTTATGCTACCAGCAGTTTAGAGCTTATTATAAGTGCTCCGAGGTATGGGTAATGGTTAGAATTTATTTCTATTAAAGAAAAAAACAGGGACTACTTTATTATACACACTGTCACTCATGTTGAATTATTGAACTTCAATTATCATCACAGCCATATCACTACACTGTTGTGATCTCAAATGGTATTGACCACATGCATTCCCCTACGCCCACGGTCATCATTAGCAAAATTTTATAATGACCCCATTATTTGGCACTAAATCACCTTTTATTATTTTTTTTACTTACACATTCATTGTACGCTTAAAGAAAACACCCAGAAAATCATATGAAAAACATTTTAGAAAACTACAGCGGCAAATAATAATTCAACTAAAAGAGATAAGGAAACACCTGGGTATCGATTTTGTCTCGTGAGTTACTCATTTAAAATGAGTGAAGCAAAAAAAATCGAATACGTACACAGTGTATAATACACAATTATGTCCTTGTATTTGTATTTTTCATTTGTTCGTAATTATGTCATTTGTATGGTGAACAGTACCAAAATAACGCGTTCCGGGCGAATCGGTTTAATTTTTATGGTGCATATCCTTTGCTCATCACATTAAGTCTGCTCTCGAGCTGTGGAGTGTCATTATTTAACATGCCAATATATTTTATATTATCTATTATCATAAATTAATTACACATCTAATAATAAAATTTTATAGGTAAATTTATTTTAAATTTCCTAAATTTTAGAAGTTATAAAAAAATCGAAAATACATAAACAACGCAAAAATATGGCGTTTACAATGGTTAACCCTTTGAGTGCCAAAAAGCGCAATCCTGTTCCTCAATACACTAGCCGAAATCATGTTTGCACTGAAAGAGTTAATATGAATAAACAAAAAAAGAATGCCACGTGACTTGCATATGCAGAAAAACATACGCACGAAATCATACGCACGAAACTACCACAAATACATATGCTACTACTATATCATTCCGGTTACACTCATTTCGTTTCACACATTTCAGGACAAAATTTGTATACTGATCTACGTATCCAACACAGCTATAATTCTAATTTTTGATAATTATATAATTTTTTATTACAACTAAAATTAAGTATCCTTAATTATTTTTCAACTATTCGAACCGGTTCATTTTCAACTTAACTATCATACATCTCAGAAACTTTAATCTATGGAATACTACACAGTATCGACAGTGAACTTTTAATATTTGATACTTATAGATAAATAAATATGTAAATATAATAATTTGAATAAATAAATAATATATAATAGATAAATAGGTAATAACTAAATTAAATTAAATGTATAAAATATATAATAATGTTAGTTTATGCGTACATAACTGAACTTAACTATGCGCTGTTGACGAGGTATGGTCTTTGAACCATCCGATTTATGGCGTAAAATACATGGTGTGAGACCACATCGCGGTTAAATTTATCACTATAACCATCTCCTGGTGCGGAGTTAGCTAACAGCTTATTATTCCCTTTTATAAAAAGCTGACGTTGCGCAAGAGGCTTTCCGCAAAAATGAATACGTGAATTTCCAATTCCGCTGCTATAAGGTTTATACTTAGACGAATCTGGCTTGCAATTTGTTTTTTTTTTTTTGTTTAACGGTCACCAAGATTTTATATTACATTGATACACGGTTATCTCATACTACGCACGCAACAAAAGAAAAAATCAGGATTAACGCGTTTGTACATTAAACTTCTATTTTTGATCAACAATCACAATTTACATAGGAAATAATCAAAAATTACCTCGTCGTGTTTTCCAATTTATACAAAAATTGCACCCCCTTGTTTTATACTAAAGACACAGTTTTTTTTTATTTTTATATTTTAATAATTTTTTTTTTTCAATTATTTATAAGACACGATCTTGCCAGTTTAACTCCAGCGATCAACTGATACTGCCAACGTGACAATATATGTTTTTAAGTGGTGTTACTCTGAATTTGAACACGAATGAGGCACAGTAAACCGCCTTTGGTTGTTTGGTAGCTTCCCGTTGTTTGGAAAGTCAATGAAAAAAATATCAAATAGGTGTCGTGGGATGTAGAGTTGATTCAGACTATTTAAACTTGTTTTAAACGATTCCTGGTATGCAAGATGATTCTGGGGAGAACCTCATTCCGCAATTTAATTTTAGCTCCAGAACTTTTACGTGTCATTTCTCATTGAATTATCTAGTTTAATGATAAAGATAGTAGTTTAAAGCGAGAATTCCATGATCTGACATAATTGAAGTCATATTCGCTTAGAGTGTTTGTGTGGAAAGGAGAACAAAAATACAGGTACTGTTTTATAAATGTCATTTGACGTCTATTTACGAAATAGAAGTGCATACATAATTTGTAAATATGTCTCAGTATTTGTTATGTTGTTAATTGTAACCTTTGGCTGATTCAAGAATCATTTATCTTAAAGGAGATCCATCAAGTAATACTGAAATATCACATTTAATGGGAGCGGGTTTCGGTTTCTTAATTGGAGGATACAACTCATAGAAGCATTTTCCCTTAGAATATTTCTCCTTTGCAAACTGCCGCACACTTGGCTTACCCCAAATTTATTCAAGTTTCATTACGTTTTATAATAAGCATTAATTTATTCGAGAAAGCCGTGTTACAAGATGTTTTTTACTATTTAAAAGTTTGTAGCTGTCAAACATAAAAACTAATGGCTACATACTTATGGTTTTGTCTATAGAGGTAGATAATCGATCGACTAGCAAGCAAGCAATTTCTTAGCCGAAATCCTGGCTACTCAATCAACTTTACCAAGAAAATTTGAATTTCAAATTATATTTTTTATAAAGCTTTGGTTTATTTTTGCAATTGCACAACACAAAATTTTGGTGTTCATTTTGAAATCATAAAATTTACTGTGGCATCGCTGTGGCAAATTGTTTGCTTGCTAGCCGATCGAGTATCTAGCCCATAAACTATTTGTAGCTAGGATACAGTAGGTAATCATTACACAGCCCTTTCTCCAAATTGTTAAATTGTAAAAGATCACCGCACAGCCACGGTCGAGGAATCACTCAAAATTCAGGGTGGGTCGAAAAGTGGAACTCACACAGAAATTTAGCACCGGCACGTAATTGAAATCGACGGAGATCATTTCAGCTTGTTGCAGGTACATAATCAATGGGCATAATCCAATTTGAGTACATAGTAGTGCAATGGAAATTTCACGTAAAGTCGAAATCGATAATAAACGACTGCAGGACGAAACGAATTGATGGATTAAAAGAATAAGAAACTGCTAAAAGTCTATAGCAAATCTAAGCAGGCAGAATAATTTATAGGCTCGAATTGTTTTATTCGATTAAATTATATACTATTTGTAAACCGACGGTAGATTTAAATTCAATTATCAGGGAGGTGCAGCTGGCAAATTTTTTATCTACCGGTATTTCTATTTGTAGCACGTGTCAATGGACACTATAAATTTCAAAATAAACCTTTTATCAGTTTAGCTTGTTAGAATAATTTTTCAAAATTGCTACGTTTTCGAGAAGAAATCTCGAAACTGATAATTGCAAAAAATTATCCGGACAAACGGATAATTTTTTGCACTTAGCAGAACCGGTGTGAAGTTTTTGGATAAAAGTTTTTGGACAAAAATTTACGCGCGTGTTCTTTGTGAAGTTTTTGGACACAATTTTATTTCTTGGACAACATTTTTTGGAAGTGTGCAATTTTAACAGTGTAGTTATTTTATATTAAAATCGAAACAATATTTATAATAAATATTGATAAAACAAAAGAAATTGTTTAAAATTAAAAATTCTAAAATGCTCATTATTATAAATTTTCCAATAAATCACCATACTGTATAAAATGAATACACCAAATAGCAAAAATACACTGTAATACACCAAATAGCAAAAATCTCAGAGATTGGCTCGCATAGTGACTATATACGTTCCGGACAAACCGGCTCATTCCGAAATGGCATTAGGTGATTTCAATTCCGTATGGTATCACCTTTCGAATCTATATAGTCACTATGGGAGCCAATCTCTGAGATTTGTGTAATTTATTATAACCTACAACGACATCCTTTCATACAAAAATTCATATATATTCCTGATGATTAAATTTTTTAAAAGTTTAATATGTATGTACACATATGAAATACAAAAATTTAACCTTTTTTTTAAACAAAAAATTTTTTTTTTGCGAGATCGGGCCACCGAAGCTGACAGAAAGAAACTTAACTTATAACCATAGAAACTTTTCGTTTTTTTAACTTTTTCACAAATATTTTATATTGTAACAAATAAGTATAGTACCAAGTTTTGTAAATTAGATTTGGAAAAAAGTAATTCCTGATGATTTTCTGATAAATAAGCTTAAGTCACGATTTTTTATAAAAACTGTTTTATAAGATCCTATCGGTTTTTGCAATATTTTGTATAAAAAGATACGAAGATCTAAATGAAATTGACAACAAAATTGGAGCAAATAAATTCTCTCACATTTAATCGGAAATTACGATTTTTGACAAAAATACTATTTTCTTTACTAAAATTTTTTCGATTAATTTTTAGGAAAAATCGTTTCCGAAAATTGTTTTGTTTTTTTTTTGTTTTTGTTATTTTAAAGAAAATCCGACAACTACGGTTTGAGATTATGAGTTTGCAAAATGTGTCGTGTAAACCGGAAAATGCTTATGGTTTCTTTTTTCCATAGCTCAAGAGAATAGAGCAAACGACGCGATATCAAAAATATAGAACTGCCGATAGCCGACCACTAGATTCTTCTTTGCATTGTCAAACGAATAAGCTGTAAGGGAAAATCCATTAGGGTAATTTCATATATAGAAACAAAACAATTCTAATCTAACCCAAAAGTTTGAATAGTTTATCATTTTTCCGGCTATTAATACATCCACATTCATACTGATACATACACAGTCGGTTGATAGATTTTCATTATCCACTTAAAAAATAAACAAACGCCGAAAAATAAACATTTTGCAAATAAAATTGTTTTAGTTGCTACATTTATATACATTTGGAATGTGGAAAATATACCAATAACTAATATTAACTAATGGAAATGCCCATGGTACAATAAAAATTAGTTATAAAATTGTTATTTATTTATTGGTTCTAAATAATCAATGTTATCAATGTAACACTTTAGTCGAATGGGTAACACATCAGCTGTGTACACTAAATCCCAACATAACAAAGCTAAATATACTCACATACCCATAGGATGGTTTACAATTAATAAAAACGTTGTTAAAGTACACAAACACAATATCAATTCTGAATATATGGTAAATTAAAAACCATTTAGTACTAGAGGGATCAATATTTTTTATACATGAAATAAACATTTATTGTATACATATGAATGGGTGTGTATGTCTGTTGAACATAGTAGATAGACGCCAGTCATTCCGTTCTAAGAATAATAACACTAAGCTTATTTTAGATATTATGCGCTCTAAATTGTTATTGTCAAAAAAATATTTCTCGCGACACAAAAAGTAATTGTGGCAGATCGCACATTTAGATTTCACATTGTTGAAATTTCATACACAAAACATTATGGTTAATAATTCAGAATTTGGTATGTAATCGACACGTATGGTACTTAACAAGTTAAAATAAGTATTTAGTTTAGAGATACGAAAAAAACTTTTAAAGATGAAACGAAGAACTTTTGAGATAAAATAAAAATGTTCATATGTGATTGTCGTAGATACTCGTAGTGTTTCAGATTTTCAGCAAGCACGAATATTATAAACTTCAGGTAGTCGACAACATAACTAACTTTTAAATTTGTTTACGTATATTTAAATTTTTCTGTTTAAATTTAAACGTAATCCTAAATCCTGCAAAGTCATAATATTATTCTGCTCCCCCTGATTTCGACTTTTATTATTTACGCCTTCTACCAGTGGACCACTTTAGTACTAAATTTTTTGAAATCTGTTTACATAATACATTTTTTCATCAATTCAAAGCCGTTGAACAGAAATGGTACAGTGCTATACGAGTATTATAGTAGCAGACAGGAGTTTTATGATAAGAAAATTTAATCAAGTCTTGTAACACCGTCAAAATTACGACATCATAACGCTAAAAAAATATTGCTTTGCTAATCAGAAGACTGAAAAATATAATTTAACGATTCAGTGACAATACGGAATACATCTGCTAATATATCGCCACTCTAAAACAAGATAATAAAATTTAAGTTTTACGATATATAGTTTTATAGAGTTCTACGTGTTACTACAAGTTAGAACGAATGATTCACCGACATCGAACATAACTACATATTAAGTGAATTTTGAATGCATTTTTATTATTGCTCAATAAGTTTGATATTTTATACTCGTGAATTTATTATTTATCGTAAAAAAACATAAAGTTATCGTCTGCAATTTAAACGAAATGAAAATTGCAATCCAAAATTAAAAATATTAAAACTAAACGTAGCATCCTTTTAGGTCATTTAAAATAAAACTTTTTGACTAATTATGTCGATACAATTTACAATAAAACATAATAGTATGTTGTGTTGAAACAAATTCATGTGGCGCCATATCTGTATGTTACTCTTTCGCTTAAGAAACGAAAGCGGAACTTGGGTAATGAAAGTGGATACAGTATTCGTTTCGAAGATGTATATAACAGACGGCATTTTTTTGGTCTCGTTAAAATACATCATGATGAACTCGGTTTCGACTTGATTTGAAATTTATAATTTTTTTAATGTACGTCGTTTGAAATCCTAAAAGGACCTCCACGGATATTACACCCGCGGACAATACCCCACCACTATTACCCCCAATGGACTGGGATTACCCAGGCTTTACTCCCGGATATTACCCCCAGGTAATTATACTACTCGTCATTCCCCTTCTGCCCTCAATTATTAGATCATTAAGGCATCTCTGATACCATTTAAAAATGGCAAAAAATACCATTTGCGTAATTACATGAGTATTCATGTTAAATCTCACTAGAACATGATGATTGACAAAAAAATCGAAACAAATTTCAAAACATGAAAACGTTTTCAAAAAATTTCCTGATTACCACCATTACAACCATTTCGTTAGGAGTAAAATTTTGTTTTTCTAATTTTTTAATATGATGAATTTGAGCTAAGATTGAAAAGCAAAATCTAGATCTATCACGCGTCAGTTCGATAGTCCATTTTTAAAAATAAGTGCAAATTCCAGGTAATTCACTTTCTTCCTCTATCTAGAACAGTAAGGTTTTACATAATATTTCACTAGGATCTGAGATTATGGTTTTTCTCGTTAAGCGACTACTATTGAACTCTATCCCATCCGGTATTCTCTATGCCATGCTGGACAATTCCATATAAATAATATCATTTTTACCTAAAGTTACTACCCAAACCTGGCCAATCAGTTAGAGCATTTTTGTTATTATGAATATTTTCTTAGAATACCACGTGGATATTCATGACGATTGGAGTCTTTTTGATGCTCCAAAATTGAAAAATACTCATGAATAATGTATTTCGCCTGCTACCATTTTCTTAAAATGCCCCAAAATTATGGCCCAGGTTTGGGTAGAATCCCGTATTTTTAGGTAAAAATGATGTTCATCGTAATTGCACATGTCATAGAAATTATCCATGTGAATTTCCATAGGATTAGAGAATTTTTAGAAAATGCTAATTTCTTTGGGGAAATATATTATTCAAGACTATTTTTCAATTTTGGAGAATTGCGTGGAGTAAAACAATATGTTGGGAGAAGGGGGGGGGGGGGGTTAAAATTGGAAGATGGCCTTCGGGAGTATTATCCATGGAGGAAAAGTCTTAGACTCTTGTGAAACACACGTGATATAAGTTAAGAGGGTACCGATACCGATGTACGCTTATTTATCAATGTGCAAATCACACGCGCCGCTCATCCTATGGTTTATTGATCCTATGGCTTATTGGTTGCGCGAAGCATCGGTTAATCAAGTTGACGGTTGAGACGGTAGACAGGACCTGACAAATGATTTAGGTTGTTTGCTACTGCATTGGCTAAAAATCGTAAATTGGAACATAATTTAATTGGGCAATGCACCTACTTTAAAATTATTAGAAATTGATCCTGACCAGCGAGAAGTATACTACAATAATATAGCTAGATAAAATTTTATCACATCAAAGGTGATCATTTGAGTTTTTTGAAGGTGCATTTCAATGGGCAGAACCAAATTCACAATTATCCATTAAAATTTCATAAAATATTGCGTGCAGATGCTCGATATCGAAAGTAAATGATTCCCGTGGCCCTATTCTGGTAATTCCCCAGAAATTTACATATAAATTTTATTTAAATAATTTTTTTATGGCATACTAAGGTAAAAAGTTAGTGGTAGTTTTTTTAGAACAAAACAATCTTGGGTATAACTTTCCCTGATAATTTCGCTATGGAAAAATTATTCCCCATTTACAAATACTTAAATCAAAAATTTTTTCTAGCTTACTAGAAAAAACTGATTTATATAGATACCACAAAGTGGTCAAAAATTAAATTTCTCCATTTTGGGAAAAATTTACTCATTTGTGCAGTAATGCCTGTAATATAATATGTGACGCTACAGTTTGTTAAAGCAAAAACATATGGCATTGCAAATAAAAAAATCTAAATTGAAATAAAATAACTTCAATTACATATATTAAATATATACCAATCTCACGTATTTCTTTTTTAAAAAATTGAACTTTCACATTACATATTGGAAATTCGCAATTTAAACTGTAAAACTGTCAGGTCCAGTTCGCAACCTCGTAATAAAAAAACAATGGGGAAACAACAAAACAAGCAATAATCTACATTTTCTACGAATATTCTACATACTTTACGAATTTTTGACATTGTTCACTGAAGCAAATATAACACAAGTAGCTAACACATAATTTTATATTGCCATTTTCCGTTTTTGTTTGCGTCGTCTACTACCAAACAAGTCTCGAGTTCATTACCACAAAAAAAAAACTTTTTGTACCAAATTTTCACTTTAGCAAACAAAATTTACTTATTAAGTAAAATTCTACCTAAAATATTAAGAAAAACTGTAAGATACAATACTTTTTTTTTGTTTACAGTAAAATTGCTCCAAGTAATGGATAAAAACTCAAATATCAACTTAAATTAAACAACAAGAGTTCTATCGAATTTTTTTTTTTGTTCAAATAGATGGAATCTGAACGTTAGTAAGGCTACGGTTGCAACATCGAGCAAGACGGCCACATCAAGTTGAATGCTAACACTGAGGATGAATAAATGTAAAAGAGAAGATGACAGATAAATCAATCGGGAAAAAGCAGTTACTAGGCCCGTATTTGTCAATATTTTTTGAGATATGAATATGATTAAATGAATGAGATTGCATATAAGACACCCGTAGTAAAGCCGAGAAATTAGAGAATAGTTATTAAATGGATAAAACATATACGGGAAAGCTTAATCTACAAAGTCAACTATTATTAACCCTTTGCACTCTATTTATTTTCAAGGTTGTTGGGTGTCAACTTGAATTATTTTTACCTAAATGAATTAAAATAATTTACAGTGGTACAATTGAACGTATTATATTTATTTCATTTATTATTATTATTTTATAATAGTAATAAATAAAATAAATAGTTTTAATTTTTATAATCTTTTACAGTGTACTTTTTTGGTCTACAGCGCGTGACAAACGAGTTATAGAATAAATCTATATTGTCACTTCAAAAGTGACATACGAGTGCAAAGGGTTAAAAGTTGTGATTTTATTATGTGATTACTAGAGGAGTTGTATGATTATGCACTAAAGGCCACCTTAGAATTAAATAATGAAATTATTTAATTAATTGGCTTCTTTCGGCTAGATAGAACTGGGAGTCGAGATCAATGTCACTTCGTCTGTTAAGTCAAGCGAGTAACAATGGACTCGTCGTCTTTCGACTGAGAAATGTCGCTACTTTATAAGTTTTACCGGCTCCTTCTAGTGTATCTCCATTTCAATTATTAAAATAATATTCAGAGTTGGGCCACCACATATCCCTGTACAAACCTGTCTGTTTGAGACTAATATTCTGTTTGGAGAAATTAAACAACATACATACTTCACTTTAACATAATTTATTAAATAAATCTGGAACTACAGAATTGAATGGTTTAGCCTGTTACATTAGCACATCAACAACCTAAAATTAAATAAACCATTAATAACACAGAACATTATTTCACATACTTACCACTTTGTTAAATTAATCCAAATAATATTCATCTGAAATTAAGAAACTAATTAATAATTTATATTGTCAAACATTTATTTTACAACAATAATTTCTGTGGCCACAAGGCAAAACGCAATAACTCGAGTTATTCCGAAAGTGAGTTGTTGTTAGAAAATGCCTTGGTTAGGTAAGAAAGACATCTTAAATCTGACTATTCTTATTAACACCTAATAATATAATTCATTCAGTTTCAGAAAAGTCAACCCTTATATGTAAACGAGGTGTTTTTATAAACAAAAATCATTTTTTAAAAATACTACTTTAAAAAATGGAAAATTCAGTTATTCCGTTTTGCCTTGCGGCCACAGATTTATACTTATCTTTTGACATTCCTGTAAAATTCATCTAGTAAACACAACTTGTCAACTTAACTGTCATTATTTTCGTTATGTAGTACTAGATTAGTAGCACGATGGGTGCGTTTTATAATGTATAATTAGTTACATAGTATATCGTACTAGTACTTTATTTAATGTTATTATTAGTAGTACATTTGTATATTAAAGTTAGCTACAATCTACATTAATTATAAATTCAAACATGACAGTTATAGCTTAACGTATAATATGTAAAATATATATGAACTGTTATTTTTGAAAGTGGTATAAGTCCATTTTTTCATGTTTCGAGATATTTAAGGGTTTGCGTTTGAGTTAATTTAAAAATACTGGCAAACGTTAATCAATCAAGTGATGTTTTTAACACTTTTACATCTTTTAAATTTTATTGTGAAATAATAATTATTGAAAATATTTGAAAAATAAACGTTTTTTCAGCTCCAAATGGACTTATACCACTTTCAAAAATAACATATTATAAGAAATAAAAACAAGAAAAAATTTAAGTCCATATTTTTATAGATATTAACTTCACTGAAATGAATTTTTTAATGTAAAAAATTATATTAAATAATTAAAATGAGTAGTATTAATATTTACGTTTAAAATGTGAATCAGTAATAAACGAATAGTGAGCGATAAAAAAAAATTAAAAGGATTGATGATCATTTGTTTGTGTGAGCGAACGAGATGCGACTACAGAAAAACCTCGATTTAACGGACTAATTGGAGAGTCAGTGCCTCAGGCACTTCTTACCTGATTATGTTGGGATTGGGTGTGTTGGATGGAAATGGGATTCTTAAATTATTATTGAATGATTTTCTGGAATATGGCCACCTGGGATGGAACTCGACCATGAGATTCATGATTTTTGGAAGAAGTTCTGGAATTGAAGTTCTGGCCACCTTGAGTTGGGACGGAACTCGTTGTATTCTTAACCGATTACGATTGAATTCGGTATCCTGGATGGAAATGAGATTATTAAATGATTTTTGGAAGAAATTCTGGAATATGGCCATCTGGGACGGAGCTCGTTCAATTCTTAACCGATTATGATGGGATTGGGTAAGTTGGATTAAAATGGGATTCTTACACGATTTTTGGAAGAAGTTCTGGAATATGACCTCCTAGGACAGAAATTGGGCATTGTGGATGAAGTGAGATTATCATATAATTTTTGGAAAAATTCTGGAATATGGCCATATAGATTATGCGCTCTTGTATTACAAGTACCTCAAAACTATAAATTTTCGCCTGGTTCTAAAGGTTCTGAAAATCTCATTATCTTAGAAGACATTATATTCCATGTTCCCGTGAACATTTTTCGAGGTCGTTGTTGATAAGAATAATATACATTTATCCGAGCCCTTTGTGTATTGTTCATAACGTGATTTTTGGTGAGAGTAAGTAGTTGATCAGCCATTCCTTTTCCATCATTTAACAATCCCATTTCCATCCAAGGTACCTAATCCCGTAATAATCGGTTACGAACCGATCGAGTTCCGTCCCAGGTGGCCATATTCCAGAACTACTTCCAAAAATCATTTAAGAATCCTATTTCCATCCAACATACACAATCATATCATAATCGGTTAAGAATTGATCGAATTCCCTCCCAAATGGCCTTATCCCAGAATTTCCTCCAAAAATCATTTAAGAATCCCATTTCCATCCAACATCGAGGTCCGTTAAATCGAGCGTTCGTTAAATCAGAGTTCGTGAAATCGAGGGTTAACTGTACTCTTTTGTTTTAACAATCAATAAAGTGAACATTCGTTGTAGTAGTGAATAGTTAAAATATTTATATTATTTTCAGCATTGATCGATCGAATAGTGAATATAACTTCTTTATAAGTGAATAGTAAAATTCTTCATAAGTGAATAGTAAAACAAAATATTTTTTGTTGCTTTTCATTATTGTTACTGATCAGTATTACAAATAACACTGTTCGATCACTAAAGAGTGAATAATTGATTTTAATGAATGAATTTTTGAACCCTATTATAATTACATATTAGGAATGGACTTATTCCACTTTCAAAAATAAGGTTTTTGTGATAACATTTTATAGCCAAAATTCTTTTGTGTACTTTATAAGAAAACCGTACTCCATTGAGTGTATGATTATAAATATGGAGAGAAGGTGTCTATATCTTCCTAAAATTACCGTTAACTCAATTTTTTTGAAAAGTGGACTTATACCACTTTCAAATAAAACAGTTCATATTGTAAAATTTCTTATATTCATTCAATTCGAAGCTGGCGAACAAACAAGTTGTTAAACATTAAAATTATAAATTATAAACTGTTTTGGTTAATTAATGAAAAGTATAGTGTTCAAAGCAGTGCTTAAGTTTTTTATTCAAAATTGTCTACCGTATAAATCGCTAGTCATCAGCTTTTGTTAAACATCAGCATTTTTCACCATATCATCTGTAACATCCATCTTTAACTTCCATCCATGAATTTCCACACTTCAATAATTGCATCTGGGTATGGATTCTGTTGCCTTTTCAAATTCAATTCAAGTTGGATTTTGTATACGTATACAGTGTATAATATACACTTTTAATATTGTGTGCTGTCATTTTGTATCATTGTGTGTGTGTCAAATCCACATGAAATTTAGCCAAAATGTTGACCCGATTTTATAAATGATACTATCGGTAGAGAAACAATACATTTTCTCTGCTCGCGAGCAATGGTAAAAATAACAGATGATAGATAAAACTTAAATAAAATTAATTTTCATATTTCATAATTCATAATTTTTTTTGTTATCGTGTCTCTTGATCGCATCGATGTATTGTTTTGTTATTTGTTTGTTTATTAGAAATATGGAAATGATAGAAGACGAACAAATAAAGAATTTTTTTTTTATTTTTGAATGAAATTACTTTTTCATGTATTTACTAGGAAGGAATTAGATGAAACTATATAGGAATAGCGACACAACACTTTATTAATTTAAATAATATTGTGAAATTTAATAAATTTACAAATTATGTACCTAACATATTATTTTGTGTTCTTAAATGACGTCAAAAACACAAAACAAAAAAAACATATTCTCCCTTGTCGATCCACAGACACCTATATTTATCAAGATTCAGTAATATTTTTGTCAATGTGTGTATTGAATTTGTTTTCTTTGTTTTTTCAATTGAAATTTTTTTAGTTTTTCTTTGTAATTCAATGCGTATAGATGTGATGTAAAGGTACATTATATATGTTTTTTATTAATTTTGAATAATTATATAACATTTTAATTGTATTTTCTTACTTTAGTGATAATAAATAAAATTAATAAGTGATAATTAGTGTTAAGATCTCGTAAAATGCCAAGAAGATGTTGTGTTATCGGCTGTCAAAGCAATTCTAGTCGTAATAAGGAAAATGATAAAATAATCCCAACATTTTGTTTCCCGGCTGATGATAATTTAACATTAAAATGGATAAAAGCACTCAAAAGAGAAAACTGGTATCCTACAAAATATTCAGCTGTGTGTCTTCAACATTTCCTACCGGAAGATGTCCAAAGAAATTTAAAAATAAAGATTGAGGACACTGATTATAAATTATCCCGTTCGAAATTAATAAATGGGACCGTTTCATCAGTTTTTCTAGGAAAATCACATCCTAAAACAGTACTACCGAAGAGAAAAACTCCAGCTAAAAGACTCGAGGAAATTAATTGCAGGATTGAAAGACAAAATGAGGCTGTGTTGCGGGCAGACATTATAAAAGGTTTTGATGATGTAAAAACCAATTATACGTTAAAGATTAAAAATGATGTTTTTAAAGAGTATCACACTTTTACTGAAAATAATTCTTTAGTATTTCATATTCTTGATGAAGATATCGAAAAAGGCTGCAATTTTAAAATAAGAACTGTGATAAATAGTGATTTAAAAGTTAATATTTTTGCAAAAAGGACTTGCATTGCAATGGGTGCTTCCAAATACGCAAAAAATTACACTCTGGTCGCAGTTGGAGAATTTGTTGGTAAGATACAAAAATTTGTCAAATTTTGGTTCAAAAAGTGATTTTGATTTGCTATTGGAAAATGCTTTAATGAATTTAAATACGGCTTCCGCATAAATTCCCGATGATTGTGTATTCCCAAATGAACTTATTTTTTTAACTGATCAAATTAAATTATTGCAACCTAAAAATAAAATACCGCGCTACTCTAAGAATTCGATCATTGTTGCCCATCTTTTGCATTCACAATCAAGCGCTGCATATAATATAATCCGACAGTATTTAAACTTACCGCATCCCGAACATATTCGACATATTTCTGCTTCTTTAAACATCTCGCCTAATAGTGAAATTTCAAATAATAATTATCTCAAACAAATTGTTTCTACATTAATTGATAGAGAAAAAAAGTCATCTTGATGATTGATGAAATATATATAAAGTCAGGAATTGATTATAATGCTGGTAATATAAAAGGATTTGCTCAAAATTCGGTAGAAGTTTTAGCAAAAACAGTACAAACTTTCATGGTTGTCTCAGCTTTTGGTACCTTTAAGGAAGTTGTAAAATTGGCACCAGTTAAAGACTGTACTGGTAAAGAACTTTACAGCTTAACAAAAAATGTTCTTATATATTTGCATAGTATTGGGTTAGAAGTATTTGTTATCATGACTTATAACAATAGTTGTAATCGACGCATGTTCGAACTTTTTACTTCCACAAAAGATGCAATCATCAATACATTTTGTAAAAATAACAAAAATATGTGCTTTTCTGAGCTTGAACTAACATCAGCGAATTGTAATCCCAACCAAAAGATCGTTATTACTCATCACTTGTCATCACTACAGTCCAAATTGTATGGAGAGGCAAAAAAATTTAAACTAAAACATAATTTTCGTTACCTATGGGTTCAGGATAACAATATTTTACTCCCCAGCAAAGTGATTCCAAGATATACCGAATTGATTTACTCAACGACATTAGTTATCTTCAACGTATACATGGATAATCCAGTTCTACATTATCATAACAGAACAACATTTTCGAGCAACTACATTAAAGCTAAGTCATTAGTTTCATTTTCTATGGTTTATTTCTTAATAAATTGTTTGCTTATATCCTTCTGATATCTAATTTAGTTCTATCTGCTCACATAATTACTATAGTTCTAGTCTTTTTTCGCCAAAATATTACTATTTTTTATTTTCTCTATTTTGAAACCATGTTAATAGTAACCAAAATTAGTAATTTCATGTTTTATTTGTTTACATTTGAGTTGTCAAGTTTAATGGAATTTTACTTTCTCTTTGTGGGCACCTGTGTAAGTGATGTTCGTAATGACAATATTAGAAAATCAGAAAAAACAAAAATTGTGCAATCCACCAGTGCACCTAGAATACTACAGGCCACACTGCTTTAAAAATTTTGCTATATGACGTCAATTTATGTCGACTGTTCTCTCTTTAGCTATTATAGGCAGCACTAAAATTAAAAAGATTGTTTTGAATTTTTTTGGGTTTGCTGTCATATTGATAAGAAAAAATTGTAAACAAACAAAAAGAAAAATACTTTAATAATATGTTTTAAAATTCAATAAAAAGCTATTGGTAAAAGTAATAATTCATAATATTATTATAAAATTATGCATTCTAAATTGTGTAAAATATGTAAACACGTATAAAATGTGTTCTCATTTCGTATAATTTACGAGAAGACATAACCTTACTTTTAGCACTCGTATAGAATTTTTTTTTGTGTTTGTTTTCGTTTTTTATTTTTATGAACATGACTGCCGTCTACAGTTCAAAGAATAAACTGCAGACATAAATTTAATGACATAGCAAGCAGTGTGGCCTGTAGTATTCTAGGTGCACTGAATCCACTCAGTTAATAATCAATTTTATACCTATTAATAATAGGTATAAAAATTCAATTGTGTGCGAGTTTGTGTCTTCAATTATCAAGGCGCGACCGAAAATTAAATTTATTACTTAATTTATTACTTAATTACTTAATTAAATAATGTAGATCGAGCTACTTGTTGTCTCGAATTATTTATCTTTTGTTATAGTCACCGCGATTAATGGAGGTAAAGTAAGTGTTTCTAATAAGAATATATTTAACCAGTATTTTTTGAATATTGACGACTATGTTAATCAAGCGACAGTATCGACTACGAGTAATTCTAAAGCGAAACTCCTGAATATTATTCAGTTTAACATTCGTAGTATGAATGATTTAAAGAAATTGGACAGTTTTCTGGAAATTTTAGATGTCTTAACTTGCGACATTCATATTATAGTAATAACTGAAACATGGATAAAGTCATTTGACAAGCAGTTTTTCAATATTAACAATTACTCGAGTGTTTTTAGTTGTAGGGATGATAGATTGGGTGGCGGTGTAGCAATGTTTATTAGATTCGATATAAAGTATTCTGGTGTATTCATTGACGATAGTTCGTATGATTTTCAATTCATTCTATTAGGATTAAACAATTTTAATACCAAAATATGCGCTGTATATCGACCGCCGAGTTCTGACATCACTCAATTTTTTGATAGGATAGATATTTTACTGGGTGGAAATAGTAATAAATCCGATATGATACCAGTCGGTGATATTAATATACAAATATAATATTCTATTAGTTAATTCAGACTGTTCTTTTTGTATGATACTTCCGTGTATTCATTTTGGAATATCTGCATTACCTTCGTGTGATGTAATAGCTTTGAATTCGATATATCAACAGATGAATATAACGTTAACTTTGCAAATTAATTGGCTGTCTGATCTTTATTTGTTACAATTATCTGCTTATTTAGACGTATTGATTGTATTTGTAATTTATTTTTCAGTACATTTCTCGCGATTCAATAACCTTTTCAGTTTTTATGGATAATTGTGATTTTGCGGATTTTTTAATTGTACATCAAAATGTTCGAAGTCTTCGAAGGAATTTTGACGTACTGGTTGCCAATATTAATGCATATAACACAAGGCCCTCGTTTATATTTTTAAGTGAAATTTGGATTCACACTAATGAATTGTCTTCATATAATTTAAATGGTTATACGTTGTTCGGTGCGTGCAATGATTCGTATAGAGCAGGTGGTGTTGCCGTCTTTTTTGACTCAAATTTAGATTGCTCAGTTAGTGCCCATAACTTACCATCAGCCGATATCATAAAGGTTGAGTGGAGATTTTCTTCTGATTTATATGTCTTTTTATGCATCTATCGACTTCAATCTACAGCTGTGAGTGTCTATGTTCGGGAAGTGGCCGAGGTTTTGGGCAGTATTAGGTCAAAAAATCTGTTTGTTTTTGGAGACATTAACATTGATATTCTTGGGTTTCCAAGCAACAGCATTGATTATCTAAACCTTATGTCATGTTTTGGGCTTGAGTCATTGATTTGTACTCCCACGCGGGTTACTGCTTCTTCTTCAACGTGTATTGACCACTTTTTTGCTAGACTTAGGTCTAATGATCTTTCAGGTATAAGAACATCGGCTGTGGACTTAAAAATTTCTGACCACCACTTGATTGAGATACGGTTTAAGGCTTCTCAGATACTGTTACCAAGGTCTAATTTGAACCAAAATTCCACGAGAAGTAGAAAGAAACTCAATCTGTTGTTGTTATATGAAAGGTTGAATCTTATGGACTGGGGGTTCATTTTTAACATCGACAATCCATCTCTAGCTCTTGAGGTATTTTTGGATAATATTTTTATTATCTTGGAACGCTGCTACACTTATTGCTCGTCTAAAATTAAACGCCTGCAGCCTTGGATCTCCTTTGACCTTGCGCAACGTATTAATAAAAGGAATAAACTGCGGTCCAAGTTAAATAAGCGTCCTGATAATGCAGTACTTCGTGATAGCTATAACAGAATGTGCACCATAATTAATGTAGATATCAAAAATGAAAAGGAAACCTATTATTCTAAGCGTTTTTCTGCTAACCGCGGTGATATAAAAAAAAACTGGATTTTAGTGAACGAGATTCTGACTCGTAAACCTAAAACTTCACTAGTCAAATCTATTTTAGCACAGAACGGAGAACTTCTTACGAGTGATCTAGAAATTGCTAATGAGTTTAATTGTTATTTTTCTAGTGTTGCTAAAGATTTAGGTGCTAAATTTGACTCTGTCAACACGTCATCTAGTTTCAATTTGCCTTTTGATTTCGGTCCGACAACGTTTTTTATGACCCCAGTATCTAGTTATGAAGTTTTTTCAATCATTTGTGCTTTAGAACCGAAATACTCAATTGATAATGTTGGCCTGAGTAATTATATATTAAAAGTCATTGCTGGGCATATTAGTCCCGTTCTTGCACACATTTTTAACCTTTCCTTTGAGTTGGGAGTTGTACCCGATCGACTGAAAACAGCAACTATAATTCCCCTTTTCAAGAATGGTAATCGCCTTGATAAAGGTAATTATAGACCTATTGCCTTGCAGCCAGTAATCCTAAAAGTTCTTGAAAAGGTAGTTAAAAATAGGGTTTCCAATTTTTTAGATAAAACGGGTGTGCTGAGTATCCATCAACATGGTTTTCGTCATGGTATGAGTACCGAATCGGCCTTGTTAGATTTTCTAAATACAATCAACACTGGTTTAAATAAAGGTAATAGCTGCGGTGCTTTATTTATTGATACAGCTAAAGCCTTTGATATGGTTGATCACAAGCTTCTGCTATCTATTATGTATGATATAGGGTTTAGAGGAGTGGCAAATAAGTGGTTAGCATCGTATTTAGATGGTAGATCGGTGAGAGTTAAGATAAATGATAATTTAAGCGATCCGAAATTTATTGACGTTGGTGTTCCCCAGGGTTCAGTATTAGGCCCTCTGCTGTTTCTCATTTATACAAACTCCGTATTTAAATTGAATCTTCATGGTTATTCAACCGGGTTTGCTGATGACATTGCTCTGGCTTACTGTGGGAATTCTCCCAGCAACGTTATTTCGATGATCAATTCTGATTTAAAAGTTTTACTCTCATGGTTCGACAAACATCGCCTGATCTTAAGCCGGAAAACTAAATTCATGTTGTTTAAATTGTCTGGTAGCTTTAATACGTCTATTTTGCCGCGGGTGACTAATCACAGCAGGTATGATTGTGCGTCTAGTGGTTGCCACTCTGAGTGCTTTGATATCGAACAAGTTGACTCGTTTAAATATCTTGGTGTTCACTTGGATACTTGCCTTAATTGGAAAACGCATGTTAATTCAGTCCACCAGTATCTGTCATCAACTGCTAGAATTTTCTACCTTCTTCGTGATTATTGTCCTCCGTCGGTTCTAAAAATAGCTTACCGTGCGCTAGTTATGGCTAAATTGGAATATGGATTGTCGTGCTGGGGTGGTTGTTATGCTGCAACTTCGTATCATTTATATGTTCTACAGAAAATGATTTTGAGAATATATCTAAAGAAACCAAGAACTGAACCATCATGGAATTTATTCTTTACGACGAATATTTTGCCGTTGAAACATTTGTATGTTTATAAGGTATTGAGAGTTTTTTTTAATCGAAGTGGTCAACAAATAATGAGAAGCGATTTTCGTTACAATTTTCGCGGTAACCATCAATTTCTTTGTAACATCCCAAGATTCTTCAATGACCACTTCCGACGCTCTATTCTGGTCGCTGCACCAACCTTTTTTAATGCGCTACCAATTTACATTAGGAAGGACATTCATTTGAAGTCCTTTTTACCTAGAGTTAAACAATGGCTATTTGAAACTGTTGATATCTCCTATTTATTCAGGGTTATTACATAAAACTTGATGTATTTAGTCACATATTATGAAGTTGAAATTTAGTAGTAAAAGTAGTAGTAATGGTAATGGTAGTAATAGTATTAGTATCTTAGTCATTTTATTGTAAGCTTTTATCACATTTTATTCTCATTTTAATCATTTAATTTTGTAAATATTAGGATTATGTTGTATTTTTATGTATTACGCGAATTTGCTTCTGCCGTTTTTTCGGCACAAAATTCGTTATATTTTTTTGAATAAATAAATAAATAAATAAATAAAATATACAAATAAATAAAAATAACAACATTACGAAAAACTATTTACACTTATTAAGTAATTTAGATTTAGTGTTATCAAATTCTATTGAAACTCGCAGTTCTAGTGGTAATATCGTTGATCACGTAGCGACGATCATAACATAGTTTTTTCGAAATTTAAGTACAGAGATAAGTTTCTTGTTAAAAAACTTGAAAAGCACATAATAAATTAAGGCTAAATAAATGAATTATTTGCAGCATACTTATCTGAAATTCAGATCAACAATGTTGAGCCAAATATAGTATTTCTACAATTGATTGACAAGTACAAGCAGCTACTAAACAAATATACTAAAGTTGTATATTTAGATGCTAAACTTAAATCTATCAACTGCCCGTGGATTGATTACGACCTGTGGAAGCTTATTCGCCAAAAAATAATCTCTTGAAAAGTTTAAAGAAGAGTCGTTGTAATTTAAATAATGGAACTACCACCAGTATACTTGTAAACAAAATTAGTGATATTAGTAAGAAAACTAGCAGACCTGTGACTGAATAATCAGTCACGTGAATACATTTTATTGAATTTTTGGTTAAGAAATGATGAAAAAGATTTTTTAAGCTGTAAATTTTATGCACTTTTATCAAAAATAAAGTAAATTCATACACGCGGTTAGTTTTTAAATCTTAAACGGCAAGCACGCGCTCAAATGCACACAGCATGACTTACGTGCCAAGTCAAATATTCATATCTCAAACGGGAAGCTAGCGCTCGGGATCACATGACCACTTATGCGCTCAAACCAAATATTAAAATCTCAAAGGGAAAAGCACACAATTGCCGAGGCGCGCAATTTTAATCTAAATATTTAATAAGAAATGTACAAAAGGATAATAAAATAGGAATTTACATTACAATTTTTATGCGCAGAATCTCTACAAAAACAACATAATTTGTTGTGATGCGCCCATCCCGATCAGCTGTTTTATCGCTTGTACCATCGATAAACACCTTGAGTCCGTCAAACGAGCGGCATCGTGAAAAGGCCACATACATCTGACCGTGCGTAAATACGGGGGCCGGCAAGTACACTCCTATCTTCTTCAAGCTTTGGCCCTGACTCTTGTTGTTGGTCATGGCTGGACCGGAAATTGGATGCGAGACATTTTAAATGAGAAGGTGCCTTCCAAGGGCGAGAGTTTAATGTGTGGGATGAGAACGCGCTCGACTTTTGAGAAGCCAGTCATCACCTCACATTCCAGACTGTAGCGGTTTATTTTCGCGACGCGCATTGATCACTCTCAACTTTATCAACACTATGTTTTACTTTTTGTTCGCCGGGCAATAGGTCAAGCACCTGCTGATTGATTAGCGCGTAATCATCATTTTTGGGTGCAAGGATGGCGCGCTTCTCGATGGTTTCGTCGGCTAGTGTTGTGTTGATACCACCATACACGAAATCGTGATCGATTCGGTTCGAGCACTGCCGTTTCCAACAGAAAGCAAGTCGTCCTCACCTTCATCGACACGCATGTTCTTGGTGAGTGTAAATATGTTTATCAATTTCCAAAGCGAGTTCAACTTGATGTTTGATTCGCAAGTTCGCGCATCCCACCTTTGGTACTACAGGCAAACACTGTCGGAAATCACCACACATGAGTATGATTTTTCCATTAAATGGAACACTCTCTTCCGGTTTTCCTCTGTACAGACCTCGTAACAATGTCTATGATTGTGAGCGCTGCCCCTGCCATGATGCTCGCCTCGTCTATCATGAAGAGTCGCGCGCTTTTCAAATTGGCAGCATGCGAGAAGTTTGGCTTCATTGATGGAACTGATGACTCATCCATTGGAACCTGCAGTTTGAAAATGTTATATAGCGTACGGCTACCTTCCATCATGCTCGCAGCGATTTCAGTGAAGGCAGAGCAAATGGACTCCAAGCAACGCCCTTTGGCAAATGCAATGAGTGATTGCAATACAAATGTCTTGCCACACCCGACGGAAGCGTCAACGTAAAAGACCTTTGCTGAGAGGGTTTCAGATTCGAGCGCGGGAGGTACAATCGGATCATGTTTAGGGGTCACTTTAGGGTTGACTATGAAAAAATTAAGAGTATTAATAAAATAGAAGAAATAGATAGAGTCTCATGACAAAATTTTATTTTTACACTCACAACTATTAACACCAAAATGTATGTAAAATCATTTTATGTTCTCTGCGTTTTGTTTAATTGAGATTCAATTACAAATTTTCTACTCATTTTGTCATCACAGTGTTGTTATGACAAAAACATCGGCAAATTTAATAAATTTTGTCATTGTCACGGTGTAATGCGCATGATCATAGATTCAATATAAACATATTTTGTCATGGCATTCTGGCGTCGTGACAAAATGTTGCTGAAAACACCTGAGGTACCCGTTTCAGGTACATCCCGGTGGAATTTTTCCGATTTTTCTAGCAAAGGCACACCGCTATATTTATGTCGACCTACCTTGAAAAATTTAAACGGATCGGATCATGTTTAGGGGTCATTTCAGTGTTGAGTTTGAAAAAATCAAGCGTATTAATATAATAGATAGCTAAGGAAAAGTTTTGGGCTAAAAAAACCTTCAAATCCTACTGAGATAATCAATCTAATCAATGAACTTGAATCATGTAAAGGATCTGGACCAGATAATATTTCGGCTGCAGTTCTAAGACAAATATTCATCAATTTAAGTATCTTCTCTCAGATCTATTCAATAAAGTTATATGCAGTGGCATTTATCCTGAATGCTTGAAAGTGGCTAAAGTAGTGCATGTCTTTAAGCTGTAAATTTTTTAAGCTGTAAATTTTATGCACTTTTATCAAAAATAAAGTAAATTCATACACGCGGTTAGTTTTTAAATCTTAAACGGCAAGCACGCGCTCAAATGCACACAGCATGACTTACGTGCCAAGTCAAATATTCATATCTCAAACGGGAAGCTAGCGCTCGGGATCACATGACCACTTATGCGCTCAAACCAAATATTAAAATCTCAAAGGGAAAAGCACACAATTGCCGAGGCGCGCAATTTTAATCTAAATATTTAATAAGAAATGTACAAAAGGATAATAAAATAGGAATTTACATTACAATTTTTATGCGCAGAATCTCTACAAAAACAACATAATTTGTTGTGATGCGCCCATCCCGATCAGCTGTTTTATCGCTTGTACCATCGATAAACACCTTGAGTCCGTCAAACGAGCGGCATCGTGAAAAGGCCACATACATCTGACCGTGCGTAAATACGGGGGCCGGCAAGTACACTCCTATCTTCTTCAAGCTTTGGCCCTGACTCTTGTTGTTGGTCATGGCTGGACCGGAAATTGGATGCGAGACATTTTAAATGAGAAGGTGCCTTCCAAGGGCGAGAGTTTAATGTGTGGGATGAGAACGCGCTCGACTTTTGAGAAGCCAGTCATCACCTCACATTCCAGACTGTAGCGGTTTATTTTCGCGACGCGCATTGATCACTCTCAACTTTATCAACACTATGTTTTACTTTTTGTTCGCCGGGCAATAGGTCAAGCACCTGCTGATTGATTAGCGCGTAATCATCATTTTTGGGTGCAAGGATGGCGCGCTTCTCGATGGTTTCGTCGGCTAGTGTTGTGTTGATACCACCATACACGAAATCGTGATCGATTCGGTTCGAGCACTGCCGTTTCCAACAGAAAGCAAGTCGTCCTCACCTTCATCGACACGCATGTTCTTGGTGAGTGTAAATATGTTTATCAATTTCCAAAGCGAGTTCAACTTGATGTTTGATTCGCAAGTTCGCGCATCCCACCTTTGGTACTACAGGCAAACACTGTCGGAAATCACCACACATGAGTATGATTTTTCCATTAAATGGAACACTCTCTTCCGGTTTTCCTCTGTACAGACCTCGTAACAATGTCTATGATTGTGAGCGCTGCCCCTGCCATGATGCTCGCCTCGTCTATCATGAAGAGTCGCGCGCTTTTCAAATTGGCAGCATGCGAGAAGTTTGGCTTCATTGATGGAACTGATGACTCATCCATTGGAACCTGCAGTTTGAAAATGTTATATAGCGTACGGCTACCTTCCATCATGCTCGCAGCGATTTCAGTGAAGGCAGAGCAAATGGACTCCAAGCAACGCCCTTTGGCAAATGCAATGAGTGATTGCAATACAAATGTCTTGCCACACCCGACGGAAGCGTCAACGTAAAAGACCTTTGCTGAGAGGGTTTCAGATTCGAGCGCGGGAGGTACAATCGGATCATGTTTAGGGGTCACTTTAGGGTTGACTATGAAAAAATTAAGAGTATTAATAAAATAGAAGATAAATAGATAGAGTCTCATGACAAAATTTTATTTTTACACTCACAACTATTAACACCAAAATGTATGTAAAATCATTTTATGTTCTCTGCGTTTTGTTTAATTGAGATTCAATTACAAATTTTCTACTCATTTTGTCATCACAGTGTTGTTATGACAAAAACATCGGCAAATTTAATAAATTTTGTCATTGTCACGGTGTAATGCGCATGATCATAGATTCAATATAAACATATTTTGTCATGGCATTCTGGCGTCGTGACAAAATGTTGCTGAAAACACCTGAGGTACCCGTTTCAGGTACATCCCGGTGGAATTTTTCCGATTTTTCTAGCAAAGGCACACCGCTATATTTATGTCGACCTACCTTGAAAAATTTAAACGGATCGGATCATGTTTAGGGGTCATTTCAGTGTTGAGTTTGAAAAAATCAAGCGTATTAATATAATAGATAGCTAAGGAAAAGTTTTGGGCTAAAAAAACCTTCAAATCCTACTGAGATAATCAATCTAATCAATGAACTTGAATCATGTAAAGGATCTGGACCAGATAATATTTCGGCTGCAGTTCTAAGACAAATATTCATCAATTTAAGTATCTTCTCTCAGATCTATTCAATAAAGTTATATGCAGTGGCATTTATCCTGAATGCTTGAAAGTGGCTAAAGTAGTGCATGTCTTTAAAAGTGGTGACAAGCTAGATGTTCATAACTACCGTTCAATTTCAATATTGTCCGTTTTCGATAAATTACTGGAGAAAGTTTTAAATAATCGTATAAACAATTTTTTGAAAGAACATAATTTCTTTTATAGATATCAATATGGTTTTCGCAGTGGTGTTGGTACTGAAATAGCGTTGATTGAAACGGTTGATATGTTAAATCTTGCATTAAATAATTCATCGTATATGGGTGTTTTGTTTCTTGATTTACGTAAGGCGTTCGATTGTATTGACCATGCTATCCTACTTGAGAAGCTGTATCAATATGGGTTTAGAGGAACTCCATTTAATTTAGTGAAGAGTTATCTGGTCAATCGATTGCAATACGTTTCCATTAATGGACATTCTAGTACTCTTCAACCAATCACTTCTGGAGTACCGCAAGGTAGTGTTCTGGGTCCAACACTGTTAATAATTTTTATAAATGACATTTGTAAATTGAAATTGTATGGTAAAATTCGATTATTTGCTGATGACACATCACTTTTTTATAATGTTAATAAATGTGAGGATATTCCCGCAATGGTACAAGCTGATTTGTTGGTTCTAAATGAATACTTCAATTGCAATATGCTATCCATAAATTTAAGGAAGAGAAAATTTATGTTATTTAAATCGGAACATAAAACTGTTAATACCACTTTTAATTTAAGTATATCTAACATAAATATTGAAACAGTTGACAGTTACAAATATCTAGGTTTGATATTTGATTCAAAATTAATTTGGGAAAGCCATATTGATCACATTTGCCAGAAAATAGCCCCTTTGGTTGGCTATATGCGTAAACTTACTTATTTTATCCCTACAGCAGTACTGCGTAATATTTATTTTGCGTTCATTCACTCGCGGCTTAGTTATGGCATTGGTGCTTACGGGCTGTCGGCAAAGTCTAGGTTATGTAAGGTCCAATCTCAAAAAAATAAAGCTCTTAAAGCAGTATATATATTGCCACTTTTGTTTTCAACCTTTGAATTATATTCTAGTGTCGCTAAAGGTGTTCTTCCGGTATTAGCGTTGAACAATTTATCCATTGTGGCATATGTTCATAAGGTTATTAATAGTGACGGTACTTTATATAACTTGGAATTTCGTACGCCTGTCCATATGTATCAGACTCGATTTGCACATAATATTTGTAGAGCAGCGTTTAATAATGAATATGGTAGGAAACGGGTATTATATATTGGCCCGCTAAATTATAATAAATTACCAGAACCGGTGAAATTAATACGAGACTTGCATAATTTTAAACAAGCTGTTAAGGAATATTGTCATTCGAATATCTCGCGTTTTCTGCTCTAGGGTGATTGTAAAATTGCATTAAATGTCTACACGTTTCTACTTATTATTGTTTATCTTTGTAAATATATAGTTTATTTATTTATTTTTATTATTATACATACTGTTATTTTATGATCTTAATTAAATTCGGTAAACCCCTTCAAAGGACAATAAATCCACTGGGGAAATTGAAGCTTTTATTAAATTGTTGTAAGTTTAGTTTGTTACCATTAATATTATTTCTAAATATTGTAAACTATTGCATAATTATATGTTCAATGAAATAAAGGAAAAAAAATTATATTCATATTGACCAGTGGAGCCTTATATATTAATATTTAAGATGATCTTCTAATAAATGTAATATCAAACTTAATTTAATATTTATAATGTTAAAATAAATGTTGATGATCCCTTGATGAACTTTTACATTCTGTTAAGCTAAAAGCTGTTAATGAATTTTGATCTGATCTTCTTTATGTCAATAAAAGGTTATGTTTAAAAATATCGAACCACGTCATTTAATTCCTTCATTGCAAAGGAACTTCTTAAAGAATTTAATTTCATGTTTGATGGTTATTGATTGGTTTGCACTAGATTGGATTTTTAAGTCTAGCAATTGATGATAAATGAATGACTAAAACTTTGTAACTACTGTTAAACCCACATATTTCTGTACTTCGGGTCTCTTCGAATAATTCAATTCCATTAATTTCCTTAGTATTTATTTTACTTTTAGACTGGCCAGGTTTTAAAAATTTTAATGACGTTCTCCATAATTTAAAATGCTTCCATAGCACTACACGTTTTTGGTGAAATGTTTTTGAAGCTAAGATCATGTTCTTATTAAACAATGTATCAAATCCCAAAGAAAAAAACCGAAGTTCGAAAGTATAATTACAGTTAGAAATTTGTTTTTCTTTTTAATAAAAATTATCAAATATAAGTTTTGTAATCTAAAGTATTTAATCTTTTTTGCAATCGAAATTTTAAGTACTTAAATTTGTTGTAGAGGTATTTCATGCAGTTATTAATCATTCAATTTTTTCCAGTTTTCAAATGTTGATCTTTAACCTGGATTGGAAGCGGTTTCGTTTTACTCAAATGCAATCATCTTCTACTTCTTGTAAAGGTATTAAGTTTAACAATTTCTTGAACAATTCGATTATTTATTTTATAGAAAAAGAAATTTCAAACTTAAATTTTAATCCTTAAAATAAATAAATTATCAGTTGATCAATTTTAAAAGGACCTCTGATCTAAATATAATTGCGTATTACGACTATTATATATATTCCGTGTCATAATTTCTAGAAGTTCTAATAAAAATTCAATTTAAGTTTAAAAGTCTCGTTGCCTTGCAAAAATTTTTTATTTTTACTACTGTGAAAGCTCCTTAAATCACCAACAACTGTTATCTTGTACTTATCTATTGTTCGGTGATGTCTTTAAATCATGGCTACAATAATATAAATTTCACAGTTTACGCTCAACAATTGAAGGCGATTAACTTTTCAATCAAATAATCCATCTCTAATCAAACTAATTTCAAAACAATTTTTCAGAGATTATCGCATATTTCAGTTCTGCAGACGAAAGTTGAAAATTCACTTGATTCTACCTGACTGCAGCTAACACAATAAACTTTCATCAGAAATGGTTTTATAAATGGTTAGGTAGAAGACATTTAGAAACGAAAAAACGTATTTTACGCTCAGCTAGCAATTAATTTGACACCCCTTTTGATTTTGTATTCAAGTCCTTCTGAAGAAAATTTACCGACTGAAAGAAAATCAAATGTCCCTTTGTATGATTTGATTTGGCGAAACAAAACACATAATTTGAGTAGAAGAAAATACTAATAATCTTTGTTGTCCAAAGTGTTTTTGATAGAGTGCTAACAATATCTAACGAAAAAGGTCTAATTAACAAAATTAAATTTTTTACAAAGACCAATTCTACACAATTTTGAAAAGGCCTAATAATATTCTGCACACGTTTATTTCATTTTTATTTTTTGCTAAATCCCATTTCAACAACACAATTTATAAAGAATTGTAGTGACAGAATTTCAACACGAAAAATAAAATAAAATAAAAATATTTAAACCTTAATTGAAAATTTATTAACACTTTTCATATCGCTGAACTGAAAAAATACCCACTTTTTGTTGTTAAGAAATGTTTGTGTGTTTACCATTGTATATAACTTAAACATCCGTGACCTACTAAATTTGGGAATTGACAAAAAACGAAACAATAAATTTCGTATGAGTGTGGGTTCCCCATATTACATACAAATATGTACGCCGATTTATGTCCATAAATAATGAAATATTTTGTTTTTCACCCATCAAACGAGTAACGAAAATTCCGCCCAACCAAATAAAAAAAAAAAATTGGAAAATTTTGCGTGGATGCTTACGGCTCACGCAATACCATAATATTCGGATGTAATTTGTGTACGAAAAGGCTTATGTGTAGTACACAAATCTAATTTCATATAACGGTAATGTCCATTATGTTAACCGTTCGCCTGGTATATTTCAATACGTTGAACAGTTGAAATCATAAACACAAAGATTATGCTGCTGCGGTAGAGGCAAGGCAAATATTGTGCGTGGTTAATTGAAAAAGTATTTCCATGAAAATGGGAAAAATCCTTGTTCATATAATAATTTAATTTTTTTTTTTAATTTAATGAAAAAATTAGGTACGTCTTATTTTTTTATTTATTTATTTATTTGAAGTTAATTTAATAATTTCGGGTAATTTAATTTTCTTTTCATAGATTTTTGTATTTTATTTGTCGTTTTTTAAGGCTGCTCAAGAATATTAAAAAGATTTTGATTGAAGTGAACAAAAATTAGAAAATATATATAAAAGAAACGAGCATCTGTAACAAACACAAAAACTGGAACATTTTCGTTAACCCATTCGGTAATGAATTGGAAATTTCTGTCTTTTACAAAAAAAAAAAAAAATAACTAACAAAAAATATTTGTCCAATATAATATTATCACCATTTATGTCTGCTACTGAAATGTGATAACATAATTTAATTTAGTTGGTTCATATGAGATAAAATATCTTTTCGAACTTAGCGTAGTGTCAGTAAGATATACGACACATACATGTTCGTATGAATCAAAACATTGGTACATATGAATGAAAGAGAAAGAAAATTATTTGGGTCGCGAATTAATTACATGTTGACTAAAGGACCAAGTTATGGTAAATGAAAAGTTTATTTTACAATTTTATAGTTGACCTGTTTACTGTGAAAATATTATTGGAAGATTAAGACGAAATACCACTCAGTTATTCACACCCGATTTTGTGAAACACGATTTATCGACCAAATTATGACTTATGATTGTCTCGCGCTGCCCAAAATAATAGTAATGAAAGATATTCATGAAAAAAATTCTTAAAACACATCCAGATTTCATGAATAATATTTGTTTGTACGCATTACGCAACAGATTTTTGCCAACAGTTGCGTGTTATAAAATTAACACTTCTGAAATAATTTTTATTTGATGTTCAATGATTGGATAATTAGTAGGATTAAGATTAATTACACAGGTTATGTGCCTAGTCCATAACAACGAATAAATTGAATTAAAAATTAAAATTTTGGTACATAGTTCGTGCTAGTTGTGTATACCCGTTTAAAATAAAATTTGAACTTACAATGACCGCTAAGTGTTAGTGTTTATTACAATTTCACCATCATGTGAAAATAAGAATTTGGAAGACGACTTCTTCTCAGAGTCTGTGCCAGAGATGTTGCTCGAACAAATCTCCAGGAGCAACAACAGGCGATCGCAGAGGAAGGTAACAATCGCACAAATGCGGAATCTGCGCGAATAATGATTCATGCAAACGAGCACAGTATACTTGAAAAATCACCGTATGAATTATGGCTCGGTAAATAGACGAAAATCGATAATTTGCGTATTTTTGGGTCAGAGGTGTTTATATACATTCCAAAAGAAAAAACGATAAAACCAAAGATCCAAAGGCAGTCATGTGTGTTCCTCGAACATTACAATCATTCGAAATCGTATCGAGTGTTGAAATCGGAGACCAACAAAATTGAGATAGCTCGTTACATAATTTTTCTTCCAGAATAATCAATGGTTGCACAAGACATCAACGAACTAATGAAGGCCGGCGAAAACACGAACGTGACAGATAATGAATTAGCACTAATCACCTGTGATTCATTATCTGTCACGTTCGTGTTTTCATGGGCCTTCATTAGTTCGTTGATGTCTTGTGCAGCATCGGCGAAAAAAATCGATCGTGGGACTTGGTCAATAAACCAAGCGATCAAAAGGTGATTGATATACGTTGGGTCTACAAACTAAATCAAATTTCAGATGGAGACATTGACCACACATGGTGGCATCAAAACGAATGTTAATGAAACAGTTCGACATAAAGACAGCTTTTCTAAACGCTGATTTGGACGAGAACGTTTATATGAATCAACCGATCGAATATGAAATAAGTGTCGCGCTGCTAGAACAAAATGTTTACGTCAGTTATTAAAAAATGTAACTTTATGACCAGTAAAACGGATTTTGTGTGTAATGGGAAGAATGGAATAATGATACTTCCGATTTATGCGGAGGAAAAAACATTCGTGTCAAATATTTCTTGGTGCTTCAAATTGAACAAAGACCAAATGGATTGATTCGTGTGAATTAGCAGGCGAATACACAAAATGTACTCAACCGTTTTGCCATGGCTTAATGCAATACAGTGGCATCGAACGATGTACAGAATCTTGGCGATTTTGAAGTGGATGGAGAAATCAATTTTCCGTATCGTGAGGTAATTGTTTGCGTAAAATATTTGGCTGTGGCACGCAACCTATACATCAATTTTGCTATTGGCAATGCAAGTCAACCAGAGAAACCAGCGACAGCGTATGTTTATGTGGTAAAACGCATTATGAAATACATAAAGGGGACTATATGCATGGAAATTAAATTTGAAAGTGGCATCAATTTGAGTGTGTTTGGCTACAGAACAGCAGACAATGCAGAAGACATCGAAACCAGGCGGTCGACGTCCTGGGTCTAAATTGTGATCAAGTGACAAATGAAGTTTTTTGTGACTGTACTAAAATTGTAACTGCAATAAAATGACAATTTAGTCGAGAGTTCTAAAAAGCGATGTTGACGAGATGACTTTTGCAAAATGTCACAACAAATTTTATGACAAATAGTAGAAAATTCTCACTTATTTAAATTTTCATTTTTAAATTAGTGTGAATACAATTTTTAAACCATTTTTGTATTGATTTAAATCGAAATTACAAGATTCAAAACTAAATTATTAAATAAAAATTAATCATAATAAAATGTATAATGGATTATTGCGAATTTGCAGTTTTCTGACAATTTTCACGTAATAGTTGTGTTTTTGGCGAAATATGTTAGAAGTTGAGTACAATTTAGCAAAGCAACAATAACTACTAGAAACTGCTGTAAAAATCATAAGTCATTTCATTAGAATCGGAAATTGTCTGTGACAATATTTTGTTCTAACAAAAAATGTAATGAAAAATTGTCATTTTATCAGAATCTACGTCCAGGTATATATTTATGTTTGGCAATGGAGTTATAAGCTGGGACTCCGAACGCACAAAGCACGTAACTTTATCAACAACAATGTCCGTATACCATGCGGTGGGATATGCGATGAAGAAACTGGTGTGGCTGAGTCGATTATTGTCTGAAATTTTATCAACCGATTTGAACAAGCCGATTTTCCTTTAGTATAATCAAAGCGAGATTCGGCTCATCAAAAATCTATATTTGAATTTTTGGCTTATTCGTGAGTACTGAAAATAGACCAATAACGGAACAATCACAATAACACCATTGCAATCGAAAAACCAAAGTAAAAATCCAGAATTCCATAAGTGGGAGGACTAAGCACAATGAGGGATATCAACTTACGACCAATAAGTGGCAATTTATCTTCATTTAGAAATGTGATCACGCGTGGCATTATATTATCAACAGTGAAATCAAGCAGTTTATCTACAATATCACAAATAGTAGCTGGCTTCGGTAGCAAGCCAAATACAAACACCATTGACTCCGTTTACGGACTAAACAATGATTTTCTTAAGGTACAAATTTACCTATCTCGATGAAAGACATAACGTAGTATACATGTCCAACCGCTGCAAAGGTTATTATTTGAATAATTTCAATAGGTTCAATGTAGTAACCAATACTGATGTTAAGTGTGACTCGTGCAAAGAAAACATTGAGGTTCTTAGGCTGCGAGATAATAAGCGAGTAAATTGCATACTTAACAAATTTTTAACAGTGTATTTAGTAAACTAATATTCTGTACTGAAAACGTGGGTCAACTATATAAAAATTGGTAATTTGATTTGATGCTGTTTTATTTTAACGTTTTATCAGAGAATAATAAATCCACAATCTGGCGTTTCCACTGAGAAATGCCTACACAATGGGGGTCTTTGATAAGCTCCATGAATTTTTAAAAGGGAAGCATGCTTTACATCGCACATATATTATCGAAGAAGATGGCACAATTAAATATGATCCAGGTCCAAGCAATTCTAAGAACCCACCAAACAGATTACAAAGAGATAACATTTCCCTGAATAGCAACGAAATAGAAGTTTATTCCGTGTCGGAAGTTGCGGAGGAACCACCTCCGAATTAGAAATTCTCATAACGAATAAAAATATCAACAAAATTAAATAACAACACCTAAATAAATTAAACACCTGTGATGATTTTTTTTTTTTTTTTTTTGAATAAAGTTCATTTTTGAATTTACATTCTTGAGCACAAATTATTTAACTCTACCGCATCGATATGATCCCTCTGTCTGTGTGAGTAAATCGAGTAATTAATACATGCCTCGAATTCGCTAGAATCTCCAGTTAAGATGCAAAGGTTATGCATAACGCAACATGCACGCACAACTTGTAGGCAGCGTTTTATTTACAATTCCAAACTTTTCAAAAAATAGCCCGCCACCTCGTTTTCATCATACCAAACGTTTCCTCAATAGTTATGCCAGCTTTTGAATGAGCATTATTGAATTTTGTTTGAGCTTCGGACAAATTACAACCGTTGTAAGAGTTATGATGTCAGGGGGATTTAAAATACATTTATAACCAGCATATACAAATATTATATGTTTTAAAATATGGATCACATACGGGTTGTTATTGGGTTGAGTAATCCAATTTTCTATTTATGTATTGGTCACGTTGCTTATATTTGCCTCCAATCTGGTCGAGTTGGTCAAGTGGAGTGGATTTTGTACTATACTGTATCTTTTGTTAAGCCTTCTAATATTTATGTATAATCCTCCTCACAGTTGTCTTCGGCATTATAAATAAGAAAACTATTAATTCTATTTCGGTGTTTCAACCATGAGTTTTCGAGGAATTTGAAAAATGATTGAGGGTTACTCATATATTTGATTTTGTGTCTTTGAAGCTCCCAGCGGTTCTCAAACTTTTTGAGCTGCATAGTTCTCCAACAGAGTTAACGACTGTTTGATTTTAAAACAAGTGGCGGTATGCTGCATTACCTCACTTACAAATTGTGGTCCGTTGTCGGATATTATTTTTCTTGGTAGACCGTATCTCAAAAATATTTCATCAATTAATATTCTAGCACATGCTTCAGATGTTGCTCTTTTAATCGGAAAAATCTCACACCATCTTGATGCTACATCCTCAACTATCAAAACCCATTTGTTCTCATTTGGACTTTCTGGAAGTGGACCAAACAAATCCACAGCGATCACTTCGAACCTTTGCTGCATAGTTGGTGTCTTCAGAAGTCCAGATGGTTTCTGATTTATAACTTTATATTTCTGGCAATCAGCGCAATTTTTTATTTAGTGAGCTATATATTTTCGCATCCCAGGCCAAAAGTATTTTGATCTAATTTTTATTATAGTTCTATCGATTCCATAATGGCCTGCTGTAGGATCCGTGTGATACTTCTTAAGAAGGTATTCCCTCTGTTTTTCGGGAATCACTAACTGTGCTTCTTCAGTTTCTTGGTCTGGAACATAGCGATACAGGTACACCTTTTTCCATTAAATAACCTCGTCCAGTCCAATTTGTGATATCAGGATGATCTCTTTCTTCAAAGCAAGCTATTACTTTAGCTATGTCGGGATCCTCAAGTTGAGCTTTCCTCAAATTTTCAGGACCACACCTTGGAAAATCAACTTGAAATGAACGGACCTCGTATGATTCTTGAATGCAATCCTCAACATCAATTGGTGGTCGTGAGAAGGTATCTGCAACTAGGTTGGCTTTACCTGGCGTGTACTCGAATTTTACGTTAAACCCCTGTATTAATAATGCCCACCTCGCCAGACGACCGGTAGGTGATTTTAAAGTCATGAGCCATTTTAATGGTTGGTGATCCGTTCCTAACGTTACTTCGGCACCATCCAGATAGCCCCTAAATTTTTTTAGGGCCCAAACAACTACTAACGCCTCTCTCTCTGACGTGCTGTAGTTTTTTTCAGCCGATGATAACAACCGGCTTGTATACTCTATCGATCTTTCATTACTTTTCTCCTCCTGGACCAAAACAGCTCCGAGTGCGTAACTACTCGCGTTCGTACGAAGTATGTAAGGCAACGTTTCATCCACTTGCGTTAATATTGGAGTATTTACCAAGGCTACCTCAATTTTTTAAACGCGGATCTATGCTCTTCATTCCATTCCCAAGACTTACTCTTCCTAGTCAAATTGCTCAATGGTCGAGCAATATCCGAGAACTGAGGTACAAATTTTTAATTAGGTTTATTATCACCGGTATCAATACAATGTTCTGCATATGCTGTAGGAGCTCCCCCTAGAGCAAACGCGTGTCTGTTTATTTCTAGAAAATCATTCACCTGATCTCTTTCATCTGGTTTTAACAAACAACCTTCCTCAACACGCAAAAAATTTATCGATGGCTCAATGGAACATGTTTCTAATCTATTTTCTTCAAATCGGATAGGATAATAAATTGAATCTGCAAATTTCCAGCGGTTTTCATTAAAGTCCAGGATAATTTTGGCTTCAGTTATGAAATCAATCCCAAGGAGTGTTTTATGATTTGTTGAGTTGAGAAAAATAATGAAAGTTGTAAGAATTTTCCTATCTTGCAATTCGACCACAACTTGCGTGTAATAAACGGTTTTTATTATATGTGTTCCATCAGCTAATGTTATGGACAATTCCTTAGCATGAAAATATTGCCCTTTATCTTTCAGAATTGTATACAAAGAGGAGGATGCAATGCTAAGTTTCGCTGCGGAATCTACTAGCCCCGTACCGTTAGATCCTAAAACGTTTATATTCAAGATAGGCCGTGGTTTTGGATAAATATTACCAAATGGTTGATTTTCATAAGCAAACATTTCTACCTGAATTGAACTAAATTCCACGTCTAAAGTGCTATCTAATTCGCATGCAACAACATCTGATTTTTGTATAAGAGGTTTTGAGAATCTCGGTGTACATTTAGGACAATTTGCTTTTATGTATCCCTCCAAACCACATCCATAACATTTCAGAGTACCGTACCTTTGGGAATCATTCAAAATACCTGCAGCTTCAGGATCTTTTTCATTCTTCATATTATCTTTGGCCTTACGTTTAAAACAATCTTCAATTATATGTCCCTGCTTCTTACAAAAACTACAAAACTTTGAATTAGTTCTAAATTCGGGCACTTTTGTAATTATATCCTCGTCAAAAAATTCCTCTTCGTCACGAGCAAAACGAATTAATTTATCGAACGTTTTAAATGAACTTCTCTTAACCTTAGAGCGAATGCGTTTCGATATCAATCCATAAATCATATCTAATTATACTTCTTCTTTTAATGAATCTCGCGGCAATTTAGAAAATGCTTTAATTCTGCAAATAAATAATTCTGTTTTCATGTTTCCCGGCTGAGTGATGGAAAAAATTTCTCTATAGATCTTGTATGGGGGTCTTGTTTCACCAAACACACATTTTAATAATTTTAATGCCTCGCCAAAAGTATGCACAGTCCGTTTTACACCTTGCCACCAAGTAGCGGCATTACCGTCCCGTAACATTGGAAGCCCCTTGACGGAATTTTCATCAGAAACTCCCGTTGCATCTTTATAAACCTCAAGGGCGTCCACGAACGCCTCTACATTCGCATCCCCTGATCCACTAAAACTACTCTGGCATTTTGCAAAATTTCCATTCAGCTCTTTGTTTGCTTGCTTCTCAGCAGGTTCACCCCTAATTGATGCGATTATATTTTCAAATTGCTCCTCTGTTATGACAATATTTGCCATTTTGTTAATGTTATTTAATTAATCCTGTCTAATTTTTGCTCTCGATCGAGTCTAATTTTTGCTCTCGAACTATTTTATTTGATGTCATATCATGCACGCTTCTACTACAAAATCCTATGATACTAAATTTCCGGAAACTATACCCCTAGAAATATTTACTTAAAAGACCTCAGTTTTAATTTTTCACACAAAATAAATATCTGTAATGAAACTGTTACAATTTTAAGCTAACACACGTGATTAGAAATGTCGATAGACAACCTTTAGTCCTGTATTTATCCCAAAACCTAGAAACTAACCATAAAATACTAACAAACGACCAATGAGGAAACGTTTTATCAATCACTAATTCATTTCGAGAAAAAAAAGGAACCAAACAATGTTAGAGACATCAAGTCGCACAAAACAGTAATGCTTGGTTATGGAATTATTTTCACAGAAACTATTTATAATTTACAGTATAAAAACTCCGTTACCTTTAAACATGCCACACGAATAGGATAGCCACGTTACCATTACACAATAATTTAAGACGCCCCAAAATTTCCTCCACATAATATGCAACGATTGCTCATCGATGGCAAACTTTCCGCACTAATTGTTTTGTATTCTCAATTAAATGTTTTTTCTATAGGTTTTCTTATTACAAAACGCTCACAAATATGTACTGGCACTACAAACTTAATTTACAAGCAAACATACGTTGGGCAGCCATTTTGTCACAGATACGACTTTTTTTTCGCCTGCTTGCAAATAAAAACTTGAAAGGGAAAAAAACTATCACATTTAAAATTTCTGTTTATATTTTTTTATTCCCAATTCACTTCTCTTTTCTTAATTCATATTTTATATAAATTTTAATTTACAACAAGAAAAATTCTTTTTTTTAACAAAACCAAAAATCCGTAAAAATAAAAATTATTTTATCTATCTATATTTTTTTTTTATTTTCCGTCTTTTCTTTTTCACCCTTCTCGTAATAATCCTCTTTTTGTTGTTTTTTGTTTTTTTTTTGTTCTGGTTTCCGAAGACCATCGTTTATTTTATTCGGTGTCTGCATGGATGTGCAAAATTGGAATAACAGTTTACACTGTTACAACTTCAGAATGAAGAAATATAGTTTTATGAATGCTGCCCATATCTTCGCAAAGTATCTTAAAAAGCCGTATTTGCAAGGGTCTCGATTTAATTTATGATCTTTACAGACTCATCAAGGACATTTGTCAAAAACATTGGCAATTTTTTTACTGCAAGGGCTTGGTGGTGATGAATGCAATGGCTACTGGTGTAGTTTGGTGCTAAATTGTTGGTTTTAGCAACAGCGCCAGCGGTTTTTCCTACCATGATTGCCTTTGCACCATCTGTGCAGATATCAACACAGTTTTTCCAATCTAAACCATTAGTCTCAAAAAATCATTTGTGATATTAAATATTTCGGCACCAGTTGTATTATTTGGCAATAGTTCACACAAAAGAACATCCTCTTTAAGCAAATTTATATGCTGATATCGGCCAAAAAGAAGCAAGATTGCAAGTCCAACTACATCTGTGCTTTCGTCCATTTGCAGAGAAAAATTGCAATTATTCAGACGAAATATCAATTAAACTTCACGTTAGCTCCCAGTAAACCATAAGTCATATATTAGTTTTTGTTTCATCATATATCGGTCCTTAGTTAGTCAGTTTGGAGGTTTGACATCACAATTCGATCACCAGGTTGACCACTACCTAGCAAAACATCATAAATTAGATTTTCGTGTGACACGAAGTCATAAGGACTCATACATTGATTTTTTTTATGACTATATAAAAATTAGATTTTTTAATTTCGAATAAGGTTATTCAAAAAATGTTTCGAAAGTCACAAAGTGGTCATTATGCTGGTTGGTATAATTTTAAAAGTCGTATATTGGTTTTGTTCTTGATACATAGTCATAGTGAACCATATATCAACTTTTTAAATTATAAACAATTAATTTATTGTTCATTGATTTATTCATTTGTTTTATTTACGGTGTCTAATATGTAATCAAAATATGGTTTATTGTAATTTAATGTCCTAGAATTTTAAATTTGATCGTTCACTATATTTGTAACATTTCACACTTGATCAAATGGATAAATCTCAAAAATATTTATTTAATTGGAAAAAATTAAAACAAAGTGATACCTATCGAAGACGCTTCAGAAAATTATCTGCGAAAAAATTGAAAATATTCAACAAAAGGTTTGAATCTAATGTTAACCAAAATCAGAGTTAAAAGCAAAGCAATTTGGAAAGTGAAATCTCATCAAACCATCGTCCTACAACATCGGGGTTAAGTAAAATGTCCGATCAGCCAACATCAATACATTTAACTAATGACTCTGTCCGTGTGAATCACACGAATTTTTATAATGGTGATTGAGGCAGCGATAGCACGATTAGTGATGCAGATAGCACAACTTGTTACGATATTTATTTTAATTCAAATGAAAGTATTACAGACGATGGACTTGAATATACCGATGCCAAGTACTACAGTGGGGGAGTTTTCTCATTCTTCAAACACAACAATTTTTCACAACCAATATGCTCCTCTTAGGACAGATGAAGGTGTTTGTCCCAGAATATATGGCTTACATCATAACAGTTATAAAAAAAAGAACCCGAAGGACCTATTTCTCGAACTAAATTGGAACCAATCACAACTCTATTACTACGAGTTCAATCATTGGTCATAATACAAGATTTTATCATTGGCGATGCCCTACATATTTTACATCTGGGATTAGTAAAACGATATTTAGTGGGTTTTAAGGAAGGTCGCTTAGGATACGGTACGAAATGGGACTCCAAAACAATTCAAATCATAAACGAAAAATTGTTAAAGATTAAATTTCTCGATGAAATACATCGCGGGGTTCGAAGATTAGACGTTCTTGCACTTTGGAAAAGAAGCGAGATTGCCGCTTTCCTGAACTATGTAGGTATCGTAGCCCTGAAAAGTCATTTACCAGTGGACGATTATTACAATTTTATTGTACTATTATGCATCGCTACAATTTTCACTTCGAATTAAAATAAAAAATACTCGCCTTTAGAAAGATCTTTAACGGAACATTTTGTTGACAACTATACTTACCTTTATCCGGAGAACATGACTTCAAATCCTAATAACGTTCGCTATTGAGCGAATGAGATTAAGCGGTTTGGACCATTGCCAACTATTTCAACGTATCCTTTTGAGAATGCGTAGAACCAGATTAAGAAAAAAACAAAGAATGGGCGGTTGCCACTGGTTCAACTGGCAAGTCGACTTTCTGGAGCTACGAAACGTGTCGTACCCGTGGTTTCCAAAAAGAATTATCCAATTTTCATATCAACTTTAAAACCTAATTTAAAACCTAGCCAGAAATAAGTTAGTTTTAAAAAATATATTTGAAAATAGGTGGTTTTTAAACCTGAACAAAAATATTATTGCAATGGAATATGCGGTTGAGCTAAAGGGAAACCAGTTTATTTACAGCCTCAAAATAAAATACCGTGATGATTTTTACATGAACCCCATATTATATTCTAATATTAATGTATTTTATACTATAGATTGTACGCAATATAGTATAAATGAATTGTACCCGATTAATTCAATACTGTGCAAGTTAGTTGCAATAAAATATGAGAACGCCCATGTTTAATTAAAGTTTAACAATATTTTTCGATTAAACGCCAATACAATTTTGATTGCACTGAGTTTTGAGGATAAAACTTGACAATTAAGTTGCATGTTGATTCTCTTTTTGGTGTCATATATTCACTTTATATTGATCATAAAAACCAACTAATCACCATTAAATATATGGATCTCCCTCTAACACATTGCATTCGAATGCTAAATATTTTCTTTGTCTATAGGAACATATTGGTCATATTATAAAATTATATAGATCATATTAAAATGATTATCATATTACATATTACAAAAAAAATCTATTATAATATAGAGCATGAATAGCTTGAACGGTTAGTGAGCTGCGTTTGTATGTGATTTCGCAAAAGTGAAAGAGTTCGAATCGTCAGTCGTCTTGTGAAAGTAAGTAAATAATCAAATTAAGTAAATAGTCATTATAAATTAATTACAAATAAAACCGATTTAAGATATATGCGTATTGATTAAATAAAACTGTAAAAGTTTAAAATATATATGTAAGTCGGCAGTTTCTGGAGGTGCGTTGACAAATAAAATTTTTACAATTATTTTATATATATTTTAAAGTCATATTTAGATCATTTATAAGACCGATATAATACAAGTATCATTATCTTTCATGTAAAAGTGTGATATATGACCTGTCTTAAATTGATCATTAATTTGTCACAATAAAACTCAAATCAGTCATAACAAGGTTGATTTAAAGTTTCTAGTCATATAAGAAGTCATACGGACGTTAATATGATTCTTGTACAACCATTGTATGGCCGCATTTTGATCACACAAACATCATAAACTAGTAAATTATGATGTTTATATGATTTAGTTATATGACTACACATCATAAAACAAATCATATAAACTTATATATGATCGATTTATCCACTTCTTATATGATTTGTGGTTTCCTGGGCTGCTAAATCTTTAATTCGACAAGCTACCGCGTCATTAGATAGCGGCACATCAGTTATTTATTTTGCCACCTTTTCAACGAAAATACATTTAGCTATATCGAATGCACAGTGCTTGATCAATGTCTCAGCTATTGTATGAGCTTCTTCTGCCAGTGCAACACGATAACTAACGATATAGGGTGCTCCAACGGCCTTTTCATTCTCATAGTAGTTTAAATGTAGAATTGGACAGGACAGCCTTAATAAACGAAAAAATATAAGAAAAATCAGAGCTGATTTATGGTAAAGCAATAGCATCTGAGAGAATACTTTGACCATAAAGTTCATACTAAAAATCAAAATAATAAAAATTAAGAATAAAATTGGCTTAAGTATTGAATGAAAGACACTTTTCTCCAAAATTGGTAACCGATAGTTCAAAGATGTATTATTGTGCTAACGTCAAAATCATTACATATATTTTATTTCATTTTCAGCTCTTATATGATATATTATAATAATAAATCATTTTAATTAATTAAATGCGAACGCAACATAATGTTGTTTTACTAACTCTCTATTTACATTTGTTCTCGTTAATCATTTAATTTAGATTTAATTAAATATCATAAATCATATAAAGAAATAAAATTTCCAATTTTGCAAATATCTGGTGAATTTTAAATTTTGTATAATATGCATATGACACATTTGAACCCTTCTGGCATCAATCTTAATATATATTTGGTCAGTATTCAATAAAATAAAAATAGACAGCTGTCATTTCTAAACAAAATATCAAATTGTTCATTGATTCAATTTAATATCCATTCAGCTCCCGAGGGTATTAAAAATTTATTATAATTTTTAGAAATCATTATTTTGTATCTCATATAACCAATAGATAGATATCAACGTTTATACAAAAGTAAATATATAAGTACGCAGGCATAACATGTACATATAAGACGCTATTATAATGAAAATTAAAAAAAAAAAATTATTTTAACAGCCGTACATATTCAAACCGTATACGAGTACAATCATATTACATGAAACAAAAATAAAGTTCGTATTGTAAATACTTGATTGATCATATTTCATTTTCCGAATTAATTGAAATGAGAAACCTTTTACTTTATGTGTTGTTATTTTTCTCATTTTGCCGGTTATGGATGTTGTAATCCTGTGAATACGATCCAAGAACCTAATTAAAAAAATAGGTTTACGCCTAAATTATTTTTTTTTATGTTAATACGCATAAAACTTAATGATGCTTTGAAACGTTTTTGGTGTTTAAATAAATTTTATATAAATTGTCCGGTTTCTACCTTTTGTTTAAAAAAAGTTGAATTATAAATAATTTATCTAAAACTATTATGTGTTTATTAATTAGTTTTTTTCATTGAATACGGCTCACAAAATTGTAAGTCGCGAATAAAATTGGCATCGAAAGTAAAATGGCGTTTTTACAACAAATATGAATCGATACCGACATTCATAATACCAAATATAGGTGGCGGTGAAAAGTTTAAATCGACACGACAACCACAATAAGGGTTAATCATTTTTCTGCAGATTAGATTTTGTTGAAGCTGAAACCGAAGACAACGCCATCGAGAAAAACCGATTATTTTCTTGATACGTAATAATTTCTTTTTGATAGATATAGATTAATACTTTACCAGTACAAAATTCAAAATTATTAATTATATTATGTAATTTATTTTATTTAATATTCTACAATGATTTCTTTCATTTATTTAATAATAAATTATTTTTGGTCAAGATTATAATTATTAACGTACGAACGTTAGACGTAAAGTTAAGCGACAGACAAAAATCATAAAACTGTTAAGTTTGAACAAATAAATATTTCTGACTGCCTATTACGTGTTTTTGCTTTTTATAAGGAAAACTATTTCTGGATCCTCTACTACAACACATGCCTTAATATGGGTAGCATTATGACCCTAATATTGCACCAGCACTTGTAGCATAATCCAATGAAAATGGTACTGGAAGCTATTACAAGTTACTTACAAATTTGTTACACATTTGTTATACGTTTGTGTGGGTGGTATTGGAATTTTAACAAATTAATTACAACATATCGGCATAGTTGAACTCCCAAAAAACTTCCCCTAAGGAGTGCAGCTCTTCAAAACACATTTTTTGGTTAAACCATGCTTTTGGCATTTCAGTTAATATTTCTTACAGCGTACTGGGGGCGGTATTGTAATTTTTTACAAATTAACTACAACATTTTGGCATACATCAACCCCCCTTCCCCCTCCCCCTTTTAAAGACCTTATTTTTCGTCACACTACGCCATTTGCATTTCTGTGAATTTTTGATGTAGTATATAGTGCTGAGGTAATACTGGAATCTTTTTACAATAAAATGGCATAATTTAACGTTTAGAAAACTACCACAAATGGGAGGAACTATTTAAAATCATTATATCGTACTGGTTGATACAAGAAGTTTTTACTAAATAAATTACAATACAATATATTGGAATAGTTCAATTGCTAAAAACTGCCCCTGAAAAATGCAGCTCTTTAAAACAATATTTCTCTGTATAGGTAATACCCCTCAAATAGGTACCCATGAATTTATTACAACAGCCGTAGGTGTGCCCACAAAAATCAATCATTTTGCATCGAATTACCTTTCTATGCAAGAAATAGGAACCCATGAATTTAATACAACAGCCCACACTAGAGCCCTGCGTCGGATAGTAATATCCGCGAGTATCCGCAATTATCCGATATCCGCGGATAAAAGCGGATGTATCCGCATTAATTTCTGGCGGTGCGGATGCGGATTTAGAAATCATATCCGCACGATGCGTTTCTAGGTTGTTTCGGGAGACTGTAAATTAGTGAAGGTTTTGATTATATTGTTCTGGGTTGGATAAATAATTATCGCTGGTTGTTGATTTTATGATTTATTTAATACGATTAGGTGATACGATACGATGAAGGATCATACAGTTGTGTTAGCTACTTATTATTAATTCTATCATCTTACAGATTCGTGATTGCTTTAAAAGTTTTATTTAATTTGTTTAGGTGTTGGGGTTCTGGAGCTGTGCCAAACATCCATTATTGATCTTATATTGCAGATTAGCTTTTTTTGAAACCATTTGGAATTAGCTACACGATCGATATGCTGTTATGATTAAAAATTAGATTCCGATTTCAGAAGCAGTTAAAAACTTTTATTGGACTATTTTGTAGTATAGATACCTCTGTTTTTTTTAGTTAGGCGTTTTAGTAAGAATTTTTTTAATTATTAGTATTGCATCCAGTGGGTGGTATTTAATAATAATTATTAATTTTAATTTTTTATTATTTTAGATCTTTCTTTTAGATTTTATTAAAAGTAGGTATTAACGAAAATTCAAGAAGATAAGTTTGCAGAGTTAAATAACTATTTTTAATTTTCAGATGACTGGAAATTTTTCAGTTACATGATTAATAATTATTTCGTAGTTAGAATTGTGTCATTGTGTTACAAACTATCGACTACTTAGGTGTCTGTAACCGGATCGAGTCTCTCCTTTCTAACATAACCTTTCCTATCCCTCCTATTTTGTTATGTGTAATACAAGTGTACGGTGGGCCCCGGCCATATCTGGGATTACTTGTCAAATGACTTGGCCGTACATCTCAATCAAACCAAAATCAAAATATCCGCACGATGCGGATTATCCGCTCGGTTACGGATAAACCTATTGTATACACATCTGCACACATAACAATTTCAATTTGTTTTTCCTTTTACCTTAAAAGGAAAAAACTTAAAATTTTTCTATTTCGGTTAATGCTATTTCAGTTAATAACCACCATCAAAATTGTACATTTTGTAATTTATTTATCTGGCATCCTATTTAGGATTTGGCCGCCTCAAATGAGGTTACAATATCATGTTGATCTCAGATTAATGATTAATAAGTTCATTAAATCCTAGCCAGACCCCAAGGCCGTTGGAAGGGGCAGACTGCTGCTGGATGATACATAATTGCACACTGGCATATCGTGGTGTGGGATATATCGTTTTCTCCTTCCATTTTATAAATTGCTTATGTGCTGTTTCCATGCGGCTACCCTAATTTGTACTAAGGCAAAGAATGGTTTGTTGACGTGTAGGTGAAGTGGTTATCACATTTTCTCTCTTTAATACGCGCCGTCCCCCCAAAATTGTATAGACTTCTCCTCAAAATTAAACAATCGGTTCCTAAAATACTGGTGGTCGTACCGATCATGCAAATGGTCCAAAAGAATACAACTTAAACTCTTGTGTGTTCACTGATTGGGACTTTACGTAAAACAAATTCATAAACAACTATAGTATTTTGCGGATGCGGATGAGTGCGGATGCGGATTTTAAATTTTTTCGCGAGTGCGGATGCTGATAAAATTATATTTTTTTCGGCGGATGCAGATCGGATGCGGATACGAAAAAACGTATCCGCGCAGGGCTCTACGGCCCACACCCACAAAAATCGATCAAAATGTATCGGGCTTCCTTCCTATTTCTTGCATAGGAATGAAATTCTATGCTTTTTGATCGATTTTGTGGGTGTGGGCTGTTGTAATAAATTCATGGGTACCTTTTTCTTGCCTAGGAAGGAAGTTCAATGCTTTATGATCGTATTTTGTGGGTGTGTGCTGTTGTAATAAATTCGTTGGTACCTATTTCTTGCAAAGGATGGTAATAAATTTATGGGCTCCTATTTCTTGCATAGGAAGGTAATTCGATGCATTTTGACCGTTTTTTGTGGGTGTGGGCTGTTGTAATAAATTCATGGGTATGTATTTCTTGCATAGGAATGTAATTCGATACATTTTGATAGATTTTTGTGGGTGTGGGCTGTTGTAATAAATTCATTGGTAACTATTTCTTGCACAGGAAGAAAGTTTGATGCAATATAATCGACTTTTGTGGGTGTGGGCTTTTGTAATAAATTCAGGGATACTTATTTCTTGCATAGGAATGTGATTCAATGCAGAATGATCGATTTTTGTGGGCACACCTACGGCTGTTGTAATAAATTCATGGGTACCTATTTGAGGGGTATTATCTATACAGAGAAATATTGTTTTAAAGAGCTGCATTTTTCAGGGGCAGTTTTTAGCAATTGAACTATTTCAATATATTGTATTGTAATTTATTAAGTAAAAACTTCTTGTATCAACCAGTACGATACAATGATTTTAAACAGTTCCTCCCATTTGTGGTAGTTTTCTATACGTTAAATTATGCCATTTTATTGTAAAAAGATTGTAGTACTACCCCAGCACTATATACAACAAAAAAACACAGAAATACAAATTGCGTGGTGTGACGAAAAATAAGGTTTTTAAAAGTGTCACCCCGTAGGGGAAGGTTTGGGGGAGGGGGGGGGGGGGCTGTTGAGGTATGCCAATATGTTGTAGTTAATTTGTAAAAAATTACAATACCGTCCCCAGTACGATGTAAGAAATATAAACTGAAATGACAAAAACACAGTTTAACCTAAAATATGGGTTTTGAAGAATTGCACTCTTTAGAGAAAGTTTTTTGGGGGTTGAACTATGCCGATATGTTGTAATTAATTTGTTAAAAATTCCAATACCACGTCCACTACGATACAATAAATATTAACAAAAATACGAAAAGTGTGGTGTTGCTTTGTCTAACGCCAGCCCCCACACGAATTGCAGGATAACGCGACCTGTAAAAAATTTTCTAACTGTGTAACAAATTTTTAATTAGTTTATAAAAAGTTTCAGCACCATTTTCATTGGATTGTGCTACAAGTGCTAATGCAGCATTAGGGTCATGGTAGCATTGTTATTTTAAAAACAATGATCCATCAAAACTTACACGTGATCACATAAATTTAACTGAAACGCCCACAATTTGTTTACACTAAACTCATCAACGCTATGATAGAAATTAATTCATTAGACTAAATTTATTAATAATGAAAATATACTAATTGATAACACTAAATCTACTGACAGTTCTTGTATACCTATTTTATCAAAAACTATCTTTTTTTAATTTGTGTGCAATGAATAAATTAATAATAATCAGCGGTAAAGAAACACCATAAAAAATGTTATGTTATTGCAACGCATTACGCAACTGCATAAGTATTCATTCTGCGGATTTTAGACAAAAATCGATTATTTATTGTTAAATCTCTAAGATCCCAGATCTGCTTTACATGCCGAAAATTTCGTTGAACACAATGTTGCGTGTAAATTCTCGATCGTCCTTTCTGAGCCAATCTAGCTTATGAGACTGCTCAATTTTATCTTTGATTTTTGAGCTGTCTTGCACGCGTAATTCAGGTAGCTGCAGGTTGATCGATCCAGCATGTCATAAGTTTGTCCTTGAGACTCATTCATTGTTTTTCATTATTTTGCGAAGTAATTGATCAATGCATCTAAGGTCATTCTTTTGTAACCCTTACTTTATTAATAATAAAGAGCATTGCTAATTTTAAGACTTCTCAAATGGAATTTGAAAATATATCTTCAAACACCGTAAACAGAATTAATCTTGTAAGTACCTCTACGCGGTGATTTGTAGCCGTCTAAGCTTAGGGTGAGTCGTGGGGGTTGGTAGAGGTTTACAAAATCTTTTAATACACCGTATTGGGGGGAGTTTGTAACGAGATTGTGCTTGTACCAGCACTGGTGGGTATAAAAACACCGAGTGACCAAGGTCCACCACTCATTAACAGATGAAATTATCCCGCTAGAGGTTCTGGAACGGTCGATTACGCCGGCTAGGGCTCAGGAGCAGATGGGGTGGGGAATCCAGAACATAGCGAGATCTGTGCTGACCGTCAACGGAAGAGGGGAACCAGCTATAAACTACACGACTTACCTAACCTGGATACTCACCTCAGCTACATCCTCATCTCAATCACACTTTAATTCATTTTATGTAACCATTCGAAAGAAAATAAAGAAAGAACCGAAAAAAACCAACCAACAATACCCATAGAATAAAACAAGTGCAATTTATGGTTACTTCTAAACGAAAATTAGCTTGTATTGCCAAAACAAAATAAAGCGCAGAAATAAATTGTGTACAAGTAACACTATAACCTAATGTGCTAGCTAACCCTACCAGTAATTTGACTTAACATTAAGGGGATTTATAATTCTTCATCATATATCTCGAACTTTTAGAGAAACAACAAAAAAAATACTAAACTAATAAAAATTTGGTAGCTGGAGACATATGATAAGATTTATAAATTAGTATATAATATATAATATAATATAATAAGGTAAATGTATATAAAAGGTATATAACAAAAAAAAAAACAAATAAATTGTACTTAAATACTTTGTCGTAAACAGCTGGATGTTGATTGATGCCCCCGTTGATGGTATACCATGTATATAACGTTCGAGGTTTATATTATGTACTTAGGATTTTTAAATTTAAATTTTTTTATTTTCCGAATTTTTATTACTTTATTGTTTTATTAGAGAATTTTTGGTATTATTAATTATTATAATTATTATGATTATCACCAAATTAAATGGATTTCAATTAATATAAAATATAGTTTATCATTAAGAAAACTGCATAAACGTTCTTTACACTCATTACATTCATCGGCCAGAATTCGTATATGATTAGTGCTCGATTATTAGTATATATATTGTATGTATGATATTATCTGTACGACTATTATAATATCGCTACGACAGTCAAGTTCCTTTATTTTTTATTTAGTTCTTTTATGGTTTTATTATTATTAGAATTATTATTGGTATTATAATGTTATAATTATTATTATGATTGAGGAACTTTTAAGACAGGAGATTTATTGAACCACCAGACCACTTATTTTAAATATAAGGGGAAAAAAATCACAGTTATAATTGTTATTTTTTTAAGGCACAAACTTATACTACACACTGATGCCTTTTTTTTCCTTTTTCTTTAATAAAATTTTTTTTTTCTAATTGGTTACGCACATTTAACTATTGTACTTAAGGTAAATCTTATATAAAAACTTATAATTATACAAGTACTACTCCCACGCTTTCGCTAATTATTTTAGCGTGGGTTGAAAAGTTACCGTTAGGCGATAAATTGCACAAATTTTATATGCTAAGTTTTTTTTTTCTATTAGGGTAATAAATGTCGTAAACGACCAACACCCATTCTTTCACTAATCGTTTTTTTTTTCTTTGTTTTTGCGATCACTTGTTACAAAAAAAATTACTAGATATACTTATATGTCTGATAGATATTTCTATATCTCGTACAAAAAGAAAACAGCAAACGATTCAATCACCACGATCACAAAAAAAAACTCATCACTTTCGCGAACGCGTACTTTTACTAGCGGTACCGGTACTTCAATAATTTTATAACGATAAAGTTTTATATATATAATAAATTTATTGTTTTATTTTTATATTTATTTTTAGGTGTAATAAAAAAATGATGTTCTCGTTCGAGACCCAAAATTTGACTGCCTCGCCCTAACTTTTTTCTTCGTCCTCCAAATTTTTAGTTACCGCCAAAATTTGCGCGTACAAAAAAAATTATTTGGTCCCTCTTTCAATTTTTTTTTTTTTTTTTGTAGGTGTTGCCTTAGCTAATTCGAATATCGAAACCTTTAGTGTTTTAACCTAATGGCAGCCAATTCACACCTTAAGTGGAACATGGAACGACCCGCGGACGTAACAAGTTAAATGGGAGTTGTGACGAATCTTCAACGCGGGAGCCTAGTTACCATGAATACATCATACCCGCACCGGGTGTTTCTTATTTCATTTCAAAACTTATTATGCGAAAAGTGAAAAGAACCAAAATCGAATATCAAACCCACAATTAAATTTTCTTTTAACATAAATATGAAAATAATTGTATATATATTTCGAAAATTATTAATACCAATGAATCAGACATAAATTACTGATTCTCAAACATTAAAATTATATGCAAATTTCCAAATGATTCTTTGTACAAATATAGAAACTATATCTAATTAGAAGATATAAAGTTTCGGACCAACTTGTAACTAAAAAAATTTTAACCTAATTTTGTTATTATTTATAATTGATTCTAAGAATAGTAAAAAAAAACGTTCTTATCAAATTTAATTAATTTGAGAATAAAAATTTAAATTAAATTAGATATTGGTATTAAATTTATAAGTATGTTATTTAAAAAAAGAGAAAAAACAACAACAATTTTAGTTTAATGTAACATTAACAGATCATTGGAACTTTGGACCATTTTACAGCACAGCTATATCGGTATCAGAAAAGCTATATTAGAAAATACAGTTGGCACATTTCACGAGAAAATATTGGTACTATCATACCGGAGACAGTAAGACAATTTCATCGAATAAGAAATATATTATGGAACATTTTCCGTGCCTTAATCCTTATGTGTGTGACGGGGTACCCGGGCACCTTTTGCACTTTTAAATCATAACATCATAAGCATTTTTCAGGCATAATAAAAAGTTTTAGTTATGAGAACTTCTAGTTCAATTTATAGATTACGATCAGACTTAAAAATGAGAAATTTTACAACTTGGACGCACGTGGGAGCAAAAAGTAGTTTAGTTGTACGAATTAGAGTAGCAAAGGTACCCGGGTACCTTTACATATTTTACACTATATTTGAAAGAAAAAGTATGCAAATATTTTATAGTTTTGTGTTATATATCGTTGTACTTCAATGTTTGTATTTCTGTTTATTTATTTCATTTAATTTATATTTATTTTTTTATTTATTTCAAAAAAATTAACCAACATTTTTTATTACTATCGATCATTTTTTTCACTGTTGTGATATGTTGGATTATTTACGTTTTTTTACAGAATGTTCTTCGAAAACAGACATGTTGCAGCGAATGCAAAATTGTTTTCAATTTATGTAATTTTATCAAAATCCAATATAAATTTCATAATTGCAAAAAAAAATTTAAAAAAATTAGTTTCAAGAAATATTGCATGTAGGGTACCCGGGTACCTTAGTCACTCAAATTAAGATATTTTTTCTTCACTCACATGAGGGTTAAAATTAAAAATTTAAACTTCAGCATATTCAAATTTTGAACATTTTATAATTTAAACAAAATGATGACATCATCCAAATACATATATGCTGGTGTAGAATTACTTAAACTATATAAAAACCAACAAAATGTAGAAATCGAAAATAATTAAAATTTAGTTGGCTCTCGACACGATATTTTCTAATATCCGGCAATCAAATATTTTGCTAATATTAAAATTTAAAAAAAAACAAAAAAATTTTATATTCTAATTATGTATAATAAATTAAAATCATGTAGAGACCGTTTATGTATTTTCGTACTAAGATAGGAGCGGATATCTCTTCATCTTCAAATAAAACTAACTTTGTTATATGTATTACAAATTTAATCTCTATAAAAACAAGGAAGTTACAAAATAAAATATGAAATATAGTTTCATTATAATACTAGTGTAGTATCGACGGTAGCCGGGCCGGAGACTACTAAGCTCATCAACTAATAATAAAACACTGAATACAATTTTATTTTTTAAAATATCCTTGGAAAATTGATTGAACAAACATATCCTTAATAGAAAAACAGGAAGCTACTTATATTCATAAATTGTTAAATATGCATTTAAAAATCATAATAGTAATTGAAACAGAAATTTCGCATAATCTTTTAAAAATATTGAAAAAACATCAGCAGTTTTGTCATGGATTTTACCAAGGCAGCTGGAAACAGGTGTCAAATGATTAAGATATTACAAAATAATCGCTCGAAAGATAATATCCGTTTTATTTAAATTTATGTTGATCATAACGTTAATGCATTTTTTTTGTATACGCTCATATCTTATGTTTCAACCCTCACACACCCCTACCTGAAGTAATAAACACAAACATTTACGCTTACTGTAATAAATATACATTTTTATTTTATATTTTGTGTGCGGAAAAAGCGAAAGAAACACTTGTGATTGGAACATTTGGTTCGGCGGCGAATAGAAGAAAAGTTTAATATAAATAAGTTAGGTAAAAGCTAATTTATTTTGGTTCTATATTATAATATAAATTTGTTGGTGTTTTATGGAATTATCACGCAAATCTAAAAATATGATTATACAATTGAGGAAAATAAAAACAAAAGTTTTTTCCCCAAAACAACGAAAAAGTCAAAATTCATTGAAGAAACGAGGAACACCGTTTATGTTGAAATATCCTTTTTCTGCTAAATTAGTTTTTTGTTCTAGCTAGTGAATCAATAAAAATAATAAATGTTAAACAAGTTCATGCTTTAAGTTGATGAATTAGTTAGATAATCAAACCGAATTTCGTTAAAATACCATAAAATTGTAGTTGTAGATTACAATAAAATACTATACTTTGCTGTTTATGTATAGGTGACAGATCTAATTGTGCAGATTTTTTTTACCTCAACCATGTTTATTACAGTAAATTTTTTTCTATGGGAAAATTCTGCTGTCAGTAAAAGTAAAAGCGAAAAAAAAATATAGATTTTACTGGTTGTGTACAAAACAAAAAGTGTTGTCAGTAAAATTAAAAATTTTACTGAGAGAATAGTTGTGATGGTATTAGTGTACTGCCATAATACTGCTATACAAACTTTAAATTGAAGATTTCTTTATGGCAGCATTGTTCACACATCTACATAAAATGTATGTAAAGATAAGAAATTTTTGTCACACTCATACAAAATAAGTCGTTCGCCATTTTTATAGTCAAACGTCGATTTTTTTTACCACGTTAGTGGTTTTTGTGGTACATGTATCAAAATTAAAATATATAAAAAAATCGAATTGTACGAAAATGTACAAATTAAAACTTTTATGAAATTTTTTGGTTATGCCAAAATGTAAAACCATAAAATTCTACTATAAAAATGAAATAAAAAATATTTCTGTTCTTTCTCACTCTTATGAAATTTTAAAATTTTTGTTTTGCGTATTATCAGAAAATTAATTGCTGACAGTAAATTTTTTTTCCAAGGAATTAAGGCTTAAGACAGATTTATGTTTCACGAATTATAAATAAAACTGTCAGAGATAGGAACCCAAATTAATTTCTTCGCTCAATTATTATGTACGTAAATTGTTTATCGTATAAAACCATAAGGAATCCACGCAATAGTTACGATTGTTTTTATTGTAAACGAAAGACATTAATTTGAATAACAATGGTAATACGAATATTCTAGAAAATTGCATGTGTTAGTTTTGTGTTAGTTTTTGCGAGAACGAGCAAGGATCGAATGCTTTAGAGAATCTGGTGCTACCATTCCTCAGTTAGCCAGAAAACTTCTGAGAAATAAAAATATTATTTAATACTTTTTAAAAAGTTCCCAGACATATGACACAATAAAAAGGCAAGGACCAAAGCTTAAGGTTGATGCAAAGAGGAAAAGGGAAATAAGGTGCTTTCTATTTATTAAAATATGAGTTCATCCCAAATAAAGCGTGGTTTGCGTCTGAACGTCACTAAACGAAGAATACAACAGATTTTAAAAGAGGACGTTCATCTGAAATAGCAGAAAAGGAAAGGTTAACCTAAACTTCTGCCAAGCCATAAATCAGCGAGAATAGAATTTGCTGAGAAATTAATATTTTGGGATGAGCGGGTGGGATCAATAATTTTTTCGGATTAAAAAACTTTAATGTTGATGGAACAGCTGGTGTGGTTTCTGCTATCGGGGCAAGTCCCCAAATCAATTTCTTTTGTTTTCCGTAAAAAGAATGCGGAGTAGTATGTGAACTTATTAGAAGACGTTTTAGTAAATTTTGGGGAGGAAATGTGCGGTGAAAGTTGGTCATTTTAGCAGGATAATGCTCGTATACACGCTGCTAAGTGCACCAACGATTTTTTTTTCTGTCACGAAATATACCAGTATTGCAGAGGCCTGCTATTAGTCCGGTCTTCCGGTCTTCCCCTAGTCGCATCACTTCAAGTGATGTGACTACTCATCTTCTTGGTTACTAGATCATTAAATCGAAACTTACAAAATAATTGTTCAATAAAGTCGTTCTGACTGTTTTTTTAAATCTTAGTATGCGGCTTTATAACTATTTCCTTGCGACTACTATCATTTTAAACGACAATTTCTATCGCTTAAAATTTTGACGTGACAAATAAATAAAACGAAATTCAAACTAATGCAGCCAACTAAGATTTAAAAACTTTTCATTAAGAGTTTTGCACAAAATTATTTAGTAAATTTTGATTTTAAAATCTAGTAACCAGGAATATCCATAGTCATGTCGCATAAAGTGATACGTCTAAGGGGGGTGAAGGTCTCTTTATCGTAAACAATTTATCGTGTTTCAATTTAACGTGAACATTTAACCGTAGAACAGATTATCGTAGACACTATTTACCGTGGACACAATTTATCGTGGGACAATTTATCGTAGTACAGATTATCGTGGACGATTTATCGTAGAACAGTTTTATTCGTAGTGTCGTATCAAAATTAATGGGATTCTTTAAAGATTTTTGGAAGAACTGGAATATGGCCATGTGGCCACACACAATTGTGTTAGTTGTACTTCAAATCATGCGAAATTTTTTATCAACAACGCCATTTCATACTTTGTTTTTCTACTCACACATTTGTGTTTTATGGACTTCAATTGAGCCAAATTTTTTTTTCCTTGGTCGGCAAAGAGATATCTATATATATAAAAATGAATTCCTGTTTGTTGGTTCCGAATAGGCGTCTCAGCCGCTCAACTGATCGCCATGAAATTTTTACCATGTACAAGTTGCATATCCAGAACCAACCTTACGATGTTTTGGAAGGAGCTGGACCCCCGGGGCTAGGGGCTGCGGTACAAATTTTTTCGAAAATTTTTATTTTCTTTAAATGTTTCCACGAAAATGAGTTTATGCGGCTGGTTATATGAAATTACTGACATGTTCGAATCCGAGGGGCCCAGCCTTGGATCAAAAACTAATTTTTAAATGTATAGATACAAATATTTGATTATTCCAAAATGACTTCTCAGTCGCTCAACCGATCGCCATGAAATGTTTACCATGCAAATGTTGCATGTTCAGGACTAATCTTACGATATTGTGAAAGGGACTGGACCCCGGGGTCTAGGGGCCATGGTACAAATTTTTTCAAAAATTTTAATTTTTTTACGAGAATGAGTTTTGGAAAGAGACATGTTCGCATTCGGTGGGTCCGCCCCTTGATCAAAAATTCATTTTTTACATGTAAAGATACAATTATTTGATTGTTCTGAAATAACTCCTTAGCCGCTTTACCAAGCCCACGATACTTTTGAAGGAGCTGGACCCCAGGGTCTAGGGGCTGTGGTACAAATTTTTTCTCAAATTTCAATTTTTATAAGATTTTTTGACGGGCATGACTAAGGCAAGGGGTTATATGAAATTAGTAACATGCTCCAATCCGGAAGTCTTACTTTGAAAAGTACTACCGTTTTATATTTGAAAATTGCATCTTCTGCAAGAAACATCCTTGGATTCAAATTATTGTACGTGTAAAATTGCCTTAGTTTGAAAAAACTTCTTTTGTTTTTCGAATTGTCATTTTCAACCACAGTTCGCGGTAAAACGTATCGAAGTGGACGTAGTTTTAATCGTTTTGAATAAATTAATATTAATTTGTGTTTCGGATGCCGTTGTTCTCGATTAGTTAGCTATATTGAAATAAAATAATTGTTGGTAATTATTTTCCAGCTATTAAAGTGAATATACATTCTTATTAGATTTAAGTTTTCAGTTTATGAACGTGTTAATCTATGATTACTTTTTGATTGTAGACAACATTTGATTTTGCTTAAAAAAAATTCCGTAAAGACATTTTCAAACTCAGTTCGCGGTGAAACGTATCGAAGTGAACATTAAAATCGTTTTGATAAATGAATACTAATTTCTGTTTTGAATGCCCGCCATTCCTGATTAATTAGCTACACGTTTCATTTTTGCTTAAAAATGCCACCGAAAAAAAGATCAATTGTGCAATTAACTGCAAAGTCGAAGAAGATTAGAGCCGCAAGGGTGGCTGAATCAAGCGAACAGTATGAAACACGACTTGCAAACGTTCGAAGCAGTACATCTTCTTCTAGAGCTAATGAAACAACTTAACAGCGCGAAACACGACTTGCAAACGTTCGAAGCAGGATGTCTTCTTCGAGAGCTGATGAAACAACTGAACAGCGTGAAACACGACTTGAAAATGTTCGAAACAGGATGTCTTCTTCTAGAGCTACTGATACCATTTAACATCGTGAGGCCCGGCTAGAAGTCGATCGGTTACAATATGGACGATTAATAGAAACTTTTAGAGGTGATTTAAAGTTAGCAGCATTCAATTACGAGAAAGACTATGATTACAATGTTTCAATTGGGCAAATGGAAAACATTTGTTTGTATTGTCATGCTTTAAAGTTTCACAATGAAGCTTACGTCTCCGAAACTACTGAGTTATCCAGACATTTTCTACAAAATATTCGAAAATACAACTCATGCTTATATACCTCCCGTGCAACGCCAGGTAACTCATCTAGTAGAAAATAAAAAGAAATCGACGAGCCATCACGGTGCCTGTACTTAAGATGTCGCAGTAAAATATAAAATATGTATTTGTTAAATTCAAAAAAAATTCCATTTGAAACACAAACACAACTACAGATTTGGATTGATTAAAAGTCGTTATGTTCGAACATGAAAATATTTAATTATTTTGTTAAACTTCATTTAAAAAAACAATTCAAGTTTAATTTGAAATTAAAATTTAAAAATTCTTAGGTATCTAAATAAAAAATCACGTTTCATAAAATAATAAATTTAAATTAAATAAAGTTGATTCAGGATAATAAACCTGTTCATGTATCACATAATTTTTTTACGATAATTTTCTATCAGTCTTTTTGTAATGTTAAACATCAAACAATTAATGTTAATCATGTTCGTATAAGATAGTTGTAGCCATTTGAGAAAAATGGCCTTACTGAAATGTAAGTCATGTACCCGATACATTTAAAACCATGGCTTAACTTATTCCGTTTTTTAGAAAATATTCTTTCTGCGTCAGCGTTTTCATGAGGGAGCGTTAATATATACTGTGCCACTTGTGGGAAAATAAGATTATCGTTGGGAAAATTAGTTGTTCGAAAATAAGATTATCATTAAAATTTCTTAATTTTGATATTTTCCACCAAAAAGTATCAACAGAATCAAACAGAAATCGGATTTTTGGGAGTCGCAAAATTCATTTGGAAATGTTCTCAATTCTAAACTTTGTGAATTTGTAGCTTTTGACGAATCTTTATAAAATTCTAAGACCATTTTTGGATTTATTAATACCATTTCTTTCAAAATTATGTAGAAATTAAGTGATAATCTTTTCTGCATTTCTTCTAATGATACAATATACAATTTTAGACAATTAGGCTTAAATCGTTCCGATTCGTTTTTTGATATTTTTTATAATAAATCAGTTCTTGCTATTGGCGAAAAATTGTGGGGCGATTTTACGTTAATGTTCGGTTTTAATTCATGAGGCTTAATAAAATCTCGCCCAAGGTTTTTAAAAATTTTGACGGATTCACCGTGCAGGTTGTTAATCAAATATTTTTTTGATTGAAAGGTCGCATTCAGTTCAGTGAGTTAAAAAATTCTAGAACGTACTTCAAAAAAAAAAAAAAAAAAAGGTTTAGTACACATGTTGTGTAGCTCCTGAAAGATTTGCTCTATTACCTTGAGCTTAACTGTGTTAATGACCTCTTTAAAAAATGTCTGTATTGCATGACAGTTACCTAGGCTATTCGTTCTACGCATCTTTGATGTGGGAGTCAACGTATAGCGGATGTCCTTAAAACTTTATTTTATGCTCAACTAGAATATTTTGTATGTCCTGAAGCTGAGAACAACGTTTTGAACTGCTGGAGTCGTATACACAGATTTGAGCGAAGACGCTCATCCAGGGCACCCAGGGGGTGAACCTTATTCGAGTACGCTGAATTTAATGGTGCTAGTCCCATTTCAAAGTTAGTCCCTGGTTAGTGGCTCTGAGTCAAAAATTTGTCAAAATATACACTCGTTTTCACATTGCTAGCTCTTGAACCATTAAGATTTTTGTGATGCTTTCTTCAGCAAAGTTGTTGTGCAAGTCAAGACAAACATCTTTGCCAAACAACTTAGCACCATTCAATTCAGCATACTCGAATTAGGATTACCATCTGGGTGCCCAGCTTGCCACAAAAGAAAAGTTTGCGATTCAAGCACAGTGTTATATATAATATAATAATCGTGGAGCTCCCTTTAAAGTAATTGTAAACAATTATATTAAATTGAGGCCCACGCTGAATAATTTGCCTCAATGGTTGTTATTTGCCATAATTAAACCTAGACTATCTGTTTTATATCTCAGTTCGAATGGGGTGGCCATGATAAAAGTATAACAGGACTAGAAATATCATGGGTATGAATGAGAACAACTAGCAAAGTCACAAATGACAGCTGTTCTCATACCTAATCAAAGCTTGACTGTTAACAGAATTAACCGTTCTAATGTTCAGGTGGTCGCCATTGTCTGGGGATCAGGGATTGGGCGTGAGATTTCTGAACACTCGTACGATCCTTCATACGACCACATTAAGAAATAAAATTAAAAAAAAAAAAAAATTAAAATATAACTAGGAAGCCCAGCTGGCTATTCAACTTTGACAACCCAATTTACCATAATGACATCCCGGTACTTATGTTTCTTTTATTTCCTGTTCAATTCACTACTGACTGAAGAGAAAAATAGCAGCGAAAACCAACAATAGAAAATGAATGAAGCAAAAACATGATAACTGAATTTTTACAAAAAATATTATTGAAATCCTAGAATTAATTAAAATTTGTTGAAAAAGAAAGATAAGAAAGTCTACATAAGTACCCATCATCAATAAATCATTAAATTTTAATAACAAACAAAAGAAAAAGAGAAAAGCTCTGCAAAAAATCAATTAAATTAATAAAAGAGATTATTTAACGAGAAACATGAATTTATAAATTAATAATAAACTTAACTACACCTTTCCCTCGATTTACGGAACAGTTCCGTTCCCTGGAACTTGGTTGACTGAAAATCGTTGCCATCGTCGCAAATAATTGGCTTTGAACGTCGATATTAAACCTTGGCCCATCGGCTGAATCAGGGATGTGGTATTCTTTGGAAGAAACTCAGGATGTCCTGGCGCATTATCTAGGAGGAGTAATACCTTATGACTGAGGTTATTTATCTCGCAATATTTTTTAACCGATGGGCAAAATTCATTTTTGAACCAATCCTCGAAAAGTTTAGCAGTCATCCAAGCTTTCATGTTTGACTTGAATATAACCGGCAATTCTGTTTTATTTAATTAAATGCAAAACAAATATGAAATTGTTGTATGAATATATGTACAACGTACATTAACCATCAAATACTTCCTGTCACTATAAAATAACCAAAATGACTATAGCATGACTATAGCAAATACATATTGACATTTTACAAAACCACCGAACCATTTTTAAACAACCGGAAACCATTTTTAATACATACTAAAATCACTTTTATTTTTTCCACATTATGGTTATAGATTAGTACACGTTGAAAGGATTTTTAATTCGTTTTCGTCCGAAAAATAACATTATAAATATAATAATAGTAAAATAATTAATATGTTATCAAAAACGAATAATTAATATGTTATATGATTTATATGTTATGAAACTATAATGTTTTTTTCAAAAATAATTCCGATTTAACTAAGATCCGTTAAAATCCGGAAGACATTACAATCTGACATTTTTTACACACACATTCGTGTGGGTAGGACTTAAATTGAAGCAAAAAAAATGTGTCTGTTAGGAAAAAGGATAAAATACGTTTGTATACGTTTGTAAACACAATTAAGGGTTTGAAAAAGTGTGTAATTTTATTTAAAAAATAATGGATTCAAGGACAAGAAATTATTGGTAAGTAAATAGTTAATGATATTAAATCAAATTTTTTGATTTTTATAGATTTAATATAAACCAAGAAATATTTTATTATTGAAATGATTAAAATATTTTATGACTAAAATAAACTATATTAATGAAAAAGCAAAAAATACTAAAAAAATCAATAAGAAAACTTTGGTCACGAGTGGGTTAAAGCATTTTAAGGTTTTAATTGTCAAAATTTATTTTATTTTATTAATTAAACACTAACTGTTATTAAGAGATTACACTAAAACTTAATTTATAAATTATCAAAATTTTCCTTAAACTTCAGTAAAAATGGAATAACAACGACCATCGTGGACAGAAACAGAAAAAAAGGATCTGGGTGAAATCCTGGGTATCGAGGATCGGGATTTAAAAGGTGTCCATCAAAATTAAAAACATAAAATATTTAAGAATGGATGATAATTAATTTAATTTTATTGTCCACAAAGTTTCGCCGTTAATTAAACGACAGGAAACACACTTACGAACTTCAATAAGTGTGGAGGACAGACTAATGGTCACACTTCGCTTTCTAGCAAAATTCTGTCGCCTCATATTCTTGAATTAATATTTTTGTGGGTTTTGCCGTCCAATTGTGTTTGGTCGCCAAACATAAACATAAAACATTATAAAAGTGATAGTTTTATAAAACATGTATATTACACTATCAAAGAATATTGATTAAAATGTTTATAAATCAACTTTGTCAAAGATCTTTTATAGTGAAATTCCGGCCTAAAACAAATTTATTTTTGGATGGAACGGTAGTAATTTCGTTACAAAAGATCTGCAATTTGGTTTCGAATCCAGATTTTAATGATTTTTGCTTCATTGGTGGTAAATCCATCAAGTGAGTCCAAAAATATTATGGCATTATGGATGGACTACTACCACTTATACCAGTTTGCATCAACATTTAACAAATTATTTGTGAGTTACGTGGTGTTTTTTAATCTTTCTTTGTTTTCTACAGCCAGTGTAAGTCTGATTTAGACAGTGATTTAGTAAAGTGGCGCTATAAGTACCGAATTCATCACCATTACGACACTTCAAAATATCAAAAACTAGGCCAGTACTAGAGGCCAGAAGCTCAACTTAATTCGAATTTTTAGTACAGTAATTCGATAATCGTTACAAAATAAAACCTCAGCTAAAAAAAAATTAATAACAAAAAATTATGAACCTGAGAATAATTACTTTTTATTCATGTTCAATATCGCAATTTTTCCTAATTACAAATACTAAACCATCAGATAGTACGTACATGTTTGTATGTGTATCAATATTCATTTTATAAGAAGATTTAATGATATAAATCAATGTGTATTACGAACCAAGCAGTTATATAATTAATTATCAAGCAAAAAAAATTAAGTTTAGTGGAGGAATTTTCTTTCACATTCATTTTTCCGCATATGTCTATTTATAGTTCGTCTTATACAGCAAGAAAAAAGGATACATTTTATTTAATGTATATGTGTTTGTAATTTAGTCTTGATATAAAAATTTTAATTTTCTGATAAATTACCAAATCAATTAACCTTTATGCGGTCTATATACCTGCCAACATACCTAAGTATCATCAACTCGCAAGGGTGCCTGGCGCAAAAAAATACAATCATTATTCAATCAGAAATAATAATTAAAATGAATATTGTTCGAATACACATAATATATACGTATCTATAAAAATGAAAATTGTTTATTTATAATAAATATATAATATTACAAAATCCTCTAAAGATTAATTATCATTCATAAAAAATAAATATTACCATTGAATGACAAAAAAATTCGGTTCGTATTGATAAAAATAAATAATATATTTTATATTTAAACAATTTTTCATTTTCATAATTTTATGCGCCAATTTTATTTTTCGGCATTATTTTCCTCTTTCATGTCATTTACCATAAACAACATAATATTTTCTTCTTAGATCAAAACGTTCAACTTGTCATTTTCAGAAATAATTATTTTTTTTCGTAAAGAAAATTTAACAAAATTAACAGTAAAAATGCTACACGTTTTCGTTGCTTGGTATTGATTAATTTCTTTTAATTTTTTAGAGATTTTCTATTACACACATTTATGCACGTATGACGAGCTAATTATTTGTTGTTTCTTTTTGGTATTACACGGTAAGAGTTTCATTTTGATTGACTATATACGAAAACGATTTTAATTAAAATAATTAATTCGAGAATATCACATAATTTAGATATATGTGGAACGTGTGTTTCTAACAAGCTTTGAATTCAACGAATTTTGCCAGTTTCGTTTTAAATAAAATGAAATTTAAAATGGTATTGGGACTTTTTATTTTAAGAGGCTTGCAACGTTTTCAAACTAGTATAAATATGGAGATTTGAAATTCCCTATTTCTCTAACTTCTACTAGTTTTAATATGAGAGTTTGCTTTTATTCATCTGGTTCACACTGGTAGCGTGCTCAAACAATAGCAAAACACATTGTAGGTGGAGAAATATCTATAATCGGCAACATCGATAGCTATTGATAGTTCGAAGTTGAACTATCAATAGATTCCGATAGTTTTAAATTCGACGGACTTATATGAGCAAATAAGTTTATTTCCAGAAAAACAGTTACATTATTTTAATTCTCCTAAATGTTACAATTAAGCAGGACTGTTGATAGGACTAACTTCTAAAATGGAAAACTAAGAAAAATATAAAGGAAGTTAAGAAGAACTTCATTTCTTTTACAAAATAAAAAAAAATGATTAATTTTCTTAATGTGGCCAAATAAGTATTTTGCTTGAAGAAAATGATTTTATCCTTCACCGTCGATCCGATATTAGTTGTTCGGTTATAATGAATATTCTTTCAGAGGGTAATTTTTATTGCTGAATATATCACTGGTAGTTGTCACTGGTAGTTGTCACTCACTATAGCACTGGTAGTTGTCACTCAACTAAGGTAACCGAAGAATTTGTATCTATTTTAAAGATAAGAAATGTCGTCTTTTATCGTCTGAAAAACAAATATCCTCGTAACTATTACTATAAAGAAAAATGCAAGTATTTTCGGAACCAAGTAATTTATACTAAAAGAGTGGTTCAAATCAACGTTCAACCTCAAATTCCAAAGCGACTTGGACGATTCTAAAAAACTGATATTTAACAAAGATGATAAGTACTCTGGGAATCCAATTATTGCACTGGCTAACGATTTGTCAAAAGTTAAACATGACTCATACGACATTGCTAATATTTTTAACGAATACTTTATAAACATTGGAAACTTAACTGACGGAACAACCAACCATACTACAATACCCCATTTTTCCAGTTACTTAAAATATGAAGGGCTCCCGGAACTTAATTTCTCAGCTACTGATTATTTGGAATTTACTACAATAATAAATAATCTTAATCGAACTGCTTCGGAAAATGTAAAACTTTTTTCATCCCCTTAACCATTATATTAATCAATGAATCCGTTGGCCACTTTTCGGACTGTCTCAAGACTTCAATAGTTCACCCTGTTTTCAAAGCGGGAACTAAAATGCTTCCATCTAACTGTCGGCCAATTTCAAACTCGAATGTTTTCTCAAAAATATTTGAGAAAATAATTGTAGCTAGATTAAATGAATATTTTAAGTGCAATAAAATTATACATTCTAACCAATTTGGATTTGTGGAAGCATCGAGCACATAGTCAGCAGCAGTGTCTGTTCTCAATGAAATCTATTTGGGATTAGAGCGCAAGGAATATGTATCGATGCTCTCTATAGACCTTAAAAAAGTTTTCGACACTGTGCCACATAAAATCCTACTTTCAAAAATTACAAAGTTAAATCCTTCCGTAGCCACCCTCTCCATTTTAACATCTTGTTTCACTAGCCATGTCCAATACACGGTTGTAAATGGCATTAAGAGCGAGCCGCTGATTATGGTATCTGGTGTGCCACAGGGTTCTATTCTTGGTCCAATTCTCTTTAACTTTTTCGTTAATGACATATTCAAATAGACTTGTTTGGAAAACTTTTTATGAACGGGGATGATTCTGTTCTAGTGTAAATAATCTTCAGATGCTCTAAACCTTCTTGATCGAATGGCACAAGATATTATTAAAGTAGAATATTGGCTGACTGCTAATAAAATGCACATGAACATGTTAAAGACAAACTACATAATTTTCCAAAACAAAAAGTTTGCTGCGCATTTTGCCCGTTACTTTCTCTCTCTCTCTGGCACTATATCCCGCATCAAGAGATTTGGCCATCTCAAATGAGGTTTCATAATAGAATGAGGGAATCAAACTGGTCACCTCCGGTCGCTGGAGCAATCATGCTGACCACTTTGCCACCGGAGCGGCCTCGTTACTTGGAAGTGACTAATATTAAAATACTTCAAGTTGCAACTACTACATACTTGGGGCTTATCATTGACCAAAACCTGAAATGGAAGGAACAGGTACTGTAAGCTAAAAAATCAATCTGGCCTTAAGAGAATAAGAAGTCTCATTGATGAAAGAACATCTTGATTATTCTATGACGCTTATATCAACTCTAGATTGAGTTATATGAGCTCTCTGTGGACTACCGCACTGAAAATTTCCACCAAAAGTCTTTGAGTTCTGCAAAACAAAATCATAAACAATATCAAGTGCCTGAAAGTACTAACGTCGACTAAATCTCTCTACTCTCCCAAAACACTTCCTTTAGAGATTGTAGGGAAATTTAAATTATTGATATTTATTAAGAAAGCTCAGATGGCCCTGATGAAATGTAATCTGACTCCTATATAACCGTATCTGAAGTACACTCATATTATACAAAAAATACAAGTTCATTATATTATTTAAATGCCGTAAGTACAAGCTGCTCCCAAAGTAATACATTTTATATGGGCCCTGCTCTATTTAATGAGCTTCTCCAGGCTATTAGAATAGAGTCTAATATTATGAAATATAAACGGTTCTTGAAGGACCACTTAATCAGGAAATGGTTGAATATATTATATAGAGATCTAGTAGACTTAAATTTAATATCCAATTAGCAGCAACAACTGTCCTGGCTACGTGAACAAATATTTGAATATATACTACAAAAATATCGGATTAATCACAGACCCACACCTATTTAACCCCATCACACCCAGCCCAACCGACCCCAATCTACCATAACTCAACCGAACCCAATCAACCGCAAACCACCACACCTAAACATTATTATCACTCCCACCCACTATCCAATTCAAACCCCTAAAACCCGTCTCACCCGTACAACTCTATACCGCACCACCCATATCATCATCCTTTAACACCACCATATCCACTCCCACACACACACACCACCCACACAAAACCTCATCCACCAAATCCCAATTCCCGCACCAAACCCAAAAACCTAATCCCACCCGCCCCCTCCACCTCCTATACCCCAACTCATACCACCCTCATAACCACGCTCTATGAAACCAAAATAGAATAGAAAATAAATAAAAGTCTATCAATTATAGAGAGGAGGGTTAACAAAACGAAGAAATTAAGTTGATATCTCCATCCGTTCTCAAGTTATCGTAGACACAGACGGCAAACTGAAACCATATAGCATTTTTTTAACAAAAATGCTTAAAAAATAAAAATTATTCCATTTGTCCAGTTTATCGTTATGGACTCCACCGTGTTATTTAATAAATCTAGTATGCATCTCTAGAAGCGCTATATAAACAGCAAAAATGGTAAAGAATTGATTAGTTTAATTGTACCGATATAATATGAGTAAATACAATGTAAAATATTAAATAAACAATTAAAATATTAAGTTAAAATAATATTCTAAATACTTGTGTCGATTCAATGTGAACCTTCTATTTTTCTTTTCTTCTATGCTGCTATTTTGACTGTAGGAAAACTCGATGCATTTAAGCAAGCAAGCTATAAACTTAATTAAAAAATTTTAAATTAATATCGAGTGGCTTTTGAAATAATAGAAGAATAGAAGAAAAGATAAATAGAAGATGTACAAGGAATCGGCACCATTAAATAATATTAGGAGATTATTAAGTAATAATATTCTTATTTAAAATAATATTCTAAATTAGTAGTCAAAATTGGAATCAGAAATACCGTTGAACGTTGTGTCTCTCTCTGTGTTAATTTTTTAGTGCATGCTGGAGTTTACTGGTAAATACACAATTAAAGATGTGGTAACTGTAGTATAACATAACGTGACTATCGCTTTAAGGGGGTTTATAAATTACGTTATTGCCTCCCAAACATTAGTTGAGTTTATTTCAGCCGAAGCCTTATCACTTGAGTTAATTTTAAGATGGACGGTTTCATTAATTTCCGATAATTAACTTTAAGTGCTTTTAGCGGTTGATTCAACGCGAATCCAATCGAGCGTGTAACCATAGCACACACGCATACCAACCACACAACTAACACCATGCTATAGTTAAATTCACATTGACGTTCAACTAAAAAACGAGAATAAAAAAAAGAGACAGTTCGTTTCCATCCAACAGCAGCGCAACAAGTCGCTAATCGCTATACTACACATTGCCGTCATCAACCACGATGCCATACTACACCGCCATTATGAAAAAAAAAAAATCAAACTATAAAGTTTTTTTATTCAAAAATAATTCCGATTTGGCTAAGATCCGTTAAAATCCGGAAGACATTACAACCTGTCATTTTTTACTCACACATTAGTGTGGTTTAGACTTCCATTGAAACAAAACAAAATTCTCTGGTAGAAAAAGGGATATATCCCTTAAGTACATTTTTTCTGCTTCAACTTAAGTCCGGCATACAAAAATGTGTATGCAAAAAACCATAGTTTGTAAAGGTTATTGTTTTTTGTTTTTTCATGATTCTCTTTCGCACACGATTTTTGCTACACAATTCTGATCGCGGCCCGGAAAAGGGATATACGCTGTACGAAACCAAAAAGCATCATTAACTACAGCTTTATTAAGAATTAAATTTAATGAATGTGCATTGCAAGGAGGAAAAAAGCTCTAGAATTTATATCCAATTTTTTTTCTGTACTCTATTTTCCTTTTCTTTCACTTCCGATAACGTAACCTTGTCCACGTAGCTATATTAAGCATCCAAAGTCATACCTTTAAACTCTTTAAAAATAATTTCTACTATATATTTACTTGTTGTGGATTTTAACGGTACTAAGCTCAAAAAATGTTCCTTAATGATAACTTCAACTTTTTCATTATCTATTTATTTATAATCACAAACCGAATGATCATCGTCATTTGCTCGATATGACTGAGTTCTGGAGTACAATCTAAAATTATTAAAAAATATTTTGCAGAAAGAACACTCTCGATAATTTTTTTCTTAATTGTATTTGCAAGAGGTTGAATCAATTCATTTTGAATAATTTTTCCTAAATAATGGTCATCTATTTCATTATCAGTAACTTTACAGAGGTGCTCTTGCATAAGCGGAACAAACATTGCCAGATATTCTAAAAATTTTAAAAAGTTGCCGTTGCCACGAGTAAAAAATTTTTCTCCACCACTACCAGTACCGCGTAATGCTTAATTTTGTTGGCCTAGAAATAATAATAATAATAATAATATAATATTTATTAAACCATAATTTAAGACTAAGCTTTTATGTTACAGACATATTTACAAGAAATCACAAACAAAAATAAACAAATTTAAATTACACAAAACCATAGTAAAAGTATTTACATATTATATACAATATTTACATAATATATAATATGTACATACATAATAATTACTCCTAACCATGTTTCTGTATAATTACATCAAAAATTGAAATTTTAAATTTTTCAAAAGAATTTATATGTTTTAAATCCATAGATAAACCATTCCAAGTAACAATTGCGTTCAATAAACCAGAATTATTATATATATATTAGTTCTGTTAATAGGCAGAATGATATTTCTCGTGCGCAGAGATTTTGAAAAATTCAGTTTTTCATACAAATACGTTGGCAAACCCGAATGAGTTAATCGGAAAATAAAAAGAGCAGTTCTGAAATAATAATACTCAAACAAGTCACATCCAAGAATAGAATATTTATACTCTGAGACGTGATCAAATTTCCTCAGATCGAAAACATAACGAATGCAATTATTAAAAGTAACTTCAAGGTTTCGAAGAACCATCACATACACCAAAAACTACATCACAGTAAGTGAAAATTGGTACAACTAGGGATTTAATTAATTGTATACGTAAATCAATTGGGCAAAACTTCTTTATCAATCTAAGCTTATACAAACTATAATTAACCCGTTGACATACAGAATTTACATGGTCATCCCAGGTAAGTTTCGAATTTAATATTAATCCTAAGTTGTTAACCAAAGGAACAAATAAAATAACATCATTATCCAAAAGAAGTGTAGGAGTCAAATTAAGCGAAATATTTCTAGAAAGAAATAACGCCTTACTTTTAACAGGATTAAGAGAAAGTGAATTATTTTTAGCCCAAAAATAAATCTGTTTTAGATCATTGTTGAGACATGAGATGGTCTCATCTATCTTGAGAATATCCCCGCCAATGTAAAGCTGTAAATCATCAGCATAAAAGTGGAATCTACAATGCTTTATACGCCATGACAGATCATTGATATATATGGAGAAAAGCAATGGACCCAAAACAGAACCCTGAGGTACACAAGTAGCCATATCACAAATGTTTGAACAATCGCCACCGCATTTTACAAACTGCTTACGATTACTCAGATACGAATGTATTAATTTTACGGCAGATTTAGAAAATTTATAATACAAGTAAAGTTTCTGCAACAAATGAGCATGATTCACACTATCGAAAGCCTTGGAAAAGTCTAACAAAACCAAAATTGCAAACGAATTTTTCTTATCAAGCATAGCAGCAATATCATCAACTATATGCACTAAAACTGTAGTTGTGCTATGACCAGTTGTATATCCTGATTGGTACTTACATAAAAAATCAAAGTGTTTAAGATGCTCTTGAATTTGCAATTGCATGACTTTCTCCATAACCTTTGATAGAGCTGGTAAAATACTAATTGGACGAATGGCTCCAATATTAGATACTATATCTTTTTTAGGCAGAGGAATTAAAGAGCCAACTTTCCATACATCCGGAAAAAATGATTTTGTCAAATGCTGGGGCCCTATTTCTGAATACGAATTCGTATAAAAATTGTACGAATTCGTACCATTGGTATTTTCGAATACGAATTCGTACAATTCTAATACGAATTTGTTTCTTAACGATGCGATAGAAAATTTCCCTTATTGGGAAATTCGAATTCGAACAGTTTTTATACGGTCATGAACGTATTTGTGTTCGATGTCATTTTAGTTAACGATACCATAGATAAACAAAATATGTGAGTAAAATAATTTGAAAATTTTTATTTTATAGTTGAAATATTTTTTTAAAATCGTAAATAATTGTTCAAGTGCTATATATAAATAAGATTAACAACAATTTTAGATTAATAGTTTGCAAATTTTAATTTTAGGGCAAAAGTAACCAACCCAAAAACCCAAAACAAACAACCATCACAAAGCAATACGAACTTTTGGTGTCGTTTATGGAAGACCACCCCGATTTGGCGAAAGGTTACAACAAAACTTCCGAAGCGAGAGTACTAGTAAAAAACTTATGGGAGGAAATTAGCACACGACTAAACAGTAATGGGCCACCAGTATGAAATCCTGAGGGGTGGAAAAAGGTTTGGTCCGATTTTAAGTACCACATTAAGAAAAAACTTAAAGAAAATAAAATTAATATTATGGCTACGGGAGGAGGTCGTTCTAAAATGCATACATTTTCGGAAATCGAGGACTCGGTCATAAGAATAGTCGACTTGGAACGTGCTATAGAGGGAACCAGCGGTACGCAATCGTTTGGAGACAATGCTTTAGAATTGCCGACTGTAATCGCTTCGCCTCCTACAGTCGACGCAGATAATCCTGATGCGGAAAATGTAGAGAACATGGATGAACTGCAGACTCCAAGAGCTACGGTCCGAATCCGATCAAAACACTCCATACTACAGGAACAAGTTAACTTACAAACAAAGTTTCATGACAATATTACCAAAAAATTAGATTCAATCAACAATGCCGTCAATGACACAACTAAAACTTTAAAGCGATTGGTTAGGATCAAGGAAAAGTCTTATGGTTTAAGAAAAAGAGAAATGGAACTAAAAGAAAGGGAAATGATTTTAAGGAAAAACGAAATTAAACCAAAAATCGAATTTAGAATACGAAAAATTAAAGCTACAGGAATTAGAAATAAAAAAGCAAAAATTAGAAATCGAAGCGAAAAAATATAATTATAATGAAGAATGTGATATACAAATTTATCTGCGATAATATACCAAAACCATTTTATTTTTTAAGAATATGTACAATGAAATTTATGTAACTATATTAAAATGAATTTAAATATGAAATTAAACATGAATAAACATTTACGTTAATGAATTTAAAATATTTAATTTAATTCTTCTTGAGGCTGTATTTTCTGGTTCGTTTGATACATTTTCTTCAACATCTATTTATGCTGCTATAGATTCGTTTTCCAAATCGAACGAAACGTTGTAGTGGAGGCAAATGTTGTGAAGTGCAGCGCAGACGTTAATAATTTGCGAAGCTTTCTTAGGCGTATAATGAAGCTCGCGGGCTCCCAACAGACATCTGAATCTCGTCTTTAGCAATCCAATACATCGTTCTACAACATTTCTAGTTCGGGAATGTATGGAATTAAATGCAGCTTCTCTGCTGCCTTCGGCTGCCGGTCTAAAAGGGGTTACAAGCCACGGTTCCAGAGGGTAACCAGAGTCACCTATTAATGAAAATGTTTATTTTCAGTCAAATATTCAAACATTTACACAAAAACGTTTATATATATATATATATATATATATATATATATATATATATATATATATATATATATATATATATATATATATATATATATATATAAATGGGATTAATTAAACAAGCATTCGAGACAAATAACAAATGAAGACTGCTTTATTAACAATGACATATTTTGTTTGTACATAAAAATATATAAACGATCTTTACTCTCTTAAATGACCGTAACATTATCTCTGCACTCATACTATGATGATTGTGTTCGCTTCGCTTTACAGGGTGATCCCACTCGGCCCTCCTGTTTCACCGTCCGGCTCGGATGGCATCAAATCTTCATCGCCTTGGGATTGTTCTGAGTTCTCATCTGATAAACCATGGTAATACCTCTTCATAAGTTCAGCGCCTGTCGATGTCACTATTGATCCCTCGCCAGAACCCATTTTTATAACGTCGTACCGGTCATTTTCTCTGACCTTAGTTACCTCGTACGGGCCTAAATACTTGGGTTGAATTTTAAGACCTTTGCCAAATTGTGTCCTCTTTATTGCAACGATGTCGCCTATGCTATATTTTGGAGCCGCTTTCCTTCTTTTATTATATACTCGACGGTTCTCATCCTGAATTCGTGCAATTCCTTCTTTAGCCAAATTTCTTAAATCCTCGCGCTCTTCACAGTATAAGTTCGCCAATTCAATCTCAATATCTTCCTTGACTTCGGGAAGCCCCGGACATTTCATTTTTGTCCCAAACAATAGTTCGAATGGGGTCATTCGAATCGCCCTCTGAAATGAGTTGTTTAAAAATCTCTGTATTTGACTTACGTACTTATACCAATCTTCTGCCTTGGAGATGGCTAATTTTGAAAGCGCCGGTATGATGATTTGGTTAATTCGCTCGACCTGCCCGTTGCCCGTCGGCATTCCAGTTGTGATCGTACAAAGATCGATTCCTTGTTGCGTACAGTACTCTCCAAATTCACTAGAAGTGAACATTGGTGCCTTGTCTGTAATAATATGTACCGGGTTTCCAAATATACTCTTCTGTAGCTCCAATTTTTGGATAACCTCTCGAGACGTAGTACTCTCCGTTGGATACAACCATACAAACTTGGAAAACCCTTCAACCACGCATAACACATATTTATACTTCTTCTTGGTGGCCACAAGATGCCCGAGATGATCAATGTGGTAAGTAGATAAGGGCCTGTCGCCTTTTGAGATAGGATGCAGAAAACCTTCCTGTTTACCCCTTTTTCTTATAATTCTTCCTGCAACCACGATTTTATTTGACTTTGCACAATTTCTGCCTCCAAAGGTGAAAGTCGCCTGGGTGGTTGGGAAACTGGATTATCATCGTTCACTATTATTTTCATCTCGACATTTGTTGACCTTACAGTCGCTGGATTGGTTCCATAATTAACTATCATTTTCTGAATATTCTGTGCAATCATTCGATCTTTGATGTGAGATATGTTTAAATCCACATCCCCCGTCTGTACTACCAAGACACAATTCTCCGGTACGTATTTTCTCATGGTAACGCTGTTAGGAGTTAGAACGGTATTCGTTTGATTAATAAGTTCCTTACCAAGAATTAAGTCGACCGGTAAAAGACCATCCGGGACTATATGAAATACTGTGTTGTATTTGTCACCATCCACTTCGATTAATGTGTCGAAACATCCAATAGTACTAAAAGGAACGGAACCAGCTCCTCTACACGTAGTCGTTTGGTTGCGAAAATTCGGACTCCCGATACCAGTATATTTGCTGTTCGACATAAAATTTAAATCGCTGCCATTATCCACAAGTGCCATCATCTCCACATCCATCACAGTGAACTTTTTCATGTTTGCCAGGATAGGATTCTGCTTCTGTTGAACTGCTGCGCAAACTTTATTATCCCCCTTACAATCCTTTGATATATGCCCGAATTTGCTACACCGATAACATTTCATTCCCTTATCTTTGTTCGGGCAGCTGACTCTAAAATGCCCTACATCCCCACAACCGTAACACCTCGAAGGTTTACTTTGATTTCTTGGAAAATGGCGATAATTTCTCCGGCCGCTTGAACTACAAACGTGTGTGTGTTGCTGCTTATACTCATCGTGTTGTTGCTTATACTCATTCGATTTTAATTTAATTTTCTCGGACATTTCCTCGTATACGGTCAACTTTTCTTTGAATTCATCCATAGATGATGCAACGTAGAATATCGCCTTATGCGGTTCAAAATCCTCTATACCATCAATACAATGTTTGATTACAGCTGCGTTTTCTAAATTCGCCCGAAGTCCCAATTCCCTCATAGCAATTAAGTAGCTTTTGAAGGATTCATCAGCCTGCTTTTTGCGTTCTTGCATTTTTTGATGAACAACAGCACTATTGATTATCTCATCAAATTCCTTATGGAGAAATATTTTCAGTTTATCCCAGGTGGATGTGTCATCAGCTGCGCTTAAGCTTCTCTTTGCTGTTCCGCGTAGACGCCTCTTACAATAAACGGTTTTTTGTAAACCGGACCAACCTCCACATATAGCTGCCTCTTCGATATCCTTGAGAAATTTTTTGAGCGGAAAGGTATCATCTCCGCTGAATGTCGGCAACGAGTCCTCAACTTCGCGAAAGGTTAATTCTTGTGATGCCTGCGGCGTTGCTCTAGACTCTTTTAGTAACTCGTTTTCCCGTTGAAGCAAAGTAATTTCTAGATTTTTTAATTCGATTTCCTTTGCCCGATTTTCGTCAATCAAAGCTGTTAACTGATCCGATTCAGGAATCATTGTGCTTTGCTTTAAAATACCGTCGTTCCCTTGTGTAATTTCTTCGATAGTATGGCGGAAATTTTCCATCATACGGTTAAATATTTCATCGTATTCCTTTGTGGACTGGTTTTCGCTACGACCTTCAGTATCACGTTTTTTGTTTTTTCCCATAATTTCATTTTATTAATTTAACAAATAATTTTTTTCGTAGCATCAAATGGTGTTCGTACAATTGTCGATTAAATTATTTTAACTTCAGCTGTTTTACGTTATTATTATGTTTGATTAACCACTGGTTTATAAACGGACCGTAATACCATCCGCACACCAACAAAGATTTAGAGCACAAGATTATTATTTGTATATTTTTATTTTTACTATTTTATTTGCACTCTTAATTAATTCCCCTTGTCTCAATCACACCGTAGCCGGGATTCCGTCTTGGTAAAAGAAATACACACTTTAAATTATTAATCAACACTCGTCGTAAGCACCTTTTATTAACACCTTTTAATTTCTTTAACAATAAATACCGTCTTCACCGCAAACAACTTTTACGAATCCCGGTTGAGCCCCCAAATGGGATTAATTAAACAAGCATTCGATACAAATAACAATTGAAGACTGCTTTATTAACAATAACGTATTTTGTTTGTACATAAAAATATATAAACGATCTTTACTCTCTTAAATGACCGTAACATTATCTCTGCACTCATACTATGATGATTGTGTTCGCTTCGCTTTACAGGGTGATCCCACTTATATATATATATATATATATATATATATATATATATATATATATATATATATATATATATATATATATATATTTATATATATATATATATATATATATATATATATATATATATATATATATATATATATATATATATATATACGCAGCACTATTATTTACCAAGTAGCCAATAATTCTTCGAATTAAAGTTTGCTTGCAAATACTGACGATATGTACTCAAATTCCATACCAAAGAGTCATGGGATGAACCGCCGTATCTGGAGTCAACAGCCATAATCCTCATTTTATGATCGCATACCTAGGGGGGAATGACAGAAATATTAAATGCTTCACATTGTTTCGATGTAAACTTACTATCATTGTATTAATGCTGTGTTTACACTTTCGGTTGAAATATATGCTCATTTTCAACTGGACGTATTATATTCACCTGGGTGCCGTCTACGCAGCCTATAATACCAGGAAATCCAGTTTTGTTAAAAAAAACACTTGTTGCTAAATCTTTATCTGTGGTGGATTGACAGAACGATATCCACTTTGAGCACAATTTCGATTCAAACGCATTGAACACCTCGCTCATTACACTGGATACAGTTGATTGTGCAATTCCCACAAGCAAATCCTGCCCCACACTCAGGGATGGTCTATTACGCGTCGACTACTAGTTTTTACATGATTTCGTAGACAACTCTACTGTGCCTAATATTCATGTCATAAATTGCGTAATAAATGGATAATTATCCATTTTCGACAAAAATTGTTTGACAATCGAAAAAAGTTAAATTAAATTTGCGAATTTTAATAAAATTTGAGTGTATTGTGATTTAGCTCGTATGCAATTTTCAAGCTTCTGCCATTCATAACTATACGCAGTGAATGAATAGTTAATTTATGATTTATAATGACGGTTTATACAATTTTTATAATTTTGCTTTATTGTAGTAACTTCGAATAAGATTAATTATTCGTCTACATACGAGTATATATAAATTAATAAATAAAAGACACTATTTAGTTAAAAATTTCATTTTAATGACAACTTTTATTAAATTTTAAGAAACTTTAAAAAAAATATTATTATAACAGTGAAAGTAATGTCAAAACATTGACAGATTTTCTCTGTGTTAAGCACTCAACGATAAAAGTATTAAAACAAAGTTCTTGGTGATGTGCATGTGATCAGCAATCTTTTTCATCTGTGTAGCTGGAAGTTGACTCGTTTATAGATTTTATTGCAGTTGGCTGAATTCACAACCGCCGATATAATTCTAGATCGAATCCCGCCGTACATGTTAATTGCCTTTGATTAAATGTTCGCTTAGAAATTTATTAGTTTTGTTTTTCTAGATTTTGTTAGCCAAAGACGAAATACCTTGTGTACGAGTATGTGCACTTGATTCATTAGCCGCCTGTCTATGCGTGGTAGTGGTAGATGAATTGCCACGCAGTGATTTTAACGTTTTCCCAGAATTTGTTTTACCTGCAATAGCGACTCAAGCGGGCACGAGAGAAAGTGGCCAAAGAAATCTTACCACAGTTCAAACCGTCAACCGACCTATCTGCCCGAAGATAATCCGGCCGATTACACATATTTCTTTATGTATTCGAGGATTGCATCTCTGTAGCTCGAAGTTGTCTAGCTTATAAATTTTATTGTAGTTGAACGAATTTACAACCGCCGATATAACTTTATATCAAATCTCTCCGTAGCTGTACATTGTAAGTGCTTTGATTAAATATTCGCTTAGTAATTTATTAGTTTTGTTTAAAAATTGTTAACCAAATTAATGAAAATTAATAATAAATATGAGGCGAAGTGTGCAAAAAATCTTTAAAAAATACGGCTGCATGAAAACTTGAAGCACACGCGTAATTTTAATGACTTTCATACGTATTTACTTTTCAATGCTATAACCACAGATAACAAAAACAGATGTGGATCTTTCCTACAACCGCGATGTATATGAAACTAAAATTATTAAATTCCATACCCTGTTATAATAGGGGTTTTGGAATTTATGTTAGCAGAGATCAGATAGTTTAGCTATTTAATATATTACTCTCTTTCATACCAAAGTAAAATTTCATAAACAAATTTTATATGTAAAATGTTCGTTTGTGTACGACACAAACGAAAAAAAAAACATATGCTACCCGTTTATTATTATCGATCCTTTGAAAGTATCTGTTTCTTTTACGTACATATTTATGTTAAATATAAATATGTACGTAAGAGAAAGAGTATATGTATATAATTACATACTTGCATATATAATATTTTGTGAGTTTGTATACACGATCGAATATTCGTTTTCGTTTAGATTTATCAAAATTAAATACTCGAAGATGACAAGAAAAGGAAAAGGATCGCTTATTTGTATATTTGTATGTAGCGTGTGTGCGGCTAAAATTGAATATATATATATATGTATATATTATGTGGTTGGTGTGCAAAATGAAATGTAAGTAAAAATTTGAGAAAAAATATTTGAAGGTTTATGCGATACAAAAATAACGTTAAAATTATCAATCGAAAGGAAAAGTTTTCTAATTGTCGCAGTGAATAAACATGTATTATACATATAGATATTTGTGTTTACTTTACATTATGTATATACCAGCTATCTATACTGATTTTACCAAATTAATTACATACTTTTTCTACGTGTACTATACGGATGATTGTGATTTGAATTTAAGAATATTAAAATAACAAAACTCGTAATTATTTTATTTGGATAAAATGAATGAAATCAGGTCACACTGGAAAGATTGCATTGGGGAATGTATTATGTATTTAGATTTGTTTCTAAAAAATGATCAAGCATATACAATTGTTTATCAACATTTTTCCTTATTTCATATTATCTGAAGCATGGTAGTAATAAATTTGTTTTGACTAGCTTTTGCACATCTTTCAAGATGTTGAAAATTACAGCTCGATATTGATTTTAACCAAATTTTTCGTAAACTTACATAATACCCTGTACCATAATTCTATACACCACACTTCGATGTGGTGTATAGAATTATGGTACAGGGTATACATGCCGTTTCATTTTTGAACTGCTAACCCTAGTTGTGATCAATCGATTCATGAGTTTACATTACTAGTGCACTGCCATTTTCCAGCCACCAACCACCCTTTACCATGAAAACCACCCCACATTTCTGAAGCATAAACGACCACTTCTTTGAAAATTTCAAAAACAGATATCTCAATATCGGATAATAAAGAAGATCGATTTGGCCTCACCATAGAACCATAGAAGCGCAATTCGACTTTTGACATGTAACTTTTGACCATGAAAACCAATTTATTTAATATTATTCAATTTATTTAGCCACCCCACTATATTTATTTATTTCCATGCCTAACCGAACGTCTGATAATTTTTGGCTGGCGGATTTTTAGATAAGCCTGACAATTTTCGAAAGTGCGCTCTAAATTATTAACAAAGTAATTAAACTATGAATAGGAATATGTTTTACCAAATCTTATCAAAAAACCAAAATTTCAGCGATGTCTAAGCATAATCACTAGTAGATATGAACGGGTGATACTTAAACCTATCTAAATTGGCATGGATCTTTTCAATAAAAAGCGTTTAGCCCGTAAAGGGATTTTCTAGATATTGTAAATTATTCATATATGTAATATTGCGAATGGGATTGCTCAAGCATGTTATACCAATTAACATAAATCTCCGAGACGGTTGAGCATAATCATGGGTATGTATGAATAAAGGATACTCATCCCTATAAAAATTTATATGTATTGTTCCAATAAAAATGGTTGTACTCGTCTTTCGATTTCCTAAATATCGTATATTATTCATACATTATTGCGAGTGAAATTGTTCACACGTCATACAAATTAACATAAATCTCAGTGACGTTTGGGCATAAGTCCTAGTATGTATATGGATAGAGGACACCCAGGCCTCTCTAAATTGGTACGATTTAGTCCGATTTAGCATGATTTAGTGGAATATATGAAAAAGATTGGAGTCGTTTGGGGTTTTTCTAGATTTTTTTTATTATTCATATAATATTACGAATGGAATTGATATACCACCTAACTTAAACTTAAGATATATATAGGCATGTCCACTAATAAGTATCGATAGAGAACACTTAGGCCTATCTAAATTGGTATGTGCTATTCCAATTGAAATGGTTAGGCTCGTCTGAGGATTTTATATATGCATATCGAATATTCTTCATATTATAATGTTGTGAATGGAATTGCTCACACGTCACAAAAATTACAAACACACAGTCCAAACTTAATTTTTATGCATTATTATTCCAATAAAATGTGATGTGTTCTATTCGCAATATTATAATATAATATATATATATATATATATATATTATAAATAATAAACGATAACTAGAAAATCCTGTTATTTTGTTAGAATAACTTTAATAACACATACACACTAATTCAAATAGACCTAAGTATTCTCTGTTCATATATAGACTAGTGATTATGCTCAGACTTATCTGAAATTTATGTGAATTGCTATGATTTATGAGCAATCCCGTTCGCAATCTTATAAGAATACTATACCATATCTAGAAAATCCTGCGACATGTTCAACCATTTTTATTGGAATAACACATGCCAATTTAGAGAGGTCCGAGTGTACCTATTAATGTTATTTTGTTTGACGTGTGGTGAGCAATTCCATTCACAATATTATATATGAATAATATAAAATATCTAGAACGTCCTTACCGACCAAACGGCACAGTGTGTTAAACTTTTTGATCGGTGATCAAAATGAAAACAACTATGACCTCCTGTGGGAGTTCAGAACTTATAGGACGACCCAACTTCATTATCAGTACTATAGGTTGGAGCTATGCAATGCACAGATTGTTTTATGCAAATCGGACATATAGCTATACGTCCGAGATTTAGCTACTGCGTAAGGTAAGAAAATTAAAGAAATACCGAGAAAGAGTTGGTAGTGCTTCGGCCCCAGAACAGATTGCAAAGATAATAAACAAACATATAAAACAAGCCCAAAAGTTTTTTATTGGAATAGTACATACAATTTAGATAGACCTGAATATCCTGTATCCACACATACTAGTGCTTATACTCAGCCATCTTTGGAAATGAACATAAATGGTTATTTTGTTTTAGTTTGTGAATGAAAGACCGTTGTGAAGTTTTTGGACACTTTTAAATTTTTGAACACTTTTAAATTAACGCGAGAGTCCAAACAATTTTTTATACATAATTTTTATTTTAGACAGATATTTGCACACGTGTACATTTCTAAAAAATGTAAATACAAAAAAAAAATTTGTTTATAAAAAAGATCAAATTTTTGTATTTCATATACTTATTAAACTTTTCAGAAATTAGTTTAACCACCAGGAAAATGGTATATGCACTTTATGTATGAAAGGATGTCGTTGTAGCTTTTGGTAAATTACACATATCTTAGAGATTGGCTCCCATAGTTGCTGTATAGGTTTGAAAGGGAATTATAGAATTTAAATCACCTAATGCCATTTCGAATTAGCCATAGGTGCACTTTTCAAAACGACATTTTAAAAACTGCACAAGATAGAATGAAATATTTTAATCGATTATGAACCTAGAATTATGTTTTCATTAATTTCTGGAATATGATCAACATATTCCAGAAATTAATGAAAAGATTTAGAATAAAATTGATGACATGAAATTGATTATGACAAATTTCTTCTACATGTTTTATATAAAAACTTTAGTAGGTATGTTATAAGAAAGGAAAATACCTTCATTGGAATTACAAATTATTTGAAGATTTAGTGTGCATGTAATATTCTGTTTCACCTAAATTTTTATATACAGCTTCGAAGTTCTAGTTTGGTACTACAATTGCATGAACGTAACAGATTATTCCATATTGGAATACATCTCATGCAAGTATTTTCTGAATTTATCTGGTTTATCGAAAAATTCGATTCAAAGATATTAGTTTCAAGATATGTAGTGTTATTTACGTACGCCGCCACTACAATTGTTTTTTGAGGGCTTTTCCTTCATTTAGGGTCCTGCCCAAGATCAGCTAAATAGTACATTTTTAAGAAATCATAACAATTTTATGTTTATCGGACCTATATAAAATGGTGTATAGCAGATCATGTGAACCGCGAAAGAGTTGGGAGTGCTTAGGTCCCAGGACAGATTGCATAGAATAAAAACACAACATATCATAATTAGAGGGGTGAATATGTTGCCGCCAATACCAGACTTTCTTTTACCACGTATGTATACATAGATCTCGAATACACCCCACTTGCTTTCTAAAGCGAAAAATTAAAATTACTTGTCTTTTGGTAAAACTGTTTTGCACAATCAGAAATCATAATTCCTGCTTAAATTTCAGAAAACCAACAAAATCAACCTTTGTTGAAAATTTAATCTTTATATTTATTTATTGCTTTTATCTTTAAATCTATAACTTTTCAACATCAGTGCAGAAATTGCAAAAGTTATTGTGGAAGCTGCCACTTCTGGTACATAGATTTCCACTAAATTTCGCAAGAAACTCGCAATTAATAGAAAAATGTTATAAAGTATGAAGATTTATTCAGAATAGTCAATCCGACTGGGCTATATAGTTGTCGAACTTTGGTGAAATAAAGTTTTATTTTATAAAAACTCATTATTTCTGGTAAAAATATCGGTCCAAAACTATCACATATTAAATTAAATGTAATTGAAAGGAAATTTACACTCTTTTTGTTTTTAATCGTTATTTTGTAAATGTTACATGAAGGATCTTTTAATTCGCTCTATTTTTAAATGTAAATAAGACATGTTATGTGAGATATACAGTATACACTAAAATTTTTCTTTTGTTTGAAAGAATATTTTATGGTGGCATGTATTCGGGAAGTCTAATTTTTAATGAATCGAATAAACCTGGCTGAATTTGCTGGATCGCGCTCGTTATGGTTACTTTGACGGCATAAATTGTTTGCGATTTACTCGCATAGACCTGCGATTTCAGATAGCCTCAACGAAAGAAGTCGAAGGGTGTTAAATCGCATGTTCTCTAATCGCTCGTGTAGACTCTCCATCGTGACGTGTGCTGTGAGGCTTATAGCGCCATTCTGTTGGAACCAAATGTTGTCGGTTTCCATATCATCCAGATGGTGGCCGCTATAACCTTCCATGGTTTCATCCCAATCAGTCAATTCATCTGGGCTGTAGAGAAGCTAGTCTGGACAGAACCGCATACGCACATGTAATCAGAGATTTTTTAAAATATCACATAATTTTGACTGCGGCGATATAGCGAATATTAAATCTGCAAAACTCGCAAGATCAATATTTTTCATGGTTACGTTACTTTATTTCAATACGTAAAATAAATTAAAATGATCTGAACAAATTTTGTTTCAAATATAATTTACAATATTTTGGTTTTTAATGGTTCTTTACTGAATGTTATATAATATGTATACTTTTCAAAATATGGCTGTCACTTCTTGTGGACGATTTCAGCCTAAAATCACTGTGATCTATTAATTTATAGTAAAGTCCTAAGAATGAAGATTCGTCTCGATCAATAAATCAATCTGGGCTGTACAAAGGCTAAATTTTTGTTAATAAACAGTTTTTTGTCAAAATTATAATTTTCATTAGAAAACTGATTTTGGCCGTAAATAATGCGAATTTAATTTAGAATCATTTAGGTCATAATTGTTTTTCTCATTAATAATACACTTTTCAAAATATTTGCAATAAACTAAAAGGCCCCTATGCCACTTCCGGACTTTCGACTAAAAATTACTGGGATGCCAAAATTTATGAGAAAAGCTTAAGTATCGAGTTTTATCCAATAATTTGAAAGAGTTTCATAATCACCACCGATGTATAATCGAATTTGAAAAAAATCGGTTTAGAAATGGTTAGTTAGTTAGTTTCAATGCCACAACTTCAAAAAAATTTAATTTTAGAATTCAATTTCCGTAGGTCATAGCAAATTTCATTTAATCTCGTTAAGCAATATTTAAGTTTCTGTTTAATTTGGAATCGTATTCCAGAACTTAAAAAATACAAGAAAGTCAAACTTAATTTTTTTAAAAAATATTAAAACTTCAAGATTTATTTAATTTGCCCATATTTCAGTTCATACTTAAATCGTTAAAAAATTGGCTACCTGCATTTTTAATATTATTAATGTACACATCATCTTATAAATTGTATTTTATGCTAATTATCATTTATATATACAGGGTGTCCCTAAAGTACGTGATACGAATGGTACCGTTAGATTGCTTGATCAAAACGAAGATTGGCTAAAGCCCCCCCCCCCCCCCCCCCGCTATCAAGTTATACTTACGTTTAAAGAGGCACACAGCACCTTGTATTAAAGCAACTTCAATATTTTGAGAAATAACCATTTTTATTTTCAAGTATTAATTTCTTTAAAAAGCTGATAACATTCTCTTTTAAATAAGGTATAAAATTATTAATATTTAGTTAAAAGTGTTTCAAATTTAAACAAAACTTTAGAATTCTATTTTTTAAAGACATTTTCTGTATCATTTAACTGTTAATATTACTCTACGTCAGCAAATATTTTTGATGACAACATAGATCTGACTCTTAGTTTTCAGAAAAGCTAATTATTAGTCGATAGTTATATTTGCTATTTTATGTTCCCTAAAAAATTAAAAGTTCACAATAAAAATTTTGTATTTTCTTTATTAGACACTGTGCAAAATAAAAAAACGCAACAGTAAAATTTTTAGAAAAATACCCAATTTTCAAACGCTTGTATTTTGGTGAAATGCCGGTTTAATTTTATTTTTTACTTTTAAAATGTGGGAAATTTAGTCTACTTTCCGAAGCTGGGGTCAGTTTTTTTATTATTTTTGTTTTTTTATGACTTTATTTGAGTCATTCAAAAATGTTTTTAACGAGAAAAAAAATCCCAAACTTTAAGACTGCCAACGAACTTTTCTGATGTTTTACTAATCCAAATAAGCGATTTTGTAGAGAATTTGGAAACCTTGAATGAGAATATTGAAATACATGTACGACAAATTGCTGTTGAGTTATTGCAGTTTTATAAAACTATTGTTTTCCACAAAATGTGGTTTTATTTTGATATAACAATTTTTCGTGGAGTGCTTAGTTTACAAGATAAAACTTAAGATAAGATTACGATATTTGTCCCGTTTTTCGCTAAGACTCTAAGATATGCAATCAAGGATGAAACAGCCGGAAGTCATAAAATACGTTTGGGGTAACATCTATTTTATGATGTTCCACACTTATTTAAGTTAATCCGGCATATTTTAGTTGTAGCCAATACAATAACACCAGATGAGACAGGACGTTTGAAGGTTATAAAAGAGTTGTTTTAAATGAAACGTTTCACATGATTTTCTGTTTATGATGTGGGTGAGTTTGCTAATTTGTTTCAAAAATGCATTTTGTTCGCAGGTTTCCATATATTATATTGATCATCATTGCTTTAACATAAATAGAAATGAAATAAAAAAAATTTAAGGCCATTTTTGAGATGTAGATAAACTGTAGATAAACACATGACAAAAAATCAAAATTTGTGCTCAGCTAGTGTAAGCTGCAATAAATAATTACATATTGATTTTGAAAACAACTTTAAAAATAATTAAGGAGAAGAAAAGCATACAAGACATGGTAGGCATACAAAGACAGGCATGAAACACATGACGCATTAAAACAAATAGTCGTAACTTTTTTGTCTGGTCACCACTGTCCACCCTCGAATAACAAGGCAAGCGCTCTACTTACCCTGCTATCGAGGGCGCTAATGTTGCTCCCTGAGAATACAGTAAACAGAGATAAATAAAATGCGTTTATTCTTTTTTTGCTTAATTTATCACGGCGCCATCGATTCAGCATCCAAATTGGTTGCTTTTAACGGTATCTGAAGTTTGATTTTTTGTCATGTGTTTATCATCAGTAATCATAATGTGATTACTTACACCATTGGGCAGTCAATTGAATATCAAAATAACCATTTATGTTTATTTCCAAAGATGGCTGAGTATAAGCACTAGTATGTGTGGATACAGGATACTCAGGTCTATCTAAATTGTATGTACTATTCCAATAAAAAACTTTTGGGCTTGTTTTATATGTTTGTTTATTATCTTTGCAATCTGTTCTGGGGCCGAAGCACTACCAACTCTTTCTCGGTATTTCTTTAATTTTCTTACCTTACGCAGTAGCTAAATCTCGGACGTATAGCTATATGTCCGATTTGCATAAAACAATCTGTGCATTGCATAGCTCCAACCTATAGTACTGATAATGAAGTTGGGTCGTCCTATAAGTTCTGAACTCCCACAGGAGGTCATAGTTGTTTTCATTTTGATCACCGATCAAAAAGTTTAACACACTGTGCCGTTTGGTCGGTAAGGACGTTCTAGATATTTTATATTATTCATATATAATATTGTGAATGGAATTGCTCACCACACGTCAAACAAAATAACATTAATAGGTACACTCGGACCTCTCTAAATTGGCATGTGTTATTCCAATAAAAATGGTTGAACATGTCGCAGGATTTTCTAGATATGGTATAGTATTCTTATAAGATTGCGAACGGGATTGCTCATAAATCATAGCAATTCACATAAATTTCAGATAAGTCTGAGCATAATCACTAGTCTATATATGAACAGAGAATACTTAGGTCTATTTGAATTAGTGTGTATGTGTTATTAAAGTTATTCTAACAAAATAACAGGATTTTCTAGTTATCGTTTATTATTTATAATATATATATATATATATATATATTATATTATAATATTGCGAATAGAACACATCACATTTTATTGGAATAATAATGCATAAAAATTAAGTTTGGACTGTGTGTTTGTAATTTTTGTGACGTGTGAGCAATTCCATTCACAACATTATAATATGAAGAATATTCGATATGCATATATAAAATCCTCAGACGAGCCTAACCATTTCAATTGGAATAGCACATACCAATTTAGATAGGCCTAAGTGTTCTATATCGATACTTATTAGTGGACATGCCTATATATATCTTAAGTTTAAGTTAGGTGGTATATCAATTCCATTCGTAATATTATATGAATAATAAAAAAGATCTAGAAAAACCCCAAACGACTCCAATCTTTTTCATATATTCCACTAAATCATGCTAAATCGGACTAAATCGTACCAATTTAGAGAGGCCTGGGTGTCCTCTATCCATATACATACTAGGACTTATGCCCAAACGTCACTGAGATTTATGTTAATTTGTATGACGTGTGAACAATTTCACTCGCAATAATGTATGAATAATATACGATATTTAGGAAATCGAAAGACGAGTACAACCATTTTTATTGGAACAATACATATAAATTTTTATAGGGATGAGTATCCTTTATTCATACATACCCATGATTATGCTCAACCGTCTCGGAGATTTATGTTAATTGGTATAACATGCTTGAGCAATCCCATTCGCAATATTACATATATGAATAATTTACAATATCTAGAAAATCCCTTTACGGGCTAAACGCTTTTTATTGAAAAGATCCATGCCAATTTAGATAGGTTTAAGTATCACCCGTTCATATCTACTAGTGATTATGCTTAGACATCGCTGAAATTTTGGTTTTTTGATAAGATTCGGTAAAACATATTCCTATTCATAGTTTAATTACTTTGTTAATAATTTAGAGCGCACTTTCGAAAATTGTCAGGCTTATCTAAAAATCCGCCAGCCAAAAATTATCAGACGTTCGGTTAGGCATGGAAATAAATAAATATAGTGGGGTGGCTAAATAAATTGAATAATATTAAATAAATTGGTTTTCATGGTCAAAAGTTACATGTCAAAAGTCGAATTGTGCTTCTATGGTTCTATGGTGAGGCCAAATCGATCTTCTTTATTATCCGATATTGAGATATCTGTTTTTGAAATTTTCAAAGAAGTGGTCGTTTATGCTTCAGAAATGTGGGGTGGTTTTCATGGTAAAGGGTGGTTGGTGGCTGGAAAATGGCAGTGCACTAGTAATGTAAACTCATGAATCGATTGATCACAACTAGGGTTAGCAGTTCAAAAATGAAACGGCATGTATACCCTGTACCATAATTCTATACACCACATCGAAGTTTATGTAAGTTTACGAAAAATTTGGTTAAAATCAATATCGAGCTGTAATTTTCAACATCTTGAAAGATGTGCAAAAGCTAGTCAAAACAAATTTATTACTACCATGCTTCAGATAATATGAAATAAGGAAAAATGTTAATAAACAATTGTATATGCTTGATCATTTTTTAGAAACAAATCTAAATACATAATACATTCCCCAATGCAATCTTTCCAGTGTGACCTGATTTCATTCATTTTATCCAAATAAAATAATTACGAGTTTTGTTATTTTAATATTCTTAAATTCAAATCACAATCATCCGTATAGTACACGTAGAAAAAGTATGTAATTAATTTGGTAAAATCAGTATAGATAGCTGGTATATACATAATGTAAAGTAAACACAAATATCTATATGTATAATACATGTTTATTCACTGCGACCATTAGAAAACTTTTCCTTTCGATTGATAATTTTAACGTTATTTTTGTATCGCATAAACCTCCAA